>OX246737.1:40918868-41566368 GCA_945910005.1 Isoperla grammatica | reverse complement strand
ACTTTATTTTTGTCCATGCACATACGCACGCACGCACACACGTGTACAAAATGTTC
Source organism: Isoperla grammatica (assembly GCA_945910005.1). Lineage (NCBI taxonomy): Eukaryota > Metazoa > Arthropoda > Insecta > Plecoptera > Perlodidae > Isoperla > Isoperla grammatica. Next base: position 41,566,312 of record OX246737.1, on the reverse strand, counting down.
TCCCATAGTCTCATTCCTCGTGGCACGGATAAATTCTGTGCTTGTGGCAACACTTGCTGCTAGCACCGTAGGCAACTTTATGAACAATCTGAATTTTTAAAGAGGTTTAATGTGTTTTCGAAGAAGTTATGGTGCTTTGCTGGAAATACGTAATGTATATAATTTCTGAGTAAATTTAGATAATTTGCACAGTATAATTACTAAAGCTGGGATTTGGGTGGGGGGCAAGTCTCCCCCCCCCCCCCATATATGCCACTGTATGCCGGTATCACCGGTACATATCAAAATATCCAGAAAAGATCGTACTCCCGACTAAGTATAGATAAACAAGATAAGTATAAGTAGAAAAGTATAGTAAAGATATCCCAGCCCTACTGTTAATCCTTGCTATAAAACTCTCTTGGATTTCCTTGACTCTCAATCGCTTGTGCACATTATTTCCTCGTGTAATTTATTGTATTCCGTTACCACATCTAGAGATTGTGTGAGATTACCTTGCCATTTGCTGTCCGAACTTACGGCGTTTTCCAGTGGCCACACTGGACCGCACTGAATGTGCCTTCAACAATTAAAACAACAATGCACAACAATACAATAGCAACAATACAATAGCCAGTGTGCACTGAGTGAGCCCATTGGAAAACGCCATAATATTACAAAATTAAAAACATGCACAAGCATAGTATTAGTGTGTTTAACTCATGTATGAATATTAACAGTCATCTAAGTACATACGGTACCACGTGACTTCATTTATATCTGTGACTGCTCTGTTTCAGCGTTTCCCTTCCCCAAGGAATGTAAACTTCCCAAATTGAAAAATCTATCGGCATTGTTGGTGCCAACAATGACTCTTTGTGTCAGACAAAATGGGGCATATGATGATATTGTTGGTGAGTGTTTGTGACATGTTCATGCTCATACCTTTTCTATGAACAATCGGTGTAACAATATTGTGATGTGATTGTTGCTAAGTGGTAATTATATCCATGCTGACAATGTAATCATGTCATACACTACGTTTATCCGGAGCTTTAAACCAGTTTAAGTAAATCGTTTTAAGGGTTACATCGGTTTAATGGTGTTGGTAAACACATCGATTTAGCTAAAAACTGTTTAACTTAGGTCATTTTCCAAAGTGACTTAGAACAGTTAAACTGATTTAATTTGACGTGATAAACACTTAAAAGTAAAACGGTTTAAGACGCCATCTTTTCGCAACCTAACGGCAACTACTACTCATTCAACTCGTACTCATTTGACAATTATTGCAAGGCGCGAACGCGACGGAAAATGAAAATGCAAAAAGAAAAGTTATTGTCCCGTTCAGTGAACTGGAAACTGATTACTCAGTTATCTTCTCTGCTGAAAGTATATTATAGGTTATGTAGGTGTGTAACACCGCTTACTGAATGTGCCTTACTGTACGTGTTTTTAGACGATTTGATGACATCTGTTGGGAGAATATCAAAATTACTTACAATAGGTTTAGGACGCCATTTTTAAGCCGAATTGTCAACGCCTTGATTAAGGTATCGACTTACGGAAACCGTTTTACCTTAAATCGACTCAAAAAGCCCTGATATACGTAGTGATATACTAGGAAAACGCTCTTGTATGACGGGTTGATAAGCGAGCGCGTCCATATCTACAAACTTTGTGGCAAAAAGTTCTCAAAGGTAATGAAAACAACAATTAACAACAATTCAAGAATTCGCATTGCAAAACTTTTCGTAATTTCCATAGCTACTATACTTTCCGACATTGTTGAATGCAGTGCAATGTGCGTTGCTAAGAACTTTCGTTGTCATGTTTTCAACACGGTCCGCCACCGTTACTAATGCTTATTGACAGCAATAGAAATGTAATTTCTGCCTCTAATACGTATCAGATCGCGTTTAAATTAGTATATTCGTGATCGGACGAAAATTTACTATAAAATGGCCACCTCACATTTTGCTGTTACTGTGTTTTATAAAAGTATTTTATTTTCTGACCCTGCCAGAAGCAGAAAACGGCGATGGATAATGATGATGATTTTCGAGTTACTTTTGTGTAACTTTGCCAATACTTATCAGATCGCCATAACACAAACATATTCGAGACCGGAAAAATCTTTATACAAATAATATGGCTATCTCACATTTTGCCACCATTTTGTTTTAGAATTAATATTTTGTAGTAACTATGGTGTAACTTTGTAACTTTTCGAACGATTTTCTCACAAAACCATACACCTTCAATCCACATCGAGGCTTGTGGATGTTCCAAATTTCAAGTTGATCGGACTTTCTGTTCGACCGCTATCGACAGACAAAAATAAAAAAAACGGAACGAAGTGCCCTAAAGGTCTATGGAGATGCTCGCTTCGCTCGCTTAATGAACTAATGTTACAGTACTGTGTTGTGTACTTATTAGGGATATGCGGGTACCCGAAAAACGAGTATTTTTCGGGTATCAGGTCGGGACGTATTATGCCCGAAAAATTCGGGCGGGTTTCGGGCGGGTAGTACAACACACTTTCGAGGTTATGATTGGTCCAAATTGTGATTTCAAGACTATAGCTTCAAGACTGGGAAGCTTGGGAGGAACTGATAATTATATGAGGATGCTTTACCTTTTATCTTACTTTATTATTATATACATTTTTAAATTTATTTTGCATAAATGGGGCAGTGTAAGTGAATAACAGCATTTTGCAATGTATTCTGACCATTTCTGATAGTGCTCATAGGAAAAAGATGGCAACCATATGCCAGAAATCCACCGCCTTCTTGGCGGAAATAGCACGAAGTATAACTGGAAATTCAAATTTCCAAATATTCAAAAATTCAAATCTATCTATCTGTAGTAGATTCGCATTCAAATTTCGTGGATTGGTAAACCCTAACATTTTATGTAACGTATTTTGTCTAATCGATAAATTGGTATTAATTCATAGTTTTTTAAACAACCCGACCCAAGTTCAAAAATCACTACCCGCACATCCCTAGTACTTATATGTATGTGGTATCAAGTATCAACATCCTTACATAATGATTAATGCTTCATTTAGAAAATTAACGTACATTTAAGGTAAAATATTTGTTAGTGTATAAGGAATGTACCATTTTAGCACCATGTTACCACCAAATTTATGGTAATTTGCCTGGTGGCAATTTATGGTGGTATTTATGGTGGTTTGCCTGACCAGTAAATCAACCAACTCACATCATATCACTAAATATTTTGTTTGCCTCTGAAGAAATTCATTCCACTTGGCACACCCTTGTTAATTACGGTTTAAAGACCTTTCATTCTACACAACTACATATTATATGTTAGGCCTTTTGCAAGTCTTATTTTCTTGGTACTAAATATATTGAATAAACAGTTTGTTTTGTTTTTCATTAGGTGTTCAAGGATTTGAAAACAGTTTTGAACTTGTTGGCGGGGTAAACGCACCCAAAAAGATATCATGCCGATGTACAGATGGTATAAGACGGCCACAACTTGTAAAGGTAATAGAATTTGGCCTCCCTGAAAGAATTTCCATTACTTGAAGTGCCTATGACTATGAATAGGGATGTACTAATTTTGGTATTGATTCCTAAGAAAAGGCTATATTTATTGGTATTATATAGATATATATATATATATATATATATATATATATATATATATATATATATATATATATATATATTGTCATCGCTATCCCGAATCTCAGATTCAAAATATGCCAATTCCACAATTCAAAATTTCCTACTTTTTTGAACATTCAAAGGCTGTATTTTCTGCTGTAAGACGTACATTGCGGAACACAGAGCACCACCATTGGAGCAACATGGGACATAAAAGAAATGCTTTAACCCATTGTCTTATGAGTTTATTTTTCACTGTCAGGCCATAGAAAAACCTATTATTTTTGGAAAAAAGTGTTTTTTCAGTTTCACATCACTATCATACTCTAAATTTCGTCTATCATTGTCCGAAATGTCATCTTCATAATCTGATACGTCACTTCCACTATTATTCAGTAATTCGTAAATATAATCCGCAGTAACTGTGTTGCTGTGATTTGCAAACGCCATATTTCACTACTACCAGCCGAACAGGTGATTTTGCGCACCAACTCTGTGCTCTCGTTGTGCACCGCGACAAATGTATCACGCGCCTACCGCTGCCTGCATTGAAAACCTTAAACTATTTCGATTCCGTCGCATTGTTGATGAAATGCACTGCATAGCGATACTAAATACAATATAGTAGCGACAACTAGAGACACGCGGTAAATTGAAAACCTACGGCCACGAGACTGTCTCGTAAGTCTATTTTACGGCCCGTACGCGCTACTATGAGAAAGTCTCGTAAATCTAAGCCAATGAGTTAAGAGCGCTACCCATCGTGGCGACTGTAAGCGAGAAGAGGTTATATGAGATACCAAAGATTTTTTTTCTGAAAGTGATCCAATGTTGACATTTGACATACCGGTATATATGAAACTCTTTTCCATAAGTTAACCTCAATTAGCAGTATCAATTTTCCTGCTCATAGCATCAACAAAACTACACAATCCTAGGGCTGACTTCTGTGTGAATGTTCAGAAATATAACCTACGTTCTACAATATATATTTTTCAGTATTTCACGCATGTGCACACACTCAAACAATAGGTTTTTCAAATATTGTAATCTGAAATATAGTTATATTTAACCATCACAGTACATTAACAAAAAAAATTACTTAAAAATACTCATAAAACAAAAAAGAAATAAGAATTTCCACAATATAGTAGGTCTACTTTTGCCAGGAAAATCTCTATAGTTGGGGAAAAAACGTTTTCCTTACTGAAGTCAGTTTTAACTAGGAAGAGATTTAAATATGTATACCGGTATGATGTATTTCAGTATCAAGCATTCGTACCCACAGAGTTAGTATTTTTATTACCCTTCCCCTTAAGAGCGTTCGGCAGTAGGAGTTTTACAGATGTATTGGCCATCAACTAATTACTCTTTAACTAATAGTAGGATTTTTATAAATATTTACCCATTTGTAGAGGGATGTCATATCTATGCGTGGTATTAAGTACATTTGTCACCAACCTATTCAAAAACGATGTACCCATATTTAAACAGATTCTCCCTATTATTTCGCCAAACATTTTCGATGAAAGTAATTTATTTGCATACTTCAAACATAAGTTTATTGTTTTTGAGCAGGCTTTTCACAAATGTACTTAATACCCTGCATAGATATGCCATCCCTCTGCAAGTAGGTACATTTTCATAATAATCCTATTATTTGTGTAAGAGAAATTAAAGTTGACTAAAAACGTCAAAAATACTTCCGAACGCTCTTAATATTTTTCAGCTCCATATGCATAAAAGAAACTGATATAATAGTAAAACATATTTCAGGGCAAAGATGACCTGCGCCAAGATGCTGTGATGCAGCAAGTGTTTACGATGATGAATACTGTCTTAAAAAATAACAAGGAAACTCAAAAGCGAAAACTAATAATACGAACTTACAAGGTAAGTTATTTTAATTTGTGTATTTGTTTAACTATGACTGATATGCCCAGTCTTATAACTAGAGGTAATGAGAAATGGTGATATAAAAAGAAAAACCCAAATTTCGTTTTAAAAAAAAACAAATTTTGGTGATTTTCACATTTCACCAAAATTGTCAAAAACAAGAAGCACCACAAACAAATGCATATTTAACTATTTATTGAAATGTTGCAGTCAAGAAAAGCTCTTGTTGGTTCCATGATAAAATTATGTTTTTTGGTAGCTGCTTCACTAGCGGATTTATTGATTTACTTAAAGATTGCTGCCTACTGCCAGTCGATGTACTTGGCCGTGGATTATTAGTACTGGCCGATACATTGTCCATATAGGCCTTGGCCTATTCTTTCTTGTGATGTTTTTCGCTCTTGCAGTGCTTTAGAAGGGCATCTTTTCTGTCTACCTCCAGACAAACGTTGCATAACTTGCACATAAGAACAGTGCCATCCTGAACATAAAAACTATCTTCTCTAAATTCACGGGCCTGCGACAGCTGTTATTTTTTTCAGCGGCATCACAATCATACGCAAAATAACAGATCACCTGATCAAGTATCAACACTAGTCCCAAGCGATGCCTTAGGCCACGCCTCATGGAACTATCGCCTCGGGTGGGCGGGCGACGTGTCGGGAACGGGAACTATATTGATAGACTTATCGATTGTTCCACCGACGAGCTGCAATTTCAATTTTCGGTGCCATATTTGAATCTTTAACTGATTTCCACAAAAAGAGTAAAACACGCACTAAAGTGATCGATTTCGTCAGTTAATTTGCGTTTTGACCAGTTTCATATAATTTTGTTCGCAATTTCGCGCTGGGTGACATTTCGCAAAATTCGCGATTTCAAAATGTGGTTTTTCCATCTCTAAATGATATCATTATTCGACAATATTACTTTCTAGGCAATAAAACTGACATTTTGAGATTTTCGCAAATTTCGTTCTGAGCGAGACTTGGCAAAATGTTCTTGCAGACCGGTATTGGCGGGTATTCGGCCCGGCTTGGTTTAATTAGGCTCGCTTTTGGCCCGGCTGGGATTGGCCTGGCTTAGTTCGGCTTGCTTTCGGCCCGGCTCAGTTGAGCTCAGTTTCGGCCCGGCTTGATTTGGCTTGGTTTAGCTGGGCCAGCTTGGATTTTGTGAGCTTGCTTTTGGCTGGGCTTGCTTTGGCGTTGTGTCGAAGCCACGGCCCAGCTTGTAACCCGGCTTAATTTACTCAGCTCTGGCTTGGCTTGGGCTTGCTTTAAATTAAAAGTGAGCCGGATCCTTGCCTTAATACCAACAAAAAACTACAGTAACTAACTGTATGCTCACTTAATTCATGAACTTTTCCTTAGAATTTTCTACACATCACATTTGGATGTGTTGAGAATATTATTGGTAAATACTAAACCTTGAAAACAAGGTTGGACATTGTTGTGTTAGTACAGTGAATTCAGTATGTTTTACAAACAATGCTGTTGTAACGTTCCAGGTGGTGCCTCTGTCTCAATGTAGCGGCATTCTAGAGTGGTGCCTCAATACTGAACCGATTGGAGCATACTTAGTTGGGCCTAGAGGGAGAACTGGAGCACATTGCCACTATTTCCCCAATGATTTGACTAATGCAGAATGCAGGACATTAGCAATGGTAACATTTAATTTTAAAGATAAATTAGTTTAAAACTTAATTGACTAGGTATATTTTTCACATAAGGCCTATTCATTGTCATCGAAAACAAAATGTGAGTCTATGCACTCATATTGTATCTGACACATAATATTTTTAAATTTCACATCTATGAAAATTGAGAACTAATAATGATTGTGAATTCAACAGCAACAGAATGCAGTAGCCCAAGGATTGTACAGTGCTGACTCTTCTCTTTGTTTCCTCAGGAAGCTTCAAAGGGCACCAATGAACGCAAACTGAAGGTCTTTCAGGATATTTGCTCTAGGCTACATCCAGTGTTTCACTACTTCTTTTTAGAGAACTTTCCTACACCTGGTCTGTGGTTTGAAAGGAGACTGGCATTCATTCATAGGTAGGTACCCACCCATAAAATGCTACAGCTGAAACATGTGCTATAGTTACTCATGAGTAAGAAAATTTTTTGGAACTTTGAAAGTGTAGTTAGTAGTTTAGAGGTGTAGTAGTGTAGAAGGGTAGTAATGCCATAGTACGTGCGGAGCATAGGCATACCTGAACTCGCTTAGTCAATAGTCCCTAGTCTTTAGTCACTTTTATGAACTGGGCTCAAAGTCACAATGTTACTGGCTGGAAAGTAGGAAGGAGAGGTGATTGGTTTGAAGTTTATTGGGAAGAAGCATCTATGTAGTTAGTTGGCTAACATGCACCAAACAGTTGCATGTTTAGAAGTGTGGTTTGGATTAGGGAAGACGACGGGTACCCGATACCCGCCCGACGAAGGTATTGTGTTTTCAAAACCCGGTTCCTGAAATTGAGAACCGCGAATTAGCTAAATGTTCTGAATTTGAACTGATTCATCCGTCATTACGTATTTTATTTTTGTGCTTGGCGGTATTTCCCTTAGAAATAGAATTGCGTCTATAAATAAACTGTCCACTTTGATAGTTTCTTTTGTTCATGCCGCCCGATTCCCTGTTCATGTAAGCACGCCCGCCGGCAATCTTTTAGCATGAACTGCTCCCCCCCCCCCCCCCCCCTCTCTCCCTTCCAAAGCACACAACCATTCAACACTTCAACGGGCGGTCTGCCCGTAGCCTTGAGCTTGAGTGGCAGCTGTGAGCTAGTGACTCATATGATTTTTTTGCTTTATTAGGCCTAGGCTTACCCGGGTAACCCACGGGTATAGTGAATGGGTACCCGGGTCATAAAAAAGTCGGGTTTCGTCATCCCTAGTTTGGATGCAAGGGACGAGCATGAAGTTGTTTTATTTTGCATACTTTATTATTATTATAAATGCATCGAAGAATGTGTTTAATCTGCATAGGGGTTTCACAAAGTAATACTTGCATTGTAATCTATATTTCATTGTAGTCTCTTCGGAGGCATGTGTTCGAATCCCACCGCTGCCACCAATGTAATGATGCACCGGAATGCTCGCGACTCACAGAAGTTGTTGAGTGCTGAGCTCGGTGCTGTCTTTTTGGAGATGTTGTTTCTTCCCCTTTTCTCCCCGCCCTCCCGCTGGCCCTTTACCACTTAACACCTCCCCATCATCTTCATATTTCACCCAGTCATTGTCTCGATTAGCCACGTTGCAAAAATATGAGACGTTAAGCCCAAATATCAAATCAAATCAAATTGCTGTTGCACTGGACGCCACTGGGTTGCTTAGTACGTGAGGTCAGGGGGAGGAGATGACTGAGGGAAGTTTTGTGGGTGAGCAACGTAGACGATGCTAGTGGATCCCGTGAGTTTTTAATAAGAATTTTGAAACAGGTACAAATTACAAAGTATAAACTATTAAGTGGAGTAGGCTGAGAGGTGACTTTCAATTACAGGACAGATAATGAGGGGAAACTTTGACAGTACTTTCCTACTCAGAGGTTACTACCGGAATCCCCGATTGCTTCTCTAAATTACTTCTCTACAGTTATAACCCAGGTCCAAGCTCCCTCTCACTCCACACTGCACCATCATGCTGACACTGGCATTCCCCAGTCAGGGCTACTGCTCTGGAAAAAATGCCAGCTTGCTATATTGCCTCATGCAGCCTATTATTAAACTAAGCAATGCAATATAGCTACATATTAACAATTAACAATTATAAAATGTCAACCCACATCCAATGCTAAAGATACAACAAATACACAAAAACACATTTAACCACAATTTGCACCACCACAGTAGCATTACATTTATTTGTTTTAATGGGTATGCCTAATTACTAATTATGTACTAATTAATCAGTAATACCTGATAGGTACTTACTAATATACTATATTTTGTTCTAGCGTTGCAACAACTTCCATGATTGGTTACATTCTGGGTTTGGGAGATCGACATGTAAACAATATACTTATAGACAAAATCACTGCGGAGGTGGTACATATAGACTTTGGTAAGTTTATATAGGCTAAATCTGGTAATAGAACATTTGAGTATACAATCTAGCAAGTACAGTCAACTAGTAGTACTCTGTATGTGTCAAAAAGCAACATTCAGAAACCGTAGGTCTAGAATGACCAAACGCTTGGGCTCCAGAATGTATTACTGCTCAAAATATTAAATCTCAGTTGAATTGATCTAGGCTCAGATGCATTATTAAACAATAAATATTTACTATGTTATCATATAGTTTTTCTTTTTGACATTCTCAGATTTTTATTATTGCATTATAAACCTGCATGGTGCATTTAATGATTTCTTACAATGTGTAAACTTTACTTGTATTCATCATTCATTGTAAATTATGTTCATGCCTGAATAGGATGGATGTTAAATAAATTAACTATGTACAATGAAATCAGTACATCATAACAGTTTCAAATTATGTGTAAAAATATAGAACTTGTTGTCAAATTGGAGGTAAGTATTGACTGCAGAATCACAGGACTGAATTATTTTCCAAACATTTTTGGATGATTGGGTAAAAAATTGGTAAAAAAAATGGACCGGTTTTCAAAATGTAGATCGGTTCAAAATAGAACCGGTTTAGAACCGACTTCCGGGCACCCGAAATCATTACTATTTGTCATACATCTTGAGATAAGTCAATTTGCCATGTCATAGTCTATTTGCCAAGTCATATTGCCATGGAGGAACAAAGGTGTCATAAAATGTATAATCTGCAGTGTATTTATTGCTTGTGAATGTATTCTGTTCTGATTGGGGGGCTGGCATATATGTACCGGGTAGTCCAAATCTAGCAGTCGATACTCCATACATTCAAAATGTCAGTTTCTCCTGATATTACCACTAATAGGCACCAAGTATGGCCACTGAGGGTGCTAGTGAAAACGAATGAAGCGCTCGAGTGGCAATGTCACGCAACTTTACGATGAAGAAGTGTCGATCTTCCTAACTCGATAATAGCAAATTGTGAAAATTGTTTAATTAAATAGTAAATACGGCTTTTAAAAATTTTGGGCAGATTATGAATCCCATCAGTCCACCTTAAAAGGCAAGGCACCATTTAAATCAGGACACATTTTACACTTTCAAACAACAAACAACACACACAACAAAACAAACACAAACAATACAAAAACACAACAAGAATAAACAAACAAAGACAAGACATTTCACAATAATATCCAGCACTATTTTCAACCGTGGAATTCAATCTTCATCAATAAGTTGCTACATTTGGCCACATATAGTGCTGTTTGTACTAACACACGGTGCCTATAGGGCAGTGGTGTCCAAACTTTTTTGACATTGGGCCGCATTAACAGTTTAAAATATTATCCGGGCCGCATGTAAATGATTTGCATATGCTTTTATACGTTTTTGTAATCATTCACTAAAAAAAGGTAAATTTTATTCTTAAATTTGAAAGTTATGCAAGAGTACTTACACTTTATCACTTAACAGCATTAGTCAGCAACTCAGCAGATCCAAAAACATAATTTAATAAATATTGTTTCTATTTACACTCGAAATGTACCTAGTTAACCCATCTTGGACATTCAAAACACACAATATAAGTACCGCTCGCAATGAAAATGTATTTTATAGCTATATTTGCATTAATTTCAAAGTTTTTATGATGAGCTCTGCGACAAGTGGAGTTGTTCTGAATTAAACTGCAGAAACAGTCACTGAAATAAGGCGCGTGTACCGCTGACCACTGACTGACAAGTGTGAAGAGGGCCGAAACAGCTCCTGCCTCACAAGGGTTCATTTTTCTAGGGTGCCATTAGTAATACGTAATACCAGTCTGACCCTCGTTCATAAAAGAGTAATAAACAGGGGTAGGACAAAACAGTAGTAGTGCACATTAGTAGCAAACAGAAATAGCAGCAATATCGAGTTATCTTCAAATGAGCATTCTGAATTAAGAAAAGTCTAACTCATTGGGCCCGATTAAAAGCAATTTCAATATCTTGTGCGGGCCGTATGAAAAGAAGCCGCGGGCCGTACTTTGGACACCACTGCTATAGGGTGTACAGCATTCACATAATGCGCAATTGTGTGTTCATTGTTACAATGTTTCAGATGGCATTTAGGTGAAATGCAAGTGTTCTCCAACTTTGGTTTGCTATTATTACTGGAAAGCAGCATAAACTGTTTTGTCTCGATTACTCTTTTGTTTACAATGGCATTTCATTTTCATTTTTTTAAACCTTTTTGGGGGATATAGGTACTAGAATTCTCATTTTTTGTAGTAAGCATATTCGTCTTCTATTGACATAAAAAATGACAACATACATTTTGGCCTCTAAAATGTCCGTTGTGATGTCATGTGAATACTCCCTACAGGCCTACTACTATCAAATTGTATTTTTGTTACATTTTCTTTTGTCTTTTAATCAACACTTAATTTCAGGTATAGCTTTTGAACAGGGTAAAGTCTTACCTCTACCAGAAACAGTTCCTTTTCGGTTGACGAGAGACATCGAAGACGGAATGGGAGTGTCAGGCGTCGAAGGAGTGTTTAGAAGGTTAGCATTGTTTGGCATTCATTAACCTTGAAATTATTCTGTATTATATTATCCAGGTCACCTATTTACAATGTATTAAGTGGAAACAAATTAAATGTAAAACAGAACCGAAATAGCTGGTACTATGAACGATGGGGCTCCATTTAACAATTCTGTAGCCAGTAATGTATCATTGAGAAGTTTGCAAACAAAGTTCCAGTGTGTGGGCCTGTTAGTTTGGTGTTTCCAGACTTTTACAATGTAGATCAGTCGGTTGCTTCTGCTAACAAGCATGTCACTAACTATATTCTTCTTCCCAATACAGGTCATGTGAAAAAACTATGTCTGTACTTCGCCAGAATCAAGAAACAATCTTGACTATCCTTGAAGTGTTGTTGTATGACCCTCTTTATGATTGGACAATAACTCCAGCAAAGGCATTCAACATCCAACAAGAAAAACGTTCCAAAAATGGAAACACAGTGGACTCAGAAAGTAAGTAAAAGATAAAAATACAGTATACACATGTGTACACTAAGATATGGATGAGAAGGTTAATGGTTTAAATGTGTAGTGGCGGGTTCCAGGTTACTAAATTTGTCACAAGGCTAGCAACTTAGTCAAGTTCTAAATAAACAAATAGGAATATCATAAACATTGTGATTTTGACATCTGTTTGATTGATAAACTAGTTTTGTTTACATTCAAAATGTTTTGATTGGATGGACATCTGAAGGACCCCTAAGGGGTAACATAGGCGTGCGCAGGGGGGGGCAAGGGGGGGCAGCGGCCCCCCCATTAGGACAGGTGAGCTTTTTTTTAATAGAATTTGGCCCAGGGTATACAGTCTACGCCTGCCGATCGTAAAAGACGAGAAGAGGATCTATAGCACCTTCCTCACATTAAATATGTTCCTCAAACTGTCACTGTTGCTCCAACTGTCTTGCCCGTTTGACCCGGGAAACAATAGGTCCAGGATAGTGCCTGTCGTAATGGGCGACAAAAATGCTGACGCCTGACATAATGGTACTAATATTACCTTAAGTCCTAGATTGGAATGACGTTGGAATCAGCTGACCGGCCTCAACATAAACTGTTGCCTTACCGCCAAGATTTTGGCTGTGGGGCTGACCATTTCCTTCACTTTGTAACAATGATATCACTGATATCCACAAATAATCGCGTGAAACTAACCCATTGAACAGACAACCTGTACTCCTCCTAATACGCTTAAAAACACGTTTAAAAATGCATGTCTTTAAAAAAAATCTCCTGCGGAGCTTTTTGTGGGGGGCATCCCCCCTACACCCTCCATTGGCGCCACCGTGAAGTACTGTCATTGGGAATTTATTGTGCCCCCCCATTGATCAACCTCTGCGCACGCCTATGAGGGGTAATAGCCTTATCCTAAAAATTGAATGCACATGACCCTCATTCATCACAGCTCCAAGTATCAACAAGACTTCAAGTGTTTTAAGTGTTGTCTTTGCAGCTGTGAGAGAGTGAAGGGATCATAACGATTTTTCAGGGTTAACCATTTAAAAGCAATCAAATTATGAGTTTACACCTTTAGGAAAGTAGCTGTTATCCCATCCCTACACTAGATTACATCAAAACTAAAAACTTATCATTATGGTGGTCTAAGGTTATTTGTGCTTATATAGTTGTTACTTACTAACTGTCAAAGTCGCTCTCAAGGTTCAGTGGAGAGATTGTAGGGCTGAAAGACTGAGCCTTAGAGTGAGTGAGAATTCCAATGTAAGGGAAGCTCTAATACATTTCCACTTTGTTGTGGTTTCTGATGCGTCACCTGTTATTTTGAAGGTCAATCGTGTGTTGCTAAGTGAAGGGTAGTTTACAAAACCTGCTAGTGTGCAAGTATCAAAGTTCAGTTTTGAAAGTAACCGTGGTAAATTTGAAATGAATGGCGCAGTTGTAAACTACAATCATCTCTTGTTCACTAGAGTAATACATCGTTCGGTAAACAGAAATAGAAGTGTTGAAGTAGTGATCCATAGTTACTGTATTAATAAAGCAAGTCATATTCATACTTCATACCAATGTTTAGAGCCAAGTATTGCTATAATATTAAATGAAACTTATGAAACTCAAACTGACATTATTGTGTAATTTTAATTTTATTAAGAATAAAATTGTCAACTACCTTGGGGGGCCCCCAGGGGGTTGGTGAGCTTGAGCTTCGAGGACTTAGGTACTACCCGTATTAGTTATTATTTACATTTCAGATTCAACGACAGAAGTAAACAAACTGGCTGAGCGTGCACTTCAGCGCCTACGCCAAAAACTGCAGGGAACGGAAGAGGGCACAGCTATGAGTGTTGCTGGCCAAGTTAACTGGTTGATTCAACAAGCCAGAGATCCAGGGAACTTGAGCAAGGTTTACTTCGGTTGGCAAGCACATTTGTAGCCACACCAGGTTGTGTTCAGCAGTATCTAATGCATAGCCTTACCATCCCATGCCTAGGCTACACCCACTTGTTCTGTTTCAAAGTAAAAGTAGTGTTCTTTTTCACTATAGAAGGAGACAAAGTGGAGCATGGACTATGTATATCACGCACGCCAATGCGATTTGGCTGCAGCCGTTTTCATTTAAATCATTTGGGATCCCCTCCATGTATCACGTCAACCTGAAGCGCTCCCATTCAAGTTGATTTCGAAAAATATCTCATTGAGATATAAGGGTAATGCCTTTCTTAACACACGTAAATTTAAATTTGTGCTTACGACAGATATACAAATACAACAATCCACCGCCGACTACGATTTTACATTAATGTTTTTATATCATGGGCATCGCCGAGCCACATGTAAATCAAAGTAAATTCCATCCTCCAACTTGCTTGCGTAAGCATATTGGATCTGAGCCGTACCACACTCTGCAACCGATAGGAACCAAGGCACCTTCATCCAATGTGCTTTAAACTTGCGTGATATATGTATGTAGTAGTACACTGCAGCTACACAAACCATGATCTTGAGATAGTTAATTCCATTGTTACCTGACTCCTTTAGATAGGGGGAGATTTCTACATAGGGTTTCTAACCCTTAACACATGTTTATAAACTGTACATAACTACATAGATAATTTAAAATGAAATCGTTCTTTAAAGTAGATACTAATAATAATTATTAATATCATACTTTTGAAATGACCGGTACCCATGACTCTTGGTGCATGGCAAGATGGTGCACTTTGGCTAATAATCGGTGTTTTTTGTAGGGTCTTAGCTCTGCAGAAAAGGTTTCATGAATTGTATATTTTAGCATCGCTGAATGACAACATTACCTCATACTACTAAGTTTAATAAAAGCAGTTATTTTTTAAGTTTATTTTGTTTTCTTGTCCAACGCATTTCCCATCGAAAGCGTCAATAACTAATTAATAATTATTAATTATTACTTTACTATAATGCCTTACTTACCTGCAATTAATCAACACTATTCCAACTACTTCTTAAAAAAACACTGGAAAGTAATGTATAGTGGTACCCTGGTATAGACCCCAGATTGCCATCTAAGCTTGCAAGACCTTAATCAACAACCACTAACCTGACATATAGGATACCTATGACTTACGGTTCACACATTGGACCGAGCTCACCTCAAAAAAGAGGGAGAAATTTAGACTGAGTACTTATATTTAAATGCTAGTTTAGAAATTCCATTATTTGCTGAGATTATGTTGAAGACTGGTTTCAATAGGTTCGTTCCTTTGTCCTGTGTCAACCAGGGTAAGTTACTCCAGGGCCCAGGAGTACAACGGAAATATTAGGGATGTGCGGGTACCCGAAAAACGGGTATTTTTCGGGTAGCAAAATTTGCCCGAGGTCGGGTCGGGCCGTAAAATATGTCCGAAAAAACCGGGTCGGGTAGCCTAGGCCTAGTACAACATAATTTTGAGGTTATGATTGGTCGAAATTGTGAATTTCAATATGAAGCTGCAAGACGAGGAAGCTTGGGAGGAATTGATATTTATATGAGGATGCCTTACCTTCTATCTTACTTTATTATTATTTCATGAATATAGTGTAGCCTAGGTGAGTAACAATATTTCACCATGATTTCACGATGTATTTGACATTTGACCATGATCTAAACAAAGATGGCGACCATATGCCAGAACTCCCCACCACCTTCTTGGCGGAAATAGCGTGAAATACGGCGGGAAATTCAAATTTTCAAATAACTAGAAAATTCGAATGTGTTGAAGTAGATTCGGATCGTAGATTCGTACACAACTACATTTTATGTAATGTATTTTCTATTGATTGATACATTTTTATTAATCATTACTAAAAACTTTACTTATAATATATTTGACTGATCTATACGTGTGTATTAATTTTAGCACTACCCGACCCGACCCAACCCGACCCGAGGTTAATTTCCATACCCGACCCGAACCCGACCCGAGTTAAAAAATCACTACCCGCACATCCCTAGGAAATATGTAATTGAAACTGAAATGGGAGTAGAAATCGCAGTTACTTCCACTTGGACAAAAAACAGAGTTGCCGCAGTTGTGATCGTTTTAGTTGTTCCTACTTGAGAAGCAGGTGTAAAAACATTACCCCCATCACAGTTGTAAGTTACTACTGGACAAAAAAACATGTCACGGTTATGCGCCAGTACAGGGTTTAACAATACCATACTCCTGGAGTAATGATCCCAGGACAAACAAACAAACCTAAAGTGATGGCTTTTATTTCAATTTTATGACATTAGCACAACATGTACAGTAACTTGATCAGTCTTTGTTTATCTTATGTTTCATATATTTGTACTGTGCTATTTAATATTTATAGATTAAGATACCAAATCATTAAAAAATGTATATGTCAATTTTAGAAGAATGATGTAACTGAAATAATGTTGACTAGCTCAATATTAATATGATCATGTTCTTTTTTCACGAATGTGGAATTTTACGTTGTTTATGCTAGTAAAACAATATTATAAGTTGTATTAAATATATCAATAAATAATACAAAATCGCTATCAATGTTTGAAGATCACCGTGTCCTAACTCAGACCATACCATATTCCAGATACATATCAATGCAATTTGTGGACAGCCTTGATTTTTTTAACGTAGATTTTATGACGGATGCTCATTGTAATTAATTTAGAAGTACCTGTAGTTGGCTATACAACTGATAGATTTTTGTCACATAATATGCTATGTGCAAATATTTTTTAATTTATTTTACTGGGTTAGGATTAACTTCCTGAACATAAAATATTTCATTTCGATGACCTTGAATAAACTTTCATTTATAATAAGGAGCTGAAAGTTTCACACATTTATGGCAAGAATAATGGGGCATATGTCGCACGCTATGTTTCACCAATCAAACAATCACATAGTGATAAATGAAATAACTCTTTGCAGATTATCTTACCCAGAAGCACATTTATAAAATCAATTATGTCTAGTCTAGTACACCTAATAATTAATTCTCGAGTCCAGTTACTATTAAAAGTAATACAGTAACGTCACGGCCCCTGATTCTCCTTATTTCTCGTCAATTTCATCTTATTTCTGAATCATTGCCGAGGAGAATGCTAGAACTGGAGATTCCAGGTAGAAGAACGAGAGGAAGACCACGACAAAGATGGCACGACAAAGATGGCACGACAAAGTGAGGAAGGATGTGGAAATGCGAGGAGGGGACTGGAATGTATTTGAGGGGGAAGAGTGGTGGCAGGATAGAACAAGATAGAGAGGCTTATCTTCGATGCCGACCCAACGCAGAGTTGAACGTGGCAACAGATGATGATGAATGTATGCTGCCTGTTGACTCATTAATTAAATTGAACCAAAACATAATAGGGCGAGTGGAGGAGAGTAGTTTGGTTCCAGTATGGCTCAGAGGCGCGTTCAGAATATTTGGGGCCCTAGGTGCTGAAAAATTTTGGGGCCCTGCAATTCAAATTCAATTCTACAAGCATATTTTTACTGCATTTACCTCACAATCACTTCTTCCTACACTTTGCATTGGCAACCGTGTCAATTTTATTATTAAAGTTACAAGGTTTAAAGTTGAGTCTGTGTCGCTCATTGCATTGACAGCATAGCTTTGCAAGATTCTCAAGTCGCTCCTGCCCCAAAGAGTTTCTTAAATAGCTCTTAGCTCTTCACAGCGTTGAAAACGAGCGTTTTCAAGTAAAAACTTGCTGAGATAAATAATGAATCGTGTTATCAGAAATCCTCGTTACCCTACCAGTTTTCTTGCGTTAGTTATTTATTTAGGATTTGGGGGCCCCCTAGAGTGAGGGGCCCTAGGCGCGCGCCTATTGCGCCTAGGCCTAAAATCGCCACTGGTACGGCTACAGCCATGTCACAGCACATATGTTCAGTTAGATCTTTTTTCAGTTCCACTACACCTTACTTTGGTCCCAATTCACCAACTTTGTTGAGCTCTGATTTAGTAAGCTCAGTTAAGTAACCATGGTTTGATTGGTTGCAGCTGCCATGTTTTTTCGTAGAGAATCTCTGATACAGGCTTTCGAATCTTAGTTTTAGAGTTCGGTGAAAACCACCCTGTGTGTTGCACTATGGAAGGAAATCAGAATAGGCCTACATATATGGTACTATACAGAAATTTAAATTTAAAATAATACAAGTTTCCTTACAAATGAATTTAATTTAAATTTTTAATACTTATTCAGCATGACAAAAAACTACTGAAACAATTATCAGATACAAAATGTTAATAATTACATCATTATAACCAGTATGGCTACAGAAGTAGCTTGCTAGCACATAGCGTTTTCACCCTTGCAGGTTGAAATATTTAAAACAATCATGACCTGTTGACTTTACCAAATACAATGACAAGAATCGAATTGCGTAATATCCTGAATGGTGAACAGGGTGCAACCCTCTATGTAAAATTCAAATTCACAAAAAAACTTTTTGGTAGATTTGTTATTTCTCACTTAATAATACAATACCATACAGTTTAGTTTAACAGCTCAAGGGGTGGAGAACAATTTGCCCCGAAATGAACAAGACTAGAACGTAGTTATAAACTCTTGTTTCGGAGCATGTTGAGAGGGCAAAGTGATGACCAATTTGAGCTTCTCTTCCATTCAAACATACATCGATTATTGCCGATCAGTTGCGCGAAGTTTCTCCTCCACCGATTCTTGCGACGCTTCGGATAAATCTGTAGCCTGAAAAAAAAAATACAGGTATTAGGTTTATGTCGTCACGTTCATGTCACTGTTGTTATCTTGGAGCCAGATTCACAAAAGGTATTATCTTGGTGGTCTTTAGTAAGGTCGTGGTTATGAGTAGAGTAGGGGTGTGCGAGTTTTCGAGTCGAGTTTTTAGTACTCGACTCGAAATTCACATATTACTACTCGACTATTGAGTTTTTTTTCTTCGAATTTTGGTTATTGCGCGATATATCGCTGGAGATCGTCAAAACGCTGTTTATACTACACTGAAGTGAGCGTTGGAGGCGGAGCTTAAGTTGAAGCTGCATACGTAAGCCCCGCCCAAACATCCGGTATGGCTACGAGACATTGTTGGACTATCATTTCCTCTAGATCTTCTTCAATGGCTGGCCCATCTTTTTGAAGGCTCTGTTTTTTTTTATCGTTTTCTTTTTTGTGCGATCGATAAATGCACCGAAATAATAATAATAGGAGACGGATATTCTCGTCAGAAGATGAAGATCAGACAACCCAGGGCCTCAGACGTTAACGGAAAATGCGCCGAAAGAAGGAAAGTCATCAATTTGGAACTTTTTTACTCGTTTGAGTACTTCATTGGCAAAATGCAACACGTGTGCGGCTACTATGAAAGTCAATTGTGGAAGCACAACAAGTTGTGCTAGACATCTTCAGTCTAGGCATGTTCTGATCCACGCAGAGTTTATTAAAAAAAAAAATGTCTTAAGTCCAGCCATACACCAGCTAGGCCTAGGCCAATGCAGGCTAGGACACAGCTAACACTTCATGGGCCTAGGCCTACAAAACAACAAGGCCTGGCCTAGTGTTATTCCTCTGGTAGGCTAGGCTAGGCACAAGAGCCTAGGCCTTGACCTAGATTAGCATATTGCATTTGTAACTAAATCTAAATCTGAACTCAACTTGTAATTCTTTTGGCCTTAAAAATGTCTTAGCCATACACCAGCTAGGACTAGGCCTAGGCCAATGCAAGCTAGGACACAGCTACCACTTCATGAGTGTAGAATGAACTCTGCTTCGAAGTGGCCTGCTACTGACCCAAAGGCCAAGAGAATTACAAGGTGAGTTCAGATTTAGATTTAGTTACAAATGCAATAGGCTAATCTAGGTCTAGGCTCTTGTGCCTAACCTAGCCTAGCCTTCCATAGGACTAACCCTAGGCCAGGCCTTGTTGTTGTTTTGTAGGCCTAGGCCTAAGTTAAGATTACTTACTGTTAACTTTAATGTTAACTTACTGTTAAAAGTAATAAGAAACGTATTCACCTTGTTGTACGATTCTTTCTTAAAGGCCACCCATTTCCCAATGAATCCCAGCATATTTAAGTACTTCAATTTTTTACTACTCGAACTCGACTTGAAAAATTTCTGGTTTTGAACTACTCGAACCCGACTCGAACCAGAAAATTGCTACTCGCACACCTCTAGAGTAGAGGCTTGAAAATATGTATCGCAATTAGTGATGACATCGGTTTTCAAAAAAAAAAACGCTCTCCAAAAATAAACATATTTACGTAAGGCTTTATCAGCGAGAGAGGTAAAGAACCTCAGTGCCGGCTGCCGAGATCGTAGATAAAACGACCTTTTCAGAGACCCCCCCCCCCCCCCCCCATGCGGAATGAGATGCAGCTGGTCAAAGTCAAGTCACTCACTGGCTGCTGGGTTGCATTGTGTTGAGCGATGGAAGGGGGTGGAGGGCGCTTCGCAGAACTGGGATGAATGACTAATGTGGTCGCGCTTGAACAATAACAACTTGGATTTGTGCTCACTGGCTGGCCGGAAAAACCGATTATGAGAACACAGAAAACGTACTATTGAATCAAATTTCCCTGACGGGCTGATTTTTGGAACGCATTAACCTAAGAAACGTAGAAAAGCGAAACGTACAAGGGCGGTTTTACTGTATAATACAGCTTCTAATTAGTCCACACAAACAAGGAAATCCCAGGAAAGAAGACGAAATCTGAGTAGTCGACAGGTGGTTCCTTGTTACTATGGCACACTTGTCGTTAGGCAATCCACAACCCGCCCGCCCGTCAGAGGCACTCTCTTCACACTCTTAGCGAGGGTGAAGCATACGCCGCGCGAAAAAGCAAAACCGAATCTTAAAATCGAAACCGGTTTTTATCAAAACCGGTTCGAAACCGGTTTTCGGTTAATCGATGTTATCACTAATCGCAATTACGATACCTAGCCTAATGTGGGATAAATTTTTTTAAATTTTCTGAATTTTTTTATGATTCATGTTTGCCACCATTTAAAGAAATTTAATTTTTTGTAAATTATAGCAATACAAACCATTTTAATCTAATATCTTTCAATATCGCCGAAATATTAATCATTTTTCCTTAAAAATGCACTTTAAAATCAACACAATTTTGGAAATTTCCGAGAAAATTTAATATTTGATGTAATTTTAGACTATGTTCGATACATGCACGGGGGAAATAAGAATAAATAAAATATACGAAATAAGAATAGATCGATTGTCGAAAAATAATTGTGAAAGTTGTATAATGGATATTTAGACTATCGATCGTAGTGCACCAATGTCGGTGGAGACCGACAAGCAGTGTGCCAAGTCTATGACAGCTGCATTACGAGCCGACAGTCATGCGACGCTTTTCAAGGTAACAAATATGAAGGATGAAGGAAGTTGCTCATTTTGTATGAACTTGTGAATTATGCACAGAGCAGATGATCTTTTGTGGCATTTGCTTTGCTATAGGCCTAGTGAATGAAGCTGTGATAAAATATACCAAGACATACAACCTTGACACTGGGGCCTCGATTCACAAAAAGTCTAAACTTAGGACAGGTCCTAAGTCTACTGTACTGTAGGTGCTATTATAAACCCATGGTTTTAGGCCTACTACACAGCCCAATTGATAGCTAATTTTGTGGATATCACAGTGAACTTGAAATATTACAAGGCAGTGTTTTAAAGTTTAGTGTTTGTTCACTAATGGGAGACCGTATGACAGGTAGAGTGCGCTGTGACCGATGACGTTCAGTTTACCTATTATATCTAGCCCAGCTTCAGTTAAGTGCTCCAAATCTTATATGCCTAATATATTATTTACAGTAATTTTTATTATTGACATACTTAAGCACTTAAAACTGAATTATTAAAGAGTGTTATGTAATTAAAATAACAATCAGCCGAAGAATCCAGAAAACAAGTGAAACCTAGTACAATGGTTGACGGAATAACACAGTCTACAACACTTTTCGCGTGAGGGTAAGGTTAAGCCGTCCCACAGCCGGGCTGTATTTCCACGACATCATTATTGCATGCGTCAAGTGAGAGGCATACTGACATTTGTGTGGGTGTGAACGCTCGCAGCGCTGCTGTCATACGGTCTCCCATACTAGGGATGGGCAAAAACGTGTACTTCAGTAAACGTGTAACCTCTCTCTGTTAAGGGCCTGTACACGTTCGTACTTGCCTACCCAAAACATTTTGCACGCAAATTAATGTGTGCACTGTACACATACATTTCGTGTGCGATGTTGGTTCAGCGGCGCCGTCAGTCGACGCTGTGGCCGGTCGTACGCAGTTTAACCCTAAGTGGGCGGCCTGCACAGGTCCATGCGTTTAATATTTAGATGGAAACAGTTAACGTGTACACATATGAAAATGTTTACACATGTACACTATCCCATCCCTAACTAATACTTCCACATTTTTAAAACAGACAAACGCATATGTCAAAGTAAGTAAATGATATTCATGTTCACACTTTGACATCATAGGCACATTGCCATCATCTTTGTTAAAAGAGAAGACCAACTCAGACAGGGCCTAAATTTTAGACTCATGTGTTTGTTATTTACTAGGGTTTCTTAGTAATGTCAAGTCGAGGGTATGTGCAGGTCCATATCAGCCAATGGCGTGCCATAATCCAATGGAATGTCTTAAAGTTGCCTAAGTTAAGACTTTTTGTGAATCCGGCCATGCCTGGCATTCAATTATGTCCAATACTGTATTTCAATGTCCAGTTAAAATCTACTTTTCAGTTGTATTGTTTTCAAAATGACAACGGCCAATAGAAACACACCAAACTGGGCTTACCTGACGGCTAAATTTACTTGGCACTTACTGGACATCGAAATACCGGCCCTTAGCCTAGCTGGACTATTCCTAGGCATAGTATTTTGAGGCCTAGGCAGGCATAGAGCACTCAAAATAGACTAGATGCATTCTGACGGCAAGAAAATAAACTTCTATTAGGAGTGGTTTAGCTGTCAATTTTCATTGTTTTAATATTATTATTCATCAATGGTGCTGAAAGGAGGTTGCTTAGCAGTGCTATAGTTTAGAGTTCTGTATAATTCAGAATGTTGAATGAAATAAATTAGAGATGGGACGGTTCTTCAAATTGGCCGATCCGATTACGATTATTAAAAAACCGATCCGATTACCAATTATTCAACCGATTATTTAAAAAAAGTGTAACTCGATTCAAACGGGTCTAAGCTATACTAAACTAGTATCAGAACCACCACGCGAAATGAGTACATTGCAAAACTTGCATTTTGCTTTGCTTTTGTTGACCACATCTACCGTGAAATAACGCCACACGTCACTTTTAAGCTTTTTATTGGCAGACAACTCAGACATTGCTACGAATGCATTCAAAATGTGAAAAAACTGACACAATTAATTACGAGACAACAGCATTCAACAGGCGAGAACTTGTTCCTCTATGGGAGAGTTAGGCTAGTAAGAGGCCATGCCGGAGCGATGACGTAAGAAAATTCGATTCAAATACATCGATCGATAGGTCGAATGTTCTGTGCACCGCCTTCTACACATGCTAGCGCTTGCCGCTAAACGACAGGTAGCGCACTAGCGAGCGCGCAAAAATTCAAAATCACGCGATAATTAGAATCGGCCAATTTTCTTCGAATAATCGCCGATTCTCCGAATAATCGGTAGAATCGTAGAATCGGAATCGTCCCATCTCTAATTATAATTTAATTTAAACTGCAAGGTAGGAACATTTGGTAGGAACTAAGAGGAAGAAGGTAGGAAGAACTAGTACATTAAGTTGGTACCATTGGACTCGGCTATGTTGTAAGCATGAAAATTAAAATTAAGCATACCTGGATATACTTCTGAACTCCAACCAAAGATTTCTTGAGAGCATCAAAGCTAGATGAGTACAACATCTTCTTCTTAACTTTGGCAGTATCGGGACACCACGACATCAGGAACAACTTCTGCTTCTTTGATGCCTGCCAATAAGAACATTTGGTACATTTAAATTGTAGAGCCTCAATAATTTAAATTTCAAGGGACCCTTAACATCCCACATTGAATTACACAAATTTGAATTATGAGGGAGCTATGAGGGAGCTACATTTAGCAAATATGATCATACTCCTTATAAGGACCTACCTTAGAATTGATAGTGACTAATGCTTTACTGGTAATTTTAGATTTAAAATGGAACACCTCAAGAGGTTGGCAACTATCAAGGTCCATCAATCTCCTAACAGAAGTTTGATAAAACCCCAAAGTCAGGTTGGCTGATGAGCACAAATATCGCCATTCTCACGACCACTTCCAAAACTGGTACAGCATTAACTACAGTAGGCTATATAACTTTCTAATGTTTTTTTTTTTTTTTCTTCTTATGTGATGATGACTTTTCAGTAGGGGTGTGCGAGTACTCGAGTTTTTAGTACTCGACTCGAAATTCACAATTACTACTCGACTATCGAGTTTTTTTCGAGTTTCGATTATTGCGCGATATATCGCTGGAGATCGTCAAAACGCTGTTTATACTACACTGAAGTGAGCGTTGGAGGCGGAGCTTAGTTGAAGCTGCATACGTAAGCCCCGCCCAAACATCCGGTATGGCTACGAGACATTGTTGGAACATCATTTTCTCTAGATATCTTCTTCAACTTCAATGGCTGGCCTGTCTTTGAAGGCTATCTGTTTTTTGTATCGTGTTTTTTTTGTGCGATCGATAAATGCACCGAAATAAGTGCGGCAACTATGAAAGTCAATTGTGGAAGCACAACAAGTTGTGCTAGACATCTTCAGATCTATGCAGAGTTTACACCAGCTAGGCCTACAAAACAACAAGGCCTGGCCTAGTGTTATTCCTATGGTAGGCTAGGCTAGGCACAAGAGCCTAGGCCTAGACCTAGATTAGTATATTGCATTTGTAACTAAATCTAAACTCACCTTGTAATTCTTTTGGCCTTTAAAATGTCTTAAGTCTAGCCATACACCAGCTAGGCCTAGGCCAATGCAGGCTAGGACACAGCTAACACTTCATGAGTATAGAATAAACTCTGCTTTGAAGTGGCCTGCTACTGACCCAAAGGCCAAAAGAATTACAAGGTGAGTTCAGATTTAGATTTAGTTACAAATGCAATAGGCTAATCTAGGTCTAGGCCTAGGCTCTTGTGCCTAGCCTAGCCTACCATAGGAATAACCCTAGGCCAGGCCTTGTTGTTGCCTAACAACAGGCCTAAGTTAAGATTACTTACTGTTAACTTAAGACTAAGTTATTAAAAGTAACAAGAAATGTATTCACCTTGTTGTACAATTCTTTCTTATAGGCTACCTATTTCCCAATGAACCCCAGCATATTTAAGTACTTCAATTTTTTACTACTCGAACTCGACTCGAAAAATTTCTGGTTTTGAACTACTCGAACTCGAACTCGACTCGAACCAAAAAATTGCTACTCGCACACCTCTACTTTTCAGCCATTCATTTTTCTTGCTATCCAATACAAATTAGCTTCTTGATCGGCCTGCTCTGGTTGTCAGGCCAATTGGCCAATCTGGTTGTCAATGTAAAACATTGACGATGTGATGTGGATAGAATGCAATATTTGAGGTTGGTATGTTGCAGTTTTGAACCAGAATTGGTTTTGGCAGATCAATTAATTTGTTTTTTACTGAATGATTCTCCCATTCATTTGAATAGCATGTTATCTTGAACATTGTGGAAATAAATGGGACGACCGGACTGGGAGTTTGACGTTTTTGTTGTGTTTTTGATAGTTCTTTTTAGTTTCCAGGGACTACTTTCGAAACAATACTAGTTTTTTGTGAACATTGTAACACTATGTGTGTGAAAATCGAGAACTTTGAAACAAGATATCTCGAAATATCTTTGGGGAAATATCTTCTTTTGGGGTATTATTGCCCTCGAGATGGCCTTAGAAGTGATATGAGGTATTATTTTGAAAGGGATGATTAAAATACTTAGTCATTAGACATTTTATTGTCGTATTTTAACCTTTCATCCTAGCTCTGCTGTCAGGTGAAGTCCTATAATTAGAGGGTCCTTAAAAAGAGCACTGTTATATTGACAGTTTTTCTCAGAAAATATCGTTAGAAAACTAATTTGCGCCACAGGGGGCCAAGCGAGATGAACTGTCAAAGAACCAAGACACACTATAAAGAGAAAGAATGCTCTTAAATATAAAATACTTGATATGGGAAAAATACACAATTTGTCGATATGTATTCTCGCAGGCCCCTTAAAAAAAAAAAAAAAAAACTGGACGACTGTTTGAAGAAGCAACTCCTGATAGCTCCTCAGGGGGGGCCCCATATGTAACAGCTGGGGGGGGGCTCGAGCCCCGTCACCCCCCCCCCCGTACTCGGCGCCTATGTACATGTACACAAAAATTTGGCAACTTTGGGTCAAACCGATTAACGCTTTAGGTCCATTAGGTAACAAGCCATCTATTAAAGGTATCCTTCTTGTACCAACAGTGGGAACTAAGTACACTTTCTCTATTCATTGTAACCGGAACACAGTGGTAACTGCTATATTATTTAGAACAAATTATAGACCAAGCAAATACATTTTAATAACAGTTTTGAAGCCCATGTTAACTCACTAGATATGTTTTGCTGCAGATATTACCTCAGAGGTTCCTTGACATTGATGTGTGTATTCGAAGTCAAACAGGCCATATCGACACTCGCCAGTACCACCTTGCTGGAGGTCTTCTAGGAATTGATCATAGATAGCATTTCGGTCACCTAGAAAAGGTAGAGCGTGTTAACTGTTAACGTAAGCTAACTACAAAATTAAATGAAGGTGTTAATATCGTTTCCGATACAAATATGAAGAGAATGGGAATGGAAAAGGATCCAAGAAAGCAATTTTAACAAGACGATGCGGGGAAAAAAGAGTGGAAAAACATAAATAAATTTGATTGAAAAGGATGTTACAGAATGTTGTGGATCATGGGAAAAAGTGAAAAAAGAGAGATGACGAGTAGCAGACTAGATGAGACGAGTAGTATACCCCCTACTAGGGATGGGCAACCTATTTCATCTGCGGGCCAAATTCTGATTTTCTGTATGTGCCGCGGGGGCCAAATTATTAGGTTGTCCATATATTAATAGTGTAAAACCGGGACAGAGCATTTATCAGCCAACAGACTTGGGGGGTTGCGAGGGGTCTGGGGAAGAGCCCCAGTTGCTGGAGGTAAAAACCTTAAGTGCGTTATATTTATCCTCAAGACAGTATTTTCAACGATCTGAGCAAGCAAGTAAGGTTAATTTTGGGAAAATTATTAAATTCAAATTTGAATGTAAATTCATTTAGGCCTATTGTGAATCACACAAGTTTGTTATTATCTTATTTACAAATACGGGAAGCGTCCCCTTGAACAGTTGTGGGGACACCGGGACAGGTGCCTAAAACGAGCCCTAAAAGCAGGATGAATGAGCACCTTGGCTAAATTCAATTTCAATTTAATTATTGAGGTAACCAAGATGCTAATTTGGAACGTACCAAGCAAAGCAAAAGAAACGCAGCGACTGGAGAGCAAGGCATGAGTATGCACGCGTAGGCGAGTAGAGCCGGGAACAGCTGAAAGTATTCTTCTTCTTTTACTATGCCCGCATTTTTGGCTTACTGGGCCATCATGCATTTTCTGGTTTTCCAGTAGAGACAGGCTTCCTTTTCCTCATAGCTTATGCCAGGTGCAAGTGGTAGATAAGGGATGGTCGCAGAGGGTAGCTACGTAATGCATAATCTCACTATTATATGTCCAGCTGCCATGAGGTACGGTCATGTATGATATGGCTATAGGTACCATCGATAGAGCACTGCACACTATACATTTTCAAGATACATAAAATTTAAACTTTATTTAAAAACCAAACTGCGGGCTATTTACAATGGTGTCTTCACAGTCTCGCAGGCCGAATTAAAAGATCTCGCTGCCGGCCCGCGGAGGGGGCGGGGGGGGGGGGGGGGAGTCCATAATCATGAGTTCTAATTGTGAGGCAGCCCTTATACACGAACTAGTAGGGGTGTGAGAGTACTCGAAATTTCGAATCTGAATCGAATATCCAAAGCGTTCAAACTTGATTCAAAATTATTTTAATGGTATTCGAATCGAACACATAGTACAAGCATTGTACCACAGAACACGCCACATGCGAGACTGTAGTGTAGTGAACTTCTTTGTTGGCTTCAAGCACATAGGTCAATCAATGCATTACAGAGAGCACCAGTGAAAGCAAGTACAGTGAACTACTTTTCAGCTCCGAATAGCAGGGGTGCAGGCATGCGAGTTCGACTTTTCACCACCATATTCGAAATTTGAAATACATATTTTAATTCAAAATGTAATTAAAAATTAACAATTATTTTAATAAGACATGCAAAAACATGTTTTTTTAAATTTAATTTCATTTAAAAAAGGCCCAAATACTGTAGTAACTTAATTCACTTCTAAACTTCCTATTAATGAAAACCACTTGAAATTCATAGTCAATAAATTAAAGTTTTCATGCCTTTATTTGATGATTGCATTAGCTGAGCCTTTCATTTCATCCTTAATCTAAGTTACTGGTCCAAGCTCCACCTTTTTCTAGTATTCGAACACAAAAATATTCGAAGTTCAAACAATTTTTTAATATTTGATTCAAACTGGAAATCTGTTGTTCGCACACCCATACAAACTAGCATTGAAGAGATCAAGTACCCATGGTAACTGCCATTAGGCCTAATTCAAATTTGTGGCATTAGTTAGAAGTTTCCTATTCTACCCTGGGACCAAAAGAAGGACAGGGACTTGAGTAGGCAGAATGCAATTTAAAGCAAGAGAAATTGTAGGACATCATGTGTTCACTTGTTATGAACGGCAGTCACTCCTGGCATGGAGTGGGAAAAAACGACATTCTTGAAACTATAACTTATAAGGTAGGTATCTACGTCCCAAAAGGAGTTCCTCGATTTGGCCATAATGGATCCCCGGGTTCGGGCTGTGAGGTACAAAAGTAATGAACCACTGAGGGCGTGGTTCAATAATCAATACATTACTATAGTTGTCCCAAAACTACCTTACACATGCTTTCGTCACAGGCGACGGGTTCGTAGCCAATCAGCGATCGGTATTTGCGCGCGCTTGTCTCGGGCAGTTCGCTGGTTGGCTATGAGTGGCTCGCCTGTGACGAAAGCATATGTAAGGTAATCTTGGGCCAAGTATACTACAGTAGTCTGTAGTTACTACTTTGAAACAGGGAAACACATTTACACAAGCATGTAAGCCTACTCTTTAGGGGCCAATGTTAAGAGGAAGGACTACTAGCCAATATTAAAACCCGCGAAATTAACGTATTTTCGTCATATCTCAATAACGCCACACAATATCGAAACAGTGACACCTACGCATATTTTGGATTCGTGAGAGCTCAATACCGTATGAAAAAGATTTATTAGTTTGCAGTAATTATAATTATTATTTTGAATTTAATTTATTCACTAGTTAATTACAAATTACAACTATAATTACTTCAATCTACGAAATCTTTTTCTTACGGTATTGAGCTCTCACGAATCCAAAATATGCGTAGGTGTCACTGTTTCGATATTGTGTGGCGTTATTGAGATATGACGAAAATACGTTAATTTCGCGGGTTTAAATATTGGCTAGTAGTCCTTCCTCAGGGGAAAGGTGATTCCCAGAAGAAAAAAAAAACACATGAAATTAATGTGTTTTAGTAATAGAGCATACCTTGAGAAATGAAAACACTACACTATAAAAACAGTGATAAATGCACGCATTGTATTCATAAGAACTAAAAACTGGGTTCTAAGTTTCAAATATTTAGGCCTAGGCCTATATCGTTTACAGGGTAATTAATAATAATTCATTGTTAATAATTTTACACTACCAGTATAGGTACCGTAGGTAATAACCGTAATGACTAAAAATATTTTTGTATTTTTAAATCTAATTTTTAGTTCTTATGAAACCACAATGCACACTTCACTTTTTAAATAGTGTGGGTCAATACTGCTCAAGATATTACTAAAATACGTTAATTTTTGTGCAGTTTTTATGATGAGACTACCCTTTGCCATTAAGTATACAATCTGTACTTGGTTATTAGCCTATGGAATTGTTAGTAATAGTTCATAACCTACCTATAACTTCAACATCTATCTGCTTTTCATCTTTAATGTAGAACACAACATAGCGGTGCTTTTTATCTTTCTTTATTTCCTCGTAGGTAGTTTTACACACATCGGACACCGTTACTCCAGAAGCCTGGAAATAAAGCAATAATATTAATAACCTTAATCATAAATAGATTTTTCCAAATTCAAGTAATGTCCATCTCTTCATTAAGGCTGATCATATCACCATTTTCAGTATTCTAAAATATGCGTAACATACATTAAGTTTAATTTGGAAATTGAAACATTGACCTATGAAAGTACCAAAATTAAGTTGATCTCAATTTTCAGCCGCCGGATCGGCAATATTGCTACTTAGGCCAAATCCACCTGATGTCGAACTAAGCTTTGGAAAAAATACGTGATGGTGATCAACATAGTGTGGTTCAAGACCATACTTTAGTCTACAGTCTATAGTACAGGTATATTCAGTTGCATTATCTTTAAAGGCATTTAATTAATGATGATTTATGGTACGTTTACAGCTACGCGTTGCGAGCGAAGCGAGGGCGCGAGCTCCAATCAGCGGCCGAGTTTGTAACTTCTTTGCATGAAACTCGGCCGCTGATTGGAGCTCGCGCCCTCGCTTCGCTCGCAACGCGGAGCTGTAAACGTAGCATCATGATGAAACACTTGCTGTTTAGAACAGTGGTTCTCAGCCCATGGTACGCGTACCCCAAGGGGTACGTGCGACATACAAAAGGGGTACTTGAAAAAAATATGAATACTAAATTTAAAAAATGTAATTGCATCATTGTTTAAAATATATTATTTTAATAACTAAATTTATATCTAAGGTTAGTATTTTCTGAATGCACTATTCTTCACCACCACTGTGGCAAAGTGGGTGTATTATATTTATAGGTACTAATTTTACCCAGAAAGAGACATTATAATGGCCGTAAACACAAAGGAGCCATGAATTTCCCTAATGATGTCAAAAAAACAGGCTCAAGAAGCTCAGGAAAAGCTTTGGTTCCTGTTTATTTTAACTTGAGGTAACCAGTAAGCAAATACTAAAATGTATTAGCATTCCCTAATGCAATTGCTGATCACATCACATATTTTTCCAAAACTTAGCTCGACGTGAAGTGGATTAAAGGAGCAATATGACTTAAAAACAAAATAATTTCGGTACTTTCAGAGATCAATGTTTCAATTTCAGAGTTAAACTTTGGTACGTTACGCATATTATGTTAGAAAAATTAAAACGGTGAAATGATTAGCATTAATCATTACAAACTTCATTACACAGGAGAAGCAACTATGCATCCAGGACTCCACATTACATAGTAACACTCAAAGCATTGAGACATAACATCATGAAGCTTAGGCCTAGTGTTCCAGATAACCTACCCAACTGGCAAGTGGGAAACCAAGGTGTAGGCCTAAGGGTTTAAATCCCAGCAGGGGTTGGATGATATTATTTCTGGTTTTCAGTATAAAAATATCATTAGCTAATAATTAGAGCCCTGCATATCCACGGATATCCGCATTCCATTTACAGACAAAATATAGGTTTTAAGTTGTGGCCAGAGGCAGACTGGCAGGTACGGAACTACGAAAACCCGTACGGGCCCCACCCAACCCCCTGAACATATCTTACACTGAAACATGAAGGTAAGAAGAGAGGATAATATGCGAGACATAACGTGCGACTGCTTACTTCCACCACAGACAAAAAATTCACTAGTGTAATTAATTATCTGTGCTTCCAACAGTGACACTTGAATACCTCAGTTTCAATAGGTAAAATGGAGAAGAAGAAGCAGCACCACCTGCAATAAGTTACAGAAGTCAAAGGTCCTAGGGTATCCATTTGTCCCACTTCTAACAGGACTGTGCCATTAGTTAAGGATCTGTTCCCACAACTGTAGACAGGGATGCTGTTTTGTCCCATTTTTGTGAATGTAAAGATTCTTTAGTGTGAATTACAATAAATAAATTTACATTCAAATTTGAAATTGCCAATTCGAACCTTCCCTGCTTACTCAGATCGTAAATGCTATCTTGAGGATAAAAACTAGCGCAATATTTATTTGCATCTGGGGGCTTACACCCTACACAACAACAAGTCTCAAAGTCTGCTGGCTGATAGCTACTGTCGTTTTTTTTTCTTAACTTTTTAATATAGACAGTAGACACCCTATTGGTGCCCCTGCTGGATCCTCAGGGAGCAATAATGGGTTCTATGAGAGGGCTTATCAAGTCCTAGCATCCCTATATAAGATTGCGTTAATTCTTTCCAGTACCCAAGTAACATGCTAGAGGTGTTTCAGCAAACTAAATATTGTAAAATCAAGGTTGTGATCTGCTATGGAGAAAGACATGCTTGCTCTACTCTTCTCATTTCAGTGGAAAGGGACATATATCAATCAAATTATAGGTCATGTAGAAGTGCTACAAAGATTTGCGCTTTCCTCTTCAGAGCTTAGTTTGAAATATATAGAACTGGCAGTATTGGGAGAGTTCTTTCTTGAATTTTGATATTTTCGAAGTCTGAAAGTTGGATCGTTTGGCCAAACCCTCCGACTTTCCTTCCCTCGACCCATCGACCGTAAATACCTTTGATCGGCGAGATGTTCATAATCTTACCTATTAATCCTGATTACCTGTCACAACAAAAGTCATATAGAATTTAGACAACACTTTATTCTTAATTATAAGGATATTTCAACATTGCACTATAAAGAGCTGGAAATTATATAATCAGTGTTTTTTTATTTGTCTTTCTATGACGGATACAACCATACTTAATACTAATGAATTAATATTAGTGGATAAATAATGTTTTTTCGTGGATTAGAGGAAACAGTAGTCTTACAAAGACAATCAGAGGACCTGTTGCTCTAAAAAAAATATCTTACATTTAAATTACAATTAGGTTTGAAAATTAATGCCAACGTAAAAAAAATGTGGGTTTTCTTTCATAAAACGGCTTCAAATTACATTACCACATTTTTTAAATTGCATTTATATTTTATACGTAAGGCAAATAACAACTGATTACAACTGAACTGATTACAACAACTGATATACAACTGATCAGTATAATAATAATCAGTATAATAAAATTGTTAATTACCTTGAGTATTGTTTGACTATTTGTTACTTTCATACTCGGATTTTCTTTGTAACACTAAAATATTATTTGCTTATATTGCTTAATGTATAAGTCCGGTTGTTTTCGTCATAGAAAGACAAATAAAAAAAAACTGATTACATGATTTCAAGCTGTTTAACGCTGTTTAACGCGATCATGAAATATACGTATAATTCCTAAAAAAGTGATTTTTCCTATAAGATGACTTTTGTTGTGACAGGTCATCATGATTAGTGCAAGGCTCGCCGGTCGCAGGTAATTACGGTCGAGGCGAGAGGGAGGGAAACCCGTACTTTGGTCAGAGGTTGGTACAAACGCTACCCGAGCCTCATGCCCTCGGGCCTGTCCAACAGCGAAATAAACGAACTGTAGGGTACCTAAGTATTTTGACTATTAAATAGCATACACCATGATGCATAGCAAACCACAATGTGCTATAGATTCAGATTTTAAATTCTTGAGAAACAATTTTTTTTAAATGTGCAGTTTTAAATGTGAGTGAGAGAGTGTGAGTTAAAATGAGAAATGAGAGACCCTTCCCATTAAACCTTGGAAGATAACATTTTCTGCCAGAATATATGAGAGCAATAGTTTTTACCTTCACATTATCCATTAAAGCCCTAACCAGTGTTGTCGGCAACGTAATCGTAATCGGGATCCGAAAATCGAGAAAGAGTTAGCTTAGTTCTTATGGCGCTGTTCACAATAAAATCGTAATATAGTAATGATTTAGCATGATAAAATGTACGATGACGACCCCGATGATGGACACAATGCCGACAATTGTAGTACAAAACATCTTCTTAGCGCTTTGCTGTGGAGTATGCACCTGACTGCTTGCTGCTTGACGGTCCTTGACTCTTGACTACATCACTAAATGTCTCCTATTACAAACATAACCCCCCCCCCCCCCTCCGGCCTAACGCACGATGCGGGAGACACTGCTGGCGGTGACCTTGCTGGGCACGGCTGTGTTGTTTGAAGCAAGAGAACAGTTTCTAGATTTACAAGCCATGTCGTAGTCTTACAGAACGATGTATATATAAAATATATATATATATATATATATATATACCAGACTCAATATGATATTTCCCATTCGAACCAAATAAAGGAATAAGGTATCAATAACAAGGAGATGAGTCATACTTTCTTCTCCCGGTCTACAAACCGTTAGTCTTCGAACTGAGGTCAAGGGCACGAGTGTGTAGAGTAGACTATAGCGCAACAAGCATATCCATACAACCATCTGGATACAGAATACGAATACTATGTTTTGTAACCAATAAAAATCAAAATATCATTATGCATTGTTGGCAAACCTAATGCGTAATTTCTACAAGTATGATGATGATGTAGCGATGTAGAGACAGCAAATCGAAATCACGCAGTACGGTACCTATATTTACGTGACGTCATGTGGCCAGGTGTTCTAAGGTATTGGTAGACAAGATAGCGACGGGGTACCCCTCCTCCCCACCACCACCAATCATTTATTACTCTCTACTTCAGAGGCAGGGCATGTCCATATATAGCCAACAGTTGACACACAATCGCGCTCCTTTCATTTTCTGTGCATTGTAAGCAGCCGAGATCTCCCAGTCTACCCTCCCATGCCTAATTGGATACGCTCTGGTTCTTGGACGCAGCTCACCGGGCGCCTCGTGTCAATCACCCTCTGCCAACTCAACGCGGCACGACACCACGAATACTCATTACTACTAAGTACTAATTACTTATTATCGAATGGCAGGTCGAACAGGATAGGTTACAAAATGACGAAGGTAGAATAACAGATATATTGAAACCACGACGGCGAACGCTCTTGTTTTTACACACTGCCAAATTCCTAGCATGAAAAAGATGTGCACGAATAATAATAGTAATAATAATAATAATAATAATAATAATAATAATAATAATAATAATAATAATAATAATAAAAATAATAATAATAATAACAATAATAATTAATGGGGGGGGCTACTTTATAGGCCTATGTACGTGATAAAATAGTAATTGTTTGGCGCAACAAGTACCTGTAGAGATAAACCACAAAAAAGAATGCATGATGGTCGGATGGATCAGCTGACTACAGTTTAACGCCCATCATTCATAGTGTGATACTGATAGGAAAACAGACTGTGACAAAGATGACTCAGCCACCCAGCCGAGACTGCGAGAAAACAATTACTTGCGCAATCAGCTATCAATGCCTCTGCACTGCGATCATGTAACTTTAGTAGATAACGCTCGACATCGTAGAAAATTGTACGTTTGAACGATCGTAGCTCGTAGCTAAATGAAATTACGTACGCTCGGTAAGGCTATTAAACGTTGAACACTCATCCCGAGGATGACAACTAGCCATAGTTGCAAAAATATGGGACGTAACCCCCCGCCCCCCCCCCCCCCCCCGGTTAGAGGGTCGACGTCATGTGCCCAATTAAATGTGACCTTGATGTTGGGTGGAAAGTGTCACAAACAAAACTGAAGAGAGCCGAGGAAGAGTCTGGAGGCGATTCGTCTGGGGTGAAGCCGTGAAGGCAGCGTGTGACAAAGTCGTGTGTGTGCTTGTTAGATTAAGAGAATGTGAGGAAGCGATTGTCCGGAAACGGGAAACCGCAATGATGGCAACTGTAGATGTTTCACCGTCATTCTGGGAACATAATAGTAAATTAACTTCGAATGCATTTTGCACGAATCTAGTCTTATTACATCCCATCAGCAACGTCGAAAAAGGGTTAGATTATATATTTTTATAGGCCTGGAGTCATTAGTATTTCCTTGGAACTCGTTGCCCATGCCAAATATCCAAAGTAAACCGTAAAAGTAGTACAATTGCTCACTGTGAGTGACATAAGTAAGATGATGGGACGAAACGGGCCGCCACCCGTCTTGACGTCAAAACAAAAGACAGCGTTATTCCAGTGACCATCAAATCCAACGAACCAAAAACATTCACAACATTTGTTGATTATTCGCTTTGACAAACACCCAGACCACGTGGCCCCGATGAAACATCCCGCCAGTCCAGCCAGGTAATAGCGAACAAAAAATGTTATGTCAGACTAATTATGGGAGAGGATATAGCCTACCCAATACACCTTCCCAAAACCCCGACAAAATGAACACTGACACTGCAGCATGAGCAAGATGAGGTGCATAACTTAATACGCTATAAATATTTGTATTTATGAAAAATAAATAGAAATGATCATTGTGAATATTATCTCTGTTCATCGTTGGGTCACCGTCGGGCACGCAGCCTCCATTCATGGGATATGAAACGAGAAAAGGGCGAGACGGGCGAATGCGGCCTTCGGCCAAATCAATACCAGTGAAATTCGACTTAGCGGCGAATTTTCCATGTAGGGATTCTGCACTGCCGCAAAAATAATTTAAAAACACTTTAGTCTTTAGTAGGCGTAGACGTGTCGTTGAATGTTGATACAACGCATTTAGGGCCAAGCCTACAAATATTTGTATTTCAGATAGATGCGTCTTCGCTGTAGGATAAACTGGTTAGATAATTCGTATTATATACTAAATTATTAGCAACTAGGCGGTAAAACGTGGCATTATTTTTAGGTGGAAAGTAGGCTAGACCTAAATTATCATATAATATGCAACAACAATCCAAGCTTTGTTTATTACATTGCTGAACGTGATGAGCTCTATTAAAATATAATTTGCATCAAGCAGCAAGAAGTGTGTAAACTGATGCGTCAGTGGGAGTCGTTCGAAGACGCGGGCTTGTTTTAGAATTCGTGTTTTGAGACACCGCTTTGCGTGGGTTGTACTATTTCGGGAGCCCGCAAACGTGGCCAACAGTCGTTGAGCGGACTGAGTTCATCTGCATCTCAAACTAAGCGACTCCCGCTTGCGCCAGCTGCTAGTTCATTATGTCAATTGGATGCGAGTCAAAAGTGTAGTTACCCTTTTAACGAAATAACAACAGGCCTACAAGATATTTCAGAAGAAATGGCTAACTAGCCTGTCCTACGCAGATGCCGTCGTATCGGCTTGACCGAGGATCAGCTTTCTATTGGCTGCGTGAAGTGCAACGAACTTCAAAAGATCACAAATACCGGTACTGCTTCTTATCATTGGCAGGGTAGTCTCTTTTATCTTCAGGCATTGTATGCCTTGTTACGGCAATATACGTCAGGGATGGCGAACCTTTTTTGGCTTTAGTATTTACAATCCAGGCGTGCCAAGCTCTCAAAAAAGGGCCAGGAAAATTACACAACCGAAATGACAATATTAATAATATAATCACGGATCGGACAGAAACCATCTTTACCCTACGAACTTCCCTGTACTAACATGCTGATTGTTGTCTCATGTAGGTATTATGTATGCTTGTGCATAATATAGGCAATTGATTTGGACCAAAATATAACTAATGGGGGTCTTATTTGTCTTATTTACATGTAGAAGGTGCAAATTCACAGAATAACGATAAAATTATCTTTCAACATTCTGATATTTTCCGTGTCACGAACTTCAAATGTAGGCTAGTTTGTACTATAGAAAGAAAATTTAGCTGTTTCAGAATTCATTGGATTACTATTTACTTATCATTGCTTGTGGCGCGAGTTTGACAATGTTAAATGTAAATCAATTCAAACTTTGAATTGATTTACGTTTAACATTTCTTTTTAACATGTTTAATTGCTTTTATGACAAACTAGTATTATATTTGCAGAGATATACGCCCCCCACGAACTGACTAAATAGATTCTGACAAAGAAATACCATACGCTTTCCTACAAATGTAACATGCAAATGCAAATTTTCCTCCATTTACTAAGCAAAACAAATCCCACAATGTGTCCCTTTTATGTTGTGTCATCCAATCCATCCTGATGTCATGGCAGGTAATCTTAGGTTACTTGTGAGATAAATTCTGGAATGCAGCTTATGGCATAAATTATTCATAGGCCTAGTAGGAAAAAAATGTATGCTAACCACTTACATAGGCCTACAATTCTATTATTAGCAAATATAAAATATTAGGCAACATTAATTATTTTACAATTTTCATTTATCTTATATTTTCAACTGATAGGCCTATAGGCCTATTACATATTATGTGAATGACACAATTAATGTCGTTCGGTAGTTGAATCACCTAATAAGGCCTGATGCTGATGCACATACATCACGCATTTCGAACAGCTGTCCTCATACTTTTAAAATCAACTTGAAATAGGCAGTTAACTTGAATCAAGTTAATTGCATATTCCAAGTTGTCTTGATAGATAGGCCTAGATCGATTTACCAAGTGGCTTTGAAAGTGAAACATCCACAAAGGCAAATAGTAGCCTAATGGATGAAATCTTATCTAGATACATCACACCAGCAGAGTTTCCATGTGTAACTACTACGGTAATATGCATAAAGAGCTCTAGATGAAAATCGAATATTGTACCAGTATAAATGTACAATCTAGAACAAATTACAACTATTTTAGTATCTCTCCATCTTCCATCCATCCAGACAGGTGATCAATCATAGTTTATAATAAGATAAACACATTTTGAAGGTTACAAACCATATCAACCAAAGTGTTAAGCCGCATTCACATAAATGACTATTGATTACTGACTATTGACTATTGACTAGTGATTATTGACTACCCAAAGAAAGATATGAACACTACACAACTAAGTTCTTTGACACGTATGATCTGCCACCTAGAACAAATGAATCAAACTGATTGACAAACAACGAGCTGTCAAAATAATAAAATTGCAACATTATGAAGAAAACGAGGTATGGCGATAGTAACTGTTCACCAGTTAAAACGTTTAATGATGGGCTTAACCAAGTTGTGAAGGTTTTGTATGTTTCTTGTTTGTTTTGAAGATTTGTTTTCAAAATAAGAATATTTTATTGTATGACAGCTTCATAAAAATAATAAATAAATAATATTCGCCGGAAATAGTCAAAAACAAATATACACTTGACAGTAATTGAATAGTGGTATTGACTTCCGTTGCTCCACATTCATTGGCTGAACGCGAACGTTGTGATTGGTTGTAACTATGACTTCCAGATATCTTCAATTCGTTAGTCAATAGTCAATAGTCATAAGTCAAAAGTAAAGTTGTGTGAACGTCAGCACGTATCGCCTATGGTTCAATTCGCTTAGTCACTAATCAATAGTCAATAGTCAATAGTCAATAGTCACTAGTCATTTATGTGAACGCGGCTTTAGGATACAAACTCCATGGACAAGTACCTAGTTTGCTCAGCCTTAATTGGAATTTTTGAATTCAACAATGAATGTAAGAACTGAGTATTCTATGTATTGTAAGAAAACTCTACAATTATCTGGTCACAATTTAACTAAAAAAAAAAATGTACCAAGCTAGTTCAACATTCTCATCTCGGCGGCAGGTACAACCATTGAAAGATTGTGCAGGAATGTTTACATAGATCAAGGTGACGGCATAGCCTATTTTAAATAATGCCTACAACAAATATCTTATTCTTAACCGATGCGGATGATGAGTATGGTATGCACCTTGCCTTGGGCTCGACTAAAAACCAGAGGTTACGCTATTAGACCTAGGCCTATTGTAGCTAAATTTTATTATTTTGTTTTTTGTAGACATCATTTTTATGAGTAGTACTAATAGGCTTCAATTCTGACTGAGGCATATGTTTATAACATTTATCTAGGCCTACAGGCCTGCCTACTTTGTGAGGGGAATGGATTTGATGTGGTTAGGGGCTTAGAAATCTTGAGACATTAGAAAATATCCACGCCTAGCCTTTTTTTTAAATGTTGAATGTTAATGAGCGAAGGGTACCGCTACGTCAAACACTGCAGAAAAATGTATTTTTAATTATATTCCAAGAATGCTATTCGAAATCGAAAATCTTAGTCAAAAGCACACTGTGTTTTGGTAAGCCCTACAAACTGAATGAGATATCTATAACAGTAAAACTTCTTTATAACAAACTCTTGGGGGCAAGATTATTATTTTGTAATAAGAACATTTCTTTATAAAGATGGTACATAAACATGCATAAGAACCTTTTGGGACATCAAAAACAGTTTATGTAGATCATTTTGTTATAAAGAAGTATCACTATAACCATTAGCATAGTTATTTTGAATATTAAATGGGTAATTAGTAATAAAATAAATTAGAAATAAAAACCACACTGATTATTATGTGACACATTTTGAGCACACAGTAGGTCTATGTAGGGCTTACCAAAACAGTGCGACCGAACGCTTTGAAGTGCTTGGTATATTGAAGTCATTGTGATGTGTCAATAAACAGGTTATGTTTGATATAGGCCTAGGTCTAATGCCGAGTTCTCATGCCCGAACACTAACGTATTGTGTAAAGTCATTGGACAATTAGGCTAGCCTACCATACGGAATGCTTTTATCCTGAATAGAATTTGTGGTAAATATCGACATAGGGCTTTCGGAAAATCAGGGGAAAAAATGTTCTAGTGAATTGTCTTGGCCCGTAATGGGAAGATTGAAGAAGCAATGAGGAAAAGTGCCGAAAGTAGTAAAAAAAAAAACTTGGAATGTCGTGTGTAAGTAGTGGAAATATCGTGAAATAGGTCGCGTAACATGAATGGGCGGCCATTAGTAGCGGCCATGTTTGAAGTGAAAGAAGTGTGACCAACCGTTAAAGTCTGTTCCCCACCCCCCTAACCTGATTAGGGGAATGCAACCCCTCCCCTAACTTGCAACTAAACGTTGGTAGGCCTGCACACCAGTAGCAAAAGTATCATGGCGTAAATGTAAACCCCAGCCAGACGCTGTTTTATATTGGCAAGAAATTCAGTTTATAATGTTTTTGCAGACGGAAAACCTTCTTTGGGCACATATTACATGCATTGTACTATGTAGTGGTAACTTGTTCCGGGTATTGAAATATGAGAACGGAGCGCACACATGTGTATAATTACCGAATTTGCTCCTATTTGCTGTGTATTTCTTTTCCCAGTGTAAAGGTATCTGAACTGTGAACAAGCCTTCCATTGCAGTCCTAAGTTTTAGAGCGGCCATACTTTCAACTAAGCCACTGAAGGCCTAGGCTAGGGCCTATGTCTCTTTTGAGGGTACTGGTAATTATTCCAAGGGCGTACGCACACTCTGTAAACTTGAAATGAGATCTTAAAAGTGACTTTGCCTAGCTGTCTGACATCCCACAAAAGGAAGGTTATTGGGTCAGGTTATAATTTGTATTTCATTATGTTTTTTTTAGCAGTAGACTGACATCACTTCAAAGTGACAGGTTAGTTCGTAAACCACTTTTGTGTGTGCAGACCTAGGCCTACTTGAAATGTTTACCAAATTAAATGACTAGGCATATCAACATTGCCTCCAGACAGGCAAGACCACCTTGTAAACGTTCATTTTAGTGTAATCCAGACCCTAGGCAAGGTCCATCAAATCGCTTTGAATGGACATCTGGCCTAGGCCTAGGCCTAGAATAGGGCCACCTTAACCTAGGTCAGGCTAGGCCTAGCCATAAGCCTAGCCTATCCTATAGACCCAAAGGGACAGAAACCCCATTGCCAATCCATATGCACACCTAGGCCTAGGCCTAGGCCTAAGCCTACGCCTGCCCTCGCCATAGGTAGCCTAGGCCTAGACCTAGGCCCAGGCCATCCCTTGAGAGCCCGTAGGCTAGGCCTAGGCTTAGCTAAGCCAGGCCTAGGCCTAGGCCCTAGACGCAAGGCTAGGCTAGGCCTAGGGGGCCTATGCTTAGTGACGTTACGAAGAAGTCTACGGCTAGGCCTAGGCCTAGCTCTAAAGGTCTAGCCTACACCCCGCCAGGTCTTTATATCCTTCAGGGTCTAGGCCTAGGCCCTAGTTAACGAACACTTGTCACGCCTAGGCCTTAGGCCTAGGATCCTACAGAGGGAAGGCTAACATTAGCAAAATCAAAGTTGTGTATCAAATATGACGGTTTGTACTTGAACAAAATGTGAGTTATACATAGGATATTATTATGCAACTACAGTTCTGAAATCAGATTTCTTGAAAATGGCGACACCCGGCTTGCTGGTGGGTTGGGCCTTGCCCTACAACGTTCAAAATACGCTACGGCTAGGCCTAGGCCTACTGTAAGTACCTTTCTAGCGAAACGTTTAACGAAGTATGTTAATAACAAAAGTAACTTACCATTGTTGCTCAAAAATCCACTCTAGTATTAAAACACCACACGATATTTTCAACAACAGTTTGACCTACACCACCGGTACCAAATTTCTAATGTGAAGGTGTTCCACTTCAACACTGAAGACTCGCTCTGTGACTCACTTGCCAGTCACCGTTTCATGCGGCGCTACTCTCGCTCTTTTAAATGTATGACTCCGCGACACCAACTTCGTAAGTAACCTCATTCACTATTGGTTCAACAAAACTTGTTGAGCCATTTCATCGGCGACTGGTGAGTCACTGTCCAAGTGACGCAAGAGACTCACTCATTTCAATAAATGTATTCTATTAATACTGTTTAGAAGTTTATCAGATTCATTGGAAAAGACGCACTACTAACTTTAATAAGAATTAAACATTAAATACTGACTATTCGGTAGAACTATTTCGTATCGCCTACTCCCTCCTCCGTTAGTAGTGATGAGGTCATGATTTCAAGGCAACTAAAGTTGGCGTTTCATTATTTTATTTCCACAAATTCTTCCCTATACTTATTTACTAATCGAGAACATCTTAAAATGATGCCCTATACCGGTATTGTTGATCACGAAATATTTCTAAACCTTTTTCACATATTTGCAGAATATTGATACATGCATTTGGATAGGACTTTATTTAACAAGATTGAAAATCTGTCAGCCAATGAAAA
Organism: Isoperla grammatica; assembly: GCA_945910005.1. Lineage (NCBI taxonomy): Eukaryota > Metazoa > Arthropoda > Insecta > Plecoptera > Perlodidae > Isoperla > Isoperla grammatica. The sequence goes on along the minus strand of OX246737.1, from coordinate 41,522,565 downwards.
AGCTGTCTTGGTGTATATTCCCTTATATGGTAAGGAGGGAAGAACAACTTTTCTGATCATCCTTTTATTATAAAATTTAATAATTGGTTAAAGATTAGATTATATTCACATCCTTATCAGTCAATAATCAGTACCATTATGATTGTCATGGCTTGAGTGTGAGTAGATCAGTGTAGTAGGGCAGCTACTGGAAAGAGATGTCTGCATTAAAATAGTATACTACATTATAAAGTGCATCATTATGGTATACCGCCTATAAACCTAGGTATAAATAGGCGTGTAACCATTGAAAATCATTTAGACGACAAATATGAATATGAAAACGAATCAATTGATTTCCCATGAAATGCAAGACTACATTACCCAAGAATTACATCCATTTACTAATTGAACAACACCCCCTGTTTTCTGCATAGGAATAGGTCTATACCAGATACAAAAAAGTTTCATTATGGTATTTCCTTCAGAAAACTAGTGTACCAATCAAAAATGCAAAAAATAGCAAAAAAAAAAACGGCCAAGCCCAAAACGTAGAAGATCAATAATGGGAGGCTCATCAAAAATAAATATTCCTCAAAGTACCTAAAAATGGAAGATCATTATCTAAAAATATGGGCAGTATAATTTTTATATCTGAGAAGCGTATATTTCCAATTCTATTAGCATTTTAAGTTTGAAATTTGTAACTTCCCGTTCCGTAATAGGGAAAGGCTCACACGTTTTTTTTATTTGCTTACTGGTTACCTCAAGTTAAAATAAATAACTAATTGGTTTCGGCTCGAAAGGTGCATTAACATCGCTTTAACAGCAAGTCAAAGATAATGCTGTCAAAACACGCTCAGAAACGGACATGCACCATCTTGCTCGTGATTACAAGGTTCTGACATCATAACAATAATTGGAAATACACGCTTCTCAGATATAAAAATTATACCACCCGTATTTTTAGATAATGATCTTTCATTTTTAGGTACTTTGAGGAATATTTATTTTTGATGAGCGGCTCTTGACGTCATAACTCATCTCAACAACTGCCTCCTTGAAGTATTCTTAATAATTTCAACAATATTAAGTTGGACATTTTACAGTATCTAGGATGCAGTGACTTTACAACAATGCCTTTTATACCAGTTTTCTTCAGAAAATACATTTTGACACAGTATTTACCAAAACGTGTTTAAAATAATGCAATTATTTAACATATTGTTGTAAATTACTGTTGAGCAGTGTTCATTTACTAACTAGAAATAAACGTTGGTTCAGTTAAAGTCTTATGAGAGCAATAATCTACTAAAGGGTAGGATTTCAGTACTATTTGCATGATATAAAATTATTGTTTACTGAGTTATGATGTCAGAACCTTTTAATCACGAGCAAGATGGCACAGGTCTGTTTCTGAGCGTGTTTTGACAGCAATATCTTTGACTTGCTGTTAAAGCGATGTTAATGCACTTTTCGAGCCGAAACCAATTAGTTCCCGTTTAATTTAACTAGAGGTAACCAGTAAGCAAATAAAAATGTGTGAGCAACGGTTGGAAGCTTCTAAAAAGTAGTTGCACACTCAAGAAGTCCATAAACATTTAGAGTCTGCATTGGATCATAGATCTGCACTTGTCCAGAAAAAACCTTATACATAGATGCTTTTGTCATAGATATAGACTCGATGATAATAATAATAATAATAATAATAATAATAATAATAATAATAATAATAATAATAATAATAATAATAATAATAATATATATCTCTGGCTCCCGTTTATTATTATTATTTTAAATAATAATAATAATAATAATAATAATAATAAAAAGATAAGTGATTCGTGTCCAACCAGCTAGCTCCCATTTTCAAATACCTTTTTGTGATTGGTCCACATGTCTCTATGATGAACGCATGGGTAAGGTTGTTTCGGGAAAAGTATACTTGCCGTTCTCATTTAAACAGTGTGTTATACGTCTCGTTGAGACACACAGCTGAGACACACATCTACCTAAGTGAACAGCGATGCCCTGTCTACTACTTGAGGCTGTTATGTTTCATGTACCGTACGTAGAACCAGAAAGCAAATTGAATTAGTACAATTTTATAACTTGGTGTTTTAACGACTACTCAACCATTAGATTGTATGACTCCAGAGGAGATTGGAGGAAAGGGACAAGTGGGAGGGAAAAATTGATTTAAAATTTGAGTTAATGGGTGGAAAGGAGAAATTGGAGGACCAATTATTTCATCACCTCCTATGAATGACAGTCACCCTGGGCCAAATTCTACCATGGGTCTAGACGAGTGGAGAGCAGATGTACACTCAAAGTATAACATACATGGCAGACCACGCACAAACTAGTCGTCTATGAGCAAAAATGCTGCAAACTTACAATGGCTTCATATGAAACACACACTGTTGGTATATTGTATGTTGCCATATCAATATAGCAGTAAACATTTTTCATGAAATACCCATCTCTACATACCGGTAGGAGGGGTAATGTTAACAACTCAGATTTATTGCTCAGTTTATTTATTAATCTTTCAATCAATAAAAATGTGTACATACTACATTCAGAAGTAACATTGTCATGAAATGAGGAATGAATGAATGTCATGAAAAATGTATGTTGATTAACTAATCTTGAACATTACCTACATTACAAATATAATTAAGTAGAACTACAACCTCATCAGTAATTTCCTGCCTAACATGTGTAAATACAGGTGGTACCACTGAAGGTTTCAGCACATTTCATACATTTTTAAGGTTTTCCTAAGGCCATCATCAGTTTGTTAGTGGAAGTACTTAAAAATAAACTTAGGTTATACTGTATTTACAAATTATTTCTTAAAATTGTAATGCCTAATTAACTATATCTAATATGTACATAATCAATCCAATGGGAGCTTACAAATGCGCTGTGAAAATGCGTACCTACTTTCGTTGGGTAAATCACATACACCCCAAAAGTCAGGCCTTATACTTGTCAAGACAAAGACGGAGCTTCCATTTACAAAAAGTCACACATCCAAGTGAAGGGCCTCGGTTTCAATACAGTATCTAGACAACGTGCTTCAGTGAGTGGAGTGATTAAAAAATCTCTGGAGTAAGAAACTGAAAACTAATCAGGAAAATACTGTAGGTGGGTTGCATTGCACATGACTATGAGTAAGCTTTGCATTGCATGTTCACTATCATGGGCTACAACAAGAATGGGATTAAATTGTTCAACTCATTACCACAGTCAATATAATCTAACATACAAGTCAGAAATCTTTGTCAAGTCACAAGCTCAAGGTTACACTCGTGACAATATACCCCCATGTGAAGACAGGAGTACTGTACCTAAAATCAGTGATTTCAAGTAGCAGGAGACTGCTAAACAAGAGGATACTGAAGTATGAAGTATTAGCATATCAGTGCATAGCTTTTAATTTAACAAACAATTTTGTAAATAATAACAATTCAACAATTAATCTAAAAAATGTTTGCAAAAACCTATAAGCAATCAAGTGGTCAAGACAAGTAGATAGGTTAACCGTAACGTGTGTTCTGATTTGAATTTGCAGGCCAGTAAGGCCTACTACTGATAGTACGAGTACTAGAATACTTATACAAAATACATTTTGAGGATAGTATTAAGTATTGACCTTTCTCAAGATTTAATGTACGTACCATTAACTAAGCACTAAACATTTAACTGGTCCATACCCAGTGAAGATAAAATAAACTCTCAACTTACAAGATATCATTTCGTAAGTAAATAAGTATACGTTACGGAACTATTCAAGATAAGGTGACCAGACATCCTGAAAAATGCGGGACAGTCCCGAATGTGACCCTGTGAGAGCACTTACCCTACTGATATTTTTACTCTACAGCTACACCTCAATTAATATAGAATAAAAATCTAAAATGTCTAAATATCGAGCAAGAAAATTTAAATCAAAAAAACAAAAAAAAACACTGTCCCCATTTCACTTTCAGCAAACATTTGACCTCCAACAGGGCGACAGTGTAAACACCTGCATTGGGTTACAGGTAAAATGTGTCCCAAAATATGCTAGGGAACTTTGAAAGTAGAAAGACAATGTTTTGAGCTTTGACTATGGACTAATTTATATACCCAATACCCATGGGGCCATGGTATGTTTGCAAATTTACACTAAGTATTTAAATATTGAGACTTAATTTAAAATCTTACATAACTTGCTAAGTTTCTGCTCACATTTTGCCATTTTAGATGTGTATAAATAAAGTACAGTTCTTAATTTAGAGAATAGACATGTGAGCATCAGAGCATACCACATTCACAACAAAACTGTGAAATTGCAATTGACAAGTTATCATGCACGGGGAGGTAGAAATAAAAAAACTATCTAATACTTAGGGACCAAATATAAACTTTTTACTGAAAAGACTATGAATGTATTGTAAGAAATAAAAATACATCTAATCACTTTAACCAAGTCTTTTTAGGTTTGTATTGAGTGGTTGGTAAACACATATTTGTAGGGCCTTTTTAGACTTCTTCTTTGTTTGTACTTTTGGTTGAGTCAATTGAAAATTTAAAAATACAGTAATTAAGGGATTACATATATATTAATATATGTATTCCCTTAATTACCCTTAGGTCTACTGTATAAGGGCATAACACCATCCATAATGCCACTTTTAATCGCCTATAGAAATAAATTAGGGTACAGGCAATATTTCCACTTAATATAGTACTACCAGTATATTGTCCATTATTACCCATTACTCAATTAGTTCTAATGGTATTATACTTGGCTTACAATTAACTGTTCATTGACAAATTGAAAAAGTTACAAAAAGAAAAGATAAAAATATGGGACATAAAACTAAAACCCGAGAAACGAACATCCAGTAAGAATACTGTATGTAGTAAATTAAGTGAGCATGTGCCCAATACAGTAATTTATTTATTTTAATTAAGTACTGGTAGTTAAAATTTCTCTGAAAACATGCAGCATGAGAAGAAATAAGAAGAGTACAGAAACAGGAGGCAGCAGCAGGTGTTGTGGAGATATGATTTTGAGTTGAATGTGCAAATATAATCAGTATTTGTTGCTGGGATGTGTTTCTATCACAGAGAGTTAGTAATGGTTTCTGGTCCCCTCAGAAAGGGTGGTATGCACCCTATTGTATTGTTGTTCTAATTGTTAAAGGTGTGGTCCAGTGCAGCCATTAGAAAATGCCTTAAACTAAACTGAGGCGTAATTTGTAAATAGATATATTGCACGTAAGCTCATTTCCCGACACACTTCAAATTGAACCACATTTACTGTATGCATGGGCGTGGCGGCAGGACGAAATAACTATCCATTCCGGTGCAGTGGGAGTCCTTTGGGTGGGCAATACTTAAGCCTTGTATAGTTAGTCCCGCAGAGAATTTGACCAGCAGTAACACACAAAAATTACTAACAAATACAAAAATTGATATTTATAGTCTCCCCTTTCAGTTACAAACTTACAAGAACTGATTTTCAGTGGAAGACATATTTTGTACCATATATGATGTGCTTCGTTGCTATGACGGTTCTAAAGTAATCGTTTGAATGTACACCACCAGTATCATAATAGATCAAATCAAGTTCCAATTAGGAATTATCGAAACATATGAATGTGAAATTGTACATTTCTAGAAATCACCCAACGGATTATTACTGAATTGGCTTGAGTGTAAAAAGAATAATTTAAATAAAGAATATATAAAGAAAAAAAAAAGAAAAAAAGGGGGGGGGGGTAAATAAAGTCATAAGTAGAGATCAACAGATTCTGATTATTTAACCATATGAGCTTACATCTAGGTTTACCAATTTCTTACTTGTTTGCTCGTAAGCTGTGAAGACAGGCCTAGGTATAATAACCAACAAGGGAAATGTTACAAACAGGTCTAGCTTAGCCTACTTCTAGAACTAAAACAATAGCCCCATTTTCATGCGGGACAGCGTCTGTATTATGCTGAAATCTTAGTCCAGTACAACCTCCGTTTTGCGTTTACATGGCGAATAACCCAATGGAACTGAATCAAAATTTGGTCTTACGTCAACTCAATGTTCGGTGACTGCCAAAAAGGAAACCCATAGCCTTCTAAATAAGTCAATTTGTTTTGAATAGATATTTACTATAGTCTGCCTCTGGCATAACATTATTTTCATCTATTTTCATTAGGGCTGGGAGGAAACTTTTAATTTTCCAAAATTTTTGCTTTTAAAATAACACCCCTCCAATTGACAAAATGATAACAAAAAATTGTTTGAATTAAAAAAAAAAAAAAGTTCAACGAAATAGCACGAGTGGACAAATATAAACGCATTATTAATGTGTTTGTTTTATAATTTTAATTTATTATATTCATGATTATACTTTCCACTGTTTGTGTGTTCAGCTGTCTTATCAGTTTTGTCACAAGTACGGGTAACCGTGCGCGAAAGTGTTTACACGTATATTTTCGTGCGAGCGTGTACACGTTTCTAGTATAAACGTGTACACGACTTAGCCCTAATTTTCATAACTAGAAAAATAATAGAAGAAAAGTCATCATCTCAAATAAGTGGAATAACTAAAAACCCACAAAGAAACAAGTAATAAATTAAGGTGGCATGAAGTAACAAAATGTGGATTATCAAAATTTTGAGTAGGTACTTATTTATTTTTCTAAGGTTGCAGTAACATACTCAGCATGATCTTTCATGCCAAACTCGGTCAGTAAGTGCAGTAGGCCTACTTGTTCTAAAAGGGTTTACATTTAAAGCGACCTAAGTACAGTACCCAACTCCAGACTCTGTTAGTGTATCAGCGTGTTCACATGAGGAACAAGTCCAATGATTGCACTCGACTCCAGACTCAGTTCCCATGTAAACTCACCTAATAAGGCCCACATTGAATTTAAGTGGAGTAGACCACTACTTACATAACTTATTTCTTGATTTCAAAATTAGGCTCTGCACACAAGGCTATGACTTGGTCAATATCTTGAAGTAGGGGTACGCTTACACCAAATAATCAAGGCCAACATGCAGTGCTAGAAACTGAGAATTTTAGAAAGGTGTCATCCTAGGGTTCTCAACAGTCCCAGTTTCACCGTGACAAACCAGGAATTGAAGATCTTGTCCTAGTTGAAATTAAACTGATTCCGGAACGGCAAATGTCCCAGAATTACGAGAAAGTGTCAAACTTCTTCTTGCGACCCCGCGCCGCCCGAAACGTGAGTTCAAAACGAGCTGTGAAAATAAATAATAAATGACTGTGAGCAAGGTTTTAGAATGTTGACTTTTTCAAATTCACGAGGTTTTCTTAATAATTTCATAGGTTACAGCAAAAATAGGTAAACCCTATTGGCTACTTATATTGTTATATAATATTGTGTACATTATTACACAACAATTAATGAAATACAAAATCTCCGACACACAGGCTAACGTGGACTCCTAATTTCTAATTCTCTGCCCATCCTTTAAATGCAAGTGAAATATTTTTGTTCAAAAGGAATCCATTGAATTCTTTAGAATTCTTGTTAGCTTTTAAGTTAACATATTATTTCTCCTCAAGCAGTAAAAACATGTTTTGGGAACGTAAATCATGAAAGAAGGTGAACACTGTTTCAACTTCGGCGATAGGCAAGATGCAACTAGATACAGGTTGGTGTCAGTGTCAGTTACATATAACATATAAATATAATCTATGACAATACCTTAAGATAGGCAAAGACAAATATGTTTTAATTAGCTAAAAGAAGGTAGAAGGTAGTTAAAGAAAATAACTGATTATTTTAAACAGTTACAGTATGGTTTCTTTAGTTCCTCATTCAGTCAACCTTCTCAAAATTGATTAAGATATTATGCATAATGACTTCATAGTCTTAAATTTTATTTTCAAATAGCAATAAGTTATGAGATTGATGCCTCTCTTAGAGATCTGAATTTGATTTCTTCTGAAAAATAACATTAATAATAATATGTCTTCATATTAAAGGCAGCACGAAATGAAATTACACGTCCTGGGCCTAGGTCTAGTAATTCTGTCTGATGCCAAAAGCATAGGGTTGCTATTACTTTTTCTCATCCATGGAAACTTTATAGGCTGCAGATGTACATACAGCCAATGATTTGATTCGCTGTTGGCAGTGGTGCATTTAGGCCTATACACACTAACACGTGCTTAGGGCCCCCAAATAAATTCATTTCCATTTTTTCTTTCTGTACCACACATTGAACACTGGACTTTGCCAATTAAAAAAGTGTAGACAAAGTGATAACTAGATGTGTTAATATCCTAGTAAATATATTTGTTATTACATAGATCGAACTGAATTTGAAAAGCATGGGCCCCAAAATTCCTCAGTGCCTAAAGTCCCAAATAATAAAAACATGCCACTGGCATGCCATATGTATTAACTTTGTACTATCCATACAGTCAGCAGTTATTACTTATTACTTAGTCAAGTCTCTAGGCCCCAATTTGCTGAAATTCCTAGCTCTAGCAACTTATTTTTCAGTAAAGGTGTGTTGATCAGCTGTTACTACATATTCAAAAAATGCTTTGATGCCACGTAAACATACATATTCACATAAAGATATCTACAAGTAAAACAGAGTACAACAGCAATTTGCATGCAGTTTTGATAGGAACAATAGGGAACACGCGTATGAAAATTTTAATCGATTTTTAAATACCTTGTCTCTCATTTAATAATTTTGTGTCTTTGAATTTTGAAAAACGGATCAGTCTATGCCTCAAAATAATTGGTTTTGTAACGATTAATAAAAGGGCGCGAAAAATGAGCCGCCGCCATGTAGAGTGGATTTGACGTCATGGTTTTGTACTGTGTACGCTCACCGCCTCAGCGATTGGTCTGTGCGCCACATCTACTGAATCATTGCGTCACAGCCACCTGTACGCGTTTCAGATCCCCGAGTTTAAACTTCAATAAATACAACCACATTAAACCCATTTGAAAATTTCTTTTTTACTTGGGACTTGCATTAATATACTTATTAGTATCTGATACTATTAAACTAGCCTAAGTGTTTGGTTTAACAAACAAAAATCGTACGCGTGTTGCCTATTAACAACATATGATTACCACTATGAGAATATTTAGCACCATCCTTGTTGATAGCATAGGTTATGGATTAACTCTCGGCCTGAAGAAAAAAACTGACTTATTGTTACCCTTTACTTAGATTTTTTGTGCTTTTACTAGATACTGTTGGCTCTACAGAATACCTACCAACCAAGTACAGTAGTTACGATATGTTTGTTGTACTTTAATGTGTTGTCTACATGTGGCACTATGTAGTTACCATAGAATGTATTTGCTTTAGAACATCAAACATATTTTTTCTTTTTAATTCAATGAAGCCTAGAACTGAAACGCATAATTTAATATAAAAAGGGAAACATGAATACAAGTTCACTGAACAGACATAAGTATCCAGACATAAGCCAGTGTAAAAAAAAAATCTTGCAGACATTTTTGATGTTCCTAAAAGTTAACCTTGAACCCTTTCTGCAGGACCTCTGATTGGCTTAACCCTCACAAGGCTTGATTCTCTAGAACTTACGAGAAGGCTTGAATAATTGTAATGAGTAAGCGGTGATGATTGATTTAAAAATTTGAAGACAAATGACAAACTGCTTTAATTTGACACACTTTTCAAATTTAGGAATCATTCGAAATCATGACTAAGAATGGAAGGGATCCCAATTCTTAGGCCCTGTTGTAGGATCTCAGTATAAGGTTCTAGATAAATCAAAGCATATGTATGGCAAAAATAAGTTATCTGAAGGATAAAATTAAAAAGTTATATAGAGATCATACAATTAGGGATTAGAGAATCAAAATTGGGAGTTGAAATGCAAAATCCCTTTATAATAAAATTAATATTACGTATTTATTATTTATAAATTATGATTGAAACCATAACAAACCTAAATTAAGAACACTCTTCTCACATTTTGAATTATTCATTAATTTCCTAGTTATAAAACAATTAAGTTTGTTGGACAAGAAAAATGAATAATAATAAATTAATAACTTATTAAATTAAGAAGTAGGCGTAAGCATTTAGAAATGTAGATACAAATTACAAAATATAATACGTAATTTATTTCCAATAGACTACATGGTAGAATAGAGCCAGTTGAAGAAATAAACAAAAGGCATTTTGAGCAACATTTTGTATTATGCTTGAGTCTCTTTTCAGTTAGTACCTGTACATGTACATAACTAAAAAATTTACTGCTTTAAATTAGTTTCAATGAAAATTTATAACAACACACTTTGGTACATGGCATACAAAACACATGCACTTGTCTGTGAACATTAGTAAAAATAAGTTTTGTGCACATTCTTGATTACTTTAAACTTTTTAAGTTCATCAAATTTGCCCTTATTACACAAGTACTCATTGAGATTGTGTACAATACTGATACCGTACTGCAATTCAGAGCTGTGTTCTGCCAATGTAAAGTGTCGGCAATTAGCATACAACAAGAAGTGTACTCGATTTTATCACAAAGATGACAGTGGAAGGTACAGTGCTTAACGTACTTACAAAGAACATAGACATGCAGTGGTCAAGTATTTTCAGATGATAAATGACAAAACGATTTCTCAATATTGAGGAAGTGTTTGACAAATTGCAATGAAAAAGCAATTATTTCTGTTTAGTTCTCAAAAACATCCACTTCATGAACACCTGAAAAAGGCATCACAATCCACCGAATGGAATTGTCTGTTCTCTATTTACACCCACTGATAACAAACTTACTTTTAAAAAAGTAAAAATAATTTCGCACTTAAAGCACGTTGCGTCGATAGATGCCAATAGGCTGAAGTAGTCGAGCATTCGGATAGTATCAACACCCTTTGAAGTTTGACAGAAGCAGACTAACTTTGAGAAAAAAAAGGAACATTGAAAAACAAAAATAAAAATAAACAAGGCATTTATCATACTATGAACTATCAAAAACACCTTATTTATTTCAGGAAATCTTTCTCGTCAAGTTTGTCATGTGCCTTAGTGGCTATCTTCTGAGAGATCAAGACCTTCCAGGTCGGAACACTTATTCGTATTCTACTTGCATTTTCAAAGTTACTTTCTTATCTCAAATTCCTCGACTTAAATCATATTTCAAAGGTAAGCTGTTGGATCCTATTCCAACATTCAACAACTTAAAAACACAAAAAAAACAAGTTTCATTTATAGACTAGATCAGTTTTGAAAAAATGTGTCTCCTTCTCGAAAATGGGGTCCCGGCTTGTTAAAAGCTGCCAACAAGGTTATTATTTCTCAGGAGAATGTCCTGCATTCAAAAACCATTGTTGGCAGTTTTTGTTTTGAGTATTTCACCCCTAAACACCCCAAAAACCTCCTAAAAACGTTTTTTTACGGAATTATCTTTAATAATTCATAACTAATGAGATAATTCTCCTAAAATTTGATTTAAAAAACGTTTGGCTAGTAAACAGAATTTACAATAATTTGGCTAATTCAGATTTTCAATTTGTTTCGAAATCAATCATGAAATGAGCCCTCAAACACAAAGTTTTCAGTTTTTGCTGATCATCAAAGAAATGTTTCACTTCATTGCAAACAAACGGTACAAGATTGGGATGTGACTTTTTCCCCAAAACATTGCATGCAATTTGTGATCAGTAAGCCATCAACGTATTTAGTCTGCATAGTTTAGTTATTGTGTAGTAATTGAAACAAGACGGCAAAGTGTAATAATCCTAGGGGCGTCGGAGCGCAGCGCTAGCGGCGGAATCAATCACAGCGCTCACACGGATCACGTGATCATAAAACATACATGTGCGAGTGCGAGCCTCATGCACGTGTCTTGTCCAGTGAACTGTGGTTTGCGCCCTTGCTGATTTTCAGGGTGAGTTAGACATTAGAAGATATTATAATATATACATGTAATTACTTCTTTGTGACCTTGTGACTATACAGACGATATTAATTGCGTTATGGCTTTGACATAATAACTACGCCCAAAAACACTACATGGAGTGGGGTGGGCAATTATTGCCGAAAAAACTAAGATGCTTTTCTTACCATCTCGCAATGATGACATTACTCATAACGAGAGCACCAAAGCTCGACAAACACTGCATGGACAAGACCACGGAGGAACAAGTGGCAAAAATATTGGTTAAATGTCACGTGTTTTCTGACATTGGAAACTCGAATATTCTCTGCAACCCTATGACCAAGGATGCTGCATCCCCTGTTATACAAGAATCGTTATTGAACGCATACACACATGGGGAAGATCAGCTGCTCAACTTTGTAACTGAACGCATCTGTTCAACAGAGAATGCAGTTTTTCATCAACATTGTCCAGGCAAAAAATAAAGCTCCTACAATGGCATCGTTATATCAAGCTGTAATAAAGAAAGATACCGAAAAAGAAGAGATTGTTAAAATTGACAGAAATATTTTGCATCGGCTACTAATAGCATTTAAAGCTGGTAGAACAGTTGACATGCAATCTATTCTTAAGCATGAGCTCTTAAAGGTTCCAATTGCACTCTTTCAAATGAATGGCTCCATCAGATCAGGTAACAAAGCCTTGCTAGCTGCAGAACTAAAAAAAAACATCAACTGTCCGACGGCACTTACTTTGACAGGTAAGTCCTGTCTTATAATCGACGGTCAAGCCCTGGTGATGATCATTGGCAAGCCAGAAAAAGTCAAAACATTCGGAGATGTCGCCGACACGTTCGTGACTGCAGTTACGAAACTTGGAGCTAAATACGATAGAATTGATGTAATTTTTGATAGATACATTCGGTTGTCTATCAAGTCATCAACGCGACAAAAACGGACAACGAATTCCATACCAATCAGGCGAGTCATAGAAGACAGATCCGTCCCTGTTCCTAGCAAATGGGGTGATTTTATATCATCGCCAGAAAACAAAGAAGATTTGTCAAGGTTTCTCGGTGAAGAACTCTTAATCCATATGACCAAAGCAAAGATTGTGGTTGTCGCAGGTGCATTCAGTGAATCAGAAGAAGTCCGATGTAACTCGGTGGTCAATATTGACCACTTGAAAAAATGGCACGAGGAGGGAGATACTCGACTTATTCTACATGCGCTAGAGGAAGGATATAATAACCACGTTGTCATGGCTAATGATACAGACGTGTTAATGCTTCTTGTAGCGCATTGTAAACACATCAAATCAACGCATGTGTGGCTCATGACTGGAACAAGTACCAAACGCTGCTTCATTCCGATCCGACAAGTTTGTGACCAACTTCCGACATCTGTAAGAGATGTATTACTTGCATTTCATGCAATCACTGGCTGTGATAGTACATCATTTACTTACGACCATTCAAAGAAGAAATCATTGAAAGTTCTTCTAAACAACTATGACCTTCTAGATCGAGTTGGGGAAGGGGAAATGACAAAGAATAAGCATCAAAATGTGGAGCGGTTTTTCTGCAAATTATACAATTTGCCAAGTAGCATTGCAACAGTGGATGAAGGTCGTCACAAGTTATTCGCTAAAACAATGAGACCAGAATGCATGCCTCCGACAAGCAACGCCCTCCATTTTCATGCGAAACGTTGCCATTACCAAACAATGATTTGGAAGAATATTCGAACACCAGAGGTAAACAAAATTACTTTAAATAATTATATAATTTAGTCATATGGTTGTTTATTTTATATTTCACATTTTCTGTGTTTAGGTGCATCGTCAGTTCAATCCACTGCAATTTGGATGGGAAGTAATAGATGACGTATTAGTTCCCGTTCCTATATGTCTCTGCCTGCCATTCCACAGAGTTGCAATGAAATAATTTCATGTGGATGCCAAACTGGTTGTAGAACATTGCGATGCAGTTGCCGCAAATCGGAATTGCCTTGCACTGATGCATGCAAATGTTTTGATCTGGAAAGTTCCTGTTGCAATGTGGTAAAAGATAATCTTGAAGATGATGTATTGTAAGCAGAGACGCTATGGTACCTATTTTAAATATTACCTATTTTATCCACTGATCTCGCTGACGTTCCAAACAATATTATGTTTGGAAAAATAAACACATGCCTACAGATAATATATTAATTATTTCATCAGATCACATGCCTACATTACGTTGCTCCTTGTTACCAATTATGTAACAATATAGCTGAATAGAGCGTTTTTAAATAAAAGCTGGCACTGATGCCATTGGTTCCTATAAGGAACCTCCAGATTAGCCGCCCAATCAGCGGAGTGCATTCGTCGTAGGCGAAATGGTGTGGTAGTGGGAGAGTGGCTTGATATTGTTTGTTGCAATTGGTCTTCTATGTACAATAAATAGTGTGTGCCCTTTTTTTGCCGTTTTCGTGTTCTAACGACCAAAAGCTAATGATTTCGACGTTTTCGTCAGTTTTTATGCCTGCAGTCTTAAATAGAATATTTTGCCGCCTCTCCCAGTGTAATAGGTCAACTGGTCTCCTAAATGTGAATATGTGCCTTTTTTGCCGTATTTTGTCTCTCAATGCCAAACGGTAGCGATTTCTATGTCGGTATCGTTTTTTCTTAACTTTTATATAATATCGAATTGTTGGACACCTGTTCAAGCGTTATCAGTCAATTTCTTCCGTAATTTTTGTAATTGCCTTTTTTTACCATTTTTTGGCTACAAATAGTACAAGTTACCGATTTCGATTTCCGGATTGCCTTTGCTGTAATCAGGTAAAAGTTACGAATTTTTTGAGTCCACTATCGGCTTGTCCGGCCGAATGACTCCATTATGTTATATTTGGGGGCATAGGTGTTTTTATCCATCGGAATTTATTGTATTCACAATTTTGCTCTATTTTCTTCGAAAAAGCTTCATTGTATTTCACCGTCATTGAACGTGAACATATGTAAACGCGAATTTTTTTCGTTTAGTAATTCTCGATACACAGCGTCCACAATAGTAAACAACATTTTGACGGGCACTTTTCTATTGTTGTACTTTCGTTTTACACCCCAATTATAATACTAATCATATGTTTGAAGTACCTATCGCATTAAAGTGTCTTTGCTAAGTATATTTATATTTTTTTTTTTATTGTTGGCGTTAATAATGTGGTTTCTGTGATTTTTTTTCTTCTGGATGGCAAAAACCAACCCTAAATACGATTTAAGGGTATAAATGTAAAAATGGCGATTGCCAACAATGTTATTCGGATTCAGCGTTCAAAAATCTATTAGGATCACTTTGTTGGCAGCTTTTAACACGTCGGGCCCCAAAGCTTAAAAATGATTGAAACTGGTCTAGTCTATTAACAGTCATTTTGAATCTCCTTAAGGTTTGTAAGTAAACAGTATAAATTAAATATGTTTAGTTAATTCAGCATTGATAGATTTGTTCAAAATACTAACAAACAACAATTATTTCTGTTTTGTGTCCAGAAGTAGTTATTTATGATTAAAATAGCAATGATTCATATACATAATCTTAGGCTACTACTGTATATAAATCATTCAGGGTTATACTACTTAAAATATGTAGCCTTATCATCAAACCATTTCCAACAACAAAATTAAAATTGAAGTCTCACAAAGGCCCGATGTCATATAAATTAGAAATGTAGAAAGAGCCACTTAAATTGAGTTTTCATGAATCTACCAAGGATCCAAGAAAGACAGAGTGTTTACAAAACACTTACCCAAAGTGGCATGGCACCCTATGTAGGCCTACAGTATATAAAAAAGGGCATACCTACCAATGAGTGGTTGCAGTAACGTAACACCTGTGGACAGTGCGTAATCAATGGAGAGCTCCGCCAAGTTCATTTCAAGCAATTGGTGGAAAAATGCCAAATTAATTACTGAACTGACTTGGCTAATTTTCACAGGTAACTGTGTATGGATTTAGCAAACAATACCGTCACATTCACATTTCACACGCACACATACTTTTTTTAGTAATATTACAACTTGATTATATGAGGCCCCTTTTTTTCTTGTAGTCTTCTAAATTCAAAGATCGGCGAGGGCCGGTGTCTTTCACCATATTCACTGGTTTTGGAGTTACACTAACAGGATTGTCTGAAAAAGTATTAGCACAAATCTATTTAACAATTTAGTAGTAAAAACAAAAAATAATTTATATAGGTAAATGATTTTGAATTGTGATAGGTGAATGATGTGAATGACATATCAACTACCAACGGAGCAACACCATCATCGTAATGATGAGTGGTGGCACAGGAGTGATTTTGAAACGTTGATGCGTGTTCAATATAGAGAAATAACCCGTTAAATGTATATAGTAGAGCGTCAATTATAAGTTTTGTAATTATACTCTACCTATTTTAATTGGTCCTCATCATTTCTCATAACCATCAATGTTAAATTAATTTAATTAATAATTATACATTATTTTTGTTTATACATGACAGAAATTGCATCCCCCCCCTGACAGCCTAGAAGCGATTATATGCTAATTGATTATGTCTGCCATCCGAAATCACTTTCTGGAAAAAGCAAGCCTCATCTCCTTGGGGATATCCAGGTTCAACGCTGTGAATCCCCAAGAGAATGGAATGTTGTTACCAAGCGGCCTCCCCTCCCCTCGAACGCTACCCTTGCTAACTTAATGTATGGCAAGAAAGCAAGGTACTACACAGCATGCGTGAGTGGAATCTTGTTTTCAGTTAGCCCCCCCCCCCTTTCACATTTCACCCCCCCCCCCACACACTCTCCTACGTTTGTCCTATGTCTCCTATGCATTGCGAAGGGAATTTTGTACTGCAGAATGGAGACTGCCAAGCACTGCCATCTCCACTCATAAGATATGCAAAAAATGTAATTGTAGTTAGTTTGAGACATTTTTGCATATACGGGTTTTCGGACGGGCCCTTGGAAAACATATAATCAACGCTCCACTATATATAGGTGTATTGATTTCATTCTAATAGTTTGAGACATAATAGCATCAATAACTTGGAAATGAGCAAATCTTCAAGAAAACATGTAGGCCTACAGCTGTGCGAACTTTGATTTTTTTTAACCGAACCTCGAACCAAACCTTAAGAATAACCTCAAACTCGAACCTCATAGGCCTACAGGCCTACTTTTAATTCACTTAGGCTTAGAGATGTTCAACGATAGCGATAATTCGATACGATATCAATATCGCGGGAAAATCGACGTTAGTTTCGATATCAATATGGTAGTGTCATATGGAAAATATCGCGATATTGTGATCAACTTAAATTATTAAAATATTTCCGCCATGGTCTTCAGTACGTAGTGTTGGCAAATTGAAAATTTTTCAGAAAATTTTCAAGAGACTTTCAGAAAATTTTCAAATAATTTTTATTGCTAATATGATTTAGGTTGGTCATCTTTTATTATCTGGTGGTATTAGACACCAAATGATTTTACTTGGTAGTGGGGGATAATCGATATATGTATATCAAACGAAAATATAGATTTCACTCAAAAGTCAAATTTTTAACTAGTTATTAAAACAACTAGTTAAACAATGCACTGTTCCTTGTCAAGGTTAAAAATAACGCAATATTTCGAGCACTCATCAGCGCTCTTCAACTAACCTAGTTAGTAGTTTGTTTCACCTAGCCCGTTGAAGAGGGCTGATGAGTGCTCAAAACATCCGTCTTGGGTAGTAGCGCGCTACATTTTTCGTGTAGCGAGCCCTGTAGCGCGCTACTTTTTTTATCATGCTAAATGTAGTTGTAGCATGCTACATTTTTGTAGCTGTAGCGATAAAAGTAGCCCGACTTTTGTCGCTACTTTTAAAATCAGTTGTGCCAATTATTCTACAGTTCCGAGACGATATTTTTTAGGGCTGCCCAACGATATCGATAATGGAAAAATAATTCGATATCGATATAAAATTATTATATCGTACATATCGCGATATCGAACTTGCGCCTTATAAGCTAATTGTTTAGAAAGAAAACGATTACATCACGTTACGCCAATCACAATATCGCTGTTTTGTGTGGATATTTTAAATTGACACAACTGACACACATTATAAGACATTTCAAAGATAAAACATTTATTTACGTATTACGGTAATGTTGTTTATAATAAGTGGCCTCTGGCCGGTCTGGAAATCCTAGAAACAAACGAGAAAAGTTTCGATATTGCCGATATTGATTTGTTTCTTGATAAGTTCGATATCGCGACACGATATCGATAATTCTTCCCGCGATATCGATATGACCTTTTTTATCGTTGGGCAGCCCTAACATTTTTCCATTTTCACCATCACGAATATCAGTGGGAATAACACTGTTCATAATTTTTTTGGCGTCTCATTTCATATTGAACCGTTTCTCCGAAGGTCTTTGCCCCCCCCCTCACACTAGCCCACGAGGGATGGATGGACAATAACACAATTGTCAACCGTTCAACCCTCTAATCCCATGTTTCCGACTTCGGGCACGTACAAGGTGCTGGATCGGGTGTTAACCTGCGACTAATTGCCATCTGGAACAGTCTTGTTCGTGTATTTGAGCTGGACACTGCACAGGGTTGGTTATTGCGTTTCTGTCGTAGTGCATCGGAATACCGAATATCGAAAAATAATATTTATTGTGACTGAAATTCAAATTTGTGAGGGTATTCTGTGAGGGTATTCTGCAACATAGCACAGTTTCTACATGAAGGTCAGCAACCTCAACCCTGTTCCTTTTTGTCAATGGAATGCTAACTGGTTTTGCAGGTGGTTTGGGGATGAGGTGGGGTGAGGGTGGGGTTGCAGTTGTTCTTGCTAGTCGCTATAGCAGCTAAAAAGTCGTGCATTGAGCTCCTCACTCGGTAGTCTTACCGTTCGGTTTTTAATACGTGTATTATGTTTAACGTTACGTCGTTACCGTGTGATTGTTTCGTTTGTATTAGCTTAGATTATAATCAATTACTGGGCCCAGATTCACAAAAGTGCCTAGTGCTAAGACGTCCTAGTTTAGGCAAATCTTAGTGAAATTAATCACGCATATATCGCTCTGCAATGTCCTAAAGATACAATATAGTTATATAACAACAATTTAACTAATAATATTGTATTTGTGAATGTGCAGTAATACCCAAGGATGATTTATCTTGATTTATCTATCTAGGATTTGCCTAACTTAGGACAACTTAGAGTTAGGCATCTTTGTGAATCCAGGCCCTGGTGTGTAGATAGTAGATAATGCGTGCTCGTGTGTACTTTGGGACTGTTGTGATTATCACCATGAATGTGTGTGTATGTGTTGAAAAGGTAGGCCTACTCGACTTATTGGCTAAATATGTCAACATTACCCAGACGTCTACAGCTGCAATAGAAGGTAAAGAATAATATAGCCTATCATCTTATGTTATAATTATTATTTATTATTTTGCAGTTCCAGTTATTTTAAATAATTCGTGAAAGGACGTAGATTAATTGCTTGAATAATCGTTGTTCTAGAAGAATAGAAAATGCATGATATCAGGCTCTTCAACATTAGTGATTACGAGTGCGATTAAAAAAATGTAAGGTGGTTGACCGGGACCCATTGTAATCAATGTGCGTGGTGAATGAATAATAGTAAAACTGTAAAAGTGGCGAGCCATGTTCCACATGGCTCCAGTAGTGTAACACCTGGGTAGATATTTTGTAAATGGGCGGGGTGTAAATAAGGGGGGGGTATGGTCATGTACATTCAGCCCCTCCCCCAACCCCCCCAAACAGCTCTGGGTCGTCGCTGGGGTTGTTGTTTGTCTGACGTAGCGCAAGAGGAAAGAGGTACACGCGAAGGGAGTAGGGAAATATGCTCCAGACACATAAAAAGACATACTTCACTTGTCTGAAGGTTCCAGAGTAGGTACCTATTTTTCAGATCAAATCAAATGCTAGGTTACGAAAGCAAGAACGCGCTGCGTGGTGGCATATAAAACGAGAACCCACTTTTATCACGCACGCTTGCACGTTTTGAGACACAAAGATCGATAAAATCGTTAAAACGTCAATAAAAACAAATGATGCGTCAAAGTAGCGCGCTAAATTTTTTTCGTAGCGCCGATGTAGCGACACTACATTTAAAATAAAGTAGGGAAAAAGTAGCGACACTACTTTTTTTTTACAAGTAGCGGTAGTTGTAGCATGCTACTTATTAAAAGTAGCGAACCCAAGACTGCAAAACATTGCAGTATTTTTAATCTTCACAATGAACAGTGCATTGTCCAACTAGTTGTTTTAATGTTTTACCTGTTCTACTAAGTTTCCTTTTTAATATTTTTAACTAACGTTACCAACCTTTGAATTTATACGCGTGTATGGTGGGAGGTTCAAGTTTGGTTCGCACAGCCTCTATGTTAAGTATTTTACAAAAAGCCTACATTAGAGGCAGTCATGACTTACTTGGTAATGGGACTTCAAGATCAATCTTGATGTCAAAGTCATGAGCAGAGAAAAGATCATCTGTCTTAGTCAACCCTTTAAACAGCTCTTTCTTTTGTTCAGGCTCAATCTGGTTTCTGCTTGGTGCTATGGCCATGGCTGCTTCAATCGCCAATCGATTACGTTCATCTTCGTCCTATGTATGAAACAACAGACAATTTAGTTCACTGTAAGTGTTAGTTAAAAAACATTAATATAGTACAGTACAAAATACAAACTCATATATAGGAGGTACAGGGGAAAATCAATGACGTAAGATAAACAGCTCTTGGTGAAGAGCCTTGATGATTTTTTATACAAAGCCACCATAGAAGAAACTACAGTTTTCAAGAAACATATTTTAAAATCTAAGCAGCCAGTAGGCCTACTGGCAAGATCTATATACATAAATGCAAATACCAATTAAAAATATACATTTACTTATACATCACTTTATATACAATAAATATTTTTCAATGATTATTTTACAAATTGGCCCAAAATAGGCCTATGTTGTTTCGACGTGGGTTGGGTAGTAAAAATATGCACACTGCATATAAATACAAGCTGTGCATTTTTGTTCAGGGCACTAGAAATTATCTACAAGGTATCTGGAAAATTTATTTATTGTCTACAATGCTAGCTGCATATTTTATACAGAACTCTCCATGAAATCAGATCCCAAGTTTTTCGATGATTGAAATTGAGATAAGAAACATGGAATGTAAAATTTTCCTCATTATAAGTGTAAATACTTAATTGTTTTTTTTTATTTTTTATCATATGCCCACATTTGGCTTAATCAGGCCATCATGTAAGATCTGGTCAACCAGTAGAGACAGGCCTCCTTTTCTTCTCTCTTCATGTTATAACAAGTTAACTGCTGTGTCTATAATTATGAAAGAATAGTAACAAGAATCATTGATATGTTCACTTAAAATGATTTAATTTAAGTTCTATCTTAAAAATCAATAAAATAACAGTCCATTCTTTACCTGTTCAGTGAGAGGTTCACCAAGGAGACCCTCCACTATTTCTGGTCCCTTAAACACCATCCGAGGTTTCGTACTGCGACGAGTGAAGGGGTCTTCTAGTTTCTTCCCTTTATTTTCTCGCAACTCTTCCTGCACAACAACAACAATGATTAACACGTTTAGGTGTTTAGCTCTTGAATTTAATGCTTGCTCAAGGCAAGTGTCGTTGCACAGGCAAGTAATTTTTTAAATCACTCCCCCATTTTTTGGTGAACCACAACATCTATTACTACTAGGGATGAGCCGATACCGATATCCGATATATATATCGGCCGATATCTTGCTTTTTTCCGATAATCGGACCATCCGATATTTATCAATATATCGGCAGATTTGAATTTACCGCCAAACCCAACTGCGTATAGTTGAGAAGGCTGGGGTGTGTGAACATCACTGAGCGTCAGATTATTCAACATGGCCGCCGTGGTAGTGTCTTTTATCTAACGCGTCGTTTTGCGTTGTCTCTTGTCAGAAGGGCCTAGGCCTAGGCCTTGTTTTTGTACAATTATTAATAATTATGGAAAATAAAAGGAGTGAAGTTTGGAATTATTTCAGTGTTAATGTCAGGTCGCCGGAAATAGCCACCTGCACTGTGTGTAAAACCAATGTGCTACGAGGGGGCAAATGCTCACGGAGCTTTAACACGTCTAACATGCCTTCTTAAATGTAAGAAAAATATCGGATCGGATATCGGATTTTTGATAGTGTCTAAATCGGTATATCGGAATATCGGAAAAAACCCATATCGGCTCATCCCTAATTACTACTATAGATTTCACACTCTCTCAGCAATCATATTAGTGATTTTAACCCTACAAAGTCAATTGAACTGTGGTTGTGTGATGCAACGAATGAGAAGACCGTGTGGCGAGCCTCAATACAACAACCGAGAATAAAATACCTGCCACCAATTACATATATAGACTGCAAGACAAGCCTTAAAGTAGTGATGCCGGTACAAACATGTCCAATGCCAACACGTGTGTTCACGTCTTGGACTTTGGAGTCTTCCTCTGGATAGTTGTAAATTGGAATACCATATTCGACTCAACAGTAGGCCAGTTGAGAATTAGGATATGAGTAGTTCTGGACTAGTTTTTCATTTTTTCTTTTGGGGGGGGAGACAAGTAAATTTACCAGATGACTAGTCTAGAGGGTAACTGCCAAATATTTTAAAATTTGATCCCTGTTTAGATATATAAGGCTTAAGGTTCTTATTGTTCAAAGTTTTTAAGTTCAAACTGAAGTTTTTAGGGTTCATAGGAATTTATAATTTAATGGGTATTAGTCGATTAGTCCACTGTATGAAATATGATTGCTCCATTTACAAATTTGTGACGTGTGGAAGAGATTGTCAGTCTAGGTTACAGTTTGTTCAAGTTTGACATGTACTATGTTATTAGGTAGGTGCATTCTCATATTCCTTTACCAATTATCAAGTAGACCTACAGAATACAGTTACAAATTAAGGATATTATTACCAATCTACTTGATAATGTTATCCCAATTTTACTATAATATTAACATTATAAACAAGAAGACTGTACTGTTATTCCCATCAAACTTCTTTCAGAAATATGCTGTGAGAAATATAGAAATGCTGCAACAGTCATAATTTGCAGTAAAAAATTACAAAAGCTAATAAAAGCACATGGTTATTACATAAATTCAGTTTTGATGAGTTTGATAAAATAAGATTTTAATAATTTATAGTGATGCTATACATAGCCTAGATGATAAGAAAAACAAAAGTATTTCTGCATTTTGTAAATTCTTTTCAGGGAGAGAAGAATTTCTGGGGTTTCCAAGCAGCCCAGCTGCTGAATGCGAGTGGGTTAAATTGACGTTAATAGAGGCAGCCCTAACATTTTAACGGAGGTCAAGAACATACCATAATAGCTTTCTCTGCTTCTTCTACATTCTTCTTACGGTTACGATCATTGATATAACTAATACTCGAGATGGTTGAAGTTCGCATCTTATCCAGCTCGTTGGCACGTTCTTCAAGTTCGAGAAGTCTTTGTTGTATTCTGGCAGCCTCAACATCATCACCTCTGAATGAACCAACCAGTATTAGTGCATGTTATTTTACATCCTGTCCCTGTATTATACCTGGGGATTGAATTATGTGGCAACATTATTTATAAATTACCTAATAAAGAATCAATAAATTTCAATTGGTACAGTACCTTCCTTGAGCCATGTCGCGCTCCTTCATTAATTCTGTCTTCTTCATCGCATAGTTGAACGGATTGGGTTTGAATCTAATTTTTTCTTTTACAATCTGTATAGACAAAAAAGATTAAATTGTTATTAGATGTAGTAAATATTTCTTTTTTCTTAATCTAGTTTACATAAAAAAAATCCACCTAAAAATCCTTTTCAGGGGAAATTAACATGAAATTTAAATGTTTGTAATAACTGCTGCTGGAAGGACAGCAAGCAACTATGGGTCACTTTCACCAAACTTTTAATCTAAGATTAGCCAATAATTGAAGGTACAACAACAAACTATGGCAACTGTCATGCATTTTGAATGTAGGCCTAATATTTGTTGAAACCATGGTTACTAAACTGAGATTACTAAGGCCCGGTATTATGAACTTCAGATATATATTTAGAAGGCTGCTTACTTGTTTTCACCATTGCAACTCACCACGGCAACAACCATAGGAACCCTGGTTGCCATCATGAAAACAAGTTAGTAGCTTACTAAATATTTATCTGAAGTTCATAATACATATCGGACCTAAATCAAAGCTTAACGAAGTTGGTTTATTATTATTTATTATTATTATTAGGCACTAATTATTATTTGATGGTTTTGGCAAATTTGTACCTATATATAGCAAGGAACTTTCAAACACTACGTGACATGAATGGAGAAACAACATTGCTTGCATTTGAGACTACGGTAGCAAGGAACCAATTGGGTATATTTGTGTCATCTACGCTATGCAGCCTGCCAAATGGTTTCAGGTAAGCTGTTGGCTCCTATCCTTCTTTCCCTCTCACATATATATATAAGGGGTGTGCGAGTACTCGGATTTACGAGCTTTTTCAAGCTTTTTTTTAAGCTTGGTACCGAGCCAAGCTTAATTTTCGGCTCGATCTTCTCGAGCCGAGCTGTCTAGGCCAAGGTCTAGGCCTAAAACAGTCAGTCGTCGCGCGGTTCTTATTATATACTTCTATTAACGCCGACTGAAGAATCCAAAAGGCAGAAACGAATATTTAGGCATCTGCAAGTACGATGAAGTTAGAAAAATTTCGGGGTTTTAGGCCCAACATAGACTGGCCTAGGCCGGCCTAGCTGGGCTTTCCCTAGGCCCCGATCTCGTGAGAGTAAAATGTTACATCTATAGATGCAGCACAATGTTTCGTTATTCTGCGAGTAGAAAAAAAGATGCTTTCTGCTTTTCACAGTAAACAATGAACATCTAGTTCACGAAAGTTCTAGCCAAACTTTGTTCCTCTTTTTTGGAGACAAACATTGAGCAATGGTAAGGGGACTGCAACCGTCCACAAGTACAAAGTAACCTCAACTGTATTATAACGTTATTTATATCCGACATTGTGATATGGAATTTCGATCTGTTGCAAGCCGAGAAGTTGAAAAGTGGCTGTTACTGTATTCATACACTCTCTAAGCTCCCTAATAATGCAACGACCGTGCGATCTATGGTCGGTCCTGTGAACTAAATGGCCATCGCCAGCGCAACCCAAGGTCGGTAAAACAGTTCAACTAAGCTGTTTTACCAACCTACCATAACAGGGTTGTATAGGGTTACATTAGGTCTGTTCGTTCTGTCTACTACAATGTGCGACAGTACTACAAAAGCGTTCGTTCTATGGGAGCAGGCGCTTTGGTAGTAAGTTGGCGCTGTTACAAAAGTGTTCGATTACGAAATGGTAGCTGCTACAACTCTACTGAAAGTGCTCCTACTCGAGAGGTGGAGCGCTTTCAGTAAAGTTGTACGTAGCAGGTTGCAAAAAGGCGCGTAATTATGGATGAAGAAGTGTGCAAGATTGCTTGTGGAGAGAATGGCCCAGAAATAGTGGATGGCCATTACATATTTGATAGTCCAAATGAGTTTTATGCTTAGTATACATTTTAAATTTATATAAATAGTGTTCTCCACACTCTAGGCCTAGTGGATTGTCCCAAACCTCTCACCAATGAGTTGGCCTAGGTCTAAGCCTAGGCCCTACTGTAAATAACAATTACTCTCGCCTTTCGAGTATAATAGTGTGATACTTGGCCTGCAGGGACATTTTAATAATATTATTCTATGAAATATTCTATTCAGTAGCTCTAGGTTGATGCTGGTATCTCAAAGTAATTTATAATTAATTTGCCACGCAACAAAATCTGCTACAAAACCGTTCGTTTTTATAAACTACTCCAGTGTGCTACCAACTCCTAGGACGTCATATGCCTTTGCTCCAACTCGCCTCCTGCAGTGCGACTGCTACTACAGACAGAACGAACAGACCTCTTATGTAACCCTATATTAATATAATTATGTAACTTACATATGTTATAAACAAAGATATACTTGATCTTAGATGTACCGAAATTTCGGTATACATACACTTCCTATCGCATTGCATCAACTGAAATAAAATGCAGCCGTAAATTTACAATAAACGCTATTTCAAAAGCTCGGCTCGGCTCGACTTAAAAATCGTAGGCTCGCACACCCCTAATATATATATATATATATATATATATAGGAAATATAGAACAGGCCTAAAGGCTAGTACATGTGTGAGAGGGAAAGAAGGATAGGAGCCAACAGCTTACCTGAAACCATTTGGCAGGCTGCGTAGCGTAGATGACACAAAACAAAACAAAAAACACAACACAAAAACTTCTGGACGTTTCGACGCTTCGGTCTTGGTCACCAGAAGGAGAATGCTTAAACTAAAACTATTTACAGTATATACAATGGTTGAACACCAGTGCTGTTGGGGGTGGGGTAAGGAAGGCGGTGGGAGGCGGGGCTACCTGATGTTGAGATTGGGAGGGTCTCGGGACAGGGTTACCGCGATATGGGCTTGTTCCCACCGTCTGAGGTCACTGGCGAGACAGCTTCTAGGCAGGGCCTTGATGACTTTGGTGTTAAAGCAGCTCTCAAGTCCAAGATTGTGTGACATAGCATGTCTCGCCACAGGTTTTTCTTCATGAAGAACATGTCTCGGGACAGGGTTACCGCGATATGGGCTTGTTCCCACCGTCTGAGGTCACTGGCGAGACAGCTTCTAGGCAGGGCCTTGATGACTTTGGTGTTAAAGCAGCTCTCAAGTCCAAGATTGTGTGACATAGCATGTGACATAGCATGACTTGAGAGCTGCTTTAACACCAAAGTCATCAAGGCCCTGCCTAGAAGCTGTCTCGCCAGTGACCTCAGACGGTGGGAACAAGCCCATATCGCGGTAACCCTGTCCCGAGACCCTCCCAATCTCAACATCAGGTAGCCCCGCCTCCCACCGCCTTCCTTACCCCACCCCCAACAGCACTGGTGTTCAACCATTGTATATACTGTAAATAGTTTTAGTTTAAGCATTCTCCTTCTGGTGACCAAGACCGAAGCGTCGAAACGTCCAGAAGTTTTTGTGTTGTGTTTTTTGTTTTGTTTTGTGTCATCTACGCTACGCAGCCTGCCAAATGGTTTCAGGTAAGCTGTTGGCTCCTATCCTTCTTTCCCTCTCACACATATATATATATATATATATATATAGGCCTATGCAAGACGAATGAGTGATGGACTTCTGTGACTGTGCTGTGGCCTACCTGTCATGGTTAAATACTTGACATCATAAAAATTAATTTTTATTAATTGTTACGTACCGTAATGACTAATGAGACAAGTATTCACATGATTTTTTAGTTTTGACTAGTTAGTGCGTTTATGTCCCTGTACACCCACAGACACGTAGCCCACTAAGTAAATTCCAATAGAGCTGATTTAATTGTTTATACAAATCATACTGTTTTTACTCCATGTAACTAGCATTTGTACAAATATTTTAACTTAGCACATGGATGACAATTTGGTTACAAATGTTCTTAACACATTAAATAAGTGTTTAGCCGGTTACTAACAGCTACAAGACTCCAAACTATCATCTGCAACGAACCCTAGGCCTGTACTTAATAATGATAATAACAATAATAATAATAATAATAATAATACATAATAATAATAATAATGATAACAATAATTTACTTTAAAGAGAATACAAGATAAAATACACGATAAAGAGAAGCCGATATTTATGTATTTACTAGAGATGTTCAACGATATCGATAATTCGATACGATATCGATATCGCGGGAAAATCGTCGTTAATTTCGATATCGATATGGTAGTGTCATATCGAAAATATCGCGATATCGTGGTCAACTTAAAATATTAAAATATTTCCGCTATGGTCTGCAGTATGCATTGCTGCAGTATGCGTTGCTGCAGCTTGTCACTGAGTGCCTACCCCCCCCCCCCCCGACCCTCGAGGATATCATTGTCAACTTGAAGTATTTCTCCCGCGGTCTGCACTACGCGTTGCTGCAGTTTGTAACTGGACATCTACCCCCCCACACGGATGGCTGCACGGGCCGGCGGGTTCCCTTTGTTTGCGTCGAGACATTGGATACATTCAACTATTTGTACCTGGAACCCGAATTCTTTCCGAGAAGAATGTTGTTGTTCAGTATTGCTTGATACTTTTACGACTGTCAATAGCCGATGCCCGACACGTGACTAGACATCATCACGCAAATTCACCCAAATATCTATTTATCTATCTATCAAGCCTTTATCGCTGTGCAGCAACTCGTACTGCAGGCCACGGGCGGAACATTTTCAAGTTGATAATGATATCCACGGGGGAGGGTGGGTGGGGGGGGGGGGGGGGGGGGGGGGCTAAAGACGTAAAAACACTAACTGCACCAACGCATACTGCTGGCCACGGCGAAAACACTTTAAATTGACTACGATTTCTTATGTATTGTTTTATTACCGCCGAAAAAATTCGATATCGCGATATCGATGGCAATTTTTTAATAACGATATCGCGATACGATATCGGTAAAATGGCGCCGATATCGATATTGAAAAAAATATCGTTGAACATCCCTAGTATTTACACGTATGCAAAAAAAAAAAATATTGATTTGAGTCCCTCTATAATCAATCATTCATTTATATAGATAAAATCCATTATTTTGCTGCACTGAGAACTGTCAACAGATGACACAAAAATAAATTACTGAATGTGTTTTGCTTTATTAATTTGAGTACACTGCAGCTTGCGGATACTTACCTTTTCAACATCCTCCTCCTTAAATTCATAGATCATAGCTTCCTTAATATCCTTAAGCTTCTTTTCTAACTCCTCTAAGGTGGGCTGGCTGATGCCTTGTAGTGAACAACTCTCTCTCCATTTAAAGAACTCACTGTCTGTGAAGTCTTGGTTGCTGATGAACTCAAGGCGGAACACTCGCTCCTGGGCACCGTGTCTGCAACACCATGTTGAAAGTATTTAGTTCGAGCCCATATACTGACAATCGTTCAATGCCAGTGGTATCAGCAGAATCGGTTTTGGAACATTTCACCAATACTAATATTAGGGTTGTCGTTCGATATGAATGTTAGTATCGATAAGCAGGCTAGTTATATCGATTACCGATAGTGATAATAGGGAATATGCGTCATCTTTTTTTAGCATTTTACTAGATTAGGATTAACTTCCTGAATACAAAAATATTTTATTTTGATGACATAGAATAAAGTTTCATTTATAAAAACGAGCTGAAAGTGTCACACATATTTATGGCGGGAAAAACGGGGCATACGTCACTTTCCCTGTATCAGCAATCAGCCAATCATAAACTGATAAATAAAATAACGCTTATTTGGAAATTATCATAATATCTAAAGTCATATAAAATCGAATTCATGCCTAGTACGCCTAATAATTAATTTTGAAGCCCAATTTCTTTAAAAACAATAATACCAAACCTATTTTCATAGAATATCAGTAAATAATGGGTGTTGTTATTCGTATAAAGCAGACTTGACAATGGCTTGAGTACAAATTTTGACAAGGTTAGCTTGATGACCTTGAAAATTTGATTGTTTCGTCTAGGAGGCGGTGGCAAAGTCCAAGGAGGTTATATGCGAAGTCATTCATATAAGCAGTGATTTACAAGGATTGTGACGTCACATACCGTTTAAAAATAATAGTGCGGGAAACAGATAATCAAAATCTTTGAACATTTATAGAAGTATAATGAGTTAAATTTAAAACTTTTAAATTAGGTTTATGATGTCTTCAGATGAATAACAATATATTCCACGTACTTTCAGAGCTGTAGAAAATTCATGCACATTCCCTATTAGGGATGTCAAACGATTAAATTATTATAATCGATAATCGAATTCACTTCACCTCCATAATCGATTATTAATCGATTTGAATCGTTTTGTAAAATGTTGGTATAGTAGCAAGTTTCTGTCAAACTTCGGTCTGGTTTCGGTTAGTTTGAATGGCCCGCTCAAACCACGAGTTCGCACGGAGTGTGTGGCAGACTACGGCATTTTTCTGTATATCTGTTCTGTTATTGTAGGCTAGACTATGTGTCATCAAAATGATCAAAAAGGGTTGATACCATTCTATGAAATTGTCTTTGTAGCATACACTATTATTATTTTGAATACAGTATTGTGCAATCCTGATTTGAAAAAAACAACAACAGCAACAACAGAGCAATAAAAACCTACCTTAATTTGAGTCCTTTGTTGGTTCTTGTGCTGCCCAACTGATATATTTTTGCAGTTTCACATACTCCACTGATCTCGCATACCTGCAACATGGCCAGAAACTTAGTGAAGTTCACAAATGTACGGCCAAATATGGTGCCAGACTGATAATGAGCAATCATACTTAGTTATAATACATGTAGAAATATAGTAGATGTTAAAAATGATTGAAACACTTACTCTATAAACAGGCTTGCCATTATGATTGCCAATTCCAATGCGCACAAAGCAACCTGTCACAACTCGATTGAAAAAAGGAAGATGCACGAATCTGACCAAACAAGAGAACCAAATTAGCATCAACATATTTCAGATTAGGCCTAATTGCATGAGCACATATCTATAATTTAACACTTTGGTATCGTTGATAAACTTACCTCTCCATTTTATATCTCGAGAGCCTAATCTTGTTTAAGTCTTCTTTTTTTGTGATATACTGAACTTTCTTTGATTTTGATCGAGAACTGGATACTGATCTGAAATAGCAATTTTTCATCATGAAAACCACATAGGCCTAGACTAATAGCAAGATGAAATGGGAAAATGGGCAAACTACAGTATTTAAAGACTCACTTTTTATCTGAATCTGAATCGCTACTACTCCGTGAACTGCTACTGCTGCTCCGCCGACGCTCTCGTTTCTCTGATTTGTCACTTTCTGATCCGCTATCGTCGGAGTATATGTCAACTGCTCGCAATTTAGTTGTTTTTACGCTGCTAGATTTATCTTCTGATTTCTCAGACTCTTCATCTGCTTCTATGTCATCACCTCCTTCCTTCTCTTCTTCACGGCGCTTTTCTAGCTCGATTTTCTGCTGTTTTTCTTTCTCCTCTAAAAAGCAGAAGGGATTGAAATATAATAAACACTACATAGCCTAGATAGAATAAAATCCCCACTCATGAAGTATTAAATAATGGTTTACACATGGTCATTTTTGTTTTTATTATTACAATGCTTTTATTAGGTGTTCGTCTGTCGTTTGTCTGGACAGAATCTTATAATCAATATTTCACCTACTTCTAAAAGTCCGAACAATATATTTCACAATAATATCCGGCACTATTTTCAACCGCGGAATGCAATCTTCAACAATAACTTGCTACATTTGGCCACATATAGCGCTGTAGGATGTACTAACTAACACACGGTGCCTACTAACTGACCTGTGACAAAATAAGCTATTGATTATATAAGTAAAAAGTTCGGACAAACACGGTTAAAACATTTCACGCACTACTCACCCACTGCGTTATATTTCGTCAACATCCGTCGCCATCCTCAGATGCGAGGCAACTCCGAACTTTTTACTTATATTATCATCTTCCGATTAATGAATCCTGGTGTGTGTTATTAAGCTATTGATTATTATTTTATGATATAAACTCACTTCATCAATCATCATAGGTCCTACTCCTACTCTATTATCAACATTCAGCAGCTGTTTACTAAATGCTTGTTGCAGAGATCGCTTAAAATTACCTAATGTTTAGATGACTGTGTGGGGGTAGTAGAGCTCAAGTAAAAGTTTATTTCGTTATTTAATCAATTTGGCTCTTAATAAACCCCATTATGGGGCCCGAACGATTCTTGCGGAGGGGGCACGAGCGATTTGTGTTACGCCACTGGCTCTATGTACATTAATTATACTTTGGTATAGCCACATTAGCCACATATATTATACCAAACTTTCTCATCACATTAAATAGGAGGATTCAAAGAAGTACATCAATCTTCAATCTCCTCACTCGTGTTGCTAGAAGTGGGCTTGACTGGAGTTGACCCTCTGCAAATGTACAGTAGTGTTGTTGCTACATTGTCTGGGATGTGATGACAAAATAATGTCAAACATAACATACCTCTTTCTCTCTTTTCTTCGCGGCGAGCTTTGAGCAAAGTCATTGCATGGGCCTTCTTGTCAACTTTCCCTCTATTCTCCTCCACAGTTTTCTTTCTTTCTTTGCTGCGTTCCTTTGGATCCATTTTCTCCTCCCTAGGCCGACCATGCTCGTGTTTCTTTTTCATTCCTTGCTTTTTCGCCAATCTTAATTTCTTTTCTATGTCAAACCTATAACAGGTGCCAAATATGTCGGGTACATCTTGAATATGCCAAATGATAATATATGTAATATGAATTAAATAGTCATGACTCTTGAATCATGGCTAGTGGGGTCACTTTCAATTAAAGTTATAAAATTGTACCTAATAATAAGTTAATAGTGGCATGGGCTAAGCAATTTGTTTAATTGCTGTGATTGTGGGTGCTGAAAGCTTAGTTTTACCAAAGATTAGAAACTAGGGAAGATAGTTCATCCATATGGGAATTCGTCTGCGCGTGTCTGAACGAAATTTTATAAATTCTACGTGTAGTTCGAATTCTCACCGCAAGAACTCCCTCAGACCATTTCAAAAACTATCTAGGACCCTTTGTATGATCATCATCACAGTCCTCTAAATCTTATAAATATAAAATCAAGGTTAGTAGATGACGATCTTGTATGCATCAATGAACCTTGATATAACACTTGAAAACTGAGTTTGAATTGTTGTGTATTGTTGTCATTGAAGATTTAGAAGACCGTTATCATTGAGTTTGTTAGTGTAGGGTAGAGACCCAGCGGCCAAGGTCCACTTGATCTCCGCCTAGCGGAGGCTCGTCGAACTCCCAAGTTAGGTCGTCGCAAGGGAACCAAAATCGCCATGTTGTATCCCACTAAAAAAACTGTTATAATAATTAAATATCCGTTGTAGATCATGTAATACTCTTCTTAAAACACGTAAAAGAGACATTTTGATAGATAACAATGATTCAAGATTATAAAATATGATGATTGTTTCCTTTTTAGGAGGTAATTCTATTTGACAGATCACTTCATTTGTTTTCTTTCACGTTTCTCCCATTTGATTAACATGTGATTTTTAACATTGTGGAACGGACTGCGATGACCTAACTTGAGAGTTCGACGAGCCTCCGCTAGGCGGAGATCAAGTGGACCTTGCCAGCGGCCATTGGCGGCTCTCTACCAATAAATTTCCCGTGGACTCTAGTAGTGCGAGCGCGTACCGCTAGAAAGCGCTACATGTACCCACTGATGTCAGCGTTCCTGTGGAAAGAAAGGGATACTACGTAGTACGCGCAGATGCGATGTCGGTAAGGTAGTGGTATCCAGATGGCGGTGGATATTGTTATTAAAGCATTATCATTTGTTCTGATAAACATGTCAAACGGGCACGAAGTTAACAATAAGTAAGCTAATACTTTATTACAACACATTATATAAGGTTTTATACATTATATATACTAGGCTGTAGTAGGCCTACTACGTTACTAATGTAGGCCTATTAATCTAGGCCTAGGCTTATTGTAGCCTAGTAATGGCCTAGACTAAAAGAGTTGGGCCTAGACCTAGGCTCGGACTACACCACGTGATCTTCTGACGTCGCATCTGCGCGTACTACATAGTATCCCTTTCTTTCCACAGGAACGCTGATATTAGTGGGTACATGTAGCGCTTTCTAGCGGTACGCGCTCGCACTACTAGAGTCCACGGGAAATTTATTGGTAGAGAGCCGCCAATGGCCGCTGGGTCTCTACCCTACACTAACAAACTCAATGCCGTTATGATACTCATACAAAGGGTTCAAGATAGTTTTTGAATGCCAGAACCGAGTTCAAATATATCCCGCCAGAGGGCAGCGAAGTTCAAACGTGCTGAGCCAGCGCTCCTTGCGGTGAGAATTCGAACTAGTGGTGAGACTTAGAAATTTTCGACAAAGACGAATCTTTGGAGGGAAGATGTTTCATCGCCGTGTTAAAATATCTGCGCGTCTCACCACCAGTTTGAATTCTGACCGCAAGGAACGCTAGCTCAGCACGTTTGAACTTCGTTGCCGTCTGGCGGGATATATTTGAACTCGGTTCTGGCATCTCAAAAACTATCTAGAACCCTTTGTATGAGTATCATCACGGTTTTCTAAATCTTCAATGACAACAATACACAACAATTCAAACTCAGTTTTCAAGTGTTATATCAAGGTTCATTGATGCATACAAGATCGTCATCTACTAACCTTGATTTTATATTTATAAGATTTAGAGAACCGTGATGATGATCATACAAAGAGTCCTAGATAGTTTTTGAAATGGTCTGAGGGAGTTCTTGCGGTGAGAATTCGAACTACACGTCGAATTTATAAAATTTCGTTCAGACACGCGCAGACGAATTCCCATATGGATGAACTATCTTCCCTAGTTTCTAATCTTTGGTAAAACTAAGCTTTCAGCACCCACAATCACAGCAATTAAACAAATTGCTTAGCCCATGCCACTATTAACTTATTATTAGGTACAATTGGATGAACTATCTTCCCTAGTTTGTAATCTTTGGTTTTACTTAGCCAAGCCTGTGCCAAGTCTCGAGCTGTGAGATAAAGAGAGAATATGAACAGTTCTGCGCACATTGTCGTCCGGGGCTGGACCGTAGCTGCTGGCTCCGCGAACATACTGCTGTAATATTGGTGCTCAACTACTTACAATTATTACGTACTAAACGGGGCCTGAAAAAGGTATTAGGCCTACTACAAATTTAAAAAATTATTAATTCAAACAATCAAAGTGTAGATTAAATCAATGTTTTCAATATAAATCAAAATATCAATACAATAGCCAATCGATATTATTCAGCATCAAAACGTATATTGGTAATCAGAAATATTTTCCAATGTCGATTATTGATCGACAGAATCGATAGTTTTCAACATACATGGAATAAAATTTAACTGTTCATATGGCATTTACGGGCTCCAGCATGACTATATTAAAAACAAACCAAGCATGCAGGAATGATGCTAGTTTTCACTGTATGCCCATTATGTATCTATTTCTGAAGAATAAGTGCCAGCGTAGTGGGAGATATCGACTCTCCGTTTGGTAACCATGACTTGATATTTTATAGGGCTGTGCGAGTACTCGAAAAGTCGAGTTCGGTCGAGTAGTTACTACTCGACTCGAGGTGATCGAGTTTTTCATGAAAAACGAGTCGAGTTCGTGTAGTTTTGATCGACTGAGCCGCCGTACTCAACTGGTTAAAAATACCGCCAATAGGTAGTGCTAGTATCCAAAAATAGCTTAAGTATCGATTTTATAATCGACTTGGAAGAAAAAGTGACCTATCGATCATTATCGAGCAGATCGATACACGCAGACCGCGCAGACGACGCTTATTTGGCCTATACTTCTGCAAATTCGAAAGAAGTGTCTGCGTTTTTTGTGAACTAAGTGTGGATGATGTAGAAGTGGCAGCCAAACAAATGGAAGGGAATCTTCGAGAACCTAGGCCTACGAGATCGCTGACGCATAGGCCTACTATGTTCAAAGAGCCTAGGCCTAGGCCTAGCATAGCCTAGGTCTAGGCCTAGACCTAAAAGTATCTAATCATCAAAGATATTATATTCCCTACTGATCATCATGTATTTGGAATCATTTTTAAAACGTTCCATACAACTTAAGTTCAAAATGTAATCTTTGCATTATTAACCTCAAAATGGGGAAACACTCGCCAACGGTCTCACAAAAACAAAAGTGGCCATCTGACAACCCATCTGCAAAACAGATTACACTGTAGTTCTATTGTTTCTCTTAAAGTCTTTCTCCTGTGCCAGGTCCCCGTGTACAGTGTAGGCCTAGTCCTAGGCCTAGCATTTGGCCATGCTTCGAGCATAGCCCTAGCCTATCCCAAGACCCAAGACCTAGGCCAAGCCTTAGTACTTTCCTTGTCTAGATCATGTAGGCCTAGACCCAGTTGGCAGAATTTAGCATCGTTT
Organism: Isoperla grammatica; assembly: GCA_945910005.1. NCBI lineage: Eukaryota > Metazoa > Arthropoda > Insecta > Plecoptera > Perlodidae > Isoperla > Isoperla grammatica. Next base: position 41,486,494 of record OX246737.1, on the reverse strand, counting down.
GAGCCTTAGGCCTAGGGAGACAATAATATTGAACAAATTACAGTATATGGTTTTAGGCCTGGCCCCAGGGACAGCTTTTAGGCCAAGGCCTAGCCTAGGTGAACTCGGCGGTAGCTTAGATGGGGTCCTAGGTCTAGTCTGCCTAGTCCTCTACCGGTAGATATTCCTTTCCTGTATCTTTTTATGATATTCAGGCACTACTCGAAACTCGACTCGAAACTCGCGAGTTATTTACTACTCGAACTCGAACTCGACTCGATTTGGAAAAGTGCTACTCGCACACCCCTATTATTTTATTATTTGAATTATGGCCCAGGGCTGTATCGTTGTCGCCCCGACAACGATACATTGTATTATTATTCAATCAATATCTGTCCCTGTTTCCAACTAGAAAGTCAGGTAGGAGGTGGGAGGTTCCCACCATTCACTTGGGCCTCGGGTCCATCTAAGCCGGCTAGCCATGCCTGACGCTTCCCCCCTTTCATCTTTATTTTGCTCTAGCACTTGTTTCTCTGAAATCTTTTCTTTAATTATTACCCTATTAATTATTATTTATTTATTTATTTATTTATTATTTATTAATTATTTCCATTTACTACAAAAGTGAATGGGGGTTGGCAGAAAAGAGCACAGCTCCAAACACCAGAGTGACTGCCAACCCATACTAAAATTACTTAAAATCTAAATATAATAATGAACATAATACAAAATACAAAATATAAAATACAAAACAAAAAACATGAAAACATAATATGAATGAAAATATAATTATAAGATACAACTGTTAAATATGAAGTAAAAAAGAATAAAAAAGAATAAAAAAAATGAAAATTTACTAAACAATGTTCACAGCTCAATATCTCTTCTGTCACGCACTCGACAACTAGGTCATGAAGCCAGAGGATATTGGATGGGAAGGGACAAATACGAGAGGAAAAATAGACTTAGAGTGGAAAGGGTTGGTGTTTATGTAGCTTATGGGAAAAAGTAAAAAGGGAGAAGTCCCAATAGTAGGACAATGTTGAACAAGTGAAAAGTCCCGTACAAGCTATACGCTATCTTGATTCTTTACTTTCTGCTTTTTACTTTTCTTACTTTTCTAACTTCTTCATGTAAGCTTTATGCTTGCCCACCTTTACACCTGATAAATGGAACTCAGTTCCTATGCAGAACTACTGCTGTGACAGAAGAGATATTGAGCTGCAAAGACGTCTATCTATCTGTAGGACCTCTTTAGGTTACATAGCCGGCATAAGGAAATATAGTAAGGACAGTAGTAGTATCTCTACAAAAAGGTGATACATGTACGTTACTGTTATGCCGTACCTTAATGACAAGTGAATCTAATAACTGAGCTTGTAATGAAACCAAGGAGTAAACTTTTACCTCCTTCTTACCTTGTTTTCATAATTTCTCGTTGCTCTATCCGTTTATAAATTTCCTGCTCTCGTTCCTTCTCTGTCATCTCCTGCAGCCGGGCACGATCTTCTGCGTCTCCCATAAGATTCTCGTCGTAGCCGTCATTAAATTCTTCCTGACTAGCATCGGAGCTGTCAGATCCACTACCAGAATCTGAGACTTCTCCTAAAAAAGATCAAGATTCTGGATTATTAAGTTAACCTTGTTATTTAATAATCAGTTATAAGAATTTGATACCGTATGTTAAATGAATGTTTTACCTAGGCTACAACAGTAAAGTACAATATAGGCCTACATAGACGTCTACTTTCAACATGTATGTTTGGAAATGACTAGGCCTAGCTATCAATTATTGGGTTCATGTTCACAATACCGTTACCAGAGCTAAGTTCAAATTCATTTGTTGAAAGCTCGGCATGGTTTCTTTTAGATGCAAATTTACTTAAACATGTGTAAATCTGTTTGGTCTGGTGTAGGCCTATAAATAAATTGACGTCAAAGCAATCAAACACATGAACTTAGGCCTAGTCCTAATTAATAATTAATAAATAGTGTAGGCCTAATGTGTAATGAACTAACCCATTCAAAATCAGTTCTTGTAACTTAGTGGGTAATCAATAAACAATAAATACCAAATTATTTTAGTTAAATTTATCCTCATTCCACCATAGGTTAACTATTATCTACCTTACCTTCTTCTGGTTCGGAACTCTTCCCCTTGTCATCGCTTTCACTATCGCTGCCCGAAGAGGATTTTGAGACCGTCCTCTTACTGGTTGGTTTGGCTGCTTTGGGTTTCTTTTTCTTTTTGCTGCTTCCGCGAGCATCCCACTCATCATCCGAATCGGAAGTGTCAGAATCAGTGAATGTGTTGTTATTTTCTGGTTTCTGTTTTGGGCTTGGTGCTTGTGCTTCCTCCGAGGGTTCATCTTGTTGTTTTGTCTTTTTCTTTTTAGCCAATGATAACAATTCCTACAATAAAAAAAAGATGCACGATTAAGATTATGCTTACCACACTGGGTCCCTTCCAAGTCAATTACTAGGTAGCAAAATACCTTCTTGAGCATAATTTAAATGTATTTTGATTATAATTTTCTATGTAGGCCTACCCATCCCATACCCAGACCCTCAAGCTAACCAAGTAACACCTAGTACCTGAACGACCCTTTAGATGAGCAATTTTTACTGCCAGCAATGGCAATTTTTGATGATCATTTCCTCCATGTTTAAATAGGGTTACACTTGTTTCCTACGACGTCGAAAAGATTGACATTGCGGCAATTATTGCTCTTGAGGGCAATATTGCTCACAGATAACCAATGGGTGAACGGTATAATGTCGTTGAATTTTGAATAGCATAGACTGTTGACCGTCAATTTCTGCACCACTTCACATTACATGACTAAAATGTTAGGTTATGTTTGGTATATAATGTGAGGAAGGATCGTTATATTTGTATTATGTTTTACGTGTACTTCAAACTTGCAAATCCCTCATCTTACACGAAGGTAAGCTGTTGGATCCTTTCCTCACATTATATACCATTCCAGCCGATTGGCACCTACTTTCATAACTTAGGTTATGTTTGAATGATTATGGATTGAAGGTTATCCCCAGATTCGCAAACGCCTATCACAAATGCGCTTTTTAGGACGAAAACTTGTCCCTAGAGCCAAGGAGTACTGACACAGCGTGCGCTTGTCTAGCTTTGTGCGGATTGGACAACAATAGGCTAAACTAGTCTGTAAACAAAGACCACCACAAGTACTCCTTGACTTGTAGCCACCATTCTAGATTGTGACGTCATGACAGTTCGTCTTTGAGATAGTAAATACGTACTGTCAAAGGTAAACTTAGCAATACATAACAGTCAATAATGCTCAAATACCTCAAATTACAATGTGTTTAACTTTGGTCGAAGAGTCACATTCACAGTCTCATTGAAAACCATTGTTTGTTTACTGTCAACGGGGGTGACTAAGGTCAGCGGAGTGACCATGGTCATTTGTAGGATATAGGGATTAAATAAATAAATAAATAAATAAATTCACATTTAGAGTCTACCCACTCAGTAATTAAACTGATTTGCAGTGGTAACTTTGGCTACATCTTCTTTTTTACGTGTTTTGCTATAGCTTGGGTGCTTTCTGAATATATTTCACAAAATTTCATTATGCTGCCTCATGTGTAGACGGCTGTGAGTAGCACGGAAGCTCTTTTCACTCAAATGTAAAAAGTCTGGCTTTGGCAAAGAGGTCTACTGTAATTTTGAAGGATACAAGTGCCATCAACTGTAGGGTCTAGGCCTACCGTTTTCATTTATTTTTTGTGAATTACCGTAAGAGTTTCAGTTCAATTGGCAAACAAACTATAAGTCTTTTTCAAGATTATTTGACTCCACGACAACTCTGCAGAGCAAAAAGTTAGACCTAGACTTGCCAATTGTCCATCGTCTATCCTACACTAAGGGTGTGTCCGAATAGTACCAAAACGACGTTCATTCTTATTCTTAGTATCTATTTTACGTCATCAATCGTCCGTGACGTATCTAGTAACGTCCACATACTGTAGCGCGGCGTGACAACGTCACTAAGAATAAGAATTGAAAGTGCACACTAGATTTCATTCCGGAAGATGGCGGACGATGGGTCAGACCATATCTCAGTTAATTGTTATGTATTTAAAGTCTGTGGTCTTCAAAAGTTACTACAATGTAATTATTATTAAATAAAATGCAAAGGCTATTTGAATTTACATTTTGGTTATACATTGTCGATAAAAAAATGTGTAGGGCCTAGGGTCAAACAGCCAATAGCCGGACGCCTTAAGCACTTTCACATGTTTGCACAGCTGTCAAAAGTGTAAAATGGCATCTATGAGCTCAAGGTTATGTTTTTCTAGTAGGTAGCACGCTATTGGTCAGTTGTATCAAGTTTCAGCCAATCACGCATCTCCTTTCATATTCATAAGTGAATTTCAGTCGAAAAATAAAAGCCTCGGAGTAACCGGACACTCATATTTCATTAACCGAACATGCTTATTTTAATGCTAATGCAATTTGGGTTACAATAAAATGAAAGGAAATACATTTTTCTTTACAGTTAGGCCTACCCCACAACGAGTTTTTCCCTGGAAGCCTAAATTTTCGACGAGGTGTTCGGTTATTGGAGGGTGTTCGGCTATTGGCTGGTTGACCCTATCTGTTGATCGGCTCTCGTCCGATATGTGAGACTGGAGCGGGGATAAGAACAAGCCCAACAATACTAAGAACAAGACTAAGAATAAGAATAGGCCTAAGAACAAGAATGAAATCACGAACAGTATTAAGACACGTCCTAAGCCTAGGCCTACTTCAAATGTATGAGCCACAGCCCCTAGGCCTAGAGAACTCTCAAAACAGTTGACTCCTCCCACCCTTCTTTACTGTGAATATTTTGTGTGCCTAGGCCTAGACTAGATATGCAGTAGGCCTAGGCCTAGCCGTGACTATCTTGAATGGCCTAGGGGCTAGGACCAACCCTAGGCATCAAGTTAGACTTAGGTCGTAACTTGTAAGGTAGGCCTAGGCCTAGGCCTAGTCCTTACATACGCCTAGACCTAGGCCTAGTTCTTGCCTCCTTGGACCTAGCCTATATGGGCACATGCTTAGGCCTAGGCCTAGGCCTACAACTGAGTTAATATAAAACTCACAGTTGTTCATTAAAAATAGTATAGGCCTAGGCTAGGCCTGGTTTAGACAATGTGTGAACCTCCCTACTGAATAATGAGCAGAGCCCTTGATCATAAGACTAGGCCTAGCCTAGGCATTGGCTTAGAAACAATTAAAACCCCCAAATGGCTAGGGCCTAGGCCTAGGCCTACCCTAGGCCCTGAAGTGAAATATAAAAATTAACTTACCGAATCTAAGTCCGAGCCACTATCATCACTACCACTTTCAGAGTCAATTAATACCGGGTTCTTGCGTTTTCCCATTGAAAGGCCTAGTATAGGCCAGCCAAATGCACACAAATTACAAAATCAAAACCCAAACAACACAAACTTCAACCAAAATCTAGGCCTAAGGCCTAACTAGCTGTCTTCTGGGCATTTCCCCAAACTTCCACATTCCCCCTTCACTGCCAGTACAGTTTTGCCAATCTTTCTGTTACTACTCGCAGGAATACTCCGCTGCACAATTGATGACTGCATTCCGATTTCTGATTGGATAAGAACAATTACCTGGTTGTTTATTGGGTCCTTCTCAGTGAGTGGGAATTTTAAGTAATTTGCATTTACTTTGCTTCTCATCTCATCTCATGTAAATAATTAGTCAACGCTTAGTGCAGCCTGGTATCAAATAGGCCTACCTTAATAGGAATCTGCTACGGTATTTGCTGGTATTGTTTTTAACATTTTATTTTAGTCACTTTCGTTAGTTTAGCCATCCATGGTTTAGCCAACTTTAGCCATCAACTGGCTCATACACGTCAAGAAATAAATAAATAAATAATTAAATAAATAAATAAATAAATAAATAAATAAATAAATAAATAAATAAATAAATAAATAAATAAATAAATAAATAAATAAATAAATAAATAAATAAATAAATAAATAAATAAATAAATAAATAAATAAATAAATAAATAAATAAATAAATAAATAAATAAATAAATAAATAAATAAATAAATAAATAAATAAATAAATAAGTAAATAAATAAGTAAATAAATAAATAAATAAATAAATAAATAAATAAATAAATAAATAAATAAATAAATAAATAAATAAATAAATAAATAAATAAATAAATAAATATAAAAAAAAAATTAAAATCCAGCTAACGATGTAACGAGCTCGCGCGCATTGTGTAAGATAAGATATAGGCCTACATAGGAAAAAGCCGAATAAAATTGATTTGAATGTTCGAAAAAAGGTGGCCAATACTGGAGGGCATCTCTGCATGAAAAGAGCATTTATACACTCACAAATATATATTTAGGTGCGCCAAATCGATTTTTACGTCAAGGTCTCTCTGCATCATCCTTGCGCAAACTGCAGCCCGAATCGAGTGACCAGAAGCTATTTTTCATTTTCTTTACTTCAAAAATCTGAATGATAGATTCTCCCAAGAAAACCGAGAGATGGCATCAAAGCGTATCATACGAGCACAGATCCCTTATCTGTGATACGAGGCTCTAATTCGGGACCGGCAATCCTGAGTTAAGGTTTTTTCCGAGGTTTTTCACAGTACAAGGCGAATGCTGGGATTGAGTTACACACTGACTAAATACGTATATCCTAGGATGAAGGCGCGTTGGTTCCAATCGGTTGCAGTAATAACTCTATGGTATACACGTGGAATTTACCTCAAGGCGGCGGCGATCCAACTCGCTTTTAATTATAAATGAAGTGGGTTTATTTTGTTCTTCCCAGCTCGAAATTTATCAATAATATGTCAATTTTTATCAAGTGATGTAAACATTTACAGATTTGTTTATTTTATTAATTACTATATTTATATATTGGAAATAAAATAATTGGCTTGCCCACAATTTTAGATATCACCGCTTTAAATGTTGAGCCTCTTTTGAAATTGGCGTTTTTTGTACGTGTGCCCTCTTTAATTTTTAACGGTTGATCTTCTCCGTTTTGGGCTTGGCCTTTTTTTGCAAATTGTTTGCATTTTTGTTTTGGTTTGGATTTTCTATTAGAGTGGCATCGAATCATTAGATAAGATAAGATAAGATTTTGATTCACCTTCAGACCTGTACATGGTACAAATATTGGTTTCGTCCTGCATATGTGGGATAAAATATCAAGACACATCGTTTTTCCTCCTAGCATATTTTAGTTATGATTATTTATAATTATTATTTATTTATTTTCAATAATCTATAATATATCATATTTATTTAGATAAGATTATTATATATTATATCCTCTCAATTAAGAGTTTTATTATTTTTAGTATAACATGTAGTAAGGCATGCAATAGTGTCAGAATATTCAACTTTGTGATATTTACTTGTATCCCTTTTTTAATTTTACCTGTTATTTTAATAGCTGTTTCTTAGATTTTTCTGTATGACAATTAATATTCGCATCAAGTTCTTTTTAGTTAAAATATCTATGAATTGCCCCACGCACGTCCGTAAGTAATATGTGACAAAACGCGAACTAGCTAATGACTCAAAGATTGCGGTATCCAAATTAAATCTTTCTTTTTGAGAAAATAAATACGTGTTTGAAACAGTGGTTGCATCAACGAGATAGATGCATACAGGCTAAAGAATGTACGTACTATATTTCAAGGTTGGCAACACTAAGTCTATTTTAAGGCGGCAAGCAAACACTTCCTGGGAGTAATGCTCCGCAGTCCAATAGCTCAATCCGTTTGCGCGCTTTTTATTTCAAGCGCACGGTTCAAAGCACACGGCTGAGGTTAGTGGATTACCGTTGTGTGGTTGCACCTTATACTGTGTTGTACCTTGGAGTATCGTACCGGCTGAGAGTCAGGGATTGTAAGCACGAGAGAAATGTTAAATTAAGTATTAACTATTAACCCATTCCATCTCTGGATTATTTTAAATTGGAATATCCTTCCAAGGGAAGACAGAAGAAACATGTATGAAGACAAATCATATTAACCCACTTTTAATTAATTAATTTAAGGAAAATATTAATTACCACTACAATGTTTTAGAAGTTTGGGAATGCTAATTATCTTACGCAATTAATGACAACATTCCGCCCCGTTAATCAATTCCTGATGACATGAAATGCAATTGGACTCATGGGATTGGGTAACATGTTTGTGTACTTGTTTCCATTTTATCCCAACTTTGTAATGTCTAAGGCGCATATTATTTTCTATATCATCAAACATAAATAAATGTAATACACCTGTAATATAAATGTAATATAACTGACTCCCAAAATTGGTATAGCATACTTAGGTGTTAAAGGTCGGTGCACAATTGCCCGGTAACGATAACTGTAACTATAACGATAACGATAAAACGGTAACGGGAAGGCATTCGATGCACAATTGCCCGTTAAGCAGACGCTCGGCTATTTGCTAATACTTTTAACAGGCCGTGGACGCTTGATTCTGATTGGTCCCGGTATGGTCCCGGTAACGTACGGACGGGAACGGTAACGTTAAGTTAAAACTTGGCGAACTTCCCGTTACCGTTACCGGGCCCGGTAACGGGAAGCTCTTATTGTGCATCGTATCGTAATTTAACATGAAATCGAACTTCTTTCCCGTTATCGTTATCGTTACAGTTATCGTTACCGGGCAATTGTGCACCGACCTTAAATATGTGTGAATAGTTATGTAATGTAACCAGTGGCCTATACACTGCATATCATAGGGGTTGGTTATGGTGGGGGTCAACCCTCTCCCCCGATGCACTAATAGAAAACCCTAAAAACTGAGTATGAGAGATGAAGGAAGGAACTACCATATTTACATGATTACATAACATTTTATGATGTTTCTACCCAGTAGCACCAAAAATAAAATAAATAGATTAAAAAATAATATCTGTATTTAGAGTCTACCTACTCAGTCTAATTTTTAATTGTAGACTATGTATTTGACTACACTCATGAGTTTCTGGGTATGCCAGATCCCACTGATTGCGACCAATTTCTCTAGCGAACCCATGTACACTCACCGACAGATATGAATCAAGGATAGTAGAGACACAGACCGTTATCTGTGGTAGAGACATGTTCTTTATCTGCACCTCTTCAGGTTGGTTCATAAGATCTTGGTTGTGTGAACAATTTATTAACTAATTTCTATAGCCATAGCATACCAAGGGAACACTTGATTCCTATAAGCCAATTAGAACTACCAAGGGAACCTGGTAGCCCACGCCCTGCATATTTCAAACTAGAACACGTTATTTGTAAGTTCTAGACTAAAATAAGCCTGTGCTAAAGTTTGAGCATGCAAAGCCAATAAAATGTCAATATCCTCTATAGCAGCAAATATTTAAAAAGTTTCAATGGGTAATCTAATCTGGTAACAAGGGGAATGGCAGTCATACTGGGCGCGTTTTATAATGAAATCCCGCAGAGAGACAGAGTCCGCGCGGTCACGTGACTAGAGAGAACAGACAACGTTCCGAAAGCTGGCTTTATAAAACGCGATTTGAAGTAGCTACGCGGCATTTTTAAAAGTAACACAACCTTAACCTAAGCCTAGGCGCTAGGGCTAGGCCTAGCCTAGGGCTATACATGCTCCATGTGACCCAGCCCAGACAAAAGGGATATTAATTTGCACTCAAGCTTATTAAAGGTATTGAAAAATTAACACTCAAACTTACGAGCAGCTTCGTTGTGCTCGAACTCAAAGTGATGTATCACTTCCTCCTCAATTGCGGAAGTGTAGGCACACATTGGGCATCCGGCTTCTGAAAGCGCAGCCATTTTTAAGATTCATTATTTGAATTTCGTTCCTTGAACAGAGAGGACTCTGTCGTTCGCTCGATTTCCACCGTGTGATTAGAGTGCTCTCCGCGCGAAGCTCTCTGAGATATCAAACAGAACTACGAGCGCTCAGATTACATTATCAAACACGCTAGAGGCTCGGCGGAGCGTTCGGAGAGAACAGAATTGCATTATCAAATGCCCCCAAAGTATCTTCTTCTACTATCTAGCTTCAAACAACCAAGAACTCATGGATTGACAAGAAGATGAGTTGATGCAGAATATATCTTTACTACCCTTAATTTATATTATGATGGTTAGTATACACGTATCAAAAATGCAATGTAATTGCAAAGTTGACATCATACAGAGAACAGAGAAAAGTACAGGGTGAAATGTGACAGTACTTTTCAGTGCTGTTACGCAGAAACAATTCTACGACACTACGATGCGCTATTCTGGTGAGTGGTGTCAACTAGGATACTGCTGTCAAGTGTATTTTATAGTTGGTCTTCAGCAAATGAAAAGAACAAGCAGAAGCACCTGCTAGCATTTCTCACAACCACCTTCACAAAGTCTTAGGGAAGGGCTGTGGGACTTCTTGCTGCCAGTCAATGATCCACAAAAGTTGTACTCAGTGGTAACTGAATATAGATCCCACCTGTCCAAAGACTCTTTACTTAACATTTGGTCAGCAAAATCCTACTTTTGGGAAGAATGTTTTAATTTTTATCTCCTACTCTTCAACTTTCCAGTGAGGTGGCTAAGTCCAAAGTGCCACCATAAGTGGCATTATACTCTAATTCTAAAAAGTAAACTTTACTACATTCCCCGTGGCTTTAGTGGAGCTGTTTAAATAATACTTTACGGTGTATGTGATGGGTATTTTCCAATCATTATTATAAAGTGCAATAAATAAAATTAGACAATTTCTAGTTATTTATTATTTATTCATATGCTAGGCAAAAGTACACAGAAATATAAATAGTTTCCAATAAGAAAATATAAAATTAATGTTAAATACATTTCCAAAAAAAGGCAAAAAGAAAATAAACCTGAGGTTGGCAACTAAGATTGTTGGACACACAAAGTTTCAAATTCAAAGAATTATGAGACACCTTAAGTAAGTTGGCTTTAATCTCAAGAACTGACAAAGAACTTGCTTATAAATTGTGAATGTTGGAATATTATGTAGGACCCGGAATGGATGTTTAAACAATATTAGCGAATTAACAACTTTTGATGTACCCCTGTCTTCTGACATCACGCAGCAACATGGCGCCGAAAGTGAGTAAACATTTGCTGATAGTTACGAATTCTCGCGTATACCACTCGACCCTAATCTCGATCTAGTTGTTGTGTTATTCATTTTTAAAGTATAACCCATATGAAAGGATATTTAGTTGTTATAAGTTGTTATCATGATGGTTTCAAAATTATAGACACAGTAGTTAACAAGTTATAAGAAATCAAGCATCGAAAACGGAAAAGTCGACAATACGAGTTTTGTTTTATCCACTTCAATTGGCGAAAAACTTATCATCGGATTTGGACGGGAGTCATTTAAAAATACGCAGGCAACCTGCTAGATTAGAAATAAATAAACTTTCTAGATAGAAAGTGCCCCGAACGAAAATTCACAGCATGCACCAATATGCAAGGTGTGTAGTTCAAGGGTCCAAACGATGGTCTGACGAGCTATTAGGCCATGAAAACGACCACCCTGCATATTGGTGCATGTTGTAAATTTTCGTTCGGGTCACTTTCTATCTAGAAAGTTTATTTACTTCTAGTCTAACAGGTTGCCTACGAATTTTATAATAACTTATCAAAATCCGATGATTAGTTTTTCGCTAATTGAAGTGGATAAGGCAAAACTCGTAGTGTCCAATTCTGTATGTTTGATACGAGAATTCATTTAACAAGTAAACTGCTGTGTCTATTATTTTTAAACCATCATGACCACAACTGTCAGAATTTGGCCTACATATGCTTTCATATGGGTTATACCTTAAAAATGAATAACATAATAGCTAGATCGAGATTAGTGTCATGTGGTGTGCATGAGAAAACACGCAAAAAGTCTGGACTTATCCCCACTTGTCCCCAGCTAGTGCTCGCCGCAAACTCCTCCCACCCAAAGTCGTCAATTACCTACTTTCCTACAGTTGAATACCACAAAAAATGCAAAAAATTTGCAAAAAAAAGGCCAAGCTCAAAACGGAGAAGATCAACCGTTACAAACCAAAGGGGGCACATGTACAAAAAATGCCAATTTCAAAAGAGGCTCAACTTTTAAAGGGGTGATATCTAAAATTGTGGCCAAGCCAATTTCATATAAATTGTTGTAAGAAAACATTGACGGGTGTCAAGAAATAGAAAAGTTGAGCCATTGTTCATATGAATTTTCTTTGGTGTGTTCTTATTTTAGGTTGTGGTATGGTTAATAATTTGTGACTGTGTCACCTGACAAACACAAGTTGATGAATTATTTTTGGCATTGGCGATGCTATATACAGTTTGTCATGTGTACTTACTGAAATACTATAATGCGCCATAATGTGACACACATTTATCAGTTTGCCAACCCCAGTATGAACCAGTACACTAATATTGCAACCTCTTGAACAATACAAAATTGGCCAAAGCCATTGAATTGAGATAGCCCATCTCAAGTTATCTAGAATGCAGGTGAACTATTCAGCAACCGAATATAATGCCTGAGAAGTGAGGTTCAAGTATGAAAGATAGTTTCGTACTTCATGTAAGTTATAATACCATAAAAAGGTAATGTTATTATAACCCTATTTAGATCAGCTTCTATAAATTATCTTTTGTCCGTTATCTCAGGTAAACGTTAACTGTTAGTCAATCTACTGAACCTTTATTTAACATAGGCCTATTGGTTCAATACTTATACACCTAATAAAGAAGACATTGTTGGATGAGCAAGCACATACTCAATCTCTCAACCTGCATTCACGAATACTGGTACAGTAGTATCATTCATCATCAGAACACTAACATGACTGCTACTACAACGCGGGACAGTGGTTAGATTAAGCTAAGGCTTTAACTATAAATGTGTTAACTTATAGCACACAACATCCTAACCTAATCACTGTCCGAAATGTAACACTCTGTTGCTAGATATAACATTGTGTGCATATAAACATATGTTTTTATATTTTTCAAGGGATGATAAAAAATATTTCTTATATTTAAGAACTAAATATTATAAACTAACAAGTAGGCTAGTTAAACAATAGAAATAAAATTTGTGAAAGTTTGTAAAAGCAAGTCCAGGATTTCTCTTTAGTACTACTACTATGTACATTATCACTATGGTTTCACATTTCATTGGCGTCATCAGCATAAGAAAATTAGCAAGTTTCTACAGAAGGCTCTAGTGTGTTATCTCTTCACATTATTTATTTACTTGGAACACATATAAATACCAAGGATGCGTTACGATAAATAAATTTGTATCGGTAATCGCATTTTTTTCACAACATATCGCGATATTATCCTAAACATAGAATATCGCGAGACGATAATATCGAGAAATTACGCCGAATGGAGACATTTCCCAAGTTGACCTAATATCTCCAAGCTGGGTTAGGCCTATAGTTAATTAAATAGGTTATTGATAAAATGTCAGAGTCATCACTTGAAATTATTGAAAGCTAATTAGTAATAATATAATCAAATAACCGGCGCGCAAAGTTGTAAACTACTGCATGGAAACGAAAATAACAAGACGTATTAACAATTTATCATGACATTGGGTGCAAAATAATATCACGAAGAATATCAGGATATGCGCGATATGACGTCGCATATCGTATCGTAATACGATGTTATCGATACATATCGATATACGAGTATCGTCCGTATCACTAATAAATACCATACAACAATGCCATGAAAGCCAAAGATGGGAATATTATTACTACTAGGTATTTGAAGTTAGCAATCAAATCATAAATTTAAAGCCTGGAGAAGGCACTACAGCATTGAAGCTTGTGCGGCTAGCAGGAACAGAATTGACGCCATCTTTTCAGGTGTCACTGTCCTAAGGCTGAACTGGACACGATGCCCGGCAGTATGATGCATGTTACAAAAGGAATCCTGTTTCTATTGCATGTCATGCCAATACATGATGCCTGCATAGCCTAATTGTGGACACATGAAAAGAAAAAGAAGATACGTTTTCTAGGCCTAACTAAAATTAGCTAAATTTATCTCGGACAAGTTCTCTAATGGTAGGATTGGCTTCAGAAGCTCATGCATAGACTACATGGTGTAGTACTACACTACAGAGTGAAGGTAACATCACTAAATGTCATTAACTAACAAATAGACCCTTCTTATGGCCACATTTTAATGGCTTGATAACCAACTTCTTGCTAGATACTACCAGCTGAATTAGTCAACAAGACAGCCATCTTTAACAACAATGTAGTTTCAACATTAGCAAATACTTTGCACAAACACACATCAGTATCACATAAATAATGAAACATAGTGACAGTACCAAGAACCTGGACTTTAAGATGGAGATGTGTATGCAGTATGCACATTGCAGACATATCTCACAAAATAGCAAACATTTAGTTTGTTATCATACAACATGCAATACCTTTACAGTATGTACTGAATTAGGTAACAATTACACTTTTAAATAGCATTTTGTTGGAACGAAACTGTTATTACAATACACTTTGCAACCTTTCAAATTCACACCCCTTATGGATTTCAAAGTAGCCTAGTTGGCAACGATACACATCTTGGCCACACTACGTACTCAGAAACCTTAGACTTGAGACCAAATACAGTCACCAGTCTAATCTTCCATTATATTTAGCTTGGGTTGCAGTAGAGCAAACAGGGAATTAAAGTACTTGTGTGGCTCAACCAGACATAAGAGACATGGATTTAAATCACAATTGCTTTTGATTTCACGTGACATTTTAACAGTATGTACAATTATTATTGACCATAAAATAAAGCCATTTATAAAGCAAAAGTATAACTTTATAAGAGAAAATTTCAACCATCTTTGACTGACTTCACTTATATTTAAACCTTAATAATAATTCATATACAGAATCAGGTAATTTAATTTTGGGCTAATTTAGTTACCCTTTTATCTAATATGTATAAGAAATGAAATCATAAATACTTTGGAAGCCAATTAAGGCCATAAGAGGATTTTTTGTAGCCACAACTCAAAATTGCAGCTTGCTCATCCTTCAATGGACATCACATAGGACATGTTTCACACTCTGCTTAAGATAAATACAATGTTTTACTTATATTCCAAACTACTGTTGGAATGTATAGTTCAGATGAGTGTTCAGTAACAAGTGTACGCTGTGGAGCATTTAAAAGGAATTCATTACAAAAACTGGGTGGGAAAATATAACATTTTCTCCCACATACCATATTCATCAATTCCTGAACAAACAAGTGTTGTTTATTTATAATATTGTGTGGGAGATAGTTTGCAAGATATGCTACAGATGGTGCCTTACCATAAAGGCAATAAAATACACTACATCCATTTGAAATCATGCAAACTACTTAAGAGAGTGACGTACACTTAAATCTTGAGCTGGCCTTCAATGGACACTGTACTCATACCTACTCATAATATTAACTCGTAAAAGTTGTACGAGGATTGAAAGTAATTTATACTATGCAATAACTATATACCAAACCACATATATGTCCATGATGGCAGGATTTTAACAAAGAATCAACAGTTAATCTAAA
This sequence comes from Isoperla grammatica, assembly GCA_945910005.1. Classification (NCBI taxonomy): domain Eukaryota; kingdom Metazoa; phylum Arthropoda; class Insecta; order Plecoptera; family Perlodidae; genus Isoperla; species Isoperla grammatica. The sequence continues at coordinate 41,470,874 of OX246737.1, read as the reverse complement.
TGCAATTCAAAATACGGGTTTGAAATTAGGGATGACAGCCCGAAGTACCCGGCTCCAAATATTACCCAGAGCCGTTTTTTGCGTCCGGGTAATTTTTTAGTCCGTTTCTAGGCAGTGTTGCCAATAACCACAGCAACACTGTCGCTAGAAGTACCATAAAATAACGACAGATTCGCCTGTTTGCACCGCTTACATCGAAAATATCGAAAAGTCCTCGGAAAATAATAAACATAGATAATAAAAACGTATTGACAAATAAGGAAAATAAAAGGGGGAGTTAAAAATTAAATGAAAAGCATGCAATATATCGTCAAGATTTTTTGGTGGATAGAATAATCATTCAATATGATTTTTAAATAAATTGTATTTCATAATAAATCATCGAAAATACATAGGCCTATTTTTCATTGAAATACCACCAAATTAGACATCACAATATTTTATTTTACCGCTGTTTTGAAAGTCATATTCTGCCAAGTGTTACTGCTTGTCGCAATTTAATTTTTTTGCAGCTTTTTTTATTTAAAAACCGCTAGATCTAGCGGCAAAATCACCAAATTGGCAACACTGTTCCTCGGCTAAATTTATGCGCCAATATTGCTGCGGTCGATTCCGGTGGAGCCAGCAGGTACAGCGCGCGTCGACTCTTCCCCTACCCGTCCACAACACGTACCTCAGCGGGGAAAAGAACAGACGCAAGTCCACTTGCATTCATTACTGTTGTTAGTTTGTTTATGTACCTGCTTAGTGATGTTCTGTATTATCGTTATAAATATAGCTACAATAGATTCAAAGCTTAAGAAATCATTCATGGGGACTTACTTTCATAAAAAATATTATAAATATTAATTAATAAATATGCCTTGATGGTGAAAATTCTGGATAATTTTTCAATTACTATATTTTATTTTCCTTGAAAAATCCTTTTTTATGTATGTGCTTTAGTTGTGTATCGAGAAAAATGTTTTTTTACTCGACGTGTTTACTGCAGGCATATTCCGAGATGCTAGCCGAGCGGGCATATCATTCCGCCCTCGTCTTCGCGCCCCGCGCACTTCACAAGCCCTAGCGACAACCTTCAAGTCAAGCCTACACATCGAAAAATACGTTTTCAGGATCCGGATACCCGGGTAATATGAGAGCTGGAACCGGTTCCAAATTTTGCTACCCGATGTCATCCCTATTTGAAATACACTGCTTATTGCTATTAGTTAAGGTGTTTGTAAATGGTGTTATGGGTTTTTGGTGGTTTTGATATACCTTATAGATTTCACAAGAAACATGTTAAAATTGAAAAGGAACCGTTATACAACGTGAACATCTAATTTTGTAGGCCTGAGTATGATCACATAACTTGCACAGAAGAATATATATATAATATTCAGGTGCCCATAATAAATTTAAAAAACATGAATTATTGTAACTAAAAAGCATTAATTAACACAGGAAAGGGTTTTAGAAAAAACACGTTTTCATGATCATATTGCTCACGAGAGCTAGCAGCAGCAGATTGTACGAATGTAAGGTTTTCTGTACGTATCTTTAAAACAACTTTTAAAATCAAAATTGTGGGAAGATATACACCGAACAAATATCAGGGTCTACAGATAAGGAAAACAAATATATACCTAGAAAGCTAATTACATTTGGATTAAATAGGATAATACAATAATATTGTATTGTATTAAATACGAACAGAAACTCTTAAATTCTCTTGGTCTGCTGCCGCAAGCTCTTAATACAAATTTCGATATTACGACTGGAAAATATTGCATTTCGCAAATTTTTGCGATATTACTTTGGTGTTTCTGATGTGCCAACCAACCGGTATCACTTTATTTACATTCCCTTTCAATATTAGTGCATTTTGCGATTTCGCAGCCGGTGATGAGTTCGACCCACCAGTGGCTGGTCCTCTAGGCCTACTATGACTGAACTTTTTGCAATCTAATAAGATAAGTAAAGTAGGTTTTTCCTGTCCGCACTGGAGTAAGGGTTTTGAATGGCCGTCATTTATTACAATATAATTTTGCCTGAAATCATGTTTCATGCCATCTAAGTGCATTATGTTATGAACAAAATGAATTTGCCTTCGGCGGACGCCGCCACCTTGCGTGTGAAAGTATTCCCTGTGCAAGTGTCCTTTGTGTACATTTGTTGAGGGTTGGGCAGTAGGGATGGGCAAATACGTTTAATAGCCTAAACGTTTAACCGTTTTTAAAACTCGCGTTTAAACGTTTTATTCGCTCTATTCCCTGCCACGAGATGAATAAAATTACCTTTGCAGTAAATTACCGAAAAGTTCCGAAACATTGGGTAAAATTACAATTTGTAGCTAGAAAATACTATAATAGTAGACTAGTACTGCAGTACGCTCCTTTGTAAAATATTTGTTTCTTATCTTATATACATCGCTTCTGTACACACGTTTAAACGAGACGTAAAAAGTACAAACGTTTAAAGCCACTCCCACGTTTAAACGTTTAAACGTCCCATCCCTATTGGGCAGAATCCATCTTCGTAGCAAATAGGCATGCCAATTGTGACTAAATAACTTGAATGTTCTGGCTCTCTACCCTAATTTAGGATTATTAAGCCAATACATTAACCATGCATTTTTTGGTCATCTAGTACATAGGATTCAGGGTTAAAAATTCACCAAACATGGGACATAAAAAATTAAAACAGAAACTTGAATGAGGTTTCAGGTGGATTTTCCTTGTACACTAGATTTTTCCACACAATATGCTATGAATAATGTCCACAGAAAGCCAACCTTAGTTGCAGAGTTTTGAATCGAACCACTCTGCGACTAATGTACATTGTCAGGACTCGACATTTCCACATAATTTTCTTTTTAACTGGCTCTAGCACCTAACTTTTTGAGCACACCTAGTCCCTTTTCTTGGTATTCCTGATTTGTAATCCAGAACGTATCCCTGTCTTTCATAACCTCTGCTAAAACTGCACCTCCGATGAAAACCATGTCTTTGCGACGGGGAGGATCTTCAATCCGAATTTTGAATTTCTGTAACATTATAAATTATAAACAAAAATATGGTTAATAAAATGAAAATCTTGAAAATGTAATTTCTTGTGATTGTCTTATAAAACTTACCGATAGTTTATCGATGTCATTTTTCAAGACTCTTTCGAGGTAAAGTTGCTTGATTTCTCGTTCCAGTCTACTTGGTAGGCCAGGATACATTGTCGATCCTCCGGAAAGAACAATGTGTTTATACAACTCCGTACGCATGTCTATGTCTGCTGCTTGAATAGTGTTAAACACTAGTTCTGCAATGCCTGAAAGAAAATAATATTATTTATAAGTACCCTCATTATTATTAATTAATTATTATTAGGTATTACTTATTAGTTATTACTTATCAGATAAATAAGTAATACTAGGGATATGCCAACAGCCAGTAATTATTATCAATCAAATTTATTGTAAAACAATCAGTTATCGAGTATCTAAAAAATACTGAATATTCACACACAATCACAGCTTACATATTACTCGATAGCGTTAGTTACGATTCTTTATTTAGAAACCTACGCTAGCGCCACCTGTTGAGAGTTGGCTTGCACTTGTTGACAGATGCAGACAAACATTTCAATATGGCTATGCTTAACATTGAAAAAAGTTTTTTTTTAAACTTAGAGATACGGTACGCTTTTTCTTCCCAAAAATGGTTTCGCAAGATCACTTGATCCTTACAGAATGTATCAAAATATCCGAAAGCTTGAATCGATGGCAATTTAAGATGTCAACAAACAAAATTCCGACGACTGTTCTGCATGGGTTTAAATGGGATTGCAGACATCAACCTGGCTGTTTGTCTGCAGGGAATGAGACATGCGCATGCGAGTCTGCGCAAAGACGTCACACAGAAGCTAATCGTAACTAACGCTATTCCATCAAACAGCACTTTAGCACTTCAAAGAGTAGTAGCATAAAGTGTCTGCACACTGCAGCAGTCATTTTGAAGGCAAAGGAAGTCAATTGTGTGACTATAGAAGAAAAACTTACTTCAAGTAGGTAGGTAGCATATCTACAGGATTCAAGGCTTGTATAAATAAAGTTGTCTTTGGGAATTCAATAAATAGCGGTAGCCTAATACTGTCAGCGTTTGTTCCCCCCTCCCCCAGCAGTAGAAGATGCATAATAAAGAATAACAATAGGGATGTAATGGTAACAGTCAATGTGGTACACACAGAGGTACAAAAAGAGGACCTGCTCAATGCACACAATATGTATCAGCAAATCCTACTGAGTTTAGTGATTGGTTGGTACCAGTAGGGAGGGCATGTCTTAGGTAGGAACCAACCACATAAACTTAGTCTGATAGTGAAAAAGAGTAGTTGAATACAATACCTTGTCCTTCCACATTGATCAGATGAGGCTGAAATAGAGCCTCAGGAGCTTCAAACCTTTCTCCGCCAACTTTAATCACTCGGCCATCAGGTAACTGGAAACCAACACGAAAACTCATTCCTGATCACTGATTATGATATCAATCAGTCAATCACATCACTAGGTGAAGCAAACAATTATCTTACCATGTATGGCTCAACAAGTACCGTTGTCTCCAGGGCTAATTTTTGTTCAGTTTCAATATTATAACCGATATAACACAGTTTTTCTTTCATTATCCGAACCGTTTCAAAATCGGCGGAATGGTTAAATGCATACCCCCTCAGCAAAAGTAACTGCAAGAAAAAAGTAAATTTGTCATACAAAACGAAAGTCACAACAATCAGCAAATGATATCATTTGGGCCTTAGCCAAGCTTCCAGGTTTTAGTATTATTGATTTTAGATCTAGTATTTCTAAATTCTTGCAGTCTCCAATGAGTTTCAAGTAATCTATGTCGAGCTCGTGGTTCTCAAATAGGTATAACTCTTTTAGTGTCTCCAAAAGCATACTTCCATTCAGAATTAATTTCAAATTTCCTTTTTTTAATGCGCAATATAGCTTTCTTAGTATTGAGGCTCATATAATATTAAATATAATTTAGTTATAAATTAACAGTTTATGCCAATGTGCACATATATTTGTTTTGCCTAAGTTATTTTATTGTATTCTATCTGCAACAGGACCGAGGTCCCACTAGTACAAACTTAATTATTAGGCACATATATTATGATTGATGAATGATGAAGAAGGAAGTAGGGGAAGCCTGGTAGTGGCATGTAGCCTATACTCCTATCAAAAAGTACCAAGGGGACCATTGCCTTATGTCCCATCTGAAAGGAAAGTGTAACCACCTTTCACCAGTCATATAGGTTCCTCCAATAACCTGGACTGCCGAGCAGTTGACGAGAAGAACGAAGCTGTTACACAAGCTTTCGAACACTCCATCTGCTCTAACCAACAATAACTAGTGTTTCGGAGGAAAGCTGACACCCACCCTCGTCGTGACCTAGCCCGATGTTGCTTAACTTTTTTAAGTGTTTGTATGGGGAATCGGCTAAGCAACCATAGCTAAACCGTTGACTAACAAACCAGCGCTAAATGTACGCCTTCTGTAAAAATTGTGTCAATTGAATATAATCCCAAAATACACTTTTTAAGCCTAGCCCTATCACAAAAGTCTTCTAACCTAGCTCTTTTGGTTTCCAAACAACCGATTCGTACTAGATTCCAAAGCCGGCAAGCCACTTCCCAAATCTACTTATCGGTGTCACCCCTAGGCTAACAAGACTTACTTTAATAAGATATCTTGTGATGTCTCGACCAGCAATGTCAAGTCTTCTGGTAAGGTGAGGCAATGCAAATTCTTCATAGACCGGACATATGTGTGTTACACCATCACCAGAGTCGACAACCACTCCACTTAGGAGTCCTTGAGCATACAATGTGAGAACAGCCTGAATAGCAATGTAAGCGCCAGCAAATTCATACTTCTCAAACATCACCTAAAATGAATATATCATTATTAACCATTTGGTACCATTGTAGTTGCTAGAGACTGGATTTATATTCCTAAGAAGCACATCAACATGCATATATATATATATATATATATATATATAGGAAATATAGAACAGGCCTAAAGGCTAGTACATGTGTGAGAGGGAAAGAAGGATAGGAGCCAACAGCTTACCTGAAACCATTTGGCAGGCTGCGTAGCGTAGATGACACAAAACAAAACAAAAAACACAACACAAAAACTTCTGGACGTTTCGACGCTTCGGTCTTGGTCACCAGAAGGAGAATGCTTAAACTAAAACTATTTACAGTATATACAATGGTTGAACACCAGTGCTGTTGGGGGTGGGGTAAGGAAGGCGGTGGGAGGCGGGGCTACCTGATGTTGAGATTGGGAGGGTCTCGGGACAGGGTTACCGCGATATGGGCTTGTTCCCACCGTCTGAGGTCACTGGCGAGACAGCTTCTAGGCAGGGCCTTGATGACTTTGGTGTTAAAGCAGCTCTCAAGTCCAAGATTGTGTGACATAGCATGTCTCGCCACAGGTTTTTCTTCATCTTGCAGTGTGATGGACTGCCTGTGTCCTGTCATCCTCTGACTCAGGTGGTTAGTAGTCAGGCCCACATACTCGGCCGGGCAGTGCTTGCAGTCCAGTTGGTATACCACATTCTCTGTTTCGCAAGTATTGTGCCCTCGAATGGGGTATATGACGCCCGTGGCCCGAGCAGTGAAGTTGGTGGCAGGAGGATTCATTCTACAAGTCTTGTATCTAGGTCTCTGGCAAGGATAGGATCCTGCCGGCTGGATAACCTCCCTCTCGGTGTTGGTTGAGGGGTCTCTGTTGACAAGCACGTTGCCCAGATTGGGGGGACGCTTGAAAGTGACTCTGGGTATTGACGCCGCTAGGTTCTGCGTCTTGGGAGAGGCTCTAAGTATTTCTACGGCCCTCTTGATGACGCCATTGAGAGCACTTAGGCCTGGGTACCACTGTGTAATGAGAGGGATTATGTTGTTGTTGACTTGGGGCTCGTTCACTTGTGCCGGTCTGGTCCTACTCATTCTCTGCCGGACTTGGTCACGTTGGTAGCCTCGGTTGACGAACGCCGTAGTGATTTTATCGCAGTACGCAGCCAAGTCCTTTGGGTCTGAGCAAATTCTTTGGCCACGCACGGCCAGAGAATAGGGCAGAGCACTTTTAGTGTAAGTGGGATGACAACTGTCTTGGTGCAGGTACTGTAGGCTGTTGGTCGGCTTAAAGTGGACCTTGGTGCTGATTAGACCAGCATTGAGGGTGAGTCCTAATTTGGACTCATGGGGCTGACGAACTGGAGGTGTTCCTCAGTGACCTCAACATCACATCGCCACTGAAGTTCACATGGCATACTTCCCCACATCAAGTGACGTTCATGGACGTAGACATCACCCTCAATGCTGGTCTAATCAGCACCAAGGTCCACTTTAAGCCGACCAACAGCCTACAGTACCTGCACCAAGACAGTTGTCATCCCACTTACACTAAAAGTGCTCTGCCCTATTCTCTGGCCGTGCGTGGCCAAAGAATTTGCTCAGACCCAAAGGACTTGGCTGCGTACTGCGATAAAATCACTACGGCGTTCGTCAACCGAGGCTACCAACGTGACCAAGTCCGGCAGAGAATGAGTAGGACCAGACCGGCACAAGTGAACGAGCCCCAAGTCAACAACAACATAATCCCTCTCATTACACAGTGGTACCCAGGCCTAAGTGCTCTCAATGGCGTCATCAAGAGGGCCGTAGAAATACTTAGAGCCTCTCCCAAGACGAAGAACCTAGCGGCGTCAATACCCAGAGTCACTTTCAAGCGTCCCCCCAATCTGGGCAACGTGCTTGTCAACAGAGACCCCTCAACCAACACCGAGAGGGAGGTTATCCAGCCGGCAGGATCCTATCCTTGCCAGAGACCTAGATGCAAGACTTGTAGAATGAATCCTCCTGCCACCAACTTCACTGCTCGGGCCACGGGCGTCATATACCCCATTCGAGGGCACAATACTTGCGAAACAGAGAATGTGGTATACCAACTGGACTGCAAGCACTGCCCGGCCGAGTATGTGGGCCTGACTACTAACCACCTGAGTCAGAGGATGACAGGACACAGGCAGTCCATCACACTGCAAGATGAAGAAAAACCTGTGGCGAGACATGCTATGTCACACAATCTTGGACTTGAGAGCTGCTTTAACACCAAAGTCATCAAGGCCCTGCCTAGAAGCTGTCTCGCCAGTGACCTCAGACGGTGGGAACAAGCCCATATCGCGGTAACCCTGTCCCGAGACCCTCCCAATCTCAACATCAGGTAGCCCCGCCTCCCACCGCCTTCCTTACCCCACCCCCAACAGCACTGGTGTTCAACCATTGTATATACTGTAAATAGTTTTAGTTTAAGCATTCTCCTTCTGGTGACCAAGACCGAAGCGTCGAAACGTCCAGAAGTTTTTGTGTTGTGTTTTTTGTTTTGTTTTGTGTCATCTACGCTACGCAGCCTGCCAAATGGTTTCAGGTAAGCTGTTGGCTCCTATCCTTCTTTCCCTCTCACACATATATATATATATATACATATACAGGATTAAAGAGAGGCCAAAAGGCTAGCAATATGATAGGTAGAAGGATAGACCCCAACAGCTTACCTGAATTGTAGACCGTGGTGGTATAGAGATAAAGACAACATATATAAAGGACAACACAAGTTTTCCGAGACGTTTCGGTACAAGACCTTGATCACTCGGTAGTAAGAAGACTACTGACTAACTAACCTAACCTATGAACTAAACTAGCTGGCCCTATTGGCTGTTGGGGGGGGGGGGAGGGGGAGAGTGGCAGAAAGAAGGGGTTCGGAGGCTAGGAAGGTGGTGGGGGAAGCAGGGACAAAGTTCCTCTTCACCGGATGTTTAAGTTGGGTGGAGTGCGAGATTTAGTTATCCACTGATGGGCCAACTCCCATCTTCGTAGCTCTCCTGGATTGCAGCTGGCAGGAAAAGATTTTATGATCCTGGTGGTGAAGCATGAATGGAATGGTAAGTCATGTAGTGCTGCATGTTCTGCCACGGGCTTCTCCATGTCTTGTTGGTTTACACTCTGTCTGTGTCCCGTCATACGCACACTGAGAGGGGTGGTTGTGAGTCCTACATACTCAGCCGGACAGCGAGTGCATCTGAGCTGGTAAATCACATTGTCCGTGCTACAGGTGTTATGGTGCCAGATGGGGTAAACTCTGCCTGTGGCTTGGGCCTCAAAAGTGGTGGAGGGTGGATGCATAATGCATGTCTTGCATCTAGGCCTATTGCAGGGGTAAGATCCTGTAGGCTGAGTTGTTGTGGTTTCTCTGGTTTGACAGTCGCGTCTAACCACTAGGTCTCCGATGTTGGGAGGACGTCTGAATGTCACTCTGGGGAGGGCGCTGAATATGTCCCTGGTTCTCGGAGAGGCCTGGAGAATATTAAAGCCATTCTTAAGGATGGCATTAAGAGCTTGGAGACCTGGGTGCCACTCGGTGGTTAGCAGGGTAATGTCGCAGGTTGCGGGAGGCGTGGTCCTCGGTGGGCGATGAACTTGCTGCTCCACCCTGGCTCGGTCGTAGCCTCTGGCCACAAAAGCGGTGGTTATTCGCTGGCAGTAATTGGCAAGGTCACGATCGGTGGAACAGATGCGCCGTCCCCTAACCGCCAGTGAATAAGGTAAGGCATGTTTAGTGTACGTGGGATGACAGCTATCGTGATGAAGGTACTGTTGGCTATTGGTGGGCTTGAAGTGGACGGTCGTTCTAATGTGGCCTTCCTCGAGGAATACATCAACGTCCAGAAAGGTGATGTGATGGGTCGAAGTATCCCAAGTGAAGTTCACAGGGCAAGATGTGTTGAGCTCCAGTAGGAACGAGTCTAGGGCTTCACGTCCGTGTGTCCAAATCACGAAGATGTCGTCAATAAACCTAAGCCAGCAGAGGGGTGTGCACCCCTGTTTTGCAAGAAAATCCTTCTCCAGCTTCCCCATGAACAAATTCGCGTAGGACGGAGCCATACGAGTACCCATGGCTGTACCTTGAACCTGTAGGTAGTGCCGGTCCTTGAAGCGGAAGTTGTTCTTACGTAGCACCATATGGGCTAGCTCAGTGAGGAACTGAGTGTCGGGTTTGGAGTGGCGAGGTCGTTGTCCCAGGTAGTATTCGATTGCGGATAGGCCTTGGGTGATTGGTATATTCGTGTACAAAGATGTTACATCGATAGTGGCCAAGATGGTGTTGTCCGGTAGGGGGGTGTTGATTTTGCGTAGCTTGTCGAGAAAGTCGAAAGTGTCGCGTATATGTGATTCAAGGCTGGTGGCGAAAGGTTGAAGATAGTGGTCCACAAAAGCAGAAATGCGTTCCGTGGGAGAGTTGAAGCTTGACACAATAGGTCGGCCAGGGTTGCCAGACTTATGAATTTTGGGAAGAAGGTAACCTGCGACATTATCCCGCTAACCACCGAGTGGCACCCAGGTCTCCAAGCTCTTAATGCCATCCTTAAGAATGGCTTTAATATTCTCCAGGCCTCTCCGAGAACCAGGGACATATTCAGCGCCCTCCCCAGAGTGACATTCAGACGTCCTCCCAACATCGGAGACCTAGTGGTTAGACGCGACTGTCAAACCAGAGAAACCACAACAACTCAGCCTACAGGATCTTACCCCTGCAATAGGCCTAGATGCAAGACATGCATTATGCATCCACCCTCCACCACTTTTGAGGCCCAAGCCACAGGCAGAGTTTACCCCATCTGGCACCATAACACCTGTAGCACAGACAATGTGATTTACCAGCTCAGATGCACTCGCTGTCCGGCTGAGTATGTAGGACTCACAACCACCCCTCTCAGTGTGCGTATGACGGGACACAGACAGAGTGTAAACCAACAAGACATGGAGAAGCCCGTGGCAGAACATGCAGCACTACATGACTTACCATTCCATTCATGCTTCACCACCAGGATCATAAAATCTTTTCCTGCCAGCTGCAATCCAGGAGAGCTACGAAGATGGGAGTTGGCCCATCAGTGGATAACTAAATCTCGCACTCCACCCAACTTAAACATCCGGTGAAGAGGAACTTTGTCCCTGCTTCCCCCACCACCTTCCTAGCCTCCGAACCCCTTCTTTCTGCCACTCTCCCCCTCCCCCCCCCCCCCCCAACAGCCAATAGGGCCAGCTAGTTTAGTTCATAGGTTAGGTTAGTTAGTCAGTAGTCTTCTTACTCCCGAGTGATCAAGGTCTTGTACCGAAACGTCTCGGAAAACTTGTGTTGTCCTTTATATATGTTGTCTTTATCTCTATACCACCACGGTCTACAATTCAGGTAAGCTGTTGGGGTCTATCCTTCTACCTATCATATATATATATATATTCTCAGAAAAACAAGCAAATATTCCATAAGCTCCCCAAATATTCCTTTTTACTCATTCTAATTTTTTGTATTGACATTATGAAAAAAGAGTATGTGATTATCACCACATTAAATTTATTATCTAATAATATATACCTATATTTAATTGATTCAAAATTAATGCATCTATTGACATGTCTGCATCATATTATTGTACATGAATCGCATTTTTTTTTTTTTTTCTCCACTGGGGAGTATACAATAGCAGATAGCTTGCAGATGTATATCATGTATTATAATTTATTTATAACATTCACCAAAATACCTCAATCATTTTCTCCCTATTTTTTGTGGGGTTCATTGGTGGTTCTGTTAGTAAAATCTTGCATTCTTTTGGATTGATACCCATTTTTTCAGGTCCAAATGTGTAGTCCCAAACATGGCACATATCATCCCAATTTCTGAAACAATAAAATATATAGTTACACAATTTAGATAGACTTCAGCAATGGAGACGGGATTTTAATTTAAAACTTCTTTGTGACAACTTAACAATGGATATTATAATATTAATGAACTATTTCACAAGAAGCATACAGAAAAGACCCGTACTTCACAATAGTAAGAGCTTTTTAAATACTGATTTGTATTCTACATTTTGTCGAGATGGGGTGGCAAATTTATTTTATACTACCGTATGTATATGTATTAGGCCTACAGTGAGACTTCTTTATAACAAACATCTTTATAACAAAATGATTTATGTAACAAACTGTTTTTGAGGTCCCAAAAGGTTCTTATGCATATAAAGATACCATCTTTAGACAGAAATGTTCTTTATAACAAAATAATAACCTGGCCCACGAGAGTTCGTTATAAAGAAGTTTTACTGTATTGGGATTATTATAATAATAATAATAATAATAATAATAATAATAATATAATATACTATATTATTATCATCTTATTATTGAGTGAAATTGCACCTTGTATAATTTCTGCACATAACTAATATATTTGAAGACTAGGTACTTAAGATAACAGACAAAGTATGGGACTGACAATCAGTTTTATTGAATGGGGAAATACAGTATCGGTGGTACCTAGGTTTCTTATTTATGTAGGTAGTCTAAATTACTAATTAACATAATTTGTGATCTATTAACAATTAAAAAATACATAGTAGACTATTTACCTGACAATGCCATTTTCCATTGGGTAATTGACTTCTAGCATGGATCGAAGTTTGCTGGCTTCATCTCCAACCATTAAATCCTAAAATGCACATCACACATTACGGTACACATCTAGTGCATATTTCAAATTATCATTTTTAACAAGAACTTAACTACCGGTACGACAAGACAAGTTGCACTATAAGTTGTTTACATCTACACAAAGTCATAAAACATATTAAACAAATCTCTATAACTACTTAGCTTGATTCATACAAAAATGTAATTGGTTGGAATAAAAGTTTCATAAATTCAAATTAAATTATTCTCCATAATGCCCTATACTCCATACAATATAAAAATAGGGCCTATACAATTAGCAGACTCCATCCATCGTCCATGGGATGTTGTGTACATACATCAAGCCCATTAAAATAGTATTCTATCGTCAAGAATATAATATTTAATTTTTATGGTTTCGCATTGTTTTTTCTTTGAAAAGTGCAAATTTAACAAAGAATCGACACTATCACATTTGGTTGTTTACTCTTAACTTGGTTCTAAAGCTTTTTTTGAGAAATATGAATTGTCCAAGCCTTTTGGCAGACTCTTATCAAAACATCTGCAACTCTTTTTATCCACTGATATGAAAATATTATTTCATAACAATAATTTTATGAGCCCATTGAAGATGGGAAGGGTAAAACTGTCCAATAAATTATTGCTAATTTGATTAACCAACCATTAGATCATATGATGTTGGCCACTTGGTTGCCTCGTACGACAGGCTATAAAATATATAAGAACTCTGTAAAATGCTTTCAGCATAAGGGTTGCAACAAAGTGTACTTGAAACTATACATCACACTGTTGTTAGCTGAAGTGTAGAACAACAAATTAAAAATAACAAAAAATTAACAAGTTATGCCTATTAGTGACTCCTTAATATTCTACCCCCAATTAACATTTTTTCTCTAAAATATGAGTATAAAACAATGGATGGTTATCTTGTACATGTATCAAATACTAGTACACTTTTCATATGATCAAACCTACTTTTTAAAATGCATTATATGTATGTAGAAGCTCCCTTTACCAAAAAATATGTTGAAAAACAGTGATTTCAAAAAAGCATATTAGATATATGCTTACTCCATACATTATGGTAAATTCACATTAGTAAATGTTAGATTGGAAGTAGAATCATCTACCCCGAAGTATACAAGGTACATGCAAAACTATGTACACAAACAATGTACACATTCAAAGTAAACTTCTCCCTTCTAGCCTTATGTAAAGAAGACTCCAACACTTAACAACAGTTAACCCATGTATGTAATATGAATACAGCTTCCAAGTTGCAGTAGTTTTAACACCCACAAAAAATATGCACACCCACAAAAACCGACAGACATATCAGTTTCTAAGGATACGAACTAATTTATTAAACTAACAGTTTCAAAATTGCACAATCATATCGAGAACAATCTTACAATTTTAAATAATTGAGTAGCCTCTGAATTAATTTCGTAACCAACACATGAGACATCTGTGGGGGTATTGCCAGTTGCTACAGGTAGGGAAACGTGCATGCATTATGAGCTCACAAGATATCATCATACACATTTTTGTTAGAGCCGACATTGTCAAGAAAACTACAAAATGTGAATGGTTTTAATGTTGCTGGAAACCAAACAAGTAACAAATGCTTTGTGTGCTTAGTAGTGTTTGGTAAAAAAGACCAACAGCTCACCTGGAACATGTAAGGTGGCCGGGTGAGAAGTAGAACATATCATATGAAATTTTACAATCTACAAACGTCAAAATGTTTCGGCCTCCACGTCTTGGTCACACGACCTTGTTGAGTTGATCGAGTGACTAAGGCCGTGTGGGCTGAAACGTTTTAACATTTTATAGTTGTGTTCTACTTCTCATGTGGGCACGTACCAATTACGTTTCAGGTGAGCTGTTGGTCTCCTTTCTTCAAACATAACTAAATAATATAGTCGACGGGCCTCCATCACAACCATTAATGCTTTGTGTGGTGTGATGGAAGTTACAGCAAATTAGTAACACACTGTGATCAATATGACTCTTGGCATTTTTAAGTATTGGCTATCTACACCTTTTGTCAAAGTAATTTTGAATGCTAGCCCTATCTATTGCAATTCAATCATTCAACACTCCTTATCCTTCCTCTTGAAGGATCTAGTATGAGGGACTCGAAAAACATACGAAGTCTTTAGTAGTTGGATACACAATATAATTGAGAGATCCAAAAGAAAGTTGTATCCCTGCCAATATAGCCTAACCTAGCACAAAGATCTAACTGTGGCCGTAATCAAACGTGTAAAAATATGTACACAAAAACACATAAATACCCAAAGGTATGGTTTCAATTTGATTGGTTTTCAACCTACTGATTGTGGTTTTAACTTCTGCAGTAACCTAGTTTGAGTTTGTCACTTGCTCTCACATTGCTGAGCTGCTGAGTAACAAAACAAGGTAGCCCATTGAAAAACTGACAGTACAATACATAAACTAACTCGGCCACTTGTCAAAGGACTAAACCGTTACATTAACACAAGATGCTCTCTTGATTCTCCTCCACATAGCACAGAAACCACCTAGTCTACGTTTAGTGAATCTTGAGAATAGCAGGTAGGTATAGAATTAAAAAAATTTAAATCATATATCGAGTAGATAAGTTGGTTAAAGTAAATTAAAATTTTACCTTACTTTAACTGAACAGAATCTAGACTTGACACTTTGTACACATAGGCCTATCATCGTTATGCCAAGTAGTATGTATGTACACCCAAATCTTTGAAATAGAACTCACTTGAATTCTATTGAGAGTGAAGCAAGGTTTAAAGCACAACAAGATTATTGCACAAAATAGTTGAGAAACTGTAAGAATGACGGCCCCCTCCTTATCCCCTCCACTGCTACCCGACCTCCCTCAACTCCATGAAACAACAAAATGAACAACTGAAACAAACTGATTTTCAATTACGTATTTCATTTTGTCACGTTGCCACGGAGTTGAGGGGGGTCGGGTAGCTGTGGAGGGGATATGGAGGGGGCCGTCATTCTTACAGTTTCTCAACTTTATCATATAACATAATTATCAAGAAAAATACAAAAATACAAAAGAATCATTAAGTAAAACAAATTATCAAGAGTTAACTTTCTTTTATCTCAGTTCTTTTGGCATTTGAGTAATTTTTTATGTTTTACATTCGTTTTTTTAGACAGTAGTACTTTCGTGTTATGTTCGATGTTTTTTAGTTTGCATGCATTATTTACTTCGAGTAAGCTTATACGCACATTCGGTTGTGATTAAAACATGTATATATTACGTGTGAGTGTTCAGTGCCGGAAGTTGTTTAGAGGTCATAAAATTTTTAATTTGGAGAAACAAACAGACCCTGAGCAAGCTTGTACATTGACCACTTTAACTGCCAGAATACGAAATGTTAGTGATAATTCTAACATTATTAATTAATAATATACTGAAGGTACTGTATAGGTTACCTTATACCATACTGTCTACATAATTATTAACTTATGCTGCAACCTAAATCACAGTCTGGAATCAAATGCTGAGAAAGTATTGGTGAAGTGTGTTGGAAAATAAAGTTGTCTAATGTCATGCACATAGTTAACCAGTTCACTGGGCATTTTCCTAAAAAGAAGAAAAAAAGATGGAACACTTGTCAGTGAAGAATAACTATTTTTTAGAGCAACTAAGATGTTTAGGGATGTGGCTTAAATCTTTCATAGAATAATAAGGCCTATTGTGACAACTATTATGCAAGTACCAATTTTTGTTATCCTCCAAAACATATGCATACCCAAGAAGCAATGTTTTTGTGGTATGGTGGGGTATTATGTCATGCTCATTGCACAATAGATAATGCATAGTAGCTCCAGCAGTCAATGCCCAGTCACCGATAGAGGTGGCTCAGCGGTAAGACGCGAGACTCTAATTCGAGAGGTCGCCGGTTCGATTCCGGCCACCGGCAGTCCTGACTGAAGGTTTTATCCGAGGTTTTCCTCAGTCGTAAAGGCGAATGCTGGGATTGAGCCCTACTAATAGCCCTCAGACATTCTTTCCCAGCTATCCAAACACCTTAATAACCTAGTTAGTCCCCTGAAGAGGGGCACATCAGGTAACGCTGGTGTGCACTTTATAACGGGTATTCCTACGAAAAATTATTATTATTATTATTTTTATGCCCAGTCAACTGGTAAATAATGTTTGTCATTGACATAAATAAATAGCAAATAAACTTATAAAATTTATGAGACTATCAAGGACTTTTATACATTTACAGCTACCAACATGAGGTCCAAAATTACTATTTGCATGTAAAGCCAACATCTTTACAAAAAAACAATGACTATCACTATCATAGAATAACTTAAAACTTGCTCTAACACTTAGGTACTACTTATTTGCGTAACCCCCGGTATTATGATTTTGGTATAACTTTTATCCATGGAAATACTTGTTTTCTCCATGGCAAACACCAAACAGAGGTTTTGAAATGGTGCTTGTCCTGAGGATAAATTTACCTAGAACCTTATCCCAAGATCGTAATACCGGGCCTTAGACAACTGCAATACTAAAAAATTGGTGCCACCGTCTAGAAGGCACCGGTTTTTGGGTTAAAAGAAAAGGTTTACTTTACTAATACCGTATGCACTGATAGAATTAGCAATGCTATTATTTGGTAAGCACACTGTCAAGGCATCACAATCACTAGATAATTTTAACATTTGTAATTTAGAACTGGAAAAAGGCTACATGCCTACCAAATGCTAATGCATATGAAGAGCAGTGCACAACAAAGGACGAGGTGTAGTTTACTTACCTCCTGATAAAATATGACCACAAAAGTTGTACAATACATGGAATTGCACAAAGCATTCATTCTGCTAGAGAATGGTCAAAATAATAACACAAAGCATAATCTTGATTTTACAAAACAAACAAAGGAAGTTGAGAACAAAGGAAGTTGAGCAGGCTGGAGGAAGCCACATGAATAAAATTTTAATTGCTGCTGGTTGCAAAGGTTGGGATTGATCTGGATAAGTCCTTACGGTGCAAGGAATAATGATCTGATTGAAAATCAGGGTTCTCACAAAAACCTTGGCATGCATTTCCCAGACTTCCTGTGACTACTTTTATTCAATTTCAATGATCACAATGTCTAGACAAGAATAAAATGTTAAACTGTTGCTCCAAAAGCATTTGTTTTACACCTGCACCATCTCCACACTCTTTTTACCGATTTTTTTAGTGTTACATGTACATTTATTATGTTTAAGCAATACACAGTACTAGATATGCACCCTTTTTATGTTTGCATTGTGACAGTGAATTATTATTTGACAAATGATGAGATTTGCTGTCTTTCCTTAACATTTGGATCAAAATTCCAACTTTCCCTGACTTTCCAGGTTTGTGCGAGCCCTGAACATGCTAGAAAGGGAAGAGTGGTGGCAGACTAGAACAGAGGATAGGTCTATCTTCAATGACGAGATGAAGCAGGTTGTAAGCCCTATGAAAATCAACACTGAATATGTAGCTACTTACAAACTACATCTTTAATCGAGGATATGTTAATTTATTTATTCTTATTATTTTTTCTTAATTTGGTAGATCTAGACTACTACATAAATGATTTGGCAGGAAACTAAATACATTGCACTAAATATATTGTACTTCAAATAATCGCAAATTGACAACTACACAAAAACGAAAATTCAACCTAAAGTAGGCTACACTTTTAAATCTAACAAGTTTGTCTAAACATGCATGGTGAATGTGAACACATGCATACTTACTGGCACATGAGCATATCCCTACAGGAGCGGCACAGGGAGCAAAACAGCACATTAGACACTGAGTAACATATATTTACATTAAAGCTGAAAGAGCCCAACAATACACAGTTTATGGAGAAAGCATAAGCCCTACAAGCTCTTACATTTGTGCAGGATGCACGGAGAAACATTGCCCGTGTGTGCGTGTGCTGAGGTTCATTACATTTTTACAGGTAATTTATTTTGTTTTTACTTTAGATTACATTCTTTCTAGTATTCGGCACTAAATGTTGCAGATATGATCTCTGGCGGCGAAATCGTGAAGTAATAGTTAGAGGGCAACAGAGCCGCTGGATGTCATTTGTCAGTGTCATTTGTCATTGTTTATATGAGAATGGCAACGATTCCAAAGAAACATAAGCGATATTGTTGCGTCAGTGAATATTCAGCTTTGCTGGATATTCGCTGGTTGCGTTTTGTATTCAAGATGCCTTTGATATTATGGGGATTTTAGATCAGGGGACATACTAAGTATCCGAAGGTCCGAAGTTCATGTTCTGATCGTAATGTTAATTAACCACATGCAATTAAAAGGCCACCGATTAACACTGCCTCTCTTTCATTGAGGTTCCTTTGAGCTCTATTTGCTTTCAAATATATGTATATTTCAGAATAAAGTTAAAAACTTACTTTGCGCAATACGGCATGAAGAGAGAAGAAAAGGAGGCCTGTCTCTACTGGTTGACCAGATCTTACATGATGGCCTGATTAAGCCAAATGTGGGCATATGATAAAAAAAATGTTTAGGCGGATCCATGCTCTCCTGTCAGTTTGTTACCCTCTAACTGTCAGCCATGTTGCGCAGCAGTGGTGCTATCTCTTGACACATTTAGTGTCGAATAGGTCTATAGCTGGTCCGTAATGTAATGTAATGTAATGTGTGCAACATTGTAGGGGAGGGGATGTGGGGTACCTTGTAACATGAGGTGCATTGTAACTTTGACTTTCCACAGCAATCGAACAATAGCAGTGCATGTTTGAAAGGGACTGGATGTTGCCTATTTTGTATTGCACGTCCCGACTTAAAAGTAGAGTCATCGGAAAAAAACTTTAGCTTCAGGTGAGAAAAAACAGTTTTACATACTGCAAAGTAAAGTATAAAAAATTATTTAAAAATCTTATAGCATTTTTGTTTAATAACAGATTTTCTTTAATGATTGTCAATTGTACCTACATTAATCAGTGATGAAAGAAGATCTTAACCTTATTTATACTATTGCACATGTGCTCAAGACAACGTAACACACAGCATTCTAACACTCCTTTCTTATCTTATGGACATAAGACAAAAAAAGAAGCAATGAAGAAGGGACTTTTTTTGCTGTAGTACGGTAGTCTGGATCGTCTATGGATTCAAAAATAAAAAGGGGGGCTTGAAAAAGAGCGCACAGAGAGGCAAGCCCTACAACTTTATTTCAATTTTGACTTTTTTCCATATAAATAGGACTAAGGTTGATTGTTTAAATATTTAAAATAAAATTAGACAAAGAGGTATCATCAATAATGTATTGGACAATGTTCTAAATAACCTCCACAGTCTAAATTATCAGCCAAAAACACCTATTCTTAACTAGTACAACACACACGCACCCCAAGCATGGGCCAAGTAGGCCTATTTAACAGGGGTGGGCCTACTATTAATATTGATAACAAAAAAGTAAAAATACAAAGGCTTATACCTATATAGGTTACCCTACCTAACCACAGTGAACTATTTAAGGGAAAGTGCATTTTTTAAATGCATGCTACATCAATAAATTAAGTGTGACGTAGTTAAGAAATTAAGAAACGTGTTACTGTTCAATACAATACCATTCAGTTTTACTCAATTAGGGCTAAGTAAGTACTTATAACAATGCAATCAATGTTGTGTAAACACACACACACACATATATACATACATACATACATACATACATAATATACATACATACATACATACATACATACATACATACATACATACATATAAGATGAATAAAAAGTCATGCAATTTAATACCAAACTGTGAATTCCAAGTTCTTATGAATGATATGACACAAAGTTATATATGTAGGTAAACAAAAAGTTAGAAGGTTACAGTAAATATTAGGCTTATGTTTTGATTAAGTAGTGCACATTAAAGTACAAAAACCGGATGTCATAAGCTTACAGTTACAGACAGTATTGCTGGCACCTTACTTTGACACACATATTCTGTAAAAAAAAAATAGAGCTTGATTGTGATTAAAATCCTGCAATGTCATATTGCAAACAGAAATAGAAATGTCCCAGTCCAGTCTCCAGTTCAGAAACAGAAAACTGACATTTACAGATCTACTAGGCTATAGGCTCCTGGTATTTTTTTATGATGGGTGACTTTCAAATATCAGAGAGTAATACATAGGGATACAAATCACACATTTAAATGCAGGCATTTATGTGGATAGCCTAGTTAGGTAATTGCATTTTTTTAAATTGCAGAGTTCCTCAGCCTCCCATATTATCAAGATAGGGCCTAGTCTAGATCTTAAAATATTCGAGATTCCAATTATGCTACTAAACAAACAGCTGGCGTTCACAACCAGTAAAATACATTTTTTAAATATCACCCTTTGGGAAAGTAGAAATTTCCATTTATTACCATAATTATGCTTACCAGTATAAAATTATTATTTTATTATTTCTATTCCTCCTTGTGTCTAAGCTAGGGTTACCTACGGTATGCTAGGCTACATATGGACATACATAGGCCTACTCCTGTATATGTTTTTCAACCATATATCCAAGTTTCTTTGCCAGTATCTCTGGGGCCCCATTCCTGTACATTTTCTTAACTCTCCTTACAACTTTTGCTTACCGCATGTTATAATGACCCCGGGTTAACTCCTAGAAAGGCTTTCTCTTCATAATTTGGAGTCATAGCCCTGTCCAATAGCAGGAAGTTATCTAAAAAATACTTGGAAAGGCTGCATTTTTTTTCAGTCGCTGTGTGTATAGTTTCATTATGTCATTTAAATTCTTTATTTGCAATAATATCCTGTTTCATGGAAGCATTACTTAACTTACTAAAGATGTTTAATGAAGTTTGTTTATAAACAATTTTTGTGTTCTTAGTAGCCTAGGCCTACATTATATAGTCTAGTTAATATGATCTGTAAATATGTAGTTTTATTAAGTATTTTGCTGCCGTTGTGAGGTTATTTGACTGTCTTTAATGTTGTTTTATTTTGTCTTGTTTTTTCAACAATGTGTTCTTCCTTGATCAGCACAAATTTAGGTATTAAACTCTTAATTGCTGTCTCCCCTTTGGCTATTGACTAACACCAGGGTTAAGTTAGCAAATGTACCAGAATGGGCCCCTGGTGGTTAATGAGAAAGGTGAGTATCAGCTACAAAAACCACACCAAATTAACAAGTTTTAAATTTATATTTTGAGAACGCTTCACAATATTGAAAAAGTGCCATAATAACGAAATTAGGGTTTAGTAAGCAAGATTTAACAAAATTTCAAATATTGCAAGCATTACAGTTGTCATTAGGGAAACCAATTGATTATTACTATTATTAATTCGTTTATAGTAATTGGTTTCCCTAATGTAAGCCATGGGCTAACGTTTGAAATATTTTTGATTTTGTTTGGTTATCTTGTTTTTAGTTGTTACGAAACCTTTTAAGAGCAAAGGATACCTCTAGACCTACGTCAAAAACCGCAGAAAATTTTCATTGTTTAATTATATCTTAAAGGGGTTCTCACCCGCTAGATTTATTTTTTACTATATGGTCTACTGCACCACACCAATCGATAATGAACCATTAAAGTCGATCGATGAAGTGAACTACCCATTCAATACAACAACTAATAAAACTATTCAAATTAAATGGACATGAAAAAATACTTTTTTTATTCTAAATTATGAATTTCAAGAATTATTACATGTGAGTAGCATTTAATACTGAACGTCTTGAAATTATATATTTTTTTTTATTAATAAAGTATTTTTATAGATTCTAATTTGAGTAGATTTGAGGTAAAATTGACACACCAGCGCAAATATCTCGAAAACGGATCGCGTTCGATCATCTTTTTCAAACGTATTCATGTTAGTCATGAAGTTATCTACATTTAGGACGAAAATGTGTTACAATATATTACTTTTTGAAGGTGCTACGCAAAGTTATACGATTGAAAGTGTAGGTTTTTGTTCAATTACAATGTATAACATAGGGAATTCCAACGCATTTCAACACTCAATAAATAAAAAACTAATTGGTAGGTGCATATTTTTTTCTACAATAGTCACAAGCTTAATCTCAACTTGCAGTACATACAATTTGAATGATTTATATTTTATATTACATATGCAGTTATCATCGATCGACTTTAAACATCGTGAGTTGAAACCTGTGAATTGTTATTAAATATTAACTAATGAAATTTCTGGTTAACTGCCGCGGCGACTGTTGCACGAGCGTGGTGTTAGCCGGCTTTTGGTGCGGCTGTACTCCGCTAGACACAGCATAGCAGACTGCGCTCATTGCGCATGCGTTGACTATTTCCCCTCCCAATACTACCCTCTCACTCTCTCTCGTGGGTGTACGGGTGAAGCTTAGTTTTCCCATGTGCGTGCATTCTTGTGTATGGTGTGTAACTGTGTGTCTTGCACTGTGTCTGTTATCATAGCTATATTATTTATTGACAATTATTTTCTTTATTGTAAATTATATAATGCCGTGTTGTTATGTGTACGGTTGCAGCAACAAAGGGACAAAGGATGACGAACCTCTTCCTTCAAGTGGACTATCTATGGTATTTATGTATCGAGAAATATGCTACGCAAAGTGTTACAATTACGAGACGATGCAATGCAAACCCCTCACCCTGACTGACTGACTACACACGCTGCCTGCCCCTCCTTCCACTCGTTTATCCCTCCTCTGAGTATCGTGTGACTCGACGTGCCGATGTGCACAGCAACGCTCAAAACGAAATGCAACACCCGATTACACATCTTCATTTTGTACCCGAACGGAAGCTCCGATTACAAAACCAAAATATACGAAATACGCAGAAAAGAAAGACGCAGCGAAAAGTATTACATCGTTTTTTTTTTGGAGCAGAATCCTCCAAGGTCCCAAGGCATACAGGTTGTCCTAATGCTATTTCTTATGGGAGATTTTTGCCGATGGGACCTAGCTCAAAAATTACTAACTTTGATATTTTTTCCCCGGGTTATGGTGAACCCGATTTTTTTTCTTTTAGTCGCTAATTTCATAGCTAATTAGCCTTTGTTAAACATATTTTTTTGGTTTAGCGGCTGAGAACCCCTTTAAGAACGCTATTCGAAATCAAAAATCTGATTCACCAGCGCACTGTGTTTTGCTAAGCTCTACAGACTGTATGAAATATTGTAACCTTTAGCGTAGTTACTTTGATTATTAAATCGATAATTAATAATAAAATTTATTATAAATAAAAACAATTCTGATTATAATGTTAGACAATTTAAAGAATTCAGGTCCGAATTCACCAAACTTATTAATCGATCGATTTACTAATCTCGGATTGGTTACCATGGTTTCAACAAATATTACATACAAATGCATGGTGGCTTCTACCGGGTGCCATTTTTGATCTTCGATTAACAGAAAATCGCCGGATTGAAACTGGCCCTCAGTATGTAGGGCTTGCCAAACCGCAGTGTGCTGTTGATTCAGATTTTCAATTTTGAAGTACATTCTTGAGATATAATTTTAAAATGAAAATTGTTTTGCGGTTTTTGACGTAGAGGTATCCTTCGCTCTTAATTCTGTTAATTGACACTTTTTCAATATTGTGTAGCATTCTCAAAATATAACTAAAACCGTTAATTTTGTGCAGTTTTAACAGCGAGACTATCCTTTGCCGTAACAATAAAATGGCAACTGAACGAATCTCAAATGTTCACAATGGAGCAATGTAATACACCCTACACCTATCAGACTATTTTAATTGGTAAATTACCTTTAAGGTATAGGTAATTTATATTTTGTAGGCTGATTTTGTCTGTAACCCCAGCCGGAGCCAAGCCTACATTTGCAACAGGACTCGTGTAGGCCTCCACTCATACAACCCCATAGCCTGACAGTCAGAGCTGGGAAGTATCGAAAATACATGTATTTGAAATACGTTTGTATTTTGTATCGAAAATACCCGAGCTTAAAGTATCTTGTATTTTGTATCGAAAATACATTTTTCGAAGTATTTTGTATTTTACAAAATACTTCTCCCAACAAAATACATTCAATTCATCTTCTACTGATGATGATGACTTTTTCGCTTTTGAAAAAGAAGACAAAATGGTCGATACCCCTCTTCGTTTTAAAAATAACACTAACGGAGAGTTGGAAGTACTACAATCCCTCCAAGATAAACGCAGAGACATTCAAATGCTAAGCTTGTATCCGGCCATAAAACAAATGTTTCTGCAGTCCAATACAAGCTTGACGTCAAGAGAGGATGTTTTCATTTGCCAGTATTGTAAACAATCCATGCAGTAATGCATTATCGGACGGATTGTTCCAAAAACTCATAATTCTGAAAGCCAATGGCCAATGGGCAGCAATGAGTGTAATTTGAATCAAGCTACTGCTACCATCATTGTTTGTATTGTACTGTCCGATACACGATGATGAATAAATTAATGTTCTAGACATACACTAAGCACTTGCTTTTGTTAAACCAACATCCAAAATTTTAAAAGAAAAAAATTTTGGTTGTTCTTTATTTCCTGGTAGTTGTAGTTGTAGCATAGGGAAATGTATTTTATTTTAAGTATTTATACAAAATACATGTTTCTAAAAGTATCTTGTATTTTGTATCTAAAATAGGCCTACATTTATTTCAGTATTTTGTATTTTGTATCTAAAATACAAATATTTGAGTACTTTGCCCAGCTCTGCTGACAGTAGAGCTATGCCAACCATGTAAGACATATGTAAGACCAAATAATATAAGTACAAGATACTTCCTTACCTTTACTTCAATGTCACCAATTTTATTGACTGCTCGAATTATGGGTCGGCCAACCATGGAAGGAAATATGTGAGCAGGAAAGTTGGATCCTGCATACCCACATTTAACAAACTAGAAAAGAAAGTACATTCCGAATTTAGTATCAATATGCATTGTGGTGTTTTTGTTGTTGTGTAGGCCTAGCTAGGCTATAGGCCCCCCATTGCAGAATATGCCTTCATGGATTTTTTCCAAGAAAATGTCATTCCCAGACATTCCTCTTCTAAAGCATAGCCCTCACTTCTTACTTCCTCGTCAAGCACAACCTAATCAGGCATGCGTATTCATGGATAGACGAGGCCATAGGCCTAGTGGGTGAAGTAATTGGTATATCGGTCAATCCCAACAGTATAAGGTAGCCTATTTATTTATGGAGTGTGCTTTCACTAAGGGATCGAACTGAATATTTTAATTTCGGTTCGGTTTTTGGTTCGGGAGAATCATTTCGGTTCGGTTTTTGGTTCAGTTTGACCAAATTAAAAATAACGGCTCGGTTCAGCAATGTTTTTATTTGACATTTTCAAAGTGAGGAAATAGCTCAAAGATCATTTGTTTTAGTAATACGGTACTGTGTTATCGGATCACGTTCATGATCACGTTGCAGTCCTGTATCTGGCACGACAACTGATTTGTGGTTGCGTTAAATTTAAAAAACTTGCGGAACACATTTTCTTTTCTCCTACCCATATCTACGAAATGGAAGCTGAAATGCAACTAGTGATGACATCGGGTACCCGGGAACCGGTTCCGACTTTTCACACCGGTTCTATTTTTTTTTTTTAAATATGCGAACTACTTATGAGAAAGGGATGGTGTAGCGGCGAGTCGCGCGGACTCGCCGTCACGTGATACCAAAGATTACAAACTCTAGTTGGTAATCTTCGGTGATACGCACAGGCACTAGCAGGTCGGCAGCCGACACACGACATTCAAGTGGTGTTGCTTTCATTTGAATTTATTTTGAGTTTAGACCGACAACATGAGTGCCTCGAGTGCTTAAAGGGCTAATTCATCCTTTGTTAATGCTACAATAATGCTATTTTTGTTTCAACAAAATGTTATTTAAAATTTGTAATAAAGAAATAATTGATTTATTTGAATTGATAATTATAATTGCATTTCTTTTTGGTGTAACTACGTATCAGCACCTTCTTCTTTTCTCACTCACAGTCAGCTATACTAGGCCCATCCCATTAGCAGATCGCACAATAGGCTACGCATGTTCAAGGACGCGTGCATTGTTTGAATTTTGAAGAATTATACTAAAGGGCACTTTTGACCTGCTGATTGTAAATTGTAACTTAAAAAAAAAAAAATTAAGATTACTAGTAGGCTACCAACTTTTTCCCGCTCCGAAACCGGTACCGAACCAGTTCCGGAGCGGAGGAACCAGTACGAAATTTTTGAACTCGATGTCATCACTAAATGCAACTGACATAAAAGTAACAGTGCATGGTCATTCGCCACAAAGTTTGCTTTACGTTCGAGGGTGGGGTTTACACGTGTTACGAAAGCGGAGTCTCAGATTAGTGTCAACGGTCAAGACTCAACATAATAGGCCTATTTATGTAGGCATATTCATCTCCAAGGTTCTTGATATTTAGCTTCCAGGAAAGTGGAAACCAAAATCTTCTTTTGGTGCGTTTGTAATTATTTGCCAAACACAACTTCCAATTGTTAACAAAATGTCAACCAACCATCATGGTGCCAAAGGTTGGGACTTGTTAGTTGTACTTGTGACAGGTGTGACTGTTACCATTATTTTATAATTTACGTTCCTATTACTGCAAATATAAAAGGAATTCAGCCGTCCATAGCGTAAATTGTCATCACCAACCTTTCAAAGGAAGACCTCCCAAATCCCAGTGGAACAAATCGCAAAACTTCCCAATAGAATAGGCCTATAATTTTTACCTGTTGTATTTTTTGTTTTTATATCTTATTTTTGTTTTGTTTTTTTTTTAGCGGCAGAGGGGAAAAGAAAAGTAGGAAGGCCAAGAGAGAAGTGGGGAACGATAATTCAAGAAGATGTTGAAAAACGGGAAAAAAAGTGGGAGGAAGTGGCAAGAGTAGAGCTGTGGAAAGACAGAAAGGAGTGGAATAAATTGGTGGAGAAACAGGAGGCTGAGGAAGAGGAAACACTGAGCCTGGCAAGCTCAGTATCTACAAGTTTCATGCACTAGATGGAGGTGGAGAGCCACCACTCAACCTGACACAGTTGGAACTGAGTCCAAGATTATTATTATATTTTTATTTTTAAATTGCAATTTTGAGATTTTGATGTACGGAGACTTGTACCGAGGAAAAAACTGATAACCAAAATATCGGTTTTCCTTTCGGTTTGGCCACTTTTTCATAATAGTATTTGATTTGAACCGGTTCAATCCCCTGGCTGTTACACTTTTTAATTTTTATCCGAAACAAAAACTCTTGGATTGATAGTAGACCATCAACTCAAATGGATACCCCACATAGAAGACCTTGTTGGGAAACTGGCCAGAGTTGGCTTTGCAATAAAAACTGTAGCAAGGCAATGCAACATTTCTGCAGTCAAAACAGTTTATTTTGCATTAGTCCAATCCATTCTACAATATGGTATAGTGTTTTGGGGTAGCTCGTCCTCGGCTAAGCGGGTATTTGTTGCTCAGAAGAGAATAATCCGGTACATGGTGGGCGCGTGTAGAAGAACATCTTGCAGACCCTACTTCAAGGACCTAAATATACTGCCGCTGCCGTGCTTATACATCCGACAAGTGTGCATGTTCACCAGGGAAAACCTTCACCTGTTCCAAGCGGCTAGCCACCACTACAACACTCGAGGATCCTCCGAATTACAGCACGAATACTGCAAGCTGAGCTTGGCTTATCATGGAATTCTACAAACAGGTCGTAGACTCTACAACAAGCTTCCAGATGAGATCAAAGACTCCCCAGATATACGAACATTCAAACGCAAAATAACCATGTTTCTGAAAGCGGAGCAGTATTATGATGTAGCCGAGTTCACCGGTCAAGGAACCAAGCTATGAGCCATACAATGACTTCAAGGCCTATACGACCTTATGATGTAATTTTTAACTCATCTTGACAATACATACATAAAATCATAAAATCTTGAATTGTGGTTATACAGCTAAGATATGATATGAAATGGAAAGTAGGACATTACGACATGGACAACACGGTGAAAACTGTTTCAAATAATTATTTCATACATTATAAGTAAATTTGTAATTGTATAACTATTATGTGTCCTAATAAATAAATAAATAAATAAATAAATAAATAAATAAATAAATAAATACTATTTTTTTTCCCAAGGAATATACCAAAAACTGACTGTTTATTGAACTTTGGACGTAAAGTAACTGTTTATTAACAATTACAGTATAAGTTTTAACACTTTTTCATAATCCAAACGTTTTGATAATTTTATTAATTTGGCAGCTCCAAATTTTCATTTTGCTGCCATTACAGACATCCTCTGGACTGGGATTCTTTGCAAACTTCAAAATAATGGATCTGATTCATAGTATTGATATAATTTGAAGAAAGTGTACGGTAATGCATTTTTAGTTTTATATGTAAACATACCTACAACACAAAAATGAATTACACCTTCAAATGTAAAATTCAAACTTCAAAGTGTAACAGCACCTGCACAACTCCATAATTACCTGTGTTATCCTTCCAGTAACACAATGACAACTGGAACCATTGGTGCTCATTCCCCTTCCAAAGTACCGTACCCTTCTAAATTATACAAGGAATGCAATAGGAGCCTTACAGGGTTGAGAAAAACCCGGATTTTTTTTCCGAAAAAACCCAACCGGGGCGGGGTTTTTCAGAGTTTTTGGGGTTTTGGTTTTGGGGGTTTTTGGAAATTTCAAAGATTAAATGTGTGCAACACAATCCTTAATGTCTATTTTTCCCTTTTGCCCTTGGTAATGTTTATATTTTATTTATTTAGGCTACAATTTATTCATTTTTATCATTTTCATTTATTTAGGCTACAATAGTTTACATACTTATTTTCACTTAGAAGCAAAAGGGGAACGTGCAAGCATCCCTTTCATATTTTTTACTGTACAATGTTATTTTATGTAGGTATAGTACCTAGGCCTACCTACCTATTACCTAAAATATTGTAAACTAGTAACTAGCGCAATGTAAAGTTAACAAATTTATACATGTCAATAAATAAATACTAGGAAAACGCTCCGCGTTGACAGATGAGCGATTGTTTTCAATGTATTAAATCAAATAAATCATTTGCATATCATATTACTCTTTAAAAAAAAAAAACCTGTATCATAAAAATATGATTTTTTTACAAGATGGCGGATCAAGTTACAAACATAACTTAAGTATATTGTTTTTTGATATGTTGCTAATAAATGCACGAAATATTGTTTAAATCCGTTAAGAAGTTTTCTTTAAAGGAATTAAAACCTTCAAGTTGATGAATTTCCGCATAATTTCATTCGACCGTGGTCTACTCAATAGGCTCTAATTCATGAACTATTAAACCTATCAGTGTATGGAAAGTTCCATAATGTAGATACAGACTATATCTAAAATGTAATATTAATAATTCATACAATAACCCGCTTTTAAATCATAATAAAAGCTTTTTAATTTGTCGACCAAGTTCGTTGCTTACATTTGCATGTTTGCCGTGAAGGTCATAAAACATAACACGTCATTGTAGCCATTCTATGATAGCTATCAAAATTCCAAATACATAGTGAGAAAGGTCTGACTGCGTAAGCCATTTCGGCAGCATACTATGTGCATCTAACTTTAACGGTCCGCAAATACGAAGCATATCGGTGGAACACTGTAAAAACGAAGAAAATTACTCCCGTAAATAAACAATATTTGTTTATAACCTGGCGGTTAAAGCTACAATTTTGAAACTGTTGTCAAGTGTTGGTACTATTGATGTGGACCTACATATAAAAAATCATTAATATCCGTGTGTAAGTTTTAATTAAAATAAATAAATAACAAAACACGTGTTTCAGTTGTTAATTTTTTGTAGGTTGGCATCTAATGTCATTGTAGCCATTCTATGACAGCTATCGAAATTCCAAATAATAGTGCAGAGGTATTGTTACGTACGCTATGTTTGGTGTATACTATGTGCATCTAATTGCAAAAGTCCGCAAATGCGAATCATATCGGCGGAACACTGTACAAATGAAGAAATTATTGTTGTAAATAAACAATATTTTTTTATAACATTGCGGATAAACGTACAATTTTGAAATTATTGTCAATTGTTGGTACTGTTGATATAAACCTACATGTGAAACATTATTTAAATCCGTTTGTAAGTTTTCATTTAATTAAATAAATAAACAAATTTTATTTTTCAGTTATTAATTTTTTGTAGGTTGGCATCTTGACGAATTTTGCTGGTTATGTTAACAGCATCGAGTTAAGTAGTCACAAATGTTGACAGACATTTTCAGCCAAATACGTCAAGCCGTTTGACCTGTGCGCGACGAACAAAATTTAGCGCACATACATACAGACATACATACAGACATACACACAGACATACATACACACAGACAAAGCGCCGATCGAGTTGTATGGAGAGATTCACTTCGCTTCGCTACGCTCATCTAACCAGTTCTATGCAGTATTATGCAGTTTTTATGTATACACCTAATTCATTTTGAAATGTGTGTTGTACTGACTAAATATTACTTTCTTGTACTTGTTTCTTGCACTACTTTAGTGAATATTACAGAAATAATTGTTTTACCCAAAAACCCGCATTGTAGGCCCTACTGGGTTTTTTGACTTTTTTCAAGTGGGTTTTTTCGGGCTGGGCAAAATTTCTCATCCCTGGTAGCCTACCTACTCATCAGAATTTCAATGAACAATTTGTTGAGATCAATGGGGAATATGCGTCATTTTTTTCTAGCATTTTACTTGATTAGGATTAACTTCCTGAATACAAAAATATTTTATTTCAATGACATAGAATAAAGTTTCATTTATAAAAACGAGCTGAAAGTTTCACACGTATTTATGGCGGGAAAAAAAGGCATTCGTCACTTTCCATGTATCAGCAATCAACCAATCATAAAATGATAAATAAAATAACGCTTATTTGGAAATCATCATATCCAAAATGTAAAATCGAATTAATGCCTAGGCCTAGTACGTCTAATAATTAATTTTGAAGCCCAATTACTATAAAAACAATAATAACTTACCAAACCTATTTTCATAGAATATCAGTAAATATTGGGTGTTGTTATTCATATAAAGCAGACTTGACAACGGCTCGAGTAAAAATTTTGAGAAGGTTAGCTTGATGACCTTGAAAATTTGATTGTTTCGTCTAGGAGGCGGTGGCAAAGTCCAAGGAGGTTATATGCATTTAGTCATTCATATAAGCAGTGATTTTAAAGGATTGTGACGTCACATACCGTTTAAAAATAGCCTAATAGTGCGGGAAACAGATAATCAAAATCATTGAACATTTATAGAAGTATAATGAGTTAATTTTAAAACTTTTAAATTAGGTCTGATATCTTTAGATGAATATCAATATATTCCACGTACTTTCAGAGCTGTAGAAAATTCATGCACATTCCCTATAGGGCACTAGCAACACCAAAAGACAACAATGAAACAAATGAATTGAATCGATGGACAAACAACAAGCTGTCAAAAAATAATTTCTTCTGATTTTGGAAAACAAAACAAAAAACAAACAAATACACATATGAACAAAACTTTCACTTAGTCGTTGTCTATCATTAAAAGTTTTAAATAGCGAGCAGTTACTATTGCTACACATGTTTTTATTTCTATGGTTGCAATTTTATTATTTTGACAACTGATTGCTTGTCCATCAGTTCAATTCTTTTGTTCCATTGTTGTCTTTGGTGTTGCTAGTGCCACATATTATAGGCCTGCTAAAATTAAACTTTAAAAACATCCACTAGTTCGCCTACTTGCTAGGCTACCTTATGCCGACTTATCCATATTTTCAGTTAGGACTTAGGTACCAGCCACTACTATCTCTTTATAAAAAGAAGGTAGGCCTACATACACATGTCTGCTGTAGTTTTCTTCTGCACAAATAAATAATTTCATATGTAAGTAAGTGTCTATGTTCTACGTTTAGTAGTAGGAGGGTGCACGCAAAAGCTGTATCTATCAGCATCAACCCGTGAACCAACCAGCAGCGTCTCAGCCTTGCCACAGGCCTATCAACCCTCCATTCCAATTTGACTTCAGACAACAAGCAAAACTTGATCATAGTGATGATCATACCGATGATCATCTTAGAAACTAGAGAGGGAAGCTTGGAGAACAGAGGAGGGCATGTACTCATTCATGGGCATGATGGTACTTGGGTGGAACTGTCTTACTCAGGGCATGAGGCAAGAGAAAATCAAAGGCATCTCAGATGCACTAAAGCCAGGCTGCCAAACGGAGAGGAACCCAGGGTAGAAAAGGGGAGAGGATAAGGAGGATCCAGAGGCTATCCAGTCTGGACTAGATCTTAAGCCCTAGATAACTAGTCGACCCCAGCAGGGTCATTAGGGAGGGAACCAATCAACAACAAAAATTACAAAATAGAAGGAGGGCCTAGGTAAACTTTGACAATCATTAGGCCTATTTAGGCCAATTTAAATATTAGTTGTAACCCTAGGACTAGTGTTAGGATCACCAGCTAGTGTAAAACTGATAGGCCTATTGTCTCAGAATTGAACCCACACACCACACATATCCTAGAAATACCTTCTGGGAATGCCTCATTGACCTGATTACACATTCACGTGTTCACAAGGCCTAGGCCTATTCCTAGGTCTACAGTATTTCACCTGAGCAGTTACACTTAATAACATTCAGGCTTATCATTTAAGCACGCCTAGGCTAGGGCCTAGGCCAATTCATAATGTGTTAGAAGCCCTCCCACAGACATGTTCCCAAATCTCGCTTATTACGGAATGTCACTGCACGCCCAGGATGACTCACGTGGGCCTAGGTCTAGGCTAGGCGAGGCCTAGCCCTAAACATACAAATATAGGCCCTTCCCCTAGGCTAGGCCTACATGATTACTTGGCCTAGGGCGTAGGCCTAGGGCTATAGGCCTCGGCCTAAATGAATCTAGGCCTAGTCGCATAAAAGGTATTAAATTATAATGTATACAGAATATCACGACAATATTTATTAAATGGCATACTTTGGACCAGCTCTAAGCAAACATAGGTAGGCTTTTGACAGACAAACTAGGCTAAAGGAGAGGCCTAGGAGCCGAGCCTCGCCTTGTTAGGCCTAACCGGCGAGGGGCCCTGAAGGCAAGCTGCTGTTGAGTGAAACCATAAACTAATGAAATAAAAATAATAATGTTCATACCCCGGTTCCATTGTCACACACAATTACTTTTTTCCCTTGACTATCCATTGATGGTCTACTTGATTATGGTTTCAAGAACGAGAAAATTATTATCATTACAAGGCGTCCGCCATTGAAGTCTTATGTCAAGATTCTCACCGCCTGCTTGATTTCCTGCAAACGGTTAATAAGCTGGCTGAATATGAACGAGCGTGGCTTCTCAATCCCTAAAAAATAAGAAATCCGCAATCAGTGCTGGGAATCGCTTCAACGCACGTTGTTGTGAAGTGTTTATTTTGCTACTATGGAATACAAAAAGTGTTTTAATATATTTCTTGGTGGAAAAAAGGGTACTTTTAAAGGTGAATATAATAGCTAGGCCTACCCCTAAGCCTACTAGGCCTAGGCCCTAGCCCTATCTGATTCTGCCCATGGGTTTGTTTTCAAGCGTAGGCATGTATAAAATCACCAAAGCCTAAAGCATGGTTTTTAGGTTATGTGTAAACATTAGTTTGTGTTCCGTGATTCTATTGTCTAATCGGGAAGAATATTGAAGCGTTAATAATTTTGTAGTACCGAATTCATTGATTTGTTTTAGCTTAATTTGCCAATTTAGGCATAGGGCCTAGATTAGGTAGGCCTAGGCCCTAGCCTATGATATGTTAAGGTGCATTCACAATCGTTACTAGTACTATGGTTTAATGATTAAGACTAAGCCACAGGCTTCTTTCATTGGCTAGGAGGGAGAATACTGCGCTCTGATTGGCTGTGACTAAGGTTTGTCTTGGTCTTAAGGAGGGAAGCCACAGCAAATCTTAACTTTTAATGTATGGGACCAATCACGCTAAAACTTGCAGACATTGTTCAGACACTTTAAAAACTAAGATAAAAAAAAAAAAATATATATATATATATATTATATCCATTGTTATTTAAATTTTCATTGTTATTACAACAATACTCATGGGGCAAGCTGTAACAAGAGAACCAATAAAGATAAACTACTTTTTTAAATTTTATATTGAAGATGGATAGACATGCAACAAATAAGTGTATCGCCAGTTAGACAGTGACTACGTATATCACGCAAGTTTAAGGCGCCTGGGATGAAGGCGCCTTGGTTCCAATCGGTTGCAGAGTGTGGTATA
Organism: Isoperla grammatica; assembly: GCA_945910005.1. NCBI lineage: Eukaryota > Metazoa > Arthropoda > Insecta > Plecoptera > Perlodidae > Isoperla > Isoperla grammatica. The sequence goes on along the minus strand of OX246737.1, from coordinate 41,435,929 downwards.
CACGTCGAATTTATCACCAAGCGGCTCCGATCAAATACGCTTGGGCAAGCGAGTTGGAGGTTAGATTTCGCTTTGATTTACGTGATATACACGTCAAAGCGGCTCCGCGATGCGCGCGCAGCCTCGGCCCGTGATACGATACGTCAGCTGTGAATTAGTAGTCGCGGCGGTGGATTTTTGTAATTGGCCTAGGCCTAAATGTTAACACTGAGAAATATCCAATCCTAAATTATATTGTATTTTATAATAATACAACCTATCGGTTTTTCGTAGATGTAAACTAGGTTTGATCTTCGTTGTTCTGATTTAATTCTCGTAAGGGGCGCGGCGAAACCGGAAATTGATTTAAATAAATCTACACGGCAGCATAGAACTCACTGCCACGTAGATTCAACGCTCTGAAGTCGGCTTCGCTGGCTTTGCTGAGAGCGCTTCAGATTGCCGTGAAATACAGAGCGGATGCCAACCGATTGCAATGCAATCGGCTGCATGCCAAGCGCCTTGGTGTGCGTGATATACGTAGTCATTAATAATATTATGGAAGCTATTAGCTTTTAATTTCCATTTTTTTATTTAGAAACAAATTCCTAAATTTATAAGTAGTGAATTATTTTTTTTTCTCGAGTACTAATAATCATGCAGATTTCATGATACACTTTTTCATCTAAAATCTATTAAGGATAACACACACAAAAAATCATTTTTGTGGGACAAGTAGTTTGCAAGATATGATTTTCTCCATACTAAATTGTGTATGAAAAAAAGATAAGCCAGAAAGAGGCTTTAAAGTTTAGAGTTTCAGCGCAAAAACGATGTAGGCCTACACATGCATCATTCAAATGTAAAAAGAACCATATTACATTAGTTATTTTCCTTGTTTGGGTTAAAATATTAACTCATTAAGGTTCAAAGTAATCAATGTCAAATTTTGAAAAAAGTCGATTTTTTTAAATTTCAAGCAGTTATTCTGTGGCTTCCCTCCTTAATCATTAAACCATAGTACTAGTACAGATTGTGAATGCACCTTTATGTTCTAAGCCAGAGGCCCAGGGTTGCCAGATAGTTGTATACACAGTCAGATCGCCATCTCAGCCTTCTCATGTCTTTATACTTGATACTTGAAACTCATAGGCCTAGGCCTAGTCCTACTCTGCGGCGGCGCACCTTGCTAGTGGCAGAGATTCCCCCTCCCACCCACTTCCGGCCCATAGCCGTGAGTCAAGATTTAATAAGAGAGCATTGCTTACTGAGATTAAAAATACATACAGTGGTCCTTCCCGCCCCTTACTTAATTGTTACCCCTTGAAACGTGTGAGTCCATAATAGAAGTAAAAAATAAAAATCAACAAACGTGAATTCACTTAGATATTAAAATGCCGAGAGCCGTAATCCCCACAGCCAGCCACTATACAAGTCATGTACAATTGTATTACTAGGTAATTGTACAGTATCGCTGATCGCGTTTCGTACTCACTTTTCGTGGGATGTCAGGCAGCTAGGCCAAGATCGACCAGATACAATAACCCCCCCCTAACCTCGGGCAAAGTCACTTTCGAGCGTAAATCGGTTAGGGGGGGTTATTGTACCTGGTCGATCTTGGCCTAGCTGCCTAACATCCCACGAAAAAAGTGAGTACGAAACGCGATCAGCGACACTGTACAATTACCATATTACTACTAGTTAGGTACTTTAAGCATGGGATAGTCCCCCCCCCCCCCCCCCTCAGGTACAAAAGTGTCACTGGGATGAGCCCCACTTGTCAGGTACTTATGTACGTGGCTGCCTATAGCCATTGCCCCGGCCCTAGCTCAACCCCCTAACCCCCACCCCCCCACCCTTAGTCTCGCTTTAAACCCCTTCAATGTCCGCTTAGCAACCACCTCACCTAACAATCCATTCCATTCCCTTACCGTCCTATTAACAAATGAATACTTCCCCACATCTGTTCTCCTCCCCACTCTTTGAAATTTCCACTTGTGGTCGCGTCTTGCACAGTACCCACCCCTCTCCATTCTGCCTTGGATTTCCTTCCATCCTCTCATTCCCCTTGATCACCTACAAATACAAATTGCATAACCTCTCCTTCCTCCTTCTCTCCTCCAATGATTCCCACCCCAGCTCCCTCATCATTTCTGTAACGCTTTCGTAAACCCTACCCCCCTTCCCACCCCCTCCCCATCCTGCCACCTCCACCTCCTCCTTCCCATTACCATCCTTGCCGCTCTCCGCTGTACCTTCTCCACCTCAGTGACCTCCCCCTTTCTATACGGGTCCCATGCAGCGCTACCGTACTCCAGCACCGGCCTAACCACAGTCTTGTAGGCCTTATCCTTAACTTCCCTCCTCGCTCCTTTCAAATTCCTCATCACAAAACCCAAGGCCCTATTTCCCTTTCTCACCACTTCCTGAATCTGCTCCCCCCACCCCATATCCTTCGACAGCATCACCCCAAGGTACTTATATATTTCCTTACCCTTCCAACCTCTCTCCCATGACAGTATACTCCCTTTTCACCCTCCGTGAAAACCCAACCACCTTACACTTTCCCACATGCAATCCCATTCTATTCTCCCCAATCCAGTCCTCAATCCGCTTCAAATCCACCTGTAATTCCTTAACATCCTCAAGTCCCCTAACCACCCTGTAGGCCTACACCACGCAGTCGTCAGCAAACATTCTTAACTTAGATGTTACTTGCCCCCCCCCCCCCCCCCCAATATTATTTATAAAAATCAACAACTGCCCCAAAACTGACCCCTGTGGCACCCCTGAGGTGACTTTAATACTTTCCGTTCAAATGGCTGTTCCCCACCCTCACAAATTGTACCCTATTCCTTAAAAAGTCCCCAATCCATCTCACCACCCCTTTATCCTTCACTGCCTCATCCACCTTTCCCATCAACAGTTCTTGATCCACCTTGTTGAAAGCCTTCTCAAAATATAAAAACACCGCGTCCACCTCCTCACCCTCATCCAATGCCTCTCCAATGTCTTGTACCAACCCTACCAATTGAGTTTCGCACGAACCCCCCCCCCCCCCCTAAACCCATGCTGCGACTCAGAAAACCACCCGTCCCCTTCCAATACCCTTCTAACATACTTTGCCACAATCCCTTCCATATCCTTACTCCCGACCGAAATCAGGCTGACGGGCCTTTAATTCTCCACCTTTGCCCTATCCCCACTCTTGTGTATTGGTACAACCATCCCCTCCCTCCATCCTTCCGGTATTGTCGTCGTGTCGTAGATAGGCTAGCTCAAAAGTCGCCCAAGCAAATTTTTCTGATTGAGAGAGAAGATATGGGATCGCTAGAGAGTGCAAAAGAGACACTAGTAGCCGCAAAGTTCGCACATTGTTCATAAGGAGGGGGCGAGACTGTGGACTTGAAATGGGAGGTACATTTAAAAAGAAAAGGTTCACATAGGCCTAGTCTTTACATTTCATAATTTGTTTTATGAATTGTAGATTAAAATCGATTAAATAAGCATATTTTAATGAAATTGAAGTCGCCCAACTGGGTGACAGGCAATTTTCTACATTTTTGTCGCAAAAAGGAATTGAGGTAGCCCAATTGGCGATAAATCGCCCAATCTGGCAACACTGCAGAGGCCGTCAATTAGAATGAAAGGAGTAGCCCTAGAAGACCCCTAGGTCCTAGTAGTAGTAGTAGTAGACTCCTCTGCGGCTGGGCCTGTTACCAAGCTTAGTTCTCTTTAGGTCCGAGGCACGTCCCGATGCGAAAAATTGCGCCTCCTGTCCTGAGCGAATTTCCAAAAATCAGGATCTCAAATAAAATATAATATTACTACCAACGAGCTTATTGGTCGACATTCTATTCACCCACAACAATACGTGAAATGTAACAACTCACAATTTCAGTAGAAGTAAGCATCAGTTGGCCTAGCCTACGTAATAGTGTTTTCAGCTAAGGGATAGGCTATTCTATTTTGAACAGACTTTTAGGAAAACTTGGGGTCTAACAGAATAATTTTTTATTTGGGTCCTCAAATCAACAAATGACTGTATTGTCGATTGCACCTCACGACCAATATAGCCTTATAATTAATGTAAATTGAAAACAATGAAGGCCCCAATGTACACTCCCTTGTACTAATAGGTTATTCCAAACATCACCCTCACTTACCCTGATAATGTAATGTGTAGCATCAGTTTAAGTTCTCAGCTACCATAAGCCGTAACCATTTATTTCACTTTGCAGGTGTGAATGTAAATAAACTAAAAACTATTGTCAAAAACATTCATAATCTGAGTCTTATATCAAAGGATCATGAAATTTCTGCAATGGCGTGGGGTGACCCAGACGAGCGTGACATTCTCATCGGTGTCTCAAATCAAACTGTAAAAATCTATGATTCAGACTTCAAGGCATTTACAAATTGTCTCGATGTCAAATGTGGGGAAGGACCCCTGCGAGGAGTCTCCAGATACAATGAGTAAGTAGAAAACTTACAGCTAATTACATCTAACTAAAGTCTGGCGGTGTGATATTGATGATACTGATACCGAGTGATAATTTGCTTCTTCTTGTGTCAGTAGGTGTAACCTAGTTAGACCATTACTTTATCCCCTAATTATTTACAACTCTCCAGCACCTTCTGTGTTTCTATGCCAAGCTTTATCTCTACTTGGTCATTTAAGCGGGGTGCACACAAAGTCACAACACAAGGTATAGCAATAGCAATAAGAATAGGGTAGAAGAGTGTGGTATAAGGTATAAGCTTAACCCACCGGCTTACCCTACAGTCGAATCGACGGCCTGCGCGACTGTCTGCTGGCTTACCTAGCGGTCGAATTGACGGCCTGGTGCAGCGCACTGTATTATCGACTGTGAGAGTGAAATAGTTCGCATAATCAATAACAGGTTGCGTGGAATGCCTTTTCCTTGTTCCAAGCTTGCTACAAGTGGTTTCAGATCGCGTCTACGACTACAGTAGCATTTTTTTTAGTCTATTTGCCGAAACTGAATAAGTTTGTTTGCAAAATATGCCGTAATGGCGGCGCGTAGGCGACTGACAGACGATTTCGTGCAAAACATTTTATTTGGCAGTGATTCTGATGAGTTTGTAAACATTTATACTACCTAAAGTTCCATTGATCATTTATGGGTTGTATACAGTTTATTTGACAAGAATTAGAAGATAAGTTTAGGAGATACAATTTTTTTTCTTATAGTGATGCACTTTTTAACCACAACAGTGAATATAAATGGAATTTCTAGGGCAATTTTACTGATTTTTAATGGTAAGCGGATGGGTTAAGACGGCCAAAGACTTTCCTGAAAAGATACTACATTTTTTGTACAGACTTCAATGACTTGCTCTGGCGGCAGTTTGAGTAACTACAGCTGGCTGTCAATCAGCTGACTCCCGGCAGCTGTTTTTTACGTTTTAAACCAGCAACGAATCTTTTTACAATATATATATATATATATATATATATATATATATATATATATATATATATATATATATATATATATATCTGGCTCCTGTTTCCAACTTAATTTAGGTCAGGGGGTGGCTATAGCCACCAGGGTTCTAGGGCACTTCAAGAGCTCCTAACACCGGCTTGCAGGCCTGTCATGTCTTCTTCAAATTCACTCTCTTTTCTTCCCACCAGCTCACGCCATCCACTTATGTCTTCCCGCAGTCTTTTTGCTTGCACTTCTTGCCAACTTCCAGCTCTATCTTCTACATCATTTCTTATTTGATCTTGCCACCTCTCTCTCGGTCTACCAACTCTTCTTTTAACTTGGTCTCCACTTTCAAATTCTGTATTTTGGATTCTGTTCTTTCCCATTCTTCTGACATGTCCATACCCCCTCAACCTTTCTCGTCCTATTTTATATAACAGCTTTTCAACTCTAACTTTTGTCCTGATTTTCTGGCTTCTAATAATTAAAACTAATTAAAAATAATAAGGAAAGCAATAATTATTATTGTTCATTATTGTTGTATAGTTAAATCATAAAGCCTGGTGCACACAAAGTCATAAAAATGTCACAAGGTATAAGGATAGGTATAAGGAGTGTTGGGCTATAGGGATTACGTACAAGGGTTCACCGCGTCATTGCAATAGCAATACCAATTGCAATAAGACTGGTAAGAGAGTTCAGATATTTCAACTTTCTTATTGCAATACCATAATCCTTGTACCTAATCCTTATACCAATGGGATGCTAGCAACTTGAATCAATGTAATATATGCTTTCATTGTAAATTATTATTCAAAACAAAAACTAACCATATATAGGCCTACACATCAAGGTTGCATTCCGTTACATGCTGGGACTGCTGGGACCCAGTGAGCGCCGGCGTGAGCCAGCGCGAGCCAGTAGGCTTAAGAAACGGAACGAGCATCCACCTGCAGAGCACTGAGCACAGTATGGAAGACGGCGCGAAAATAGTCGTAAGCTATAACTGTCAGCCTAGGCCTACACTAATTGCACCCTGCCAAGAGAAATATACGTCCAATAGCATATACAAAACATTCTTACCTTTCTCCAGACGCTCCTTTTCATTGTCGTTCACTACTAATTTCACTACTTCGTTTGTTTCTGGACAAACCAGCGATATTTCGTGCCACTGGTATGTTATAGTTTGGTGCGACGCCATGACAGTTCCAAGTTTTACTGGGGCTACTGCGTGAAAAAGGGCCAGTACTTCCAGTGCACTGGAGATGCTGGGATAGCAAGTAAGGGAACGCTCAGTAGTCGCTGGCAGCATGTTTCGGAATGCATCCAGTAAGCTGGCGCACTGGATCAGTACATCCAGCATGTAACGGAACGCAGCCCTAGTAGACCTTGCATCCGGTGACTACGTGCGAATATCTTCTCCCATCGGCGTCATTAATGATTTAACAATACAACAATAATGAACAAAAATAAATTAATAATTACTGTTTTTCTTATCATTTTTAAGTATTGTTTTAAATTATTTTCAATAGATTCGTTGGCGGTTTGAAACGTAAATAACAGCTGTCAGAAGTCAGCTGATTGACAGCCAGCTGTAGTTACTCAAACTGCCACCAGAGCAAGTCAAAGAAGTCTACACAAAAAATGTAGTATTTTTTCAGGAAAGTCTTTGGCCGTCAAGCAATGTGTTTGTAACATTTAAAAAATGTAATTAACATATTGAAAATAAATAATAATAATAATAAGCTTATACTTGGCCACACTCTTATACCATTCTTATTGCTATTGCTATAGGGTACCTTGTGACTATTGCAATACCTTGTGACTTTGTGTGCACCCCGCTTTAATGACGCTGATGGGAGAAGATATTTGCACGTAGTCACCGGATGCAAGGCCTACTTGGACGTAGTTATGCAGAAAGGAACCAACCCACACATATCTGAAAAATAGTTACAGCGGTTCTAGTATTACTTCTAATCATAAAATCTGCATTAACCCCACAATATCTACAAAATCATGTTAAATACACTAGTTATATGTAAATTTAAGAAGAAGAAAATATTTCCAAAAATATTTGTATTTTGGTTGCTAATACGAAAATTGTTGGTTGGTTCCTTTCTGCTTACTAGGATAAGTCAACTACAAAAAATAAAATGTGGGTTGGTTCCTTTGCTTTTACTATATTTTATTAAATAAAGTTTGAGAAAAAGTGATATATTAGGATTTTAAGTGAATAGGTAGTAGTTTTTATATATGTGGATTAATTTAACTTTCAATCCCGCCATGCTTCCATTTTTGTAACATTAACCTCAATAATTGCAACGGCTTCCTAAGTTCCTACTCTGCTTTCAACATAAACATCCGGCCGAACTTTGGGTTTAAAGATAGATATGGGATTCTTCTTTTTATCCTTAAAATCACATTTAAAAAATATAAATGTTCTGAAAACAACAACAACAAAAAATAATGATCAGAATGGAAAGAAACTAAAATGTTGCATTCTCAATCTCACATTAAGCAGAAAAGAACCAAGTGGGTTGGTTCCTTTCTGCAAAATACGAAATGTAGGATTTCTTGTGTAGCCTACCGGTAGCAGAAAAGAACCAAGTGGGTTGGTTCCTTTCTGCAAAATACGAAATGTTGAATTTTCTTGTGTGGGTTGGTTCTGGTGCGTATAGAAGGCAGCACATATATAATACTAAGTTGGGAATTTACACATACTTGGAGGCCTCTTTTGTCGATGCTTGGAACTATTTTTCTAAAAAAAAAAATATTTGTGGGTTGGTTCCTTTCTGCATAACTACGTCCACTTGATGTGTACCGGATGTATACGGTGAGTTTTTGTTTTGACTAATAATTTACAATGAAAGCATATGTTACATTGTTTCAAGCTGCTAGCATCCCATTGGCGTGTTATAAGTGACGTTTCAACGCATGATTGATCAGTCATAAGAATTGTGGTATTGCAATAAGAAAGTTGAAATATCTTAACTCTCTTATAGGCCTACCAGTCTTATTGCAATTGCTATTGTTATTGCAATGACACGTGTGTGTGAACACTTGTACGTAATCCCTATAATATTAATAGCCCAACACGGCTTGTGACTATACCTATACCTTGTGACATTCTTATAACATTGTGTGCACACTGGGCTTTACCTTGTAAATTTGTTAATAATGTATCTCAAATTGTATGTTTGAAAGAATAAACAATCCTATAATAAAAACTAAAATTTAAAAGAAAACTTGTCTCTCACTTGCATATTGAATAAACTCACTCTTGATCACACTTGTTTCCATGACCTCTTCTTTGATGAGTCTTGTCCACATGTGTACGTGCCACTGGAGTAGTAGTGTACATGTACCTCCTCTTGTTGATACCATGTACAAGACCCACTTATATTGCCTACAAACTTACCAACTGTACCATGTAATTCTATGGATCTCTTTTCTGAAATCATCTGATTTTGGAGAAAATGAACTTCTAAAACGTAGGCCTAAACATAATTCCGCAATATTCTACATTTTCTGTAGCAGTAGCAATTATTACTGGTATTGTGCTTTAGACTTACCTACGGTTTATTTTTATAGGTCATTGGTGACGGGAGTAGAGTCTGGCCAGGTGAAAGTGTGGCGTTTCGGTTCATCTGATGAAGACTTGCTCTCGACGAACTCTACAATATCTAAAATGTGTCACAGCCATGTTAATCCTGATATAATTGCTACTGGTGGAAAGGGAAACGACCTTAAATTATGGAACCTAAAATCAAAAGAATGTGTATTTAAAGCAAAGAATGTGAGAAATGACATGTTGGAACTAGAAGTACCTGTTTGGGTTTCAGACATAGGATTTATGCCGGAGTCTGGCAAAGTAGCTATCTGTTCTCGCTATGGGCATGTAAGTTTAAATTTTACACTAAGTAATGAATACATAACATATAGGCCTATTTAATATTCAAATCTTGATGCCAAATTGATCCAAAATAGTAATTGATTTATTTGGCCTTGAGGCAGGTTATGCCTTCTGTAAAAAATCTGGATTTCAACGCATGCTTTGTATTGAGAAGATAACTGCAATGCACACTTTTGCTACAATATAGATAGGGTATGTTACGTATGTAAAGTATGCTAAATGGATTTATAATGTTGAGTTGAGAACATTTATAAAAGCTTGAGGCTCTAGACTTATGTCAAGAGATAACCTACATAGTAGGCCCTACGGTACCTTTGATATTGCTATGTTGTAGAAATGTACCCATAATAGCTTTGCTTAAAAGGCTTAAAGGACATTTAGGTCTTCACAAAAAGAATTGAATTATTTATAGGGCATTAGCATTCCACACTAGTAATTCATTTAGCTAGCCTATAATTTATTTTAAATTAAACTGTAATTCTTTGATAATAATTCTGAGTCCTCATCTTGTAGGTACGACTTTATGATCCCAAATCACAACGACGTCCCGTTGTGAATATCCACATCAAGGACGAGGTATTGACCTCTCTGGCCGTTGCTTCCCGAGAAGAGTGAGTCAAAACCTAGCCTGTATTAGTTAGCAGTAAGCAGTAAGCTGGCGAAGGTAGTGCAATAAGAACTCCTTGACAGTTAACTTAACTATCCAGCGGTGCGATTCTGAACGAGCGACAACAACTTTATCACCAGTTTCTGTTGTTACGGAAGGCTGATGAAAGGCAGTGATTGGGTCATCAGCTCATCGCCTGTTTGTAGCAATTGAATCTGATGATAAGCTCATTGCCGCCCATTCAGAATCGCACTCCCGATAGGTAGGGGCATAGGGCCTACATCTCAAATGAGATGCCTGTTTCAACTAAAGTAAACAGATACCTATACAGATACTCATGCTGTCATATTACATTCTTATACTCATCCGCCAGTCGCGTGCACGCTGTTTCAACTAAAGTAAACAGATACCTATACTCATGCTGTCATATTGCATTCTTATACTCATACACCAGTTGCGTGCACGCTGTTTCAACTTAAGTAAACAGATACCTATACTCATGCTGTCATATTACATTCTTATACTCATCCGCCAGTCGCGTGCACGCTGTTTCAACTAAAGTAAACAGATACCTACACTCATGCTGTCGTATTACATTCTTAACTCAACTGCCAGTTGCGTGCACGCTGTTTCAACTAAAGTAAACAGATACCTATACTCATGCTGTCATATTACATTCTTATACTCAACCGCAAGTCGCGTGCACGCTGTTTTAACTAAAGTAAACAGATACCTATACTCATGCTGTCATATTACATCCTATACTCAACCGCCAGTTGCGTGCACGCTGTTTCAACTAAAGTAAACAGATACCTATACTCATGCTGTCATATTACATTCTTATACTCAACCGCAAGTCGTGTGCACGCTGTTTTAACCAAAGTTAACAGATACCTATACTCATGCTGTCATATTACATTCTTAACTCAACCGCAAGTCGCGTGCACGCTGTTTTAACTAAAGTAAACAGATACCTATACTCATGCTGTCGTATTACATTCTAAACTCAACTGCCAGTTGCGTGCACGCTGTTTCAACTAAAGTAAACAGATACCTATACTCATGCTGTCATATTACATTCTTATACTCAACCGCAAGTCGCGTGCACGCTGTTTTAACTAAAGTAAACTGATGCCTTCTCATGCTGTCATATTACATTCTTATACTCAACCGCCAGTTGCGTGCACGCTGTTTTAACTAAAGTTAACATATACCTATACTCATGCTGTCATATTACATTCTTATACTCAACTGCAAGTCAATCAATCAATGTCATTCTTCATGCCATGTGTATGAGCTTGCTCTACTCCTTACTTTCATTATGTACTGTAAGCTGTAACCAATTGTCAATAAAATGCACATAAGTATTGTGTTTGTTTCAGGCATGTTGTTGTTGGGAGTGGCCGTGGTGCACTAACCTTAGTGGACCTGCGGAAACCAGGGGCAATCCTCAACAGCTTCAGAGGTGCTGTCGGCAGCATTCGATCAATAGCGTGTCACAAAACAAAACCATACATTGCCAGTGTAGGGTTGGATAGGTTTCTCAGAGTATACAATCTGAATACCAAAGAACTTGTTTGCCAAGAGTATGTGAAAAGTCAATTAAATTGTGTTCTAATGAGAGATACATTTGACACAAATCCTATAATTGAGCCCTCAAATAATGATGTTGTAATTATTGAAGAAGAAGATGATGATGATTATGATGCTCTTTTCGATAATTTAGAACGTGTGGGTAAGGACACTTGAATTGTGTGCTATTGACCTGATTCCCCTTAGATAATTTAAGTGGGTTGTTTGAAACAGAAAATAAGCTAATTTGAAATGTTGCCAATATGGCAATTAGAGTTCAAATTTAGCCATTGTATAAGTCTAAGACTAAAAGTACATACTGTAAAATGAAACCAACTATATGTGAGTGTACAATTGTACACATCTGGTATTGTATAATTTTGGCAGTATGGGTTAATGTTAATTATTTTTTACATACATATTAATATATGACATTTTAACCCATCCGCACCAACACGCTCAATCCGTCGCGCTACCCCTGGGAACTGCGGACTTTTCAGGCGCGCTACACGTTATTACAGCGTTCCACTAAAAGCGTCATAACTTCTTAAATTCTGCTTCAAACTTGTTCCAGTAAAAGGATGAAATTCTGGATCTTCAAGTTCCCGTTTCCAATTCCATTTCAAACGATCGCCACCACCCAAAACATCCCTAGCCCTAGGCCTACCCTTACGCACATTCACAACAGGCGGGTCTGTAACATCATTGTCAATGTTTACATACACCTCATCACTATCACTGTCACTTACAGCCCTTACAGCCTTATGTTGAAGCACGCACGAATTGTAGTCCACACTTTCACTGTCACTGTCACTAAAATCCGAGCCTAAAACATCCAAAATATCTTCAATATTGCTTTGTTATTGCCGCAAACCTAACCCGCGTGTGCCAAAAGACGCCATATTTGACAGACAGAAAACGCTCAATAATAAAATCGATGTTATTGTCGATAGAAAGTAGTTAAAAGTTCAAGAAAACATGCTAGGTGTCGCCACATGCTGTACAGTCGAGATAAAGAAGCTTGTTTGACCTTGCGGCCAATAGAATGCAGCACATACCAATTTGAATTGAAGCGCGCGCACTGGCGTACCAGTACGTCAATGGTTATAGTGTTAGGTAAAACCTACGCGTACCAGTACGTCAACGGGTGCGGATGGGTTAAACTCTGCTAGTGCTATGATTTAGTCCCATGTGATGTTTATGAAAACAGTTCCACACAAACTACAGTAGCCTACAAATAAATTCAGTGATTATAAGAATATCACAACCTGTAAGAGGTCACAATTTAGTACGGTGTAATACTAAGTTCGTTGGTCTGTTAGTAAATACTGTTTCATTTTGTGTAATTTTTACTGGGATTCATAGCTCCAAGGGATTGTGTTGTCAAAAGCAAACATTTTATATTTTCATATTGTTAGTTTCAAAATATGGATGTTGATTGTTGATTGATTTGCATTATTGCCACCAACTGCAGAAGAATAAATCTAATTTAAAGTGTACATACTTTCTTTAAGTAAGTTCATATTCCTTAGTCCAACCAGAATTAGTATCTACTTCTTTAAAAGAACAAGTTTATTTTAACATAATATTAATATTTAACTGTACTATATACTAAGTACAGTAGTAGGTAGTGTTTTTATACCCTAGTATGAAATCTATCCAGAGAAAAGTGGCTCGAAATCGAAAAACAAGTACTACATCGAATAAAAGGTACAGTATTACCTCTAGTAATAATAGAGTTAGATCAAGCCATCAAAATGACAAAGCAATAGGAATTGATTAAATTACTGCCAAATTTCTAAAAACAGAAGGAGTCCTACTTGTAGCCTACAGTGGTTCCACAGCAACTAAGTGTGGCTGCTGACGTCATAGACGAGTGAGTCAGCGCCAATCAGTGAGTGGCTTCTTCAAATACTGACAGTCACTTGGGTGGTCTATTACTCACTCATCTATAATGTCAGCATCCACAAGGTTTGTATGGAAGGACTTGAAATAGAACATGGAATAACAATAAGCAAAACTTAAGTAGCAAAAATGTATGAACAAATTATTAAGGCAAGGCTTGCCAAATTGAAGTTAAGATAAAAGAAGATAACAGATTGCAGATCAGGAAGGCATAGACTTCATTTCTGTAGTCGTAGTTAAAGGAAAACCATTAGGAGAACGGAGAGGGAATGGTATTTTATTTTTGGATGCGGAAGGGGCCTACGAGAAGCTTCCTAGGAAAAATGTGTGTACAGTAGGCTACATAAAATGAGTGGACGAAAGACCTGGTAATATTACCGTACAAGCAGCATTTGGATATACAAAACTGTTTTGAGATTTAAAATGGATTCAATGCAGTTATGGATGAGCTAGTACTGTACAATAAAATCAGAAGAAAACTGACAATCAAAGGTAAAACATGCTCCAGTGAGGTGGCCTGTGCAGCATAAAGCAGAGAGCAAAATTTAGCAACTCAAAGTTCAAAGCGAGACAGGATCAGAAGTAAAGGCTGAAGTTGAATGCATGAAATAAAAGATTCAGAACAGACATTTTTGTTGGTTTGGCAAAAATATACCCAGAGTAGGCTATACCATGAGAAGAAATTTTGAAAAATGTTGAACCATAGATAAAAGGTTGGCCATACCAGGGCCTTGATTCTCTATGGTCAACGATAAGGTGATCACCGGTTTTGGTCGTTATGAGAAGGCTGTGACCCAATCACAGCCATCCATTTGCCTTCCGTAACGACAGAAACCGGTGAGAAATTTACCACAGATTTAGAGAATCGGGCTCCAGATAACAGTATAAGAAGTGGTTTGACAGAACAAGCATGTAAGAGGTTAGAGAATTGACACTCTCAGAGGCCCACCTGCAGATAAAGAAGAAGTTGAGTACTGTACCTAGAAGATGTGGCTCTGGCTGGCAACAAAGAATTGAGCCCATGAAAATGTACTAGCAAATGAAATTGGAAAGGGGATGGGATACATAAATATGAATTATAATTTAATATAGTACAGTAAAACTGCTGTAGTAAGTTTTTGTGGTGATAAATAGAAAAGGCACTACTCATATATATTAGGAATGTCAACGATAATCGCATATCGATATCGCGATATGGCTAGCCATATCGCGATAATCGTACGATATTAAATTCTGTGCGACAAGTAATATTCCAAGGTCTTTGGTGCGACATCCCGATAATCGCGGCGACTTGGTTTCATATTTGAATTTGGCGCCAGCTCAACGTTAGCCGAGCGACCACGGACCAGCCGCCGAGTGCCCTCCTTCGATGTAGCCGCAAGGGAACTATTCGCAACTACCCTCTCCTCCCCCCCCCCCCACACATATAACGCAATGTAAAAAAGTGGTATTAGTCCTTATTTCATAACATTGCGGCGATATATCGCGATAAAAATTGAAAATGCAATATCGAGACGATATTTTTTTGCGCCGATATTATCGCGATAATTTGTTATTGTTGTTGCGATAATCGATATGGAATTTCATATCGTTTGACATTCCTAATATATATAGCCCAGACTTGTTACGGAGTGGCATTGCCAAGCAGAGACGACTCTGTGATTGGTAGTTGAACGAGGCGTAGAAAGACTTTAGTCTGGAGTATTCATTAATTGGCCATTTGGTACTATTTATTTATTTATTTATTTATTTATTTATTTATTTATTTATTTATTTATTTATTTATTTATTTATTTATTTATTTATTTATTTATTTATTTATTTATTTATGTATTTATTTATTTATTTATTTATTTATTTATTTATTTATTTATTTATTTATTTATTTATTTATTTATTTATTTATTTATTTATTTATTTATTTATTTATTTATTTATTTATTTATGTATTAATTTATTTATTTACTTATTTACATACCGTTACATGGCAATGGTGTACTTGTACTCCTCTTGAGAGAGAGAGAGAGAGAGAGAGAGAGAGAGAGAGAGAGAGAGAGAGAGAGAGAGAGAGAATAGACTTAAAGTAACAAGCACAAACTCAAACTAAAATTTAAAAACATATCTTATACATTTATATAACATACATACCATACATTACATATACATACATGCATACATGCATACATGCATACATACATACATACATACATACATACATACATACCATACATTACATATACATACATACATAACATACATACATACATACATACATACATACATACATACATACATACATACATACATACATACATACATACATACATACATACATACATACATACATACATACATACATACATACCAAACAAAAACCTATCAATTGAGTTTTACAATTCAGTTGAGAACACACATGTACAACTTCCTCATACATTCCTCACTCGTATATGATTTATTTTACTAATTTAGGTATACATATTATAATATTATATAGATGTATGTTAGCAAACAGTCGCCAAAACAATTCTATACTTCTATTTTAAAAAACTCCTACTTGACGACTCACTTATCTTGTTTTTCTCTTCTCTTCATCATTTTCTATTTCTGTTTCTCTGACCCCTTTTGTTCCTTTTGTTATTTCTTATTTGTGGTAACTTGTAATCTTACTTTATTTTCGCACTTCTGTTTATTTATGTTACAAATTTGTATTTTCTTCAATTATTTTCTTAAATTTATATTTATAAAGCCATTTTTTTATTGTTTTTGTTCCTTTTCAATAGTACATTAGGGGCCTACTTTATTTTGTTGTATTCTTACTATTTTATGTTTTTCATTAATACATAATTCTAATTGCCCATGCAGTTATATTTTTTGTCCTTTTAATAATTTTATGGTTTATGTAGTTTTATAACTGATGAATAGGATAGACAATAAATAAAACACTTCGAATGGAACGTCGCAGCATTCACAATTAAACCACTTGACTCACCGCATGAACTCCTGGAACGCGTCGCTACTCGTCTCGATTGCTCTAGTTGCATAATGTACAATGTATTTCTACGTGTTGTGCTGGAGGGTTTCGACCTTACATAATAATACTGGTCTGCTTAACAATTGTTGTGAATAATCCCCGCCCCGCTTCCAGATTGTGCTTTTCACTGCGGCGTGAATTGTCCGAACTGTGATCAGGTTGTGAAGAGGATGTGACAGCCGTGCCTGTTCGGGGGGTGAAAGAAAGCCTTTGTAGTCGGCTTGTAGGCCTAATTGTTACCACTGCACACCCAACAACGTTCATTGCGATGTGGTCTTTTTGCTCAATGGGAGGAATAAAACATAATAATAATAATGTGTGTGTGTAAAAGAGCGGATCTCGATTCTCGAGGCTGTCGGTACAGTCGTGTTCACAAGATATGCGACACAACTCACCGTGGGTGACAACTGACAGATCTTACTATGAAATAAATTTTGCCGGTTTTCAATGTGTGGTAAGAAAGCTCTTTTAGTTCGTTGTTCATTTTAAGAATATGACGACGTGGTGGTGTCTACACTCTCCATGTTCTTCGGACTCGGTTGTAGTAGGGCCTATTCAGTTTATTATAAAACCGATTTACATATGAATAATAATGGCGTATTTTGGTCCAGCACCGTCTTTACATTAACCATATGTTTGTATTTTCCTTCCTAATGACGAACGGGGTGAGGGGCTGTTAGCGTTGCGATAAGCGTAAAATGTTTTTTCACTTTTCGTTTGGTCATTTATTTTTGGTTTCCCTTTCTACAAAATGTTTCAATCGGTCTTATGTACTTTTTTAAATTAATCTTTGCGAAGTATCGATTAGTTAGTTATTCTAAATAATGAAAATTCACCCTCTTCTAGGACGTTCTATGTAAAAAGATAAATACACCCCTGTCTGTAAACGCTCTGGTTGTTACCCCGAACCTTAACTAAAAAATAATATAGGAATTCAAGAAGAATTGGAGTTTAGTATCGGATAAAATCGTGCGAGCCGCCGCGTTATAATGTTCTCCATCTTATATCACTATACGATTTGTTTTTACATATTCAGTGTTTAATATTAAAAATATTTAATAAATAAAATATAAAAAATGTATAATATATGTAATATTTTCATAAAAAGTACAATTATGTCGCCTATATTAGGATGGGCATTTCTTAATTTTCTTCATAATGATTTTTCTTTTTCTTTTCCTAGCGTGTTTTTAAAAACCTGTCGTTTTACTTTTCACACTACGTTTCAGCGACGAGCGCAACTGTCCTTCGTCATGGTCACGCAAACTGGCTTTCCGTCTGACGACGACGTACTCTCTCAGAACATATCTTGCACGAGATATATTTGTCATTAATTTTCGTAACAGGATTTAAAAATAGTTCATTTCACGGTAAGCACAAAAAAAATCTGAACCCACGTTCACTTTTGATTGGGGCATTTCTTATGACGCGCGTCGTACAAATGCGCGCGCGGTCGCTGCTTTGAAAGAGGGGTTAGGTAACCCGAGCTCAGCCTCAAACAGGACAGGCCAACACCCCCGGATTACAACTGAACTTCAATACCTGCGTGCGCTTTCATTCACCCCCCCCCCCCCCCCCCCCCCATGTTCACACCTCGAGACTTCAAGAGCTCGAGTTTCAATGAGGATTTAAGCCCTCTTAACCTTTGTGTCACCGTGTTGTTGACTCACGACTACGCAACACTATTGAGAGCTCTCGAGGACTCACGAGATCGGAAAATGTAATTAGTTTACTACAATACGGTTAAATTGCGTCTAACATAAGATTAAACAAAGCTTATCTATTGATCCACTAACGACGGCATTGCGTCTATCACGGTTATAAAAAACATGCAATGCTAATAAATATAGGGCAATGATTTGTTCATGGTAAATTAAAAAAGGTGTTTTATAGAGGAGTTTTCTGAAACGTGATAAAAGATATAAATAAAGGAAAACGAAGACATTCTCAAATATTATGTTATAAAAATAAATTTAAAAGAAACGTTTTATTGTTTAAGTATGGCTATTGAACATGTTCTAAATCAAGTTTATATCGGAAAAGGATAAATAAGCACATGTTAAAATGCACCTTGGCTTGGTTGCCAGAGTAGCTAGGTTGCAACTGTAGTGATCTGGATCAGGTTTGCGTAAATACCCCTAGATAGACCTGACATGTGTCTGGAGGCGACATTATTAAAATGTGTGGCGGTGCTGCAGCTGCAAATTACTGTTGTTCCCAGTTCCCACTGGTTGTTCGGTCTTTGAATTTAAAATACCGAAATATTACGAGAAGAAACGTTGCTTTACTTTGTACTTACCATTCGCGACGATAAGTATATAAATATATCGACTGAGATGAGAGGGAATATCACTTGATACAAACTAGATGGAAATCTGAAAAAACTGTCCGACCCGTTTAATTTTTTAAATTTTTTCGCTCCAATTTACGGAAAAGCGTGAAGGTTTTGAAGAAAATGCGCCAACAGTGTCTTCGAGTAGCGATGCTAGCACAAACGGATTGTAGTGTATAATTACTAATTAGTTATCTCTGCTGACTGCTGATAGTTATGATCAGTCAACCAACGAGAATCAACTCACTGAAGAAACACCTGAAAACTTCTCGTGTATAGCTATCGCGACGATTTACATTACTATAGGGTTTAGAAATTGCAATTACTACAACTGACGGCATCGCGATTGTAATCGTAATCCGGAAATCGTGAGGAAGCCCGGAGTTAACTTACTTATTTCTTAAGGCGCTGTCCACAACAAAATCGTAACGTCGTAATGGATTTTAATGGTAAATCATATTTCTAGAATTCCGATCCCGATTACAATTACGATGCCGTCAATTGTGGTTGGGCCTTTAAGTTTACCAAATAACTGAGAGACGACATATTATAATTCGTGTAATTTCATCATGTAATGCTCTTTGTACCATACATGCATTGCATAGGTTTCCTCCTCCATCAAACAATTCAAAAACTTGACTTTAATTACAGTTTTAACTATAATGTTCGCCTCAATAAAAGCGTGTTATACAATTTGCCATTTGAAAATAGGGATGCTGGACAATACATTCACAATCACGTCAATATCAGCATCAGCACACGGAGTGAACATTGTGTTACAAACGAGCATTTCTAAGATGAAATTATTTTGACAATAATTATTTATTGTACATACTATTATTTCTTATAATATACTCTTTATTATTATATTATTGAAAAAAAAGCTAGAAGCAAGTAACAACAAGAGCTTTATTCACAAATATCTGGACTGCAACGGGAGTATCGCGACGTCCTGACCGGCCGTGCCTAAAGGTGTTTCGCTGAGCGGGCGCTAAGTACAAGTTGTAGTTCACACGCGCTGTCACCTCTATCGAAGAGCTTGAGGCTGCGTGGGATCCGCTGACTTGCGGTATGTCCCGCAGCGAGGCTCATCGAGACGTTAAACAAGAGGAGGGGGGGGGAGATAATCTTCGCTTAATCCTTGTTACCGAGGAGGGCCCCAAATATTAATTGAAATGCACGAAATTACCGTATTTCGATCAAATATATCTCAAGGAGACAAAAAACATTAAAAATTTGAGAAAATTTGGTTTAGGCACTGTGGAACGTATGAACGTATTGCTTATAATACTGTTATCAGTAGGGTTATGGCTTTCCAATTCCATCGTAATTAAAAATAACACCTCTCTCAGATTACACATTAGAAATGTTTTGTGTTGGCCGTCTGTAGTGATTACGGAACATATTTATTCCATTATTAATCTTAAGATTGGATTGAAAAACAGTAATTTTGCGTGGTTTTAAAATTGGATAGGAAAAAATTGGGACTATCTCCAAAACCGCGCGAAATTACTTGTTAGTTGTTATTCATATCTCAAAGAATGCTTCGCAACATCGAAAAATTGAAAACACAACCCCTTGTGGATTCGTAAGCCCTACATGCTGATGTATATGATAAATATTTCTTGTAGGATTATAATTTACTAAATCTTAAATTAGTTAATTAATTTAATAATCAAGATAACAAAACAGTTGCACATAGCAAACAGTATGCAGTGGTTATAGCAGACTGTGCTCTAACTTCTTCGTTAGGGTAGAAAATAAATAAATTGATAAAGTAATAAATAAATAAATAAATAAATAAATAAATAAATAAATAAATAAATAAATAAATAAATAAATAAATAAATAAATAAATAAATAAATAAATAAATAAATAAATAAATAAATAAATAAATAAATAAATAAATAAATAAAAAATAAATAAATAAATAAATAAATAAATAAATAAATAAATAAATAAATAAATAAATAAATAAATAAATAAATAAATAAATAAATAAATAAATAAATAAATAAATAAATAAATAAATAAATAAATAAATAAATAAATAAATAAATAAATAAATAAATAAATAAATAAATAAATAAATAAATAAATAAATAAATAAATAAATAAATAAATAAATAAATAAATAAATAAATAAATAAATAAATAAATAAATAGATAAATAAATAAATAAATAAATAAATAAATAAATAAATAAATAAATAAATTAATAAATAAATAAATAAATAAATAAATAAATAAATAAATAAATAAATAAATAAATAAATAAATAATAATAATAAATTTAATATGTGCTTTAATTGTTTCTATGACGTCTTTAATGTCACCGTTTACATACCAAGTACCATATTTATAGATTAAAGTATGCCCGCTCCGGGATTTGAGCCCTGGACCTTCTGCATTGGAAGCAGGAATAAACGGCACGTTTGTAAGGTTTTAGTACTGGGAGTGCCCCTTTCCTCTAATGTACAATTTGATTCATTATTACTAATACACAACTATAGAGTGGCAGCGTCGAGTGGTTTTAAGTTCATCCAGGGCGGGGAACTAAGGCGTGTGCGTGTGCGTGTGCGTGTGCGTGTGTGTGTGTGGAAATACGTGAGTGTTTGTACGTGTGCACATACTGTAATGTTGTTCTTGCAATAATAATTAGTAAAGTGTAGATCCATCCATCGACCTCCCGTATATCAACTCGTTGGTGCAGGTAGGGGAGAAAAGGGGGGGGGGGGGGCTTCGATGAAAATAATAACAAGCAAGTAATTGTTCGAACCAACTCTCCCGCTTCGCCAAAATTATTTAAATTGAGAAAAGTTATTATACTAAACACTGAATTGTGTGCAAGTGAATTAAAAAGTTCTCCCAGATAAACTTTCTGCTCGTTTCGAACAAAGCCATCAACTTGTGGTGCAACGCAAAAGTGGGAACGCTGTTTAATTCGGCTTGCACGAACTAACTATCATCAACCCCCCCCCCCCCCCCCCCCCCCACCCCCCAGGCCCCCAAATCCTTCATAAATCCAGTTTAAAGATTGTAAAACATTTTAATTATAGAAAAGATTTATTTATATGTTTAATAAAAATAGCACCATTTACATATAACCAAACGCCAAATTACATACAAAATGCGTAATCAAAGATTTTCGTTCCACTTTTTGTGGGATGCAGGTCTTAGTCCTATCTCAGAGACCAATGCCAATGTCAGGTACCACAAACTTGTATGAAAATAAAACAAGACACCATCAAAAAGTTATAATTCATGAAAGAATGGTTAACCGCACTTGTAGATAGTGGAAGCATATTACAATAAGTCGTGTGAGGGACAGGGAAGACTAAAGAGGGATACAAATATATGTCTTCTCTACTCGTTACTGAGAACGTTCAGCAGATATCAGTTCGCGACTGTTTCGCTTCACGATAGGCCCGTAGTTGTCACTTGCGCTCAGCGGGGCTCCAATTAACTAGCAGCACATGGATAGTGAGCTATGATAATTGGCGCTCAATCACGGGGAGGTAATGCAACTCCCTCGTGATTTAATTATCGAGGTATAATTTGGCAGACGGTTCCCTATAATTAGGGTGTTTAGTTACCATGCACGAGGACGAGGGGTGAGGGGTGTAACCCCTTATCACTCATAACTCATTTGACACATCCTCGGTAGACCCGCGCGGTTGGGTACGACACAGCTTCAGAGAGATCGAAAATCATGTGATAGCAAAGACATGGGGGACAAAGCTGTAGTAACCTACTTTTCCGTTTTCTTGTTTATTTGAGATTGGAAAAGAAAGCTGGAAATAACCGGATTCAATTCTTAATTATTTAATAGTCAATAGTAACAACATACATTGGGTTTATAAACAGTTGAAAGATAGAACTATGTATAATCTGAATTATTGGCGTATGCATCTACGCTATCGTATCTGGGGGCTTGTCACATTGAAAAAAATATTCTTCGTAGAAATCTGTGAAGCACTGATAACAAATTATTACTTTTTTCTCATATTAGATACAAACTATAAATACGTAAACGTTCCACCGATAAAAGGACCCAACATTTGATTAGAAACAATATAAAGCTACTTTCCATCACGTACAACTAGATATATTAGCGTATGTCTGGTTAATTATTGCTACGCAACACCGAGTTGGTTTGTTGACAAGTAGTGGAGAGTCGAGACTGCAGACGAGGCCCCGAGTCATGATAATATTGTGGTCAACTGGTCATCTCTCTATAATAATATATAGTTGTGGTTATATTATGTACGTCAATGTGAGAGTGACTACTTTCACATGTATACATAGTGACTGACAATATGTAAATATATCAAATAAAATAATAGGCAAGAGCAAATTATCAAAATAAATTATGCCATTATTATTCAATTCTAATCAAATCAGATTATATTCATTTCATGTTCGTGACTGGTATTCAGGGCCGGATTAAGACATTTGGCGCCCATAGGCTAAAAAATAGATATGCCCCCCACCCCCCTAAATTCAACGTGCTAAAAAACAAAAAACATATGCATGCATTTTAGGTAAAAGAAAGTAGGCAACTAATACATTGCAACTCTCCAAATTGTATAATTTCACCGGCCCCAGTCTCGCCCGTTGAAAAGTTATGAGTTACACGCCTCGGCCCTCGGCGCATTTCGGCGCCGATAAGGGGGTTGGGGGGCGCTTTGGCGCCCCCTAAAATGACGGCGCCCTGGGCTCCAGCCTAGTTAGCGCGCTTACAATAATAATTTTAACACATCAATTTCATCTGTGTCATTAAAATAAGACTAGTAAAAAATGTGTCGGTAGAATATGGCAATTTGTGTGACAATATAGGCTACACACCTAATATTGTTGTCCCTCCACAAAAAGATTTATTTCTGTACCAAGTGCTCAGGTTTCGTTATAACTGGCAGTGGCACAGACGAATTATTATTTATCTCTACCGGCGAGTCTTTGATACCCGAGCAATCTGGGGATGACTTGACTGGATGGTGAAAGACGGGACGTGAAACAATAGCTGCGTTTCCGCGGCGTGGCTCCCATCTGCGCAGGCGTCGCGCATCTGCATGCAAGGTGACGTCATTAACATGGAACCCGTCCAACCAAACTCGCAATGTTTCTTACAGGTTATGAAAAGTGGAAGTACGACATTAGTGAAATGTAAAAATCGAATATTCCAAATAAAAATTACTTGCAACGAAAAGTCCATAGTTCTCCTTTAGATCTTTATCTCGTAAAGGACAGACGGTGATCTTTATCGCGTAAAGGACAGACGGCGCACTGGTCGCCTCCAACTTTCATTCTCTATACGGCTAAATATTCATAATATGTTCATTGTCCACTTGCTCTTTAATCTGATCTTCTCTTCATACTTTTTACATCCCTCTAACTCAGAATCATTCCAATTTGCTTAGTCCAAGCTGAACAAGGTGCAACTAGAATCAGATTGGACTTCGGACTTACGGGGGATGTGGCGGGTTGGAGGGAGGGGCTGGGGGGTATAATGCATTTCTATACTCAACAAGATTATGCATTTGTCCCATGACAGTATTCTGTGGAAAAGAAACCAATCAGCATAAGAGATTTGCATTTGTTCTCTTCTGTGCAACGCTCATCTCGTTATCTCTCAATCATTATGTCAGCCTCTGCTGACTTTGACATAGGGCCTATTTCGTCCACTTTTCCAAACCATCTCGACACTCAAGTTTCTATACTTTATCAAAATATCGAACATTCATTGTTTTGTGACGATCTCTTTCCTCGCGATCTCTTGCGACCCACACAATTATTAGGAATTTGTTGTGGGCCATATCCAACTTTTTCCCAAAACATTTTCTTCGCGATTTGATAATTAATTAATTGTCTAAAATCTAAATAAAACAAAACCCGTCTTTTAATTGATCCCTTTCAACAAACCGTGGGGCGTGAAGTACATAAGATAACACTGCAAACAATGAATGTTTTGCAATTGCATGTTTTGATAGGTATTTTATTGTACGAATAAAAATGTACTTCAAGAAGTTCAGTCTCTCTTTTTGAATGGGAGTATTATTGATGCAATATATCGTATTTCAGGAAAAATAAACAATAATGATAAAAAGCAAGAATCATAAGATGAACCCATTTCTCCCGTAGATGACGCACAGTCCTTCCAAAGACCGCTCTCGTCGCCAGACGCTGGGGCACCTCAATGAGACAGCATTTTGATGAATGGAGCGACTGCGCATGCGCCTGCACACATCTGATGGGCGGCAAAGCTTGCTCGTAAATTAGTGCTCATATACCCTTATTTAAGCTCCCCTCTTTCTCGAGCCAAATGAGCCGTACCCGCGACACTGAATTATGTCACTTCGATCGTGGACGAAGTATCAAGTTTCGTTTGTAAAAGAAGCCATCTTGAATTCCGGTGATTTGCCGAAATGTTAAAAATTTAAAGAAGAAATTAAAAAGCATCTTCTGCAAAATATTCTGAGTACTATTTACAAATAGACAAACTAGCCATATAAATGTAAATAGTGTTTGTTGTAGATTGCCGTTGTCGACGCGACGTTTTCGAGTTGAATTTGTATCCATAAAATATACCAACAGGCAACAATAATCTCCAATAGTGACAGTTGTGCTTTGAGGTATAAAACATCCCTTGCTGATAGAATATACAGTTGACTATGTTGACTACGTATATGGATAGAATATGCAATTTCCCAAAAGTATACAAAGCCCCGTAAGTAGTACAATTTACAAGGATTATACTATTGGGAAATTCTGGTTCGATTCTTGTCAACGGTAATTCTAACTGAAGGTTTGCTACCAATTCAGTAATTTATTTTGTGTTCTTATTTCTTATGAATAACAATGCTGAATTAATGCTGAACCATCTGCAACAAAACATGCCCTGTACACCACTTTTTAATAAATTCCAGTATTGTGTTATTTAGGTATCTACTCCCTTGTGGTACCCTCGATTTTATTATTTGTTGTCTTATCTGTGCACCTACTGTAGCATCAGGTTCTGGAGAAATAGCATGAACAATTATATACTTAATTAGTTTTAAGTAGAGTTCAATAAAGTAAGCACATAGAAACTTGACATTTATGTCAGTACAACATGTTTACGCCGGTTTTGACCGAGTTTGTATGTATTGCAACAGCCATAAAATAATACTAATAATTGTTCATTTGTGAGGATGGGCACATGGATGGGCATTGTAATCATCATATTACAATAAAACTAAAATTTCTAAAAAACAGAATAATTGTATAGAATCAAACTATGAATTGTTATTATATATATAATATATAGCCATGCATTTGATCTAGCTATTTTGTCGAATAAAATAAAACACAACCTAAGCGGACGGAACAACGCAGTTCGGACGTACAAGCCTGACTACAAACATGCAACTAAGTAATTGAATCTCATATGTTATGTAAGCCTGGCGAGTGTTTACATAACACGCAAACAATTGGACAAACATAGCTACACAGATTCAGACAACAGGAAATTAACACACACAGAGGTCGAACGGGAGGTTATCTTAACGGGCGTAGGCCTAGTTGTAAACAAACATTGATATGATTGCGTTCAGTTGGCAATGCAGCAAGAAGTGACACCTGAGCCTTACATGCGGTGAGGAGGTCTGAGTCGAGTCAGCTCACTTCGAACCATCTGCACGTCACAGGTCTACTGGCGGCGCCAACTACACGATGTTCCTATCATTGTGCACTGCAAGAGTGGGGGAAAGGGGTCTGTAAGACTGTAATGCAGTAAAGGCCGAAATAATATTTTTTTGTATGTATTATTAAATTGAATTTATATATTTTTTTAAAACTCGTTTTTATATAAAATAATGGTTTTAATTTTTTTTAACAATTTTTTTGATTTTTAAATTGAAAAAAAAATGTTTTCTTAAAACTGATTTAGGCTCTACTACTTTATTGTATGTATTATAACAATACGATTACATCCGTCGAGCTCCTGCGAAGTTTCAGGAAAATACACTTCCAATCAATCAATTCAATAAGTTTCCCAACGTAAAGTGCCGTCCCATGCCTACGAATTTAGCCGAGTCAAATATAGTTTCAACTTAGTTTACATCTACTTCAAACAGGTGCATTACGCAATAGCGATCATTTACGACCTTCCGATGAAAATCAATTATTGCAGAAATAATGATAATTTTTCGTAAGAAACCCTCAGCTTTACATGGTGTGTCCCTACTATAGTTGTCGTACAACAACTTCGGTATTGCTTCTGTCACGAGTGGGTGAGCGGCAGCCAACCAGATAGCCGTGGCTAATTCAAATACGTCATTCGTCATTGATAGATGTCGAAAGCATTACCGAAGTTGTTGTACGGCGACTATGCCAATTGCGAAGCAATGCCCAGGACTGTTAGCTAGTATCAACGATTACAAACTTTGTAATCTTTGCTAGTAGTATGCATATGACACTATCCAGAATTCACCTTTTTTTTCGGGAAAACCCTTCAGTCAGGCCTGCCGGTGGTCGGGATCGAACCGGCGACCTCCCTGATTAGAGTATCGCGTCTTACATCGGTTTGTAGAAGTGTGACCATAAATACACATTTTTTAACGATTTCTAGACATCCGCGTTGCCGGCGTTAAAACTTTATGTTATGAAGTCGAGTTATGCCTTTGAAGATAGTCCTAACGAGACATTAGCGGTCCTAACCTAGCTGTGCCACTGTTAGTCTGTTATGGTCCCTCAATGCAACAAGCCGCCTCGTATAATGAGGTTTGCAACTGAGTGAGTGGTTAACAGATTGACCCTTAGCAACAGTTTGTCATCTCTTGGCGTGAGGGGCCGTGGGGAGGTAATCACTACGACCCTCCCCTTCCCCTCCCCAACCCGTAATCCGACCCTAACTCTGTGTATAGGGACCACTCTTTGCGCTCGCAATCCAATTTTTGCTCTGATTCGCAATTACAGGCTTAATAGTATTTAGCCTATTACACCTAAACGATGGAACAGCCATGCAGCTAAACACGTCTTATCTTCTACTACTGATCTTAGAGCAGAGCTATACTGATCAACGCACTGCTTCGAGTTAGACTATGGACTACACCCGTACAAGGAAGATTAGTTGGGTTGAAAACACATTTCCTATACTATGGCGGAATAATTTTTAATAGTTGTAAAGCGAATTTCTAACTTAATTTAAGCACTTAATTTAACTAATAATTTGAACTTCTTAACTGAAATTCAAATGTATTGTCGTCACCCCCACTCCCTTACTCTGACAAGGGTACTGAGCTGGCAGTGGCACCTTCTCGTTTTGAAAATAAGACAAGTATATGAATAATTAAATCCCTTCACGAAGACTGCCCGGATTACACGTGAATAAAGCTATAGCATTTGCATAGATCATAATCATAATGAGAAGCTGTTGGAAAGCTGCAGAATAATCAACAAACATCAGAGAACAGCGTGTTCATGATTTGAACTGAACAGCAGCTTCAACGATGAGTTCAAGAATCAATGTATCCAATAGTACCATTTAATTTTCTACTTCTATATTTATTCCACTGTCTTCTTCAAACACGTTCATAGGTAAAAATTTACGCCCTTGGGCTGGATACCTGGAATTTCATAACACAGTGGGCGTGACTATAGTGATATTTGTGCTATGTGCATTGTGCACTCATCCAAGCGGAAGACTGTTTTTACAAATGTGTGAAAGAACGACAGGAATCTGTTGAGTTTAGTTGAAACTGTGTGCAAGAAAGTGACAGAGATAAGGATTTAAGAAGCAAAATGAATTCAGACATTCATGTGGCTCAAATATGGGAACCATAGTCATTTTTGGATCAATAATGAATTTTTAATTTCAAGGAGCCCATATATAAATCACACAACACAGCAAGTTATCACACGATTCACATTCCTTCTAAAAGTTAACTCGACTATTGGGGCTACGATAATACGAGCAGTCACAAAATATGGCAAGTCGCTTCCAGGCACTCGTATTCCTACAGTTAATATTCCTTATCAGACAACTGGGTAGCAACCATGGATTTCCAATAAAGTAGGGGTCGACTATGAATACACCTTACCAGTACCTTACACCTGTTCGTATACAGTAAACATACTTAAATCATTTGTCTATGTTGATCTGTAGCTAAATTAAAACTCTTGCAATAAATCATGAACTGAATCTGGTTTGATTAACTTTCTCCGTCTGTGTACTGTATTGTATAGTTCTGTCACTCAATTAAGATTAATCAAAACAAAACAAATATACATGACATGCAGCTCTACATGTTGCCATGGTAGTAAAGCCCGCACCGTGTATAATGGTTCGCAATTGATTGCTTTGGCGGCCCCCATAATCCCCCATGTAATTTAGAAATACCTCGATGTCGTATTTTTAGCAGACTGGTTTATTGATTTACCTTTTATTTACTCTCAAGTGTCTGGAACTATTTCATTACTGCTTCCAAAGCCCTCAGAGCAGAGTTAGTTTTCCCAGTTGTGGACAGGTTCGCTGCATCTCCTGTTAGACAAAACAGGCCAGTGAGGTTAACATGCGTTCTAGTTTCTCAACTAGCTAATCTAATGTAACGTTGGTTGATACACATTAACACGCAGCATGATAGCTAAATTATGTTGTTTCAATCTGTGAACAGATTTAGTGGGCATCTTTCTCATAAATGTAATTTAACGCCATTTGTAAGTAATAAAGTCTTGCATTTCAAAATGTATTGTGAGATATTGAACAGTGATTACATTTCTCCTTGAAACAGCAGTCTGGTCTGATACCAAATCAAGTTAGTTTTTATTTTATTTTATTCCCCCCTCCTCCCCCCCCCCAAAAAAGCACATGAACACATCCTCATTTCAATACGACATTACAAGAAGTGTAAGGTTTTTGTGTAACGTAAAAAATGCCATACAAAAACTCGTACATCAGGTGAAGGAATCCGGCGTTATGCATCATGATCTATGTTCTAAATTGTGCATATTGACATTCGATCGATCGCTTGATCGCCTGCTCACTCGGGGCTAGTGAAGTTTTGCTCGGGCTAGTATAAAAATCTAATTTCACTAGTTCAACGGGCGAGAGGCCCCAGGTGTGTATTCAAGTCAACAAATATATAATATAATATATATACTCATTTTCCCAAAGGTGTTCCCATATAAGCTCCATCCAGACGACAGTATAGTGTATCTTTCTAATTTCACATAATTTCCCATTTACATGTACACACAAAGAAATCTTTTCATTTAGGTTAATCGTCTTGATAAAAAATCGTTTCCGGTCACTCCTTATAGTAGGCCTACCCCACACCCTCACATACAACCCGGCGAATATTGTGACAAAACATTCACGTATGATTGTTTTAGACTAATATAACCTATTTGAATTACGGGCTAGTAAAAACGCTCTCGGGCTAGAGGAAGTAGCCCGAAAGTGCTAGTGCCAATAAAAGTGAATCGACCCCTGCATTCGATACCTATTGTTTAATCGTATAATTATGGTTTGTGAACAACCTGCATCATGGCGTCGGAACAGTGGCGAACCAGGAACATATTTCGGGGGAATATGGTGGAATTATCACGAGATATAATCAGGCTGCACTCTAAGCAGAGTGTGGGGAAAGGCCTCCCCCCCCCACAACAGCGCCGCAGTCAAACATTTATGTTTAAAATTGTTTTATGTTCTTTTATACGTTTTTAGATGATTAGAGGTTGTCTGTCTGCTGAAGGGGATAATTTCACCAGATTATTCGAGAACATGTTAATAAAATATTTGGTTTTACTTAATTGTAAGCACCAGATACAATGACTGACTTCAGTCACTTCATCCACCAATAAATTATATGTGTACATTATTTGGATTATATGAATGTTCATGCATAGTTCAGCTGACACTTCTATAGGGTAAGTGGGGGGAGGGGGGTCTAATATAAAAGCTACCTACACTCTGCCCCCTATATTCACGACTACCTAGGAATAACATATTTTTGTTGGTAATTCGTTGTTGTAAGAATTGGCACATTCTCATCTGCCTCGCGCACCATTCATGTGGTGGGCATGTTTGTCCATTCACCCTTCGCAACCACCACGTTCAGTCTCGTTGCAACTGTTGTAAAACAAGCGTCATGTTGTGAAGTTGTCACACTTCATACATAAACAATGAACAAAAAAACGTTGCTTTATTTCGACATGCGCAATTGCGAGCGAATGTTTTACGCCCAGCCAGTACAATGATGCTGTTGATATCTGATCCCCCTTGAATCTCCTGGGCGCTGTAAGCTGGCGTAGGGGGTTGAGAGATGCTGCCTGCCTCTGTCTGATTGAAACTAGACACTCCCGTAGTAGCTTTGACGATAGTAATACATTCATTCATATCAATCACATTTCTTTGCTGCTAAGAGAGTTGCGTTTTGTTAATTTCATTAGATTTATTTCGGTGTAATCATCTCTCCTTGGCTGGAATGTGGTGAAAACTACCCTTATTAGACATGATGATTAATGATTGCTCGTCTTATCTCGAGTCCTGATGCGATGCGAGAGCAGGTGGATCAGTTTTGTCAGCGCTCAAGTAATTATTCTAAACAAGGTTGACTGATGGATTAGCCTGTACGAGGCTTCACAATCTCGTCTTCCTTCCTTTTACATCTGCGAAATGATGCTCAACGATTCGATATACTTGGAATAGATAAGCGCATGGAACATAAACAAACATATATGTATTTATATCATATCCTTTGGAATCTGTAGGTCAGTCTACCGGTGAGGAAACCGATTTGCCACCAAAGGTAATTATTGAAATAAAGATTGCTCTGTTTTTCTTTTCTTGGTTGGTGTAACACACATATATGCATTTATTTTACAAGCGAACTGCCATGTTATAGCGAAAAGAAAACTTGAACTCCCAATTTGTTTGCCACGTCCGATTAATCTTGATTTGAAACAAAACGAGAAAGTATACGCCTACTTGAATTGATTGATTACAATAGAAGAAGGACCGATCGTCTCACAAGTGCTAATTTAATTATATGTTTAAGACTTGGGGTAAAGTGGGCCATGTCTTTATCTTCTGCAACGAATTGTAATTGTAGGCATACAATTTGTATGAGATACCTTCTGATTCTTACTGGATATTATTTGTGTTTACAATTTACATACACACAATTTCCAGCTGATAAGCTGGACATACATTTGACGTATACATTTATTTATTTATTTATTTAATGTCTATCCTATCCAGTTATAAAAACTGATTTACAAAGGAGGACTTTATATTGGCTTGCTTATATATACTCGATATAACGAGCTTGGCAGGAAAGGATTTTCTAGGGACCCAGGGCTATTTTGAGAAATACATAATGCAGAAACGTGGACATCTGTCTTTCATATTCATTCAACGTTTTACAGTAACAAAATGTCGGTGAGAATATATAACAATTCGTGTGCAATGTGCCGTCTTGAAAAAAATACCTTAATTCTTTATAATTATTTATAACAATAACGTACAAATAACAGAATGTAGGAAAATTAGGTGAATTAATTCAATTCAATTTTATTTCCATTTGATCATTGTGTACATACAGTCATATAACAGTACATGTACTGAAGATGTATAATTGCACATTATCATCGGTTCAGTACAATATACAATAGGTGGTGAGGATGAATG
The DNA here is from genome assembly GCA_945910005.1 of Isoperla grammatica. NCBI lineage: Eukaryota > Metazoa > Arthropoda > Insecta > Plecoptera > Perlodidae > Isoperla > Isoperla grammatica. Next base: position 41,403,464 of record OX246737.1, on the reverse strand, counting down.
GTACAGTAGGTATTGACACTTTAAACTGGTAATCGAGGCTACTACCCACAGAAGATTTCACTTGTGGGTGGGTAGCAGTTCCTCTGGCTATGGATTTAGTCTAGTTAGGTTAGTTGTACATAATTTTACAATATTATAGAAAAATAATGATTTCACTTAGATTAATGTTTACTTAAATTTAACCTAAGACTAGAAACAGAATGCAAGATTCACAATATTCTTTCATTACATCTTTAGCATTCATATAAAATTAATCTAAAACTAAAAACAGAATTTGCGTTGAAAATATTTTGTATTACTTATTTCTACTGTTTCACGAATTAAATTCAATTATCAGTTATTTTGAAAACGTACTTTTGAAACGTTTTCGTTATGGTTCCCATTAGTTGAACGGTGGTCATGTATTTTTTTTATCCAGGCTAATCATCAATCAAAACGTTTTGATAAAGAAATTAATGTAAATTCAAAGGCATATGTAATTTTTCTTTGTCCGCTATCTTGGAACGAAATAATTCGTTAGAAACGTTTCTAGCTATATGATGGGTGACACCTTCGCATTGAACTATAACAAAAGATTTTACCAATAATAGGTACTTATTTTTACGATTTACTTTCTACGTTTCCTTGTACCACTAGTATAAAAACATCAGTCTATAATATTAAACAGACTATTGGTGGAGGAGCCGGGTTTGTGTTTTTACTTTGGTGTATACAAATTTAAATTACAATTGCACGCTGATTTTTTTCTCTCAATCGTTACCGATAAACATAACTCACTATAAGCCCATGAACCTATTTCATAAAGTTGTGTATGTTCGATTCCAGCCACTGCCAATCTTAACAGCTGAAGGTTTGTTTGTACAAATGTTCGGATTACCTATTAATATTTGTACATAACCTGAAATCTGAACATTGTATGTTTTAATATTTTTCATGTCAACATTTTGTACGTTATGTTAGGACTCACGACACCGTATATATATATATGTTATTCTGTAGGTTTTCGCGGACTGAAGAAGACGAAGTAATAGGTTCTCGGGTTGCTGTCCACGTTGCTTGCTCTCTTGAGACTGGTTGCTGGCCCATTTCTGGGCCAGCAACTGGGCCAGCAACCAGTCTCAAGAGAGCAAGCAACGTGGACAGCAACCCGAGAACCTATTACTTCATATATTTATATATATATATATATATATATATATATATATACAAAAAAATAACCTTACAAGTTACAAAATCATAAAATTCAAACATATAGCCTACACGTCTTTGTCATGTCTTATTGTGTGATGTGCCAGATACGAGATGACCAAAATGCCCTTTACGCCACTTTCCAAGGAATATCTAACAGGCAAAAATTTATGAGAAACCCATGGACGAATATAATATATTTTACATCGATGCAATTTTCGGTTCATCATCATTATCACCGTATTTTCATTGCGTGGGTTGGTGAAATACAACGCTCCATTATTTCCTCTTTTCCGCCAATATTTGCATTTTTCCGTCTCCGCTAAAAACTAGACCGTGCTTTATCTGTTCGCTAATAATTTAATGTTGGGTCACCTCTGAACTTTTCCCTTCGTCGTATCTCATATTATGCCCAACTAAACGAACCCTTCAATTTTCGTTCAATTTATCCATACCTCTCTTGCTTCATTTGCTCCTTCTAAGCTATAAATACTGTTTATTTGCCGCTATCTATACGAGGCAACTTTTACACAAGAAGAGGCTACCGAGTTTACCGACGTTTCGGTACATACTATTATTAACAGAACGAGCAACCATGCACTGAGACCTCTACACCAATCAAGCGTGTTGAAGTGAGGCTCAGAGAAGGTTTTTAGTAATATTTCTACGTATGCGATACGAAGTTATACGAACACTACATAATATTAAAAAAGTGGTTAGTAAGTAACCAGCATTTAATTTGATAAGAACTAAAAATTGGATTAACAAAAGTCCATAAATGCAATAGATATTAACTGTGATTGTCATTTTGGAAATCAATTATTTTAGTCCTTATACGAAACTACATATTGGTTAGTAACCACTTTATCAATGGTGTAGCGTTAGCGTAAAGATATTATAGTTTACTATAAAACAGCTATTTCGCGTGGTTTCGATAGTGTAACCAATGATGCTTGTTGATCGATTGCGCCGCCTATACAGCGAGACAAGATAGGCGTGCGGCGCTGAGCGACCAATCCACTTCTTTATAAAAACAAACAGATGTATGTATTCTCATTCTATCAATTAATAACCATATTAATAATATAGACTGTTGGTTGAATGTTACTGAGATTGAATGAACAGGCCTTGAAGTCTGCCCAACGTTACTATAATTTGCTTACTTACTTTTTTTTTATACGCTAACTTATATCTCAACTATAAATACTTAATTAGGTATATATATTAGAAATACGCACAAGAGAAGTATTTCCTCTCGATTCATATACAAGAAAAACACTTAGTAAGCATTTTCAAATTTTTGTATTTATTTTTTTATTTTTCAACTATCTAAACAATTTACAATTTAATGAATTTCAACATTGTGAATAATGAAAAGTTGGCCTAATTTATTTAGCTCCTGTGAGCCATAAAAAAATGTTGGTTCTGAAAACGACTCCAGGGTTCACCATACGCCACCCGTTGATGCATCATTATTTATTGTTTTACGGCATGCTCATATATTACAAAGTCGCTTCGTACGACAGGCAGAGCTACCGTGGACGGTGGACCTATTGCATCCTGGGGCAAAACGGAGAATGTTTCACTTGTGTTCACACCTTGATGAGATTATGGATCGTAGGTCTACAGGCAATATCATCGCATGCAGGCATTACGTAAATATTTACGTTGCCCTTAGTCTGTAAGTAAACCATAACATACGTGTCATATCTGTAACGCTTAGCGATATCATTACTGACCATTCACGCTGAAAGAATATTCCTTCTGGATGTCAATATTACGCCGTATACTTCATATCTGTAACGCTTGGCAGTACCATTACTGCCCACGCTAAGTACACCATTACTGGCCGTTTACTTACATTACTCGGCACTATGAAATCGAATTACAAAACAAGACCTCACACTATTTATTCAATTGCTCAGTCCCCACACTGGCAAGGCCGTCGAAGAGGCGTGATTTTCACAAGTGGTACCGACCCTCCGTAAGGATGAGGCCAATGTTTATTTATACGTTTGATGTTTCTCCCCCTTTCCCTCCTAATCAGATTGTAAATAGTCCAGCGAATCAGAGCGCCGCTCTGGAGGCCGCCAGCCAATGAGCGTCGCCGGCGGCCGGAGGGGCAAGACGTTGCAAGGTGGCTGCTGCTGTGCGCACACATACTCGTGTTGGAAGTCGCCGCGTCGAGTCTTGACACTTACCGCGGCGTGCGTGCGTGCGTTCGGTTACACTACTCGTGTTATTGCGTGTGCATGTCCACGATGGACGCCATGAGTCCAGACAGCTACACGGACCCCCTGTCATCGCCGTCCAGCGACTCCAGCGGTTCGCGGGGACGTCTGGGACTCTCCGGTAGCGTCCACGACCTGGAGACGTCAGCCACCTCCTCCAATGGGTTCTGCGGAGGAACCACTCACATTTCCAGCCTGAACAAGAGTCATATCATGGCCGACTTTCTGTCGACCACCCCCAAGAAGGCGCTGTCGTTCTCCTCCGAGCAGGTGACCTGCATGTGCGAGGCGCTGCAACAGTCCGGGGACGTGGAGAGGCTCGCTACGTTCCTCTGGTCGCTCTCCCCCAATGAGCTCCTCCGAGGGAACGAAGCCGTGCTCAAGGCGCGCGCTACCGTCGCCTTCCACCGCGGAGCTTTCCACGAGCTCTACGCCATCCTCGAGTCGCACTCCTTCGAGCTGCGGCACCACCCAGAGCTGCAGCAGATGTGGTTCAAGGCGCACTACCGTGAGTCCGAGAAGGTGCGCGGGAGAGCCCTGGGAGCCGTCGACAAATACAGACTGCGCAAGAAACATCCACTGCCCAAGACCATCTGGGACGGTGAGGAGACAGTGTACTGCTTCAAGGAGACGTCAAGGACGGCCTTGAAAGAGTGTTATCAGCGCAACAAGTATCCCACCCCTGACGATAAGAGGAGTCTCGCGAAGAAGACTGGACTGACCTTGACCCAGGTCAGCAACTGGTTCAAGAACCGTCGACAGAGGGACCGGACGCCTCAGCAGAGAAGGTAGGCCTCGCTTGGGTTTATGATTGCATTGGCTGCATAGGGCATATCCCGTGTTGTTCCGTCGTTACTCTAACGTCCAATCTAACCCCCCCCCCCCCCAGACGATCAAAATCAAAGCAAATTATGCCAAATTATGGATAATACAAATCATTCACCCAAAAAGTGTCAACTCAAGTAATACATTTCTGTAAATTAACTCGGTGTAACATGATCCTAGTTTTCACAAAATTATTTCAAACACGCAACCACTTGTCAAAGTGTACAGATTTTACGTTGTATTGGCAGGTGTGCCGTGTGTGGTTGTTTTGATGTAGCGGGAGTATTTACGGCCAGCATAATAGGGAGGGGAATGGGGGGGGGGGGGTGTTCCGTGGCGCACGTGTTCCACACTATTTCCTTGCTTGGTACCAACTTGACTTGTTGTCAGTGCATTTTCAGCAGCAAGCAATATGTGTGTAAGTGTCGAGGTCTATCGGCAAGCGTACAGAAGGCTTGAGTGTTTCCAATATTCATAATGAAATGTTTCAAGAGACTGAATGAAGTGCCGCCGTTCTTTCATGTGGCCTTACCGCCGTCCCTGGTCCGCGCCTACCGCCTACCCTCTTTGTGCCACTGACCCTGCCTCATTTGTTTGTGCGTTACCGACGTTCTGGTTGTCGGCGAATATTTTTCGAGAATCTTCTGGTCAAATGTATTAATTATAGCAGACGCTCAATAAAATGAAATATTTTGAAATGTTTTTTTCCAGTAAATCGTCGTTTTGGCGCCATCTAGAGTCAAATTTGGATGAATATTGAATAGTCAAGAATCGTTTACAAACATTGACCACGCTATATTTTCTTGCGCTGTAAAAATATCAAGATAATCTCATTGTTTTCTAGAGAGAATAACGCATAATGCGTAGGCCACGTATAACTGTGCTCCTGAACTAGAATAAAATTCATATGAATGAAACACAATAAATTATACCACTCCTAAAATAAAATTATATTGCGATGCATTTGGTTTTGGTCAAGTACTATAATTGATTAATTCGATTATGGGTTTCATTTTTTTCTTATCAATGTGTAGGCCTACACAAACCAAGTCAAATATCTTAACTCCCTTTGAGCGTGTATATTTAAGAATATCTAATTATTTTATGTAATATCAAAATCAATTAGCTTACAGTTGCAATGGTGTTGTTATTTTTAAGGCTAAAATAAGAACACGCTATATGCGGTATAGGGTGCTCTGTTTCACATGTGGTTTTAGAGTTTAGTTGAGCGTTATACGCATTGTTTTTTTAGAATGTGTATTAAATAGTTTTACCTGGTTTTACTTGTATCGTCTCGATTAACTTTGTAACGCGCGCGAACTGAGGGCGTAGGACTATCTCAATGCTCTATTTTGACGCTAATCGACTAGCCTAGTGGACTAATGTAACAATTAGTGACATTAATTACAACAATCATTGATTGTTGAATCAGTGCACTAGGCTAGTCGACTGCCGTCAAAATAGAGCATTGAGATACGCATTGAGAATACAGAGCAGTATTTTCACAATAATCGTAGGGGAAAAAAGTAATGAAATGAACAACAACCGTGTTTGTCGTTCACTGTGGCAGGCGGCTCATACTGTTAAAGCACCTGCACCTGCCTGCACCTCCTCCTCGTGGTATAGAAGTAAGGACCGTTGGTTCAAATCCCCGTTTTAAATTAATGTTTTAAATCCTAATTGTTCTTCATCCTGAATTCTCTTACTGATCGTCTCAAATATTGTTTTAAATAAATAAATAAATTCACATTAGAGTCTAAACCCACTCAGTAACAAGACTGATTTTTAGTGGGGGACTTTAATTTTGATCAAGACAGCAAAATAACAACACAATCTCTACTTGTAAGCTATAACAATTGACTTTAACAACTAAATTGGAATAACACATATTGGCTGTCGCATAATATTTTACATAAGGCTGACGTTGCAGACTTGCAGGTAGGCCCATCTTCAGAGCTATTTTCGGGGTAGCCTATATACTTGAAACGTCATCATCATCAAACATTCGGCGCGGCGTTACCCAAAAGTGCAGGGGGGCCGCGAAAGCTTATACGATCGATAGACAGGGTTTTAACTAAATTGTAACCTATCTGTGGTGAATGTATTGCCCTGTTAAAAATACGCCTATTCAGAGCAAACATTAAATACAAAAATTACATTAAAATTATAAACGAAACTGAATTATATTTGATTCTACTCGAGGTTCGACGGTCTCCACTGCTTTGCTACGCGTCAAGAAAAAGGCATACGTTGTTTGTTATGTAACAACTGAACCACGAAGAAACGTAATACCCATTTCATTTGTTCATATCGCTACACTAGAAGTAAAGTAGGCCTATAACCGTATAAGTTTCCCAACTTTATCACATCCAAATTAACTACCCATAAATCTCACTCACACGTGTTATTCTTATTATAATTGAGAACATGCATTATATGCTAATGCCAAACAATTCAAAGAACATAAAAAATTAATACTTTATCGGCGACTTCTCGGGTTGAAATAGGCGCACTCGAGTGTAAAATAACCCTCTGGCACAGTTGTGATTTAATGGGCATTAAATGATTCTGACTTTAATGTAAAAACTAATTAAACTATAAAGTAAGCTACAGCCCACAACTGTATCCATATTAGCGTAATTCTCCCGTCGCTTAAGTTTGTAGGATGACTTTGTATCAGAACTTTCCAAAACCGACGTCCTGTATTTTTATGTACCAGTAATGTTGACTTGTTGACACAACAGTCTTCAAAAGAGTTATGTCCGAACTCTGAATCTTGTAAACAAAATCTGACTATAGCTGAACTATTTAGCTATTAGCTGTTATTTGTTCATTCGCGCCCCCCCCCCCCCCTGATGTACCCGTTATGTTTATCTAATATGGAACAATGCATGACTGTGGCTGTGCGAGAATGGGAATTGGTGCAAAATTGTACACATTTAAAAAAATACTTTCCGGTTCTTTTTTACGATATTCGCTCGTATATTCGTACCGAGTTATCAGTTCACCGTACCAACACAACCCAATACGTGCACCGTGCATAATCATGTTTTCGTAGCAGCACCAATAACAATTATTATCATTTTTCGTAGGAATCGCTGATGGTGTCTCTTCCGGTTGCCTAACTAAATATATAAGGGTGTTTGGTTAATTGTGAGGGAATTGTCCGAGAACTGTTTGTAGGATTCAATCCCAGCATTTAGCTTGTGACCGAGGAAAACATAGGAACAAACATTCAGTCAGAATTGTCGGTGGCCGGAGTCGAATCGGAGACCTTCCGAATTAGAGCCTCGCTGTTACCTCTGAGCGACCTCCACATGTTGGATGCGTTCTCGACTCGCCAACATGTTCTACAGACTACTGAACTACTCGCATTCATTCATTCATTCATTCATTCATTCATTCATTCATTCATTCATTCATTCATTCATTCATTCATTCATTCATTCATTCATTCATTCATTCATTCATTCATTCATTCATTCATTCATTCATTCATTCATTCATTCATTCATTCATTCATTCATTCATTCATTCATTCATTCATTCATTCATTCATTCATTCATTCATTCATTCATTCATTCATTCATTCATTCACATAGAGGGTGTAATTGGAATTGCATGACTCCATGATCGATTAATTAAATGTTACATTATTATAGGGTATGTGAAGCTATATATAGCTTAGTATACGTGTTGGGTTATTTATTACGTTAGGTTATGCACGATTATGTCTAATTCAGTTCGGTTATGTTTGTTTAAGCAATAAACATTGATAGGGAGTTGGATAATCATAGGAATGTTTTTCTTAGGAAGAACTACGCCTAGATTATTCATTTCCGAGCAAGAATGAGTTGAAGAGCTGTTGATAGACGCAAGTTGTTAACGTTTCAGTTGTGTTCTAATTTGCACTTCGCTTGATTGACATAACTCTACTTTCAAGAAATCTATAAATATGTGTGAGAACGATGAATGAGTATAGGCCTGTGAGTAATACATTCAAAGTGCAAAACGTGTCGTCACGATTATGAAGCGTAGGCTACCACTGAAAAATAGAATAGACGGTAAATAAAAAAATAAAACTGAAATTACTAGAACTAACAAATTATTAAGTAAAAATTGAATAAAACAAGAGATCTTGCAACTAAATTGAAAGACGCACAAATTCGAAAACACATGGTTGTGGTTATGGGCGGTATAGGTTATGAGTTAGGTCGAATATTACGGAAAAATTAAAATAATGGCTCAAAAGAATAAAATATATAATGGAGAAGCTGTTTCCCATCCACGGTTTCAAAACATGATGATAATTGTTTCGATTATATAGTTAGTGTCATAAACGTTAGAAATATACCAACATTCTAACTACACATGAAATAAAGGGACACAGTTGATGGTTTCATTTTTGCGTTTTATAAGATAGATTTTCTGGAAGTGTGAATGAAGGATGACGACAGGGTACCTTTTGAGTTTATGTTTGCCAGATCGACTGAATGCGTAAAAAATTTACAATAACATTTACATAATTTACGATCATAACACTTTTGACTTATTATTAATACAATATTTTGGCAAAGAGATAGGCAACAATTAACAGTGTAGTTTCAACACAATGTTGGCAGAACTGTGTAGCGAGGTTTGTGTGAGTGATTTTGAAAATTTAAAACAAAAATTGACGAAGATGAAGAGCTGTTTTATTTTTAGACACACCTGTCTCTATGTGGAACTCACGAGCCGGGAAGGCTCATTATCACTTGAAATGTGAAAGTGTGATATACACATGATGCAGCTATTTTCTCGTTGGGTTGGCCTCCCTACGTAACATTTCGAATACCTACAAATTACGGTTGCATATGTGTTCGGCCTCGAACTCGAACCATGTGTGGAGCTGACCTCATCGCTGCCAGATGCCGAGTGACCTGACCCACCCCCCACCCCCCACCGCAACCACTGACAACTCATCCACACAGCTCCTGTAGAAACGTGTGGTGGCGTTCTCTACACTGTATGGCACTGGCATGGGTGCATGGCCAGCTTTACATTTCTGCATTTTGTTCTGACATTCTCCGGGACACACCAAAAACATGCAAAATAATTACCTAAATTAAGAATCCGAGCAACACGTTTCAAACAAGTTCTCATACCTTTGAAAGCTCTATTACATTTGTTACACAAAGATATTATTTCACATATGGAACAAAAGAAGCAACAACAAATTCAATACAAACAACATTCTGCTTATGTGAAACGTTGATTTGGATTATTTGTTATCAGAAATATTCGACACTTTCTGGGTAGGAAAATACTTCTAATGACTATTTTGTATAATCTTACTTTCGGGCCTAAAACGATTTTTTAAACAAAAATTTTGTATATATTTTTTCCCAAAGATTCCTGTCCAACAACTCAGAGAAACTAAATAATTCGTTTCAAAGTAGGAGCACCGTTTGTAGTTTGTACTAGATTTTGACTCACGTCGGTCTACGATACGTACGATACAAACATTCTCCACTCGCTCACGCACACTCGTATTTCTGTACCACTCTCACGCACAATCACGCCCCACACACTCACGCAGGAGCCACGATTTGACTCACGTCGAGTTAGGGCCTCTCCACTCGTTCACGCACACTCGTATTTCTCTACCACTCTCACGCACAATCACGCCCCACACACTCACGCAGGAGCCACGATTTGACTCACGTCGAGTTAGGGCCTCTCCACTCGCTCACGCACACTCGTATTTCTCTACCACTCTCACGCACAATCACGTCCCACACACTCACGCACGAGCCACGATTTGACTAACGCGTAATTAAAAAATAATAATAAATTTATCGCCACTGAAAGAATACCATACTTTATAATTTCACATAATAAGTTAATTATACTGAGGGTGCTTTCCAAGTAAATAGATGTTCTACCTTACAAGTTGTGATGCAGGAACAGCAGTCGGTCGGCAATTTTAGCGGACTCGATAAGGTGTATGTGACTGGGGCTGTGAGGTGGGATTACTCGCAATAATAATAAATCAAAATAATAATTATTTATTATTACTAATTTAATTTAATTTTTTTTTTTATTATTTATAATATTTTATTTTATATATTATTTAATATTAATTTACTTTATTGTAATTAAGGCCAGTGTAGGGCACAATGTCCTCTTTAGCCTGATGAGTGATGATTGATGAATGATAATGATGAAGGGAGGAGGGGAAGCCTAGTACCAGCACGTAGCCTATACTCCTGTCGAAAAGTACCAATGGGAACATCGGCTTTACGTCCCATCCGAATGGAATTGGACGGTATAACTTTGACCAGTCATATAGGTTCCTCTACTAACCTGGACTGCCGAAATGACGAGAAGAACAAAGCTGTTACACAAGCTTTCGAACCCTCCAATCTGCTCTATCCAACAGTAACTATAGTGTTTCAGTGGAAAGTGGTCACCCATCCACCTCTTGACCAAGCCAGAGGTTGCTTCACGTCGGTGTTCGTAAGGGAACCGGCTAAGCGACCGCGGCTAAACCGTTGAAGTCCTCTTGGTACTTTACGACAGGAGTAGGCTACGTAACGGTACTGGGCATCCCCTCCTCCCTTCCTCATTATCATTCATCCGTCATCACTCATCAGGCTAAAGAAAGTAAAGAAAATTATCATAACAAGAGGAATTATTATACATAAACTATTATTATTGTTATTGTTGTATATGGTCTGTGTCAGTGAGATGAGACGCAGTCAGTAATGAATGCACTGCATTAACAATAAGTGTGCAGCGCTGTGCAATGCCTCGTGCATTGTCAACGCTAAAAACGATTAGCTGTGCTGTCTATCTGCGTGAGATTCTGGGCCTCATCCAGCTGACGCGTCACACGCACTACGCATGCGTGCGTGTAGTGGTCGTAGTATACATTCCTGGTTCTAAGAAACGGTTTTCACGGGGGGCTGTGACCCCGACATTTATTAGCTCGTGGCTATATGACGACGCCAGCTCATCAAACAATACAATGTAAGTTTTGCGGGAAGAATCGCCGATGTGGGTTGTTCAGTGACGTAGGTCAAGGTGGAACATTTGCCGGGGGGGGGGGGGGGGGGGGAGGGCGCGTTATAAACTTTGTACAATGTCGTCAATACATGTCAAATATACGTGGTGGTAAAATATAGGTTTGCTTAACATAAGGCTAACTCCGATAACGTCTCAAACGTAAAAATGACAGATTCCAAAAATACACACAACAAAACCGACAGTATAGCATGCGTAACAGCTTAACAGTGATTACGTGTGCTTATAGAATACACTAGGAAAACGCTCTGTATGTTGATAAGCGAGCGCGTCCATATCTACGAACTTTGTGGCGAAAAGTTCTCAAAGCTAATAAAAACAACAATTAACAACAATAGGGAACTTGCATGAATTTTCTACAGCTCTGAAAGTACGTGGAATATATTGTTATTCATCTGAAGACATCACAAACCTAATTTAAAAGTTTTAAAATTAACTCATTATACTTCTATACATGTTCAAAGATTTTGATTATCTGTTTCCCGCACTATTATTTTTAAACGGTATGTGACGTCACATGCCATGAAAATCACTGCTTATATGAATGACTTTGCATATAACCTCCTTGGACTTTGCCACCGCCTCCTAGACGAAACAATCACATTTTCAAGGTCATCAAGCTAACCTTGTCAAAATTTTTACGCAAGCCGTTGTCAAGTCTGCTTTATATGAATAACAACACCCAATATTTACTGATATTCTATGAAAATAGGTTTGGTATTATTGTTTTTATAGTAACTGGGCTTCAAAATTAATTACTACGCTTACTAGACATTAATTCGATTTTATATGATTTTGGATATGATAATTTCCAAATAAGCGTTATGTTATTTATCTTTCTTTGATTGGTTGATTGCTGATACATGGCAAGTGACGTATGCCCCGTTTTTCCCGCCATAAATATGTGTGAAACTTTCAGCTCGTTTTTATAAATGAAACTTAATTCTATGTCACCGAAATAAAATATTTTTGTATTTAGGACGTTAATCTTAATCTAGTAAAATGCTAAAAAAACATTATGCATGTTCCCCATTCAAGAATGCGCATTGCAAAAATTGTTCTAATTTCCATAGCTATTATACTCTCCGACATTGTTGAATGCAGTGCAATGTGCGTTGCTAAGAATTTTCGTCATCATGTTTTCAACACGGTCCGCCACCGTTACTAACTTATTGACAGCATTTGAAATGTAATTTCTGCCTCTAATAAGTATCAGATCGCGTTTACATGAGTATATTCGTGACCGGACGAAAATTGACTATTATATGGCAATTTCACATTTTGCTGTTACTGTATTTCAGAAAAATATTTTCGAGTAACTTTTGTGTAACTTTGCCAATACTTATTAGATCGCCATAACACGAACATATTTGAAACCGGAAAAACCTTTATAAAAATATGGCGACTCACATCTTGCCGCTATTTTGTTTCAGAAAAATATTTTGTAGTAACTATGGGGTAAATTTGTAAATTTTCAAACTATTTTGCCACAAAACTATACACCTTCTACTATCCACATCGAGGCTTGTGGATTGTCCAAATTTCAAGTTGATCGGACTTTCCGTTCGACCGCTATCGACATACATAAAAAAAAAAAAAAAAACACATCAAAGTGCTATAAACGTCTAATGGAGACGCTAACTGATTTTTTATGTGTGGCCGTAAGTAGGTCCAGGACAGCTCTGTCTGTCGTAAGAGGCGACGTGAGAGTGGTATCTCGTGAATATCATAGGTAGGTCGTGACGTAAAGCATTTGGGCTATGATACCAGAACATATAAATACTTCAAACATACGAAAGATCAAAATGTGTTATATCATGTACTCATATAATGCAAATATTCGCGTTAGTTATTACATATAAAGTGCTGTTAAACGATGAACGTTTGAATTAAAAAAAAACACAAAGAAAGAAATAAAGCGATTGAAAACTATCGCCGTATACCAAGGTAATTAACTATTTATTGGTCTACCCTATTCAGTTATAAAAACTGATTTACAAAGAAACTGCCATGCGTTGAGAAGCGAGCGCGCACGAGGAGCACGCACGACATTTTAGTGGTTGCCGAAATATCGCGTTTCATCAGGATTCAGGATGCTCTCGTGTTGCAAGATACTTTATTGCAAGGATTTTAGACAGGCCTAGCGCATTGTTTCATGTGCCTGGCGCACAAGAATATCATTGTTTCATGGGCCTGGCACACAAGAGTATTATTGTATCATGCCAGGCCGGCTGGCGTAATAAATAACGAGGCGACACATGTGATTGCAACGCAAGGGTTTGAGACAGCCCCGTGGTGTAATACATGACGAGGCGACACATGTGATTGCAAGGATTTGAGACTGGCGTAATACATGACAAGGCGACGAGAACATGGCCAGTGCAACGAGATCCCTGCCAGAGCAGATAACAGTGGAAGCGAAGACGATCTTCTATTTCCTCCTACCTACACAACATTCATGTCGTTATCGGAGACATGTTGTGACGTCATCGACATCTTTACACAATTCTCAAGTCCTTTCATACATCTTCGTTTGTATTATCGAGAATTCAATAAAATGCCCAATCTATGGGCAATGACCACCCAATGACGAAATCGCTGTTTTATTCATACTACGGTGAAACTCTGGTAACAGATATTCTCCAAATACTACAAAACTCAAAAGCACTATATGTCTTATAACAAATGTTCGGCTTCACTGTAGTGCACATCATAAAATAATAATAATAATCGTAGGAAAAAATTGTTGTTGATAGGCGAATTCTTCAAAATAAAAATAACAATGCCAATGAATGATGATATTTATTAGGTACTGGGTAAGATCGCGGGCATGTTATTGTGTTATTGTAGTGGTCATAAATGTTTGATCCGAGTGGGATTCGAACACGGAAAAAAACTTTTTGCTTCCCAAAAGTTTTACGAATTAGTGTAAATTACACAGGTTACTAACCTACTGAGAACTCAAAGTTACACGTAGATAGTGCTACTAAGCAACCTCTTGATGGTTTAACAATAAAACAACAATGAACAATTTTCAGCTAAACTTCTCATAATCATTTATTCTCTTGCCACCAGCGCACTGATTCTGAATGGGTGACGATACGTTTATCACCCGTTTCAGTTGCTAGAAGAAGGCGATGAGTCAATCACCGCCTTGTATTCGCCTTCAGTAACACCCAAACCCGCTGATAAATTTATCGTCGCCCATACAGAATCGCCCTGCAGAATGCATAGTCTATTTTCAAGGTTCGTCAATCCCCTGGCGAAGGTTCGGTAAACCAGACCTCAAAGTTGAGTTCGACGAGCCGGGTCAGGGGATTCATGGATGTGGTATGAATCTTAGTATTTTTCTGGGAATGAGATTTTGGACGTTGGACGTTCGTGATACCCCCGGACCGTCTCTCGACTGTGTCACAATAGCGGTAAACATAGTCCTTGGTAATGTCTCGGTGTGTGTTTGGGTTACGCCCGTCGGGGGCGGTCGGGGGTGGGGGTGGGGTGTCCAGACAATACGTGATGATGTTTGTGTTTTGTAATTGGTAGTCATCACTGCGTTGCAAAATATCTGGATACGTTTCTTGGCTGGCAAACAGCAGACCACTCCGATGAGAAGTTTGCATGTACATATACATTATAATATTCTTGGGGGAGGAAGGGGGTGTACACAGTTCATCATATTGGCGTAAATCGTGTAATCACCTTTCTCGCAAAATATTGAAAAAATACATTTTGATAGCAGGAGCTGGTCACTTTCGTAGCTAAAATGGAGATCACTGACCTCCCCCCCCCCACCCAAGCACGCGTGTTGGTTATTCGAACCCGTAACATTTCGACGCCTTTCATTTTCGCTAACCCTGAATCTGTTTGTTCTTCTCGTGCTCGTTAGCTGGCGTCCGCTCTCTATTAAAGAGCTCGTAAATCACAGGGCTTGCCAGGAGGGGGGGGGGGGGGGGGGGGGGGGGCCTGCAAGCAGCGTTGCTTGGTCGTCATGGAGACTCAATGCACTTGCAGCATGGCACGCAGACACGGTTCATTTACAATACTAAGATGTCAGTATTGTATATTTTACACTTGCGTTTTATGCAACGAAACATTTACTAAAACAATATTGATTGTCCGACGAAACTTATAATCAAGGCGTATAAAATAAAATCATCTAACAAGCTAATAAAAACTAACTCCTACTGCCACAAAAAAACTACCTTGAGGGTGAAACGTATTTATTATGTGTATATTATCGTTGTGTACACATTTTTGGTGTGTTTTCGTTTGTACGATGCGTTATATATAAATGCACATTTATATAACGATGCATTTTTATATAATGTTTTACACATACACAATATAATTATTTGTCTTGTATTTGTGTACTGGTATCTACTTATCCTTTTATTTTTGATCGTTTGTTAATGAGCTTTTTTGATTTGTAATGTACTTTTCAAATTTGGATATAACAATAACAGAGACAGATAGTCATCTTCTTACTGAGATATTTGCTATTATATATTTGTGTAAACTACAGACAATCCTTTTGATAAGAAATGTACTATAGTGAAGAAATTAAATGTATTTTCATTACAATGAACTATTTGCAATTCGCATAGGCCCCTACAGACCTAGCAATATGGGTTGACACTTGAAAGTACTCAAGGAAGATGTACACCGAGACCGAGATGAGAGTGGACTGAACAGATTGGAGTGATTCTGCAAGAAATGGCACTTGGGTCGATATGCACGAGGAAGTGTTGTTGTTGTTGTTGTTTTTGTAGTAGTAGTATAGTAGTAGTAGACGTCGCGGAATCTCTGGCATAAACCCTCAGCACTTCAGAACGTGCTTATTGCAGAAGTATCACTCGGTCTACCGTATTATTGCCATTTTCACATTTAGTTCTGCGACATTTACGCTGGCCTTCAAATTAAAAGCTAAAGCAAAAACTTAATGGGACTTTTGACCACAGATTGCTGGCTCGGCAATGGAGGGGGAGGGGGTCCTTGAGGGAACATGTGGTAGTAAACAGACTAGTTATTAATTACCCACACACACAACTGCACCTCTATTCGAAAGAAATGGTGTTTAAACGCGACTTTCAATTTAACTGTCGTAAATTAGAAATCTCGAGATCATGAATATAATCGATCATTCAATTCGATCCTTATTTATCGTGACGTGGGGTAGTGTGGGTACGATATATACATAACCAGTCAATTGTAGTGATAGACCTGGTCGCAACACTTTCTGATGAATTAGCCACTAATATACAGTAATGTAACATTGCATTTGCAAGGATTGTGACGAGATAATATTTCTAGTACCAGTATAGTAGTATCGATATAAATGTCCATAACTTACAACAACTCTGGTAAAGGGAATCATAAATAAGAATGCTGGATAGGCTACGATGAGTGAAAGGTCACCCATGTCATCAGATTGCAGACCTCCGCATTCACCTGATACTCCGAGTCCGAGCCGGGATGATCAAAGGAAGATGAAGTACTACAATCGGCCACTTTGTTAAAAGCTCGATCGATCACGTAAAATGAGAAACGGAAGTTGGACACTGGCAGAACGTGTGTAACTGGATAATCCGAACAAATATAATGATAATGTTTCGGTTTTACGTCTCATAGTTTGTGAACGAAGCTATTCATGGCGATGATTGGGTGATAATGAAGACGAAAACATGGCATTAATGCCCAAATCAGGTTACGAACCTGGAACGCAACAACCGTGGTTTACAATAGTATACAGACCATACGCCTAATAGACCGCAACCCAATGTTAGGGCTAACAAGTATAACAAGTAACAAGTAGGTATTGAGAATTACCAATTAATTGGTCAATCAAGTTACCAACTCTTATGTGTAGGAGTATATAATAAAAGCGAAAAGCTAACAAGTCAAGTGTAGCTATCGTTGCAAGTTGATGGTGGTGGTGGTGAATTTCTGTATTGGGTTTGATATTGGTTTCTAATCGATACGATGAGCTCTGAGGGGTCATCTGAGGAAAGCTTATTTATGCTGGATAGACCCAGCTAGGCAACTCGGTTGAGATTTGAGAAACTGGTCGTTTCGATGGCAATAGTATGGCAACAAGGGGGGGGGCGGGCGATATTGGCAAGGGAGGTCGTTATTTTTGACGGGTGAGCGTGTTACCGCCAACCTTAGTTCAGGTTCTCCCGCATAGTGAGATATTTTATGATTAATGACGATATTTCATCAAATACAATACTTTAAACAATACTGTGCAGGCATATGTTATCTGTGCTGTTATCTTATTCGTAGCATATACGGATTACTCTTATATACAGATACTACAGTTTTTACGCTACATTTTCATTTTATCCTGGTTATATAAACTTGACTAATGGGCAACCCCAAGATGTATTCCTTTTTGCTATTTCTATTAGTATTGTCAAAATATATCAGGTTTGAGAAAGAACCGAATTAAACATCCGAATCAGATCCATTATACATAACGGGTGTCGTCATAAGGGGAGTCATGCAAGGGAGGGCAGGATAATCCAAATAATTTGCTCAAATATAATTATTATTCCCCTTTCTTAGAAATAGTACTAGTTCCGGTTCCGGTTCGTGTTCCAGCTCATAGTCTATTGACGACGATAGTTTTCCATACCGGTTTTTCGAGACGAAAATGTGAACTATTAAACTATACATTGTCGTAGTATTTCGCGGCCCGAGTTCGCGTCGTTGTTTAAGACCTTGTTTAGATTTAATTCGCGGCTATCCCTGAAAGCCAAGTTAAACAAAAACATACATAATTGCTCGTATCGCAGGTTTACAGTACATGGAACGGATAATTCACTTGAAAAGTGTAAACCAAAAACCGTTGCCTGATTCAGTCTGTGCTAAACGTCATCTTGTGCAATGCTTGGATGTTACACTGGACATATCTCGTTATCGAACCTAATCGTGTGCCATAAGATTCCGGTACTGTGTCATGGTAAATGGCTTAGAAGCTGTCGAGCGCAATTGTTGTTTTTTGTTGTGGCTGTAAAACAAACGAAGTGTGCGTGCCTGGGCGACAGTCAGGCCTTTTGCGTAGGTTAGTTTTATGATGGTTGTAATCGAGAGAGATTATTTAGTCTACTCTATTACACACAGCTCGTAACTGACCTGGTCACTCACTGCTCGCGGACCTGACAACTTGCAAAGCACCATCTTGAATTTAATCTCAACTGATTTCAGAATGCTGCCACAAGTTTTCTTTCATTCTAACTTATATCAGTGACCATGACGTGATGTAAACTCATGAATCGTCAGTGCAATAGATAAGGTGCTAATTTAATATTATTTTCTAATTTATTTGAAATAATTTCGTATTGTGTTATTATATTAATTTTATGTAATTACTTATTTGTAATGTCACTTTATTTATTCGCGTATATTGTATGCCCCAAATTTTAAACAAAGATAAATTACATTATTGCAATTTTTTTGCATTTTTGTTAGGTGTTTACTTTAGTGTAACAACTTACAAGAAGTACGTTATTTAACATTTTCTCTATTTAGAACACCCTCTTATCAGTTGGAAAACGAGCCATCTCCACAAAGAACAAACCAGTCTTCCACTTATTACCAGGATTGAGGAATCTTCAATTTAGAACGCGTCAACGCGAGTAACATTTTCAACCAGCGTTGGTATAACCATAGTGTGTTCTATTATTACGAAACTCACGTTATCGACCTACGAACTTTTCCGTCCGCCGATATAAATTAACTGTTTGTACCGGTTCACGAAAAAGTTTATATACCGAAAACTATTGAAGATTTCGTTCTTTCACAACTTCGCCACATAAATAAAGGTGTGTTAATAGTAATTAAAAGCCTATATCAACTCCCATTCAGATATCCCTCTGTGGACCTTTATCAATATTTTAAAATAATACCTTTGTCAGTAATACATCAATATGAAAAAATTCTTCTCATAAGAAATATTAAACAAGGTAAAATCTACACCACCCACATACTAGAATACCAACAGCACAATTACAAAACTAGAAATGAAGGGAATTTATTTATTAGATCAATCAATAGCAATTATGGCAAAAATTCTATAACCTTTTCAGGATACATATTATATAATAACATTCCAGCTAAAATTAGATACCAACCATGTGACTATAAATTTAAAAATGATATTAAAAATTGGCTTATGGTGAAATATGTAAACAAGTAGTACAGTCAAAGTAATTACAACAAACTCTAAGGGACCAACATATTACTTTGTTATAATGATATGGTATCATCATGTATACAAGCAGTTGTGGGGCCCTAAACGTCCGTTTGTTATATTGGTTATTTTTTATTTTTTGTAATGACGTTTGTTGTAATTACTTTTTACAGTATGATAGAGCCAATAGTACTAGTAATAGTAATCTCTACTATAATCACAATTTAAAAAATGTAAACATGTCTAGGCCTAAATGTCATCTTAAATTTATGTTATGTTTTTATCATTATCATTATTTTACCTACTATTGGTGCTCTTGGACTATAAGATCTACCACATTTCCTATTAGAACAAAATATGTCTGTGTTTCCTTCATTCTTTATATGTACTCTTTATTTACTTCTTTTTTCATCACTATTCTCAATCATATTTTCACTATTTTCACTTCTGTTGTTAATACATAAATCATACTACGTAGTAGGCCCTTAGCCTACAAATGTAAGTGTTCATACCTCCCGCCATCCTCATCATCTATTAAATCATTTCCTGTTTTTGAAGGCCCCCTGCTTGCGAGTAATTCCTACTCTTTGGGGGCCAGATCTCTGTATTATAATAAGCATTTCTTGTATTCATCTTGAAAATAAATAAATAAATAAATAAATAAATAAATAAATAAATAAATAAATAAATAAACCAAAATTAATAGTATGAACCGTTAGCTTTCATCTTGTGAGTTAACAATAAGATTCTATACCGTGAATGAAAATGGCCGGCCCAGGGACTGATGTGTGTGCTTTTATGATCCCGAGAGCTATGCCATGCTCCTTGTAAGGCCACCTTTAGGACAAGTTGAGAAGGAGAAGCCAAACGAGGCAGTTCCCGTTCTCCCCTTTCTACCGTTACGTCTAAATTGTCTTCTTCCCTTCCTCCAATCACACCCCACGTCATATGACCTAGTTAAGTTGTCGTGTTCGTAGATACACACCAATCTTTAATATTAATGCAATGTAAAACATAAGGTATAAGTCGCCCAAAATTTGCATTTGTTTTGTTTATCAACATTGCATCCCATTTAACATTAACACTAGAAAAGTCTCATTCGCTTATTATCATGTGTGGAAGAGTCAGAATATTATCCCGGTACATCTGTGTCTGTCCCATACAGCTGTGTCTAAGAGTGTCCCTTGTGTTACAGCGAGACAGGCCTCATGTGTCACGGCCTCCTATCTCCCTCGCCGGGTATACCGAGTGCCATGTAGGCCTCACAGACATAACACCCCTGTGTCTAAGAGTGTCCTTGTGTTACAGCGAGACATGCCTCATGTGTCACGGAGTCGACGGCCTCCTATCTCCCTCGCCGGGTATACCGAATGCCATGTAGGCCTCACAGACATCACACCCCTGTGTCTAAGAGTGTCCTTGTGTTACAGTGAGACAGGCCTCATGTGTCACGGAGTCGACGGCCTCCTATCTCCCTCGCCGGGTATACCGAGTGCCATGTAGGCCTCCCAGACATCACACCCCTGTGTCTAAGAGTGTCCTTGTGTTACAGTGAGACAGGCCTCATGTGTCACGGCCTCCTATCTCCCTCGCCGGGTATACCGAGTGCCATGTAGGCCTCACAGACATCACACCCCTGTGTCTAAGAGTGTCCTTGTGTTACAGTGAGACAGGCCTTATGTGTCACGGCCTCCTATCTCCCTCGCCGGGTATACCGAGTACGCCATGTAGGCCTCACAGACATCACACCCCTGTGTCTAAGAGTGTCCTTGTGTTACAGTGAGACAGGCCTTATGTGTCACGGCCTCCTATCTCCCTCGCCGGGTATACCGAGTGCCATGTAGGCCTCACAGACATAACACCCCTGTGTCTAAGAGTGTCCTTGTGTTACAGCGAGACGGGCCTCATGTGTCACGGAGTCGACGGCCTCCTATCTCCCTCGCCGGGTATACCGAGTGCCATGTAGGCCTCACAGACATCACACCCCTGTGTCTAAGAGTGTCCTTGTGTTACAGTGAGACGGGCCTTATGTGTCACGGAGTCGACGGCCTCCTATCTCCCTCGCCGGGTATACCGAGTGCCATGCTGGACTTGGTTGGCCTCACAGACATCACACCCCTGTGTCTAAGAGTGTCCTTGTGTTACAGTGAGACGGGCCTCATGTGTCACGGAGTCGACGGCCTCCTATCTCCCTCGCCGGGTATACCGAGTACGCCATGTAGGCCTCACAGACATCACACCCCTGTGTCTAAGAGTGTCCTTGTGTTACAGTGAGACAGGCCTTATGTGTCACGGCCTCCTATCTCCCTCGCCGGGTATACCGAGTGCCATGCTGGACTTGGTTGGCCTCACAGACATCACACCCCTGTGTCTAAGAGTGTCCTTGTGTTACAGTGAGACGGGCCTCATGTGTCACGGAGTCGACGGCCTCCTATCTCCCTCGCCGGGTATACCGAGTGCCATGTAGGCCTCACGGACATCACACCCCTGTGTCTAAGAGTGTCCTTGTGTTACAGCGAGACAGGCCTCATGTGTCACGGAGTCGACGGCCTCCTATCTCCCTCGCCGGGTATACCGAGTGCCATGTAGGCCTCACAGACATAACACCCCTGTGTCTAAGAGTGTCCTTGTGTTACAGCGAGACAGGCCTCATGTGTCACGGAGTCGACGGCCTCCTATCTCCCTCGCCGGGTATACCGAGTGCCATGTAGGCCTCACAGACATCACACCCCTGTGTCTAAGAGTGTCCTTGTGTTACAGTGAGACGGGCCTCATGTGTCACGGCCTCCTATCTCCCTCGCCGGGTATACCGAGTGCCATGTAGGCCTCACAGACATAACACCCCTGTGTCTAAGAGTGTCCTTGTGTTACAGTGAGACAGGCCTCATGTGTCACGGAGTCGACGGCCTCCTATCTCCCTCGCCGGGTATACCGAGTGCCATGTAGGCCTCACAGGCATCACACCCCTGTGTCTAAGAGTGTCCTTGTGTTACAGTGAGACAGGCCTCATGTGTCACGGAGTCGACGGCCTCCTATCTCCCTCGCCGGGTATACCGAGTGCCATGTAGGCCTCACAGGCATCACACCCCTGTGTCTAAGAGTGTCCTTGTGTTACAGTGAGACAGGCCTCATGTGTCACGGCCTCCTATCTCCCTCGCCGGGTATACCGAGTGCCATGTAGGCCTCACAGACATCACACCCCTGTGTCTAAGAGTGTCCTTGTGTTACAGTGAGACAGGCCTCATGTGTCACGGAGTCGACGGCCTCCTATCTCCCTCGCCGGGTATACCGAGTGCCATGCTGGACTTGGTTGGCCTCACAGACATCACACCCCTGTGTCTAAGAGTGTCCTTGTGTTACAGCGAGACAGGCCTCATGTGTCACGGAGTCGACGGCCTCCTATCTCCCTCGCCGGGTATACCGAGTGCCATGCTGGACTTGGTTGGCCTCACAGACATCACACCCCTGTGTCTAAGAGTGTCCTTGTGTTACAGTGAGACGGGCCTCATGTGTCACGGAGTCGACGGCCTCCTATCTCCCTCGCCGGGTATACCGAGTGCCATGTAGGTCTCACAGACATCACACCCCTGTGTCTAAGAGTGTCCTTGTGTTACAGTGAGACAGGCCTCATGTGTCACGGAGTCGACGGCCTCCTATCTCCCTCGCCGGGGATACCGAGTGCCATGTAGGCCTCACAGACATCACACCCCTGTGTCTAAGAGTGTCCTTGTGTTACAGTGAGACGGGCCTCATGTGTCACGGAGTCGACGGCCTCCTATCTCCCTCGCCGGGTATACCGAGTGCCATGTAGGCCTCACGGACATCACACCCCTGTGTCTAAGAGTGTCCTTGTGTTACAGTGAGACGGGCCTCATGTGTCACGGAGTCGACGGCCTCCTATCTTCCTCGCCGGGTATACCGAGTGCCATGTAGGCCTCACAGACATAACACCCCTGTGTCTAAGAGTGTCCTTGTGTTACAGTGAGACGGGCCTCATGTGTCACGGAGTCGACGGCCTCCTATCTCCCTCGCCGGGTATACCGAGTGCCATGTAGGCCTCACGGACATCACACCCCTGTGTCTAAGAGTGTCCTTGTGTTACAGTGAGACGGGCCTCATGTGTCACGGAGTCGACGGCCTCCTATCTCCCTCGCCGGGTATACCGAGTGCCATGTAGGCCTCACGGACATCACACCCCTGTGTCTAAGAGTGTCCTTGTGTTACAGTGAGACAGGCCTCATGTGTCACGGCCTCCTATCTCCCTCGCCGGGTATACCGAGTGCCGTGTAGGCCTCACAGACATCACACCCCTGTGTCTAAGAGTGTCCTTGTGTTACAGTGAGACAGGCCTCATGTGTCACGGAGTCGACGGCCTCCTATCTCCCTCGCCGGGTATACCGAGTGCCATGTAGGCCTCACAGACATCACACCCCTGTGTCTAAGAGTGTCCTTGTGTTACAGTGAGACAGGCCTCATGTGTCACGGCCTCCTATCTCCCTCGCCGGGTATACCGAGTGCCATGTAGGCCTCACAGACATAACACCCCTGTGTCTAAGAGTGTCCTTGTGTTACAGCGAGACAGGCCTCATGTGTCACGGAGTCGACGGCCTCCTATCTCCCTCGCCGGGTATACCGAGTGCCATGTAGGCCTCACAGACATCACACCCCTGTGTCTAAGAGTGTCCTTGTGTTGCAGCGAGACAGGCCTCATGTGTCACGGAGTCGACGGCCTCCTATCTCCCTCGCCGGGTATACCGAGTGCCATGTAGGCCTCACAGACATCACACCCCTGTGTCTAAGAGTGTCCTTGTGTTACAGCGAGACAGGCCTCATGTGTCACGGCCTCCTATCTCCCTCGCCGGGTATACCGAGTGCCATGCTGGACTTGGTTGGCCTCACGGACATCACACCCCTGTGTCTAAGAGTGTCCTTGTGTTACAGTGAGACAGGCCTCATGTGTCACGGCCTCCTATCTCCCTCGCCGGGTATACCGAGTGCCATGTAGGCCTCACAGACATCACACCCCTGTGTCTAAGAGTGTCCTTGTGTTACAGTGAGACAGGCCTTATGTGTCACGGCCTCCTATCTCCCTCGCCGGGTATACCGAGTGCCATGTAGGCCTCACAGACATCACACCCCTGTGTCTAAGAGTGTCCTTGTGTTACAGTGAGACAGGCCTCATGTGTCACGGCCTCCTATCTCCCTCGCCGGGTATACCGAGTGCCATGTAGGCCTCACATACATCACACCCCTGTGTCTAAGAGTGTCCTTGTGTTACAGTGAGACAGGCCTCATGTGTCACGGCCTCCTATCTCCCTCGCCGGGTATACCGAGTGCCGTGTAGGCCTCACAGACATCACACCCCTGTGTCTAAGAGTGTCCTTGTGTTACAGTGAGACGGGCCTCATGTGTCACGGCCTCCTATCTCCCTCGCCTGGTATACCGAGTGCCATGTAGGCCTCACAGACATCACAGCCCTGTGTCTAAGAGTGTCCTTGTGTTACAGTGAGACAGGCTCATGTGTCACGGAGTCGACGGCCTCCTATCTCCCTCGCCGGGTATACCGAGTGCCATGTAGGCCTCACAGACATCACACCCCTGTGTCTAAGAGTGTCATTGTGTTACAGTGAGACAGGCCTCATGTGTCACGGCCTCCTATCTCCCTCGCCGGGTATACCGAGTGCCATGTAGGCCTCACAGACATCACACCCCTGTGTCTAAGAGTGTCCTTGTGTTACAGTGAGACAGGCCTCATGTGTCACGGCCTCCTATCTCCCTCGCCGGGTATACCGAGTGCCATGTAGGCCTCACAGACATCACACCCCTGTGTCTAAGAGTGTCCTTGTGTTACAGTGAGACAGGCCTTATGTGTCACGGCCTCCTATCTCCCTCGCCGGGTATACCGAGTGCCATGTAGGCCTCACAGACATCACACCCCTGTGTCTAAGAGTGTCCTTGTGTTACAGTGAGACAGGCCTTATGTGTCACGGCCTCCTATCTCCCTCGCCGGGTATACCGAGTGCCATGTAGGCCTCACAGACATCACACCCCTGTGTCTAAGAGTGTCCTTGTGTTACAGTGAGACAGGCCTCATGTGTCATGGCCTCTTATCTCCCTCGCCGGGTATACCGAGTGCCATGTAGGCCTCACAGACATAACACCCCTGTGTCTAAGAGTGTCCTTGTGTTACAGTGAGACGGGCCTCATGTGTCACGGAGTCGACGGCCTCCTATCTCCCTCGCCGGGTATACCGAGTGCCATGCTGGACTTGGTTGGCCTCACGGACATCAAACCCCTGTGCTACGCGTCTTCGTCTTCCGCCAAGATGTTCGGTGACTCCAGCGGTGGCGGCGGCGTCGCGAACATGGGCGGTGTCAAGCACGAGCCGGGGGCGGGCGCCGCCTCCCACCACCCCTCTCACATGCTCTACCCCGCCTACCATCACGGTTACCATGGTTACGATCCAGGGTCGTTTGGAGCCCTATCCTCTACGATGTCGCATTCCTGAACTGAAAACTTCGATACGCATGTTATAGTTTAGGGGAACGATACCACTTTGCGTATTTCTTTATTCTTATACGTGAGAACACAGACTATAATATTATCGTCTACTGATAGATATAATGAACGTGCAATCCTTGAAATCAAAACACTACTTGTAAATAGATAGAGTGTATGCGAGATTTCTTCCTCCGCTGACATTCTCGAGTCAGATTGTGCATGTTGCATTACTCATGTGGTGAGTTGGACGACGAAGAGTCTCGGAACATTGTCGCGCATGCGTCATAGCGTGTCCCAATGAAAATGGTGCTTGAGAGTCTGATACTAATTAGTTACATTATAATTACAATTACATAGTATTAGTTTGATTTTTAAATGCAGAAGTGTGTTTGATCCTTACTTATTGTGTAAGAAACAGCAAACAATTGGGAATATATTGTATTGAAATTAAGTAATTGGACATAGGGCATACTTTAAGAAGAAAACATGTTAATATTTCAATCACAAGTATATTGATATTTATCATCACATGGGTACATACATACATATACCCATACATATACACATACATACATATATATAGATATACATACATACATACATACATACATACATACATACATACATACATACATACATACATACATACATACATACATACATACATACATACATACATACATACATACATACATACATACATACATACATACATACATACATACATACATACATACATACATAGGCCTACATACATACATACATACATACATACATACATACATACATACATACATACATACATACATACATACATACATACATACATACATACATATATTACACATACATACATACATACATACATACATACATACATACATACATACATATATTACACATACATACATACATACATACATACATACATACATACATACATACATACATACATACATACATACATACATACATACATACATACATACATACATACATACATACATACATACATACATACATACATACATACATACATACATACATACATACATACATACATACATACATACATACATACATACATACATACATACATACATACATACATACATACATACATACATACATACATACATACATACATACATACTTACATACATACATACATACATACATACATACATACATACATACATACATACATACATACATACATACATACATACATACATACATACATACATACATACATACATACATACATACATACATACATACATACATACATACATACATACATACATACATACATACATACATACATACATACATACATACATACATACATACATACATACATACGTAAATACATACATATACATACACATAGACACATTTTGATTAAATTTACAGTTGTGATTGAAATATTAACATTATACAATATTTTTCTGCAAGAACAGTTATATCCAATTATTTAATTTCAATACATATTATTTAATTTAGGTATAATTAACGTGTTCTATAAGTTTTTTTTCTGATAAGGGGATATATTTTTAACACAGATTTAAGGTATGCGTAGCCTAAAATCCCACTTAACAATCAGTGTCGTTAGCTGTACTGGGATTAACGTATGTGTAGTCGATCATGTACCTAAAGAGCACGGTTAAAATAATTATTCCATACTTCCGAGATAAATATACATTTTGTGAGATAATTCTCAAAGTTGCATTTTGTTCACATTGGCAAGATCAGTTACGTATAGGACATTCAAAGTAAATTATTCCGCATATACTTGGTTCAAAATGTGTGCTTTTTGTTTGTTTCTTATAAATATCTATAATTTTTACAGTGCACATATTAATAGGCTATTTCAAACAAACTTTATTTCAAAGGAAAGTTTTCAGTGAACGAATTGGTCCTCGTTATCACTCCGCATATTGCAAAGCAGTTTAAATCCTATGACAAATTCCGACAGGGTTCGTCAAGATCAAAACGTTTTGACAGAATTGGGCTTGTGCAAATACAATTCTTTGTAGTAGTTGTACTACTTTTGCTCTGAAGTCATGCACAATACAACAGATCTGCCCTAGGCCATCCGATAACAGGTTTTAATACTATATCAAGTACGGGGTTGTCACACGTCACTGTTGGTCTCGCAACCATTCGGCATTTTGATAAATAAAAATAAAAGCGTCGATTTGTGTTTGTAATGTTTTTAAACTTCAATTTCAGAATCTCTTGTAGACGCCCCTACACCTTTGAAATGATAAAATATGTACAGCATTAGTAGACATATAAATTCTGTTTGGGTAACATTCGATTGGCCGCGTTGTGTATCTTTATAGTAACATACTTTATAAATTAATTGAATTGTTATTTGCTCCATATTGTGTTGAATGTGAAGCTATCGTGAGTAAATACATGCAAGTGATCGATGCAATGTTAATTACATTGAAATGAATTACTAATTCGTATTACAAAGAGACAATGGCAATAATAATAAGAGCACTAACGACAACCTTTTTCAACTCTTACCAGCAGAGCGCTTGGAATTCTTACTAAAAGTATGTATACCGTAATTCGTTCCTAATATGCTGTAAAGTTGCTTCAAGCTGAGGAGTGACCGTGATTGCATAACTCAACAAACTAGTTCTACAATTCATATTACAAATGTTTCAACTTCTGGACTTTTTTCCATAGGAAAATAAAACACGAGTTAAGTTGTGACCTGAATAACAAAAACATATTTTTTAGTTTTAATTCGTTTAGATTCTATTAGAGATAGGTAATCTAACGAATGACAACATTTCTCCCTACGTAGCCATGAAAGAATAAATTATTGAATCACCTCATTATAAAACACGTCCTTTGAACCAAACTCATGTTTACTTTATTCATACTTACATAACAATAACATACAGCATGCATGTTTTCCATTACCAGGCTTCCGACCAATGTGAAGTTTAGTGATTTATTTTATTTTATTGATGGGGTTGTAAAATAGGATCGACTTATTTTGTACTTGTCTTTTTCCCTATAAATTCATAGTTTTTGAGTTGTCCTCAAATGATTCCTAACTAGTATTTATCATTCAGTTCTTCCTTCCTTTCGTTTCTTCTCATCGATAAATGAAATCGCAGCAATATTTTTTTGTGAGAGCGTTTCAGACTTATATGGATG
Organism: Isoperla grammatica; assembly: GCA_945910005.1. Classification (NCBI taxonomy): domain Eukaryota; kingdom Metazoa; phylum Arthropoda; class Insecta; order Plecoptera; family Perlodidae; genus Isoperla; species Isoperla grammatica. The sequence continues at coordinate 41,374,279 of OX246737.1, read as the reverse complement.
TACGATATGAATGCGGTGTTTGAAAGTGGACTTGTCTACTTTTTCCTATTCAGGGTGAGATAATGTGAATTATATATCTTCTCTTCTATTTTGTACCGTTGAGGATCTTCTGTGGATTCGTGTTGTTATATTATCCACTTGAATGACAACCAATAGAGTTGGGTATTGATATATGTGCTCAAAGCTGTAACCAACAGACACAATTGAAAACAAATATAATAATAGCCGTTTCGAAGCACAAGAATAAATGTTACATACATTTGCATATGTTTATATTAATTATCCATACTTTAATGTCTGGACTTGCACAGTAACTAACTTTACAATCTATATTGCTCACACTACTCACACTACCTATGCAAATAAGTGCATTTTTTTTTGCTCTAGTTTTTTTTTTATATCTGCTCCCTGTGTCCAACAATGAAGTCGGGTAGGGGTGGGATAGGAACTTAATCCCATCATATCTATATATTTTTTTCATTTTTTCTTATACATTTTTTACGAAACTCTCTTTATAAAAGTAATTCCAGATTGATCATAAGATCATATCACAACACAAACCAAAATGACAATAAATGCCAATCTTATATTAATATCCAACTTCTGTGATCAAGCAATCTTAATAGCTAGAAGTAGGTGCAAGAACCATGAGAAGCTTAAGCCAGTCTTGTTGATTATAGGAATGGTGTATATAATTTACTTTTTATACGATTATGACTAGATTTGATTGTCGTGGCCACGATACGAACTTATCTCGTTTCTTTAATTAATTACGAGATGGCTTTTGGAACTTCTTCACTAGTCCTACTCTATTCTAACACAAGCATGTCATATTTCTTGCTTCACCCTAGCCTGATTGGTGTTTTTCCATCTGCTATTCACTATATTTTCACAGTATTGTCAACATTTCACACAATTTCTTTTTACGGATTTCGAAAACTGTTCACATCATCTATATTCAATCATTCTGATTGCTATTACACATCCTATTAACACAAGTACCCTGTGTCGGTGGGGGATAGATAGGGACAAGCTAGCAGTACAACTGAAAAGTGAAAATGAGTAAAAAAAATATTAATTCATATTGTTTGGCAGGTCTATAATGAAACCCGCCCCAAAAGGGGGTTACGCAGTTTTGGCCTATCTGCCCAATTTGCTTGCTCAGCTGACCTTGTGAGTATAGGCCTTAAAGATGTGTACAAATTACAATTACTAATGCTTGTTTGGTGTTCCTGTGTTTATGGATGGTGTATAGACTTGAAACTTGTAACTTTCAAAGAATCTATATCATTTATGGTACGCGAACCGCACGGTAGGTTTACGGCATTATTTGGGGTATCCTATTCTAAACCCAATATGATGTGGTGACGATGTGTGGATTAATATTAAACCATTGATTCTATCTAAAACCAAAATTTCGTAATTATAACTAGATTTTGTCGTTTTTTCTGTTATCAACATTATTGAAATCATTCCAGATTTTTTACTTCAAGGTTTCTTAATATGTGGTTTAAGGTTGCTGTAAGCACTTGTATATTTAATTGATGCTATTGATGCTAAGTTAATGGTATATCACATAACTTTTATGTCTCCTTTTTAATACTTAGTAACTGGGTCTGAAGTAACTACGTTGGGATACTGAGAAAAATATGTGAATGTACAATGTATAAGTGTAGTTGTATTATACAATGTATAATATGTTTGTCCAAAAGAAATATATTATTGTTTTATACAATCATCGAGTTATCAATCTGTGTTGTGTGTCAGTGATATACTGAGAGAGTACGTTCACTCCAACTTACCTACATATCCTTGAAATGCAGCATAACTTGTGTGAAGCAGGTAAGTGCGGATTTGATAACAAATTAAAAAAACACGTAGAAATAAACACTACACTCACGTAGGCTTTCGCGGCCCGAGTCAATCAATAAACTTGAACTTGGCTTTCGGGTATAGCCGCGTCGATTATCGCTTAAAAACTGACGTTTCGGGCAGGTTACACTACCCATCTTCAGAGCTAAAACTTAAAGAAGTCACAGAATGAAACCTACTCGGTCCAGCTCCACTCTGTGACTGTGACAGACAAGCCATATTGTTTCCCGCGTATCGTTCTCACTCGTGAGCCACCCTGCGCCTGTTCTACCGGTTCGACATCATCGTTATCTCCTGAGGTCATCTCCGATAGCGCTCGCCGTGTTTCCCGCGCGTTGTTGATGCGATGTATATAGTATCTCCAAATGCGGCCTAGCTTCAGTCCATCTTCCCGATTAAAATTATTTGGGTGCTTTTCCATTTAAATTGCTTCCCGGACAAGACGGGACCGATAATGCATTGTTACAGCTAAAGCTCTTGTCTCTTCGAAATTAATGGGATGACCTTCGTTGAAGCTATGTTCTGCTATTGCCGACTTATCTATGTGTCCCAGTTTTGTGTGGCTAATGTGTTCTTTCAATTCGTTGAAATTGAACGCCCTGTCTGGCCTATGTACACTTTATCGCACGCGCCACACGGGATCTGGTACACACCTGACGTATTCAGAGGTGGAAGTTTATCTTTGGCTTGATTGAGCATTGTTGATATCTTCCTGTCCGTCGAAAAAATTGTCTAAATCTGGTATTTACGTAACAATTTCCCAATACGGTCTTTTACATTTTCCACATAGGGTAAGTAGGCCTGGGCAACAGCTCCTCGTCCTTCTACTTTCGACGGTTTTGAAGTCTTTGACACATTATTCTCGCGTCAAGTTTGAGCTATAGCTCTATGAACATGCCGGTAGAACAGACGCGGGGTGGCTCACGAGTGAGATCAGTCACAGAGTGGAGCTGGACCGAGTAGGTTTCATTCTATGACTACTTCAAGTTTTAGCCCTGAAAATGGATAGTGTAACCTGCCCGAAACGTCAGCTTTTAAGCGATAATCGACGCGGCTATACCCGAAAGCCAAGTTCAACGTAGAAAGAAATAATACCGCGTGATAAGCAAAGTGATAGAATCACCAACTCCCTGTGTTTAACTTTGTGTATACAGTCACACAGATGAATAAAATAAAATACAGAAGAATGATGCCGTGAAAGGTAGCCGCAGAAATTACGGAATGAATAAACATTTAAATTTTAAAATACAAAATCATTTTTTAAAATTTTAGCTTGAAAAGTGCTTGGGTGTAGGATTGGCGTTTGCATTGGATTGGGATGGGAGGGGGGGGGGGGGGGGAGGGGGATGAAGAGTTTTTCTGAGAAAACGTGGATGTTTTGTGCGCATACCGTCTACATTATAAAATTATACAAAACGGTCTTTCACGTGTTTTTACACCTCCCCAGCTTATGAAACTCTGTCATAACGGTTTCTTGGTTTCAAGAGATGTCCAGTTCTCAAGTCAACTTTGTTGGAGGGCGAGACCAGTTAGAGGCCAGCTAAGTTGTGTCGTGTGTTATTTATTTTATTATATCTGAATATCTGTCCGAGCGTGCTGCATCACGTGACACATTTCCAGATTGAGGGACCGCCCGCATTAAACCACAACGAAGTTGAGCTCTGTGCTACTTTTCATTAATATCAGTGGATAAACATTGTTTTTCGACGATAAACTGAATACTGAATACTAATAAAGATATTCTATGTCGATGTTTTATTTTTTAAAGAGTTGTACCAAGCATGACTGCATGAGCAATGCGTTCCATTTAACCCATCTATATTTGAGGATATGTAGACCCTTATGTTCTATTTTTAAGCCTAGGGATACTTAAACCAAAAAGTTTCATCTGATTCATATTTATAAATTCAATATATACTGTGCTTATTTCAATTTTGAACTCTTTTCATTATCAATAACCCCGCCACAGCCCTGTCGGAAGCCGAGCCATTTTAAAAGAGCCGCGCAAATCTGGAAAGCCTATCGTACGATCGTACGGAGCGTCTCCGTCTGCTCTGCTCGGTAAGAATAGCACAATTAATGATGCTCAGAGTCTATAAAGACTGCCTTGACCATCAGCCGATTGCTCAGATGTAATAAACAACACAACCATTGAGGTTAATCCAGGGGCGGACTGCCAAATAGCCCAAGGGATTTAGATTAAATTCATACAATGCCAGGTGCAGGTTTACTCAATAGCACACTAGACGATATATGTAATATGTATGCCTCAGATACTGATAGGTACCCTATTAATTTCAAGTTTGGTGCTTTTGACTAAGATTGTAGATAATGCATCAATAAAATAATATGACGAAAGTTGAAGGTTGTCTATACTTCTCCTAATTTACATACAAAGGACAAAATACATGGGAGGATAAAAGTATCCACTTTTATCCTCCCATGTATTTGCTTGTAAAGTCTGTTGAACAACTGCTAAGACAGCATTATTTATGTGCACAAATGCTCAACAATTCAAATGTTCAACACTTATTGGCAGATAAACTAAATACACATTTGTTTTAGTTAAATTTTTGCTACCAGAATGCATAGCAGTCTCTTTATAGTGCCGTATTTAAGATCATGCACAGAAATTACTTCATGACTCAGCACGAAGTAGTTTTTAATTGTTTTGTCACCAGCTTGAATTTCCAGCAAAACGTTAACTGTACTTAGTACTTTTAAAGGACTAAATAAATAAATAGCAGTTTCAATGGCACAACCGCTGATAATAAGAATTACATGTTTCTAAGGCTTCCAAGTGTGAACGTCTGATTTTAGAAAAATAAATACACTGGAAAGCCACCCTTAAACCTTAAACCTTAGAAGCAACTCCTGTTAGCTCCTCAGGGGGGATCGAGTCCCCCCCCCTTCGTATACTCGGCGCCTATGTCAGTAAGAATTTCCATTGTAGGCTCCTACGAGCAGGGAACTGGACAAGGTCAAGGAGATAGTAATGACATGCTCCCACTATTTTCGCAACTATCACATCGCATCCATATGCATATTGTTATGTGACCATATAGAAAACCAGGAACACCAATCTTTGCGAGGGGCAAATTATTGAACTACTTTTATTTTTGTTTGAAGTGCAATATATTTAACATTTTTAATTTTTGATTTTAGAAGAACATTCTAGTTAGTTAACTGCAGCTATGTCATGTACTTCACTGCTTCACAATCCAACATTCATGTGCAACCTGTACAATATATCTATATAATCTTTAAACGTGGAAGACTTTTACAGTTTAACATTTTTAATATGTGTGCAATGGAGCTATTCTAACGACGGTCACAATTGTATTTTATACATTTTTTAGGATACAGACTATCAATTTATCCGTTACGACGACTAACTGTTCATGAAATGAGACTTCGATGTGCATAGTATGTGTTTGTTTATTGCTATGGCCAAGGGATAGGCAATTTATTGTTAAACAATTCTCAACAATACCATCCATTCAACAAACTTAGCACCAAAAGATGTAAGTAAACAATATTATTTTCTATAGTAACACACATTCAAATTTTTACTATCCGACTATTTTATCCATCAATTAACATTCAAAACATATGTATGAGATGAACATGGCATTTGATGATATGGTATCTTATAAAATAATAATATTTATATGCACACACAAAGCAAAACCCAGTCACCCTCATTTTATTATGGTCTCTACATCCACACAAAACATGTTTATATCTGAGTATTAAACAACATTCATTATACAACATTACGCCATCCTTAATAACCTGTTCATTTCTGAACATTTACAAGTGAGTATTAATCAACATTTAGCCACATTAGTTCAGTATCTAATATTGGTATGGCGCACAAACTGACAAACTTGTCCATATTTGAGCTGAACAAAACTGAAGAGTGTTATTATAGATATAACCGAAATGCATCTACCAGCAACGAGTGCATTTCTGAGTACTGAACATTAAATTATTATATGTCAACCACCAATGAAAAAAAAAAACACCGGCAGACTTCACAAACATATCGCATCATAAATTTAATCCACAATCTACGAGCAAAATACCTTCGAAGTATCTTATAGCGCCCCATTTAGTTATTATTACAATTGCAAGTTGCATATATTATTATTTAAGTCGCATCTTTAGGATGAAATACACGTTTTCAGGGTTTTTACGACTTTATTTTGTCGAGCTTTCAAAGTTTTTCCTTATCTGCTGCAAGAAAAATATAAACGAAAATGTTTATATATGGCTTTATCAAAATTAACTACTTTTTTAATAATAGTAATTGTGTAAAACACGTGTCGTACTACAACACCAGAAAAGAACAGATGTAAAAACAAAATTAACATCAAGAATAATTTCTGGGCCAAATTTTTGTTTAACTCTAAAAAAAACCGTTTCCGTACGGGGCTTGTCGATGAGTGAAGATCTCATCTCATGACTGGTTACTTCTCAGAAGTAGGACTATTCCGACCAAAACCACCACGAACTCAATAACCAGCTCGAGCAAAAGATCCCACCAAAAACACGAACACAGCTTATTAATCACTTGATTTCAAGATGTTTTCAGTTAAAAGATCAGCCACATACCAGTCTGTATAAGATCCGCGCAACCTTCTTCGCAACCCGGCACCTCCACCAATATAGATAACTAGGTACCTAGATAGTAGGGCCTACCTTCTTTAATGTAGTTTCTTCCATTAAGGAGTCAATTTCTAACACATTTAAAACATAGTTTTATTTAAATATATTCATGGAGTTTGCCCATTTATGACAATATTAAAATTATTATAAATTTTACAAATTCAAAACAATCGATGCCGCTAATGTAATGAAACTTTTCCTACAGCTTTAAGTTTCAGAAAAAATCTTGACCAATGCACCGTTTCTAATGAAATGTGTCAATACAATATTTCACTTAGGTCCACGTGCACAATCTGACGACTTAGTGAAGTAGCACCACTTTAAAATGCGGTACCAAAATTGACACAAGGTGAAGGTTCACACCAGAAAAATATGTTGAAGTAAATCTATTACTAAATATTTCCACTATGTGTATAGGTAACCAATTAGTTCTGAAAGCAAACAGTATCCAGTAGCGAAGCGTGTATATTATATAGGGGGGGGGGGGGGAATTGTGTGTATGTATATACAAACGGGGATCGGGGAGAGAGCAGAGCTCTGAGTATTTGTTTCCAGATATTTTTGTTAGGTTATTATGAGCATTGGATGTACGGATAGCAGCGATTTATACAGCAAAATAGTTGCACTCGCTGCCTAAAGAAAATCGGAGTAACCAACTGAAAACTGCGGCCGTATAAATGCGGGTTGTAGGACATTGAGACATGTCACGCGATAGCCACTGTTTCAAACATACATTAGGGGGAGGGAGAATGCGCAACCCCGTAGAATTGGTAACGAATGGGGCTCCGGAGGAGACATTTCTGAATATGTCTATACCACACGAACAAGCTTGTGTACAAGCATGGTATTACCACGCCAGCACAGCAGTACGGTACCGCGCTCATTCATAGCTTTGCCCGCGAACGTTACATGAAACACTTTCTCTCAAGGACAATAGCATTTCTAATATCGTATTTTTTCTCAACTTTTTTTGAAAAAGGGTAGACCCGACAGGGTATATCTTACTATCTTTGGGGTAGACCCTGCTCATTGTCTACCCTACGCTTCGCTACTGTTTGTGTCCAACAGTATCAAATCAACACTATCATATAGATGAACATTCTAATTTTTTTGAATGGCATTTCAGTAAAAGTCACAACGATATAGATGAGTTGTATTTTGAAACTTTAACGTAGACATCAACCACATTTGACAACAGCCCTTGTTATGTCTCACTTTTAATAAATATTACAACAAAGACGGATAGTGCAAACCAACAAACAAAGCTCGTCTGCAAACTGTAAGAAAAGATTCTTGTGGCACCCAAACGGGGATAAGAAGTGAGTGAGGGGCGTCAGTCTTTAGGTCTACTCCATCGTGTCGTATTGGACCTTCTTGATCTTGATGTAGCGGAAGATGCCGTAGCCGGTAACCGTGACGAGGACGACGATGGCGAAGGTGCTGCCGACGGCGATGGGCGCCGTCTCGTCCCTGAAGGCGCCGATACCTCCCGGGGAACACTCGTATTCTGGCGACACAAACACAACTTAGACGCTGCATGCACAGGCAATGCGCGCAGTGGCCATGCTGGGACCTAAACGGCATCTTAGTTTCTTGCATTCGACTGGCAATTCATTGCTGCGATGTTGCTGATGGCGTTTGGTTAGAATTGAACTGTCTACCAACATTGGTTGCTATTGGCTTGCTGTACTGAAAAGCAGCATTAGGCTGGAATTTGTCCCCTATCCCTATTAGGGACTCCCGTTGTTGCCAGGTAACAGTTTGATGTTCCAGTTGTTGTTCCCATTTGTTATTTAAAGTTGTTAACAGTTGTTATTTCCCACATAGAAAATAAATCCATTGCAACAACAGGCACCCCTAGGGGAAGGCAAGAGACGACTATGAATACGGACCAAAACTCTTTTGGCTCGTCCACTATTCTTGTGCTTCATAATTGCAAAGACAATCATTTTCATAAAACCCATATTTCGTGATGTTCTCATGGTCTGATATACCAAAAAAGCAGGCATGAATAGACGCAGAATGTGTTAGTTTGTAGGCATATATAGTATGGTCATGCAATCTTATCCCTTAATATTGCTTGTTACAACTTAGTGTATTAGTATTATCCTTTGAATATTAGTGTGTTCGAGTTACCTGGGCCGAACTCGTCCTTCTTGAAAATGAACGGTTGAATCTTGAAGTTGCGCAGCAGGAGCGTCGCAGTGGAGTTTCCTCCGCGCAGCAGGACGTTGGTGTCCCTACTGCAGGCGTACGACTTACCGACCGGCGTGGGGAAGAGCATGGTGTGGCTGTGAGGCGTTGACAGACGCAAGATCCGGCCTGCGGGGCAGACACTCAGGTATTATAGGCCCACACAATCATGCTCTTTTATACACATTCAGACGGTTTTTAGTATTCAAATATTATGTTTACATGTTTACAATAACATATTTTTTAGAAGCCCACAACGTCTATAGCTAGACCACTAGGGAATATAATAATATCTTTGGTCTAGACCCTAGATGGCACAAGACTCTGTCTTGGTAACAATTGAAAACACACTTTTAAATTTAATTACCATCGTACTAAATAGAGTCTGCTGGATACAATAACAATTGAGCTGATTTTATCCATCGATAGGCGAGTATATCGATGATATTTTTATATTTCCTAGCAAAATTCTATTTTGAGAATGGGGTGTTTTTTTTTTAGTTTGTGGGGGGGGGGGGGGGGGGAGAGATTACATTTAATATACTTGGTCAATGACTTTGTGCGTCCTGCAATTTGGAACTCACGAGCTACCACTGAATGAGTATACGCATGGGTGGTATTGGGTATGGTCCATTATGTTCAGAAATACAACATAAGAGATAATATTATGATTCCAATATTTTTCTTTAATGTTTCCACAACGATTTTAATCGAGACGATTGATGGTTGATATTTGAAGGGGGAAAACACTCCGCGACATTTATTCTCAACACAGATCTCCTGCATCGCAACGAGGGTGTGATAATAACAGCACACTGATATGAAAGCTACGCGAAGAAAGTAGCTCATGAACCGGCGCCTCCACCAACTCCGAGTCGATAAAGAAGTTCTCCAAAAACTTCGTCGTTATTCTCCCCGTTTACACGGCGGGAGTGACACTGGTATTGAGTTTTGAAAGAGAATTGCGTTTACATGTAAAGGATTAAATTCTTGTTCACTCGCATACAATAAGAGTCCTCTGTGGTTGATTTCGATGATGATGATATTTGGGTTTACGTCCCATATTTTTGCAACTTTGGCTAATCAAGACGATCGTCTCGTTGATTTTGAGAACCTAGTAGTTAGAGTAAGACCCTACAAGACTAGGATTTGGCCTTGAAATCCCGGCCAAACCCGATTCTGTGCATGTAGGCTACACCTGGGAGTGGGACAGGGATTGACCCTACTTTCGAGTCGCGCCCGCATTTTATGGGAGTGGAATCAACGAATCCGATCCTCGCCGGAAGTGTTTAAAGTCTTATGAGGAGTGATCTGGGATTGTATCCATCAAACTCCAACAATCACGGTTTAAATCCTCCATGTAAACGGGGCTATTGACGCTAACATAAGTTTCCCTCGTGTTTTCTCATACGCCCATCCGTACTTCTCACAAATTCAACAGAACAATAAGCCCATATCACACTACAATTCGAATCGTAGACTGGAGTCGCCAATTTCAATCGCAATCTACAATTATCCAATCACACTTGACCAGCTGTAAATCCTAAAATCGTTCAACTAGGAAATAAATTCAATAATAATAACTAATAAGACAAGCCTTAATCACAAACAAATATATAATTAAACTTATTGGCTCTTTGTTTCCATTAAAGTAGTTGTTACTTGAGGTTATGTTGTGACAGTGCTCAATTCGTATTTAACCGTTCTCCTTCCTGATTGGTTCACGTGACTCGGATCTACGATTCCCAATCTTATTTTAGAGCTCGGTCTATAAAAAGATTGCAATCGTAGATTGGCCGAACTGAGCTACTGCGCATGCGCCGCCAATCGTAAGCTCGAATCTACGATTGCAATTGTCAGTTCAGAACCTATTTTGATATGGCCTATAGTTTACTCATAGGATCCCTTGACCCCGCAGAAAACCATTTTACAGTCTGTGAGCAGCTAAGCTGAAATTCAACCCCTCGAAGAATGATCATGTTTTCACGTACCTGGCTTCTTAATATGTTCAAAGACTGGTTCAGAAGTATTGAAGCTGAGATCTACTTTGTTGACGTACCACCTCTCACCACCCGGTGTCTAAAAGATGAACGAAACATGCGTTGAAATCAATCATATTATACAATAGTATGACGGTGTATGTAGCACTGTTACCCGTTGAATGGTTTACCTTCGAAAAGCTCCAACTGAGCATGTACGAGTTCCACTTCATGATGAAGCGGGCGTCGTCTTGCTCGCTACAGTCACCACTGGTGTCGACGGCATCGGGGATCCACTTGTCCACTTCCTGAGCACAGAGAAGACACATGGTTATACTACTTATATGGCTGGCTATTATAGCCAGAAGAACGTCATGACGCGGCCTAGCCTCGAAAACGAACGATTAAAATGGAAAAATATGATACGAAAACAAGTTTCAAAATATATATGTCTTTATCAATAACCATCAATTAACAATAATTTGAATTTTAGTCTAACACAAACAGAAGAAGAGCCCTCAATTTAATGATGTGTTTTCGATGTTACGATTCAGAGTTATCTTTTACCAAATGTTTTTATTACAAATAAGGATTTTTCTTTCTAAAGTCGAAATTATAGAGCAAATATAAATTTATTTTATAAAAAAAAGAAAAATCTGATTCAGTTGAAATCTTAGAACGTATACAGCAATTGTACAGGCAAACCATAATTAAATTAAATTATCCGTCATCTTACTACACGAAGGTAAGCTGTTGGATCCTTTCCTCACTTTATACCATTGCAGCCGATTGGCACCTACTTTCATATCCTAACTACAATAAAAGTGCGATATGTATACTATAAACTTCATCAACATATTCGTACCCTTTCTTCTCCGGAGATGGTTGGGTACTTAATGACCAAGATGGCGTCAACACTGATCAGTATGCAGGCGGCGCCATTGTTGCCATTCAGGCGATAGAGCGACGCCAACACCGGCGTCGGCGTTGTCACTTCTGCGCAACAACAACATGTTAGAAGACGACATGACAACAGGTTGGTGTTAGCGACATCCTGATAACAACTTCATGTTAGTGACGTAGGTAATGTCAACAATAAACTTTGTAAAGAATTAATCGTAGGCCTACACAACGGACAACGGTTCTCCACGGCCGCGATTCTGTAAGGATAACAATAAATTTGTTATCGAGATCAATCGCTCTCCCGTGGTTAAGGGATAGAACAATTAACATAACAATAATCTTGTTATCCTTACAGAATCGCGGCCGTGGTTTTTTCTACGGAGATACGTCTGTGCGCGCACTAGCGGGGACTTAGTAGATCTTGGTCATCCCTTGAGCTGAACAAATTCATATTGTAGTGACATCATAACATCAGCCTAAGGATTTCAGTTTTGAGTACCATATATATTTTAGTTTTTATTTGTTGGTTAATAAGATTTCTTGAATATAAAGCAGGAAAGTGTCATGTCGATACGAACGTACACCGTACGTGATTTATTATAGGGATTTGATGGCAATCAATAAGGAATTCGGGTTAAACACAAACTTCAAAAATCATCAAACCTAGGTTGCATTCCGTTACAAGCCCGCGGGCTCGACCATATTTTTCACGTTTGGTCGCAATATGGATGGTTCTTGTTGCACTACATGGACGTCGACGAGCGCCGAGCGCCGGTAGTGGATGATCCGACCAATCAGGGCGAAGCGGCGCTTGCAAGCGCCGAAGTTGGTTGGTTCCAACTTCTTCGGATCATCTACTTCCGGTGCTCGGCGCTCGTCGACGTCCATGTAGTGCAACAAGCATGACCCGGCAAAATTATTGAAATCATTAATTTTATTCGAGAAGGCTGTGTATTCAAGTATGGTTGCAATGGCGACCGGACGTTCAAAGATGGCGAAAATGTAATACCCTCCCTATATATATAACCGACACAGTATACTCACCAATCGATGACGTTCCCTCTGTTTTCTGATCCTCTACGCTCAAAGTCCCCTGCAACAGTAACACGTTATGTTAGTTACACCTTAGAGCAGGGGTGCCCAACTTAATTTAGAAATGGGCCACATAGTATAATTATTCCATGTTCGCGGGCCACATCAACTTAACTATATATATATTATAAATACACGTATATAGTCTGGTTATTCTATATCTATATCAAATTCCCAGTCAGCAAATGGTGTTCCCCCCGCTGCTAGTAAGTGTGCACTGTGCAACACGAAAACTAGCGCGGACAGACGCTTGATTCTCATTTACCTCCAAAACAAGATTTACTTTTTCAATTCGAATTAATCCTTCATTTTATTACACTCTTTTTCGTGCTTCGAGTCATGATGCCTTTGCAAGACCACAACTAAAAGGGTGAAACATTTGCGGGGACACTTGTATGACCAGTAGCATTTGTTATCTGTGCCAGTAGAGTCCTCGCCAGTTAGTAAGTCGGATGTCGTCACAGAAAACAATAATATCCCCCCCCCCCCTCCACGACTTCCAAGAAACTGGGCTTGAACGAGAACAAAACTAGAAGTAGAAACAAAACAATTATGATAATTTTTAGCTGCGAAGTCTTAAATATAGTTAAACACATCCACCGAATAAATTTCAAAACAATCTGTTTTCAAATAGAATTGAGTTTTCATCGTGGGTTTAGTTGTGAGACTAGAATGAAAAATGGGAGGTGTGGGCCAGATGAAATGGCTTGGCGGGCCGCATGCGGCCCGCGGGCCGTATGTTGGGCACCCCTGCCTTAGAGCACTGCTCTAAGAGTTACACCAACACTACCATCCGTTTGTCCGTCTAACCATGGATTTATAACCTACGGTAAGATACAACTCCATGGTCTAACTGTCAAGCCCACGTAATAGGGGCGAAGCAGTGGCGCAACTCAAAACTACGGGGCCTGTGTGCAAGTTAGATTTTTGGCCCTCTCCCCCTCCCAACAATTGTTGTGCTCAATATTAAAACGTAGTGTTCAAAGTATTAAGGTAGGTCAATATTTCAGGCACTAGATTACTCACCATAGATCACTCTCAAGTCTCAACATATTATTTTTTGGCCCAGTATAATTTACAAATCAACGTGCAACATATTACGTGAATGAAAAATAACGATCAGTTACCATGGGGTGATTGATGAGTGCAGAAGAGTTTTTAGAGTAGACTAAAGTTATAATGTCATATCAATCACTAAGTCGTGGTGCTACTGTAATGTAGTACAGTAATGTACTATTCTATTATACATTATTATTATTTTTGTTCAATATACTTGTGATGCTACTGTACTGGTAATGTACTATGTATTATACTTGTGTACTTGTGAAAATAGCTTCTGCTAAATAAAGTTTCTACTACTACTAAACAAAAGACATCTCACCCACCCTTGATTTATTTATCGCATAACCAGATAAGAGAATTATTATTATTTGGAGTTTTACGACGTATTCGACAGCTAGGTCATATTATAACGTCGGCCAATCATCAGATACATCACACATCGCCGGGGTCGTCATGAGGGGATACATAATTGGGGGGGGGGGGGGGGAGAGTGTTCAGATCGCAAAGAGGTCCTACATGAGTAAGGATGATAAGAGAGAGGCGGAATGTGAGCAAGCAAGATAATGACAATAGAGTTCTCTTTGCGGGCACCGACCAACGCGAGAAGGGACCCACCTCAACCGGCAAATGTTAAAATGTAAGTTGTACCGTAAGGGTATAATTAATTTCTCACCACTTTGGGTTGTTCGGTTTCTTGCACGATCGAGTCTGTGACCACAGTCGTCTCTTCGGAGACTGGATCCGAATCTGCGCCATGGATGTGAACGGGACACACTTCGCACAAGAGACAACGTGTTACATATTATAATTAGTCAGTCAGTGTATTCGATGTGAGGCAATATGTTACATATTTGAATGCCACAGGTCACGTACGTTATGGGTAAAGAACGCTTGAGGCAAAATATGTGACAGATGATAAATGTGATCTGCAGTTTCAGTTGTCATGGCATGTTACTGTAATACATGAGGGGTAATTCATTATTCATATTAGTCGGTGTATGTCATTAAATACACAACACAGCTGATGTTACATAATATACAATAATGAGACAATGCACGTTACTGCCATTCATGGCAGTTCATTCAGGCAACTCATGAGTTAAATTCTGGCGTTTGAGTCACAATCTTACATAAATAGATGTTATTGAGACTGTGCTGTACAGGTTTTCAAATAAAATTAATATTATATTCTTTTATATGCCACAAGTAAGACAATGACATGGACTTAAGAATACTTACACATATCTCAGGCAATGTCACTAATGTGATATGTGACGTAATGTGAATTACACATATGGGAATGAGACTACGTACTAATGTGTTACACATAGATTTGTAGGGTGTTACTTATTTTAACAATGATTGTATTGTGTTCCATAGATCGAGCTGCAATGGAAGTATTCGAATGAAATAGTGTGTTACACACACACACGTCGTGAGAATTAAGAATGTGCTCTACATGAGACAATATGATTTTCAAATGAGACATAATATGAGAGTGTTGTTCACCACATATTTGAGACATAGCTACAACTATGTTACATAACGACATGTTACTCAAAGAGGCCAGTGTGCTACTGTGGTTGCGATACAGATAGGCCTGAAATAAGCCAGTCTGTTACTGGTTTTGTAGTGTTTAACGTAGGCCTACATAAGATAACTGTTATTATGCAAACAGAGTACTGCGGATAGCAGTTACTTTAACCACACGAACGAATGCTCTTTCACTTTCTCATTTTCAAGCATAAAAAAGTGTGATTCTGGGTCTATTGTTTTACATGAACATGTTAACGAGGGCTTTGAAACTTAATGAATGAATGAATCAACACACACGAAAGTTTTTACTTACCTATAGATATAATGGCTACGAAACTGATTCCTACTGGCAGCCTCATCGTTGCTACTGAAATGCACGGATTGATTGAACAAACCCACACACACAGTCTGAAAGGTTGTCGGCCGCCTACAGCACTATGGGGTGAGATCAATAGGGGGTTGCAGGGACGCGTGCGCGTATACTGGCACACAGTTTAAATAGGCTTTAATCATGTCTAAACGCCTACGATATTCGCTGTGTTCATAGAAATATCAACTATACAGCTGTTTATTTAGGGAGAGTTACGAGGACAAATTCCGTACTGCAGAATATACTATAGCTAGCCTATAAATAGAAGTAAATAAAAACGCTTTTCAAAAAGAATGATTGGGATAGGTCAAGCGAGTGAAGATGCAACGAAATTCAAACTATGTTATTTTAAATGTGATTTTCTTTTATGTGGATTTCAGTGACCGAAATGATTGGTCGATTCAATATTCCAATCAAATGTGTGGTTTTAACAAAGCGCGACTACAAGGGCCTACAACCCCGCGGTAGGCGACTTTTAAAATATAATTTTTGAGTGGAACTCTCGTAAGACATGATCTTTTCGTTTTTGTAAAATTAAAAAATGGTGTATGCGAAGCATTATATAACAGTTTGCAATTCCGAAAGCTGATTATCACAAGAATGTGTTAGATACAAATTTTTTCTAAATTTGTAAATTGTACAAACAGATTACTATAAATAAAGCATGATTTTAATGATGCTACACGGTTAAATAATCTATTCCGTTACTAAATAATAAAACACGAGAAGAAATATACTTACTTGGAAGTGGTGTTGGGTTAACCAATTAATTTGAACTCACTAGTCAGAAATAAAATACTTGATTTTGGTGGAGGTGCCGGGTAAAATATAATTCTTCACTTTTGTTCTTTTACTTGATTCGGCCGTCTGACTGAGATTATGACCCAAATTAGATAGTAATTAATAAAATGATTTAGACAACTGATCAGATATTTACGATTTACAAATAAGAACAAAGCAAATTATAAAAAAGGATATTGGGCAAGGGCAACAGCCAACAGATAACATTTTAATCGAATGCTTTGGCCAAAGGTGATGATGCAGACACTTCTGTTCCCTAGAAGTGTTCCAGTTGGCTCCACAGCTTAGCTTTAAAAGCGATGTTTTTTTGGTTCATAATGTAAGCTGCCAAATATCATAATGTAATATTGTCCATACAGGTTGCTAATAGGCATATATATATAGGTTTATTGTTCAAACATATGTATAAGATACTTGATTACCTAGAAGATTACAAACATATTACAAAGACACACACACCATCAGTGGTTGCGTTTTCAGTGTTTTGTCTTGGGAAACAAAATGGTGAGATTGTTGTATCAAGGCAGATGTTGTGTTCGGTATCTATTTACCCATCTGCCATTCTTGTAATATAAATATTGTACATGTATACATACAAATATCATTATTAACTTGGTTGTTATACACAAAATGAATGATTTCAATCTAGTATGAATAAGGTCCCAGGTTCTATTCCTGGTTCGGGCTGGGTTTTTGAAAGTTTGGAACTTGACTCTAAAAACTAACCATATAACCTGGTGTATATGTAGGATAAACGGTGACCGAGCCATCGCAATAAAGCACATAATAACTTGTATAAATGTCCCCTACCGAAAATCAGTTCTTGTAACTGAGTGGGTAGACTTATGAATTTATTTGATTTATTACTAGTTTTGTTTGTTGACGAGCATACGTAAAGCGCAAATTTTATAAAAAAAAAAAATAAAAAAAAAAATACAAGGAACATTTATTTAATTTTCACAGCTCATTGTTCAATATCACAATTGCACCGTAGATGCTACTACGAGGAGATCTAGGACAGCCAATGTTTTGTAGAGATGCTGTTTTAACTAAGTTACCAACTATTGTACGACAACAAATCGTTGCCCTTCGCTTTGCAACAGCTATGATAGAACTACGTATATAGTTTTTCAAATCCATTAAACATATTTATTGTGTAATTATTAATAGTAAACTTTGTAACTAATGTATAGACTTGTAGAATCAATCAATATTTTTTTAAATTTTTATGAGCAGCCCACACTGACAATAATGTTACTTACATGCATGGAGCTTTTACGAGGAATAAAAACCTTTGATGTATTTCTTAAAAAATGTAAAGAATGCAAGACTCCCGTGAATGTTCGAAAGTGGCCATGTAAATGATCCGCGCCAGCCACGAGCCCATCGTTCCATACTAGTTTTTAATACACTTAACATTAACACACATCAACACATTTATGCACAAAGTTAGCTTATGGTTTGAATTCATGCAAGTGCGTGAGAACAACGGGTGGCAGCAAGCTACGTTGCCTGCCGCTTCTGAAAATGGTGGTTCCCCGGTTTACGTATGCGGTTACTTAATAACTGAACAATTGTAGAATTAATGAACTTAATATCAGACATATTCTCATGAGCAAGGTTATCTCCAAATAAAGTATAGTATTAAATATAAATAATCGTTGTATGATTGTGTTCTATAACACAACATAAAATAACACTAAAAAACAATTAAAATGTCAACATCCTGTTGATCTGTCAAAGTGATGCAAGGAGGAAAACTTCCATCAAAGCTGAGTAGCTGAAATAAATTTGTTCTATAAAAAAAGTTAAGGCATTAAATGAAAAAGTTGATAGATTAGTGCAAACAATCACATCACACACAGCAAAAGGTAACCTATCTTGAAAGAAAAGTGAGTGATCACTGGACAATATGTTGGGTTTTAGTTTTTAATTAAACGTGACCACCCATTTGGCATGGTTATAGTATTTTATTCATATTAATCAAATTTGTGATACCAATGGTCAGAAAACATTTCAGAAGCTGTAAGTCAAATTTAATCATGCAACAAATTAATTGAAACAACAATTAATATCAATGCAAATGTATTATCCTACTACCACATCATTTTGGAGACAATGCATGTACACCTGGCATAGACTAGTACAAACCAGAGTTAATATAATTACAAACTGAAATGGAAGTACTATTCACATCTTATGATAAGTGGGTTGCCTAATTTTTTGTTCCCTTTGAACAAAATAGGATGTGAGGAAGTCAAATGTGTATAAATATATTTTTCAACAAAGTATTTAAAAAAAAGAACCACTGAGTAATTATATTGGTCTTCTAAACACAGCTGTAGCATCATTTTGTGGTAATTTTATACCTAATTGATTTGTTTCCACTATTGCCTACCATGAAGATTTTAAAATAGACCTACAATGCAGGTCTACCAAACAAAATTAGGGATCTGCGGATAGTACTTTTGAGGTTCGGGCAGTAAAAATAACCACGGGTATTTGGTCGGGTTCGGGTAACGAAATAAGTAAAAATAGACCTAACTAAAATATATATTTTTTAAAAACGTTCAACTTTTTGGGTGTAAATATTAGTGTACTCTTCATCTCAAGCAGCCACCCATCATTTTTCAGGTAAGCTGTTGGTCTCCTTTCTTCTCCCCCCCTCAAAAAAAAAAAATAAAAACATATATCTAATGCAGCCAATTATAGGCATTCTATCAAATCCAGAAAACTGGGGGTGTGGTTTAATTTGAAATTTGATGCTGAACATTTTCTGACATGTCTAAAAAGTTTTATTTTTAATACCCCCTCTTGTCTCCCCCCCAGTCACCCAACATCTCGTGAGATGCAATGCAACAGGTACACCAAAAACAATCAGAGAAGCATATAAAAACTATTGATCTTTTTGATTTTCGTCAACTGTCACTCTGTCAGACATGACAACTCACAACATTATTAACAATCCTTTAAAAACAATTTACTACTTGGCACTTTCTTGTGTACTTAAAAAAAAAAAAACCTGTATAGATTATTTATATAATTTTTTTCAAGTACCGGTACCCGTAAAAGCCCGAGATTTGTCATTAAAACCCCCGAATTTCTTGTATGTACAAATACCCGAAACTAGCCAATATTTCGGGTACCCGCAGATCCCTAAGTAAAATGCATTCAACTTTTTTTATGCAGTGGAACTACCCTTAAATATTTTGTCAGTTAAATACACAGTAAATTCACCATCTTGTTTCAACATTTTTAAGTTATACACTTCTACAAGATGAACATTTCAATGGTATTCCACTGTACAGGCCAACATAAACACTACACACACATTTGACTGAAATAGGTAGGCCTATCATGCTACTGTATCGATAGACCATCACTCATCAGTCTTGGAATATTCTTGACAAGTGCACTTCACAACACCAGAAGGTTTTTGACTGATCACGATGTTGCCAACATTGTATCCATAAACAACTTTCCACAGATTTAATTATTCATAGTGTTATAATATAATATTCACTGTAGTCGTCTTTTGGTTTTGTTTTAACTCAATTAAGATTGTGGATGTACTACTATTTCATAGTAGGCCAAATCAGTGTATCACAAACTCCCAGAAGTCTCCACTACATTAGATGTTTTGGCCGTCTGCATTTGTTTACATTAGTGGTATGTTTGTAGACACTAGACAGTATATAATTTGTTCGTGATAAATGAAAACATGGCCGCTAATGTCAATTGCTATAGCCATGTACCATAAATGATAATTAAAGATGCACTCTACAATGATATTGCAGGTTAAGTAGGCCTAAGTAATTATTTGTAAGCTTGTGATTAATATAACCATCAAACTAAAATGAATAAATAAGTTATAACACAATGCAATCTTAATCCCACTCATGTAATGCATATCTATATGGTATTGTTTAACTTGTAAACTTAAAGCACCTTTTATAGTATAGCTATGCAGGATATCCAATGATATAAAATATGTAATTGCTAAGTTTTTGTGTTTAAGTTCAAGACTGCATCAGTCAACACAGTAAGTAGCCTAGCAAGTAGTAGTTCAATGTTATCATTTATAAGTACTACGTACTTACGTTAGGTAGGTATTTGAATTTAGTTTCAAAATCACATAAAAAAAAACACCTAAAAGAGGCCTATTGGTTTACAAGTTTGAAGTTTTATTACTAGTTACTAAAAGTAATAGTCCAATATAGATCATATCATTCATAATGAGAAGAGTTCTTCTCATTGTCATCTTGTAACATGGGAGGGACAAGGCATTAGGCATAATGCACGCACACAGCCTTTAACACTAGTTATTTACTTACACAGAAATTGTAGATAGTAGCATACCAGTATTATGTATAGCGTTTGCATATAAATTTGTTCAGCTTTGTTGGATAATACTGTTGTAAGAAAGTTTTTATAAATTCAGTCTTATTCTTTTATCTGCTTGGCTGAGTTTTAGGCTTTGGCATTTTCGTTAAAAGCGCTTGAATGTCTTTTTTCTCGTCATACGTTTTCCACAGCTCGAACAAATTAATAACATACCGAGCAACTTCTTGTATCTTCTCAATGTCTACATTAAGCTCGGCAAACCAAGATCTGAGATGATCTTTCTGCAAGATCACACAGGCAATTTGAAGGCAACCTAAAACAAGAAGAGTAAAATACATAGAATTGCTAAAATCTCAAAATCGACAACATGCAAGCGACGTTGATTTGAGCGGCGGATGATTTCAAACTTCATCGTGGAAAGATCAGAGGATACAAACAAAAAAAGTCCGCATAGTGTAGGGCTATCTTGAATCATAAAAAAAGCCATCTTTTGATCCCCAAAGGTTAGGCCTGGAAAGTGACAAATTATAATAGTGACAGTGAGCCTATATGTCAGGCAAGGCCTCAAGGGGCGGGCGGTATGAGTGACACCATACACACAACACAATACATAGCTAAGAAGCTGAATACAGAAGTTTAAGGAGATTTGACATAGAAATTCAAACAACAATACAAACTGGCTCGACCTGTTGGCTAGCTGCCTGTTGTGCACTTATTAGGCTATGATTTGAACTAACAAAAATTAAATTAGATATTTAGGTAATTTTAACTGATGAAGGATTGATGATAAAGAAGGAAGGTGAAACAGAAATCCACTTGCAAAGCTTTCTGTTGTTGAATAGTAGGGCCTACCAAGTAAAAAGTAACTTTATGCGGTATGCCCAGTTAGCAATTGGTTTAGTAAGATACGCCTATGTATGTAGGGCCTATATGAAGTACGACTGCCCAATTCGTTTACTAAGCATTAAAGCAATCCTACTAAATGCCTTTACCTAAACGTGATCCCTTTGCTGACTCTCAGCCATAGCCGAATGTCTATGATTCTGCCAACATTATAGCCCAGAGAACAATTGAGGGTGAAATGGGAAACCACAAATTATTAACAATTCAAGCATCTTGGTTCTTCTGTGAGTTAGAGAACTGTAAAGTTTGTAACACTTACCTAAAGCTATTTGATATGGTGGGTACAGGAGAGACACATCAGTGCGTAAGCTGTCATTGACAACTCTCCACGCTAATGCCAGTAACTGGTCCTCGTGGCCGATATCTTGTATTAGTTGCAGCAGAGGCCGATAAGGCTGGTATACTATCAGGCAGCAGTCTAAATTTTCCAGCAAGTAGAATTCACATTCAAGGATGTGATTAGTTCGGTACGGAAACTCTTGAGTGTATGCATAATTGAACTTGTTTTTCACTGAAAAAATTCAATGCCACGTATAATTTTTAACACGATAGTATCATATAATAATCTCAACAGCAATAATAGTAAAAGAATTAATAAAAATCTTAAAGCTGAGCCAATTCTCCTCCTGCATTAGTTCTAAGACATGATGTTATGAACTATAATTTGCTGCTAAAAAGTGTAACCTTTCAAGCTCATACATTTTTGTCATAGGTACATTTAGTTAGCTACAGACAGCGCAAAACATTATAAATTATCCATACTCACTTGGTGTGAGTCCGTATCGGATAATATCTATCAAGCCAATTTAGCCATGCACTTTCAGAGCACTTTCTACTTTACAGAGCTGTTTTATTAAAAAGTATAAATAGATTTGTTTAGCATTTATTTAATGTACATCCTATTCAATTACAAAACTGATTTACAAAGGACATGTCTACCACGTTTTGATCATTAGTACCCATACTTACCAACTGTTTGACAAGTCGTGATGAGACGACTATTAGAAATAACACCAAACTCCTCTACTTTTGATGCAAGGAATACACAAGTTGGAGCCAATAAAAGGGGATCGATACATTTCAGCGAGTTGCGAGCATAGAAACGCTTGAAGAACACGGTTGCGGTTGCAATTACTTGTTGCCTGAGCTTAAGCTGTTCACCAAGAATCTGTATCACTAAATGAAAAAACAAATTGTGTTAGACATGTAGGTAGGCAGTGGAAGATGAGAATATAATTAGATTTCACAAATCTACCTCTAGCTAAAATAAAACATAGGTTATAACCAAACATTACAGTCAGGCTCCATATTACGCAACCAACATAGGCCTATACTTACAATTAGAAAAAAATATAAAAATCTTCTGATATTCTTCTTCTGATAAAACGGCAAGGTCAAGCTGCCGCTCTCGTATCAAATCTTGTCTATCCAGGAGCCATTGTTGACTGAAACACAAACATAATAACATGTAACAACTGAGATGGATCTGGTCAGTGGAAAGCTAGTGATCACAGTGACACTACAAGGACATTGCACTGACGATCCATGTTCTTAATTCTTATTCTCAGTTCCAAGATTAGGTATCATATTTGTTCACTAACACATTCAACCCACAATCATTGTTCATTGTAGCCTATCACTTTTAGTTATTCTAATATAGAACAGAAGGGTTGGCTACAAAGTAGGCCTACTGATAAATATTCGATAGTGAAAATAAAGTACGGTAGGTAGAAAACAGAGACGAGTAGAATGGCGAAATGGGAATGTTCCAGAAAAAGAGTGACGAAGGAGAGATGCTGAAGAAGACTCGATACCGAACAGACTTTCAGCAACTTGAGAGATAGGCCTATAAAAAACACAATTGCTGTAGGCCTACCAATGATGTTGCCAAGATCAGGCCTACAAAGCATCCTACCATTTTGGCAGTAATAATGGCTTAAGAAAGATCCATTGTAGCCCCTCGGCGTGGGCTACCTACCTACCAAGAAAATATACTACTCTAGGCCTACTCCAGTATCCATTCACACAACACAAGACATGCATTTAGGGGTAAATCTAGTCTAGGCAAGGCTAAAGTGTGCAACAGCTTGGAAAGAGTTCCTGTTGCTGTTACAGTAGCCTAGGTCCTAATGGGCAATGCTGAATCATAGCCATATTATTTACTAGGCCTAGTGCTCATCCTCGGGCTATTGTGCATAAACTTTTATTGCATCTGACAATATTAATGACCTGAAATGAAAGGGTGGGTCTAGGGACTATGCCCCTATATGTCTCTATGTGTATTGGCAGAACTCGGAGAGGTCAAGTCACAGGCCTGCTGTCATCTAGGGCTAAGGCCTAAAGCTTACGCTAAGCCTAATTGGTTATACAGACAATATGAAGTGGGTGAAAAAAATTTTCGATCTCTTAAACTAGAAGTTGCTCAAGTACTGATTGAATTGAAATACAGCCTGTGTAGATCTTCTTTATGTAAAGTTCTATAAACGCTCTGTTTGCAAATGTGAGGTTATGTTGGCCAAGGGAAGTAATGAGAAATATTTAAGAGATTACTAGAAAATAATCATTATTTGAACATTATACGTACTGATGAGAGCTCTGCCAAAAATTTCCAGCCATACTGCTGTATTTAGTAACTAATATTAAGACGTTTTAACTAATTTAGCATAGAAACTTGCAAACGTAAACAAATTTGAGTTCAAGATATTCTTCTTCTACTTCTTCAGAATGGCACTGCTTGCTCAATGTGTATTTTCACGGTTGGTAAGCGGTGAGTCTCGGCAATCGCGCCAAAAAGTACAAATAGACCTAGATGTTTCAAACGCACTAAAAAATAGTTTACCAAGTACGGTTTTATTTTATTATCAAAAGCATATTGCTTAAAACACACAATCTTTACGAATATAAAGTGATTGAGGTGAAATATTGTTATGAAAAGTAGAAAAGTGCATGCTTCAAAGTTCACTTAAAGGGGTTCTCACCCGCTAGATTTATTTTTTACCATATGATCTACAGCACCACACCAATCGATAATGAACCATTAAACATCGTGAGTTGAAACCTGTGAATTGTTATTAATTAATTAAATTTCTGGTTAACTGCCGCGGCGACTGTTGGTGTCAGCCGGCTTTTGGTGCGAGTGTACTCGAAGCGATATATCTAAAAAAATAGACGGCCTTGGTGTACTCCATTCGACACCGCATAGCAGACCGCGTTCATTGTGCATGCGTTGACTATTTCCCCTCCCAATACTACTCTCTCTCCCTCTCTCTCTCTCTCTCTCTCTCTCGCTTGGCTTACTTGACACCAACTCGACAGTCGACACCCGCCGACTCGACGTGCACAGCAACGCACAGCAACGCTCAAAACGAAATGGAGCACCCGATTACAAATCTTTATTTTGTACCTGAACGGAAGCTCCGATTACAAAACCAAAATATACGAAATACGCAGAAAAGAAAGACGCAGCAAAAAGTATTACATCATTTTTTTTTTGGAGCAGAATCCTCCAAGGTCCCAAGGCATACAGGTCGTCCCAATGCTATTTCTTATGGGAGATTTTCGCCGATGGGACCTAGCTCGAAAATCACTAACTTTGATATTTTTTCCCCGGGTTATGGTGAACCCGATTTCTTTTCATTTAGTCGCTAATTTCATAGCTAATCAGCCTTAGTTAAACATATTTTTTTGGGGTAGCGGGTGAGAACCCCTTTAATCCAGGGATCACAAGACATTTTAAGAAAATACTTTATTTGTATAATGTAGAGTGACAATCCTCTGTTTTATTTTTCTCTATGGACAATCCCTTCGAGAAATGAAGCTCTTATTTTGGGATACTTTATTTTGTTCAGTTCAGCAGACCACAGATTATCAGCAGTAGCTATCTTTGCATGTGCAGTGCACCAGATCAACCACCTTGTAACTACTATGGATGTCAAACGATATGAAATTTCTTATCGGTAATCACCGCCCCCCCCCCCCCCAAAAAAAAATTATCTCAATATATCCTGATAATATTGGCGGCAAAAAATATTACGTCGATATTGCCTATTAAATTTATGATAATAATCTAACACCCAGTTCCAACATGCATCAGGTCGGGGGGGGGGGGGGGGGGGATGCATCACCAGTGGACTGTGGATTCTTTAGTGGTTGCTAGCCAGGCTGAGTACATCCTCTTCTTCTTTGCTCACTTCTAAGAAAGGTGTTTCCAATAGTTCTGTCCTTTGATATTTTTTTGTATTAAATTATATTATTAAATAAGAACTTACATATTTGTGCATTTATTACTCCGTTCTTAAATTGTGTGGGTGGGGGGGGGGATGACAAAACAGCTATCTTGTAGGGCTATGTGAATCTAGGAGAGCGCCAAATTCAAATATAAAATCAAATCGTTGCGATTATTGCACAGGATTTAACATCGTACGATTATCGTTGAAATTCCTACAATTTTCTCGTAAACTATTACCTATTAACATTCTATTGAGCATACTTTATTGAGGTATTACCTCCACACTGTTTTTTTGGACTGTAGTTTGGACTGTAGACACTGACTACGTATATCACGCAATTCTAACGCGCTTGGGATGAAGGCGCCTTGCTTTCAATCGGTAGATGAGTGAGGAATCTGCTCCGTATATCTGAAGCGCCCTTATCTACACCGGCTGCGAATTCAGCCAATCATAAGACAGGCCCTGCATCGTGGATCCGCTTTGACGTGTATATCACTTACATCAAAGTGAATTCTAACCTCCAACTCGCTTGCCCAAGCGAGTTGGATGGCCGCCGCCTTGAGGTAAATTCGAAGTGTATACCACACTCTGCAACCGATTGGAACCAAAGCGCCTTCATCCTAGGCGCCTTAAACTTGCGTGATATACAACTGTTGCAACTGTTTTCGTCCGCTACTTTGTGAAACCTATTTTCAATGAATATACTCATCCACGCATCCATCCTATGATGGATGGACATAAGCCTACTGTTCATAACGCAGTGCTTCTCAAACGTTTGTACTCAAGGCTCATGTCTATAATCTGACAATTGCTGAAACCTTCCCCACATGAAATATTACATTTACTAAAGTAATTATGACTCCACCAACGCCAAGTGTATGTTTGGTAGTTCGTGGTACCGGTATGGTTTGGAGGCCTACTCATCGTAGAATATAATATCATTGGGTTTGAAATTTCAAACCCAATGATAATATGCAGGCAAAAAATTATTAACTGAAGTAAACCACACTGACATAAAACAAGATAAAATAATGGAATGGAAAACTAAAATCAGTTGGTGTCTCACTTGTATTTGCTCCGCACCTCACAGTTTGAGAACGACTGTAATAATGTGTACACGACTACATGATTCTTAAATCTTTAAACAGTGTTAGTTAGTTGTTTTTGAAAGAGTTACTAACATGAACAGAACTTTTATTAAGTCAATTAGTCAACAAAATACATACATATCATGAGATAATCTGGAGGAAAATACAATGCAGATGTTTTACAACATAGTATTACAATGCATTACAAAGCACTGACAATTTCCAATGCAATAAATATAGATGAATTGACATTTCACACATGCAGTCTTACACTTTTATTGAGTACATAATCATGAACTATTTGTGACAAAATATGTTCATATTACTTGTGGCTCGTTACTCTGAAGAAGGTACACACCGCCTTAAATTGTATCAAGTGAATACAGTAATAATTGCAGTGAAAACATACTAGACGATGCAATCCCTGGTTAAGAAGAGTGCAGTTGACACAACTACTATTCCAGAATGGAGACTCTGTGATGGTTTGGCTTAACACATTAACATTATATAACAGGAGGAATTATTGCATTTTATGCAGTTGAACACAAACACTAGTAAACAATACTCCTAAACAATTACTAGTAAAGAAGTACAAATTAAATGTAATCGAAATGAAAAATTCAATCAGGACATAAATTTGTCATCTATTAGCTTTTGAACTTGGATCACTGGTAAACTAAAACTACAATAAAAATATCTTGTCATAATAAGAAAATGCCACTTTCAAAGTGGCAACTTGTTTCAAAAATGAAAAGTAAGCAAGCAAGCTAGTCTCATCACAATCGTTGGATGTATTACAGTACCTGCAATACTAGTTGCCCTTCACGACAACATTAGGCTAGTTATGCTACCACAGGCAATGTTCAAATTGACGATAGAAACAGCAATCATCCGGAATTAATCCAGAATTTGGGGAGAAAAGTTTTCAATTTTTAAGTACGGTACAGTATTACGAAACTGTGAAGAAAAGTCTTAATTGAAATATTTCTCTTATACGAATGTTACAACCAGTACGCATTCGATTATATAATTTCGTCCAGTAAAATAGCCTCATCTCCTGATTTCAATTGTGTTTACCCCCCTCCCCCTCCTAATTCATCTTCATATTGTTTCCTGAAGCAGTCACCAACTGGGAAGAAGTCCCAACATCGTTGTTGATACATGTTCCACACGTACGTTTCTTGACCAGTGTACTCCGTGTCCGGTTTGTTGATCAAGTGCATTAAGAAGAACCTAGAACAGGTGCATTAGATTTATATAGGCCTACTGCTGAAATTATTAATGGTTAACATTAAGCCTGAATTTATGAGATCATTTTATCAAAAGGTACCATATAAAGAAATTTGATATATGGATCACATTAGGAGCTTAATGCTTAAATGCGATTTTAAGATAATGAAAACGAGATAGATAATGGTGATACATGATTCATTCTCTAACCACTCAACTATGTAACATATTAAATAAATGTGAGTACATTTAATGTATATTGTAAATGGGAAGTGACACAATTATATCTGAACATAGGCCTATAGGTTATGTACCTTAAGAGTCACTAACCAAAATATAAAATATCGTTAAAAAACAAAACATATAACTTATTCTACTTTAAGACATAAGGGCTTTTCTTTTATACAGTACTATAGTCCGGACGCCGTAGGAAAGAAAGTTGTGTCGTCATAACTAATTACTCTGGCCGGCGTAGTGATATGTGGACGTTTACGCAGTGCTCATCCGCGCACTATATCGGCAAAATGCAACATGGCGCTTGACGAACGCAAAGTCCACTAGATCACTTGTAGCGTGCGCGCAGGCTTCGCAATTACTCCGCTAGGAGTAAATCCAATAGACCGTGGACGAACGTTGCTGCGCTCACAACCCGTTTCACCGCCTACCTAGAAGCTTAATACTTCCCATCGAACAAGCTGTGGTGCGCGGCGATTTGAATTTATGACAGCTGTTGTTCAATGTTGAAAGAGTAACGACGCGTTCCATACGTAGGCCTACTTTGAGAGCAATGTTAGTATCTATAACTTCACAAATTAACAATGCTCTATAAGAGCTTCCATTATTTTATAAGCGTTGCCTACCTCGCAAAAAAGGTCTCCATACTGAAGTAATTAGCTATGTTTACATGGCGGACCGTACTGAGTACCAGACTGAGAACCGTCATGGATGCTTGCGTTTATATGAAGGTCTACCCAAATTTCATTTCGGTCTCGCGCCACACTTGTTCGTTTGGTCACACATAACCTTACTTTTTCCTTCTGCCATATAAAATTAATTTAAAGATGCATCCCGGGGAACAAAAGTTTACAAGCTGTAGTAAATATTTTATTTGATTTTTGTTGGTGGCAACTACAATCATTTTCCACTTTATTCACCTACAAACAGCGTTCGTTCAAGGTTTCAGTTCTTCAGTCAGTACGTTCTACCCGTTTACATGAAGGACACTGTACGGTCTTTCGGTACGGTCTAGCTTTTTTGGCGGACCGGACCCAGTCGGTTCGGTCCATTTTCTAGGTGTTAACATGGTGTGGACCGTACTCAGTACCGGACTCAGTCCGCCATGTAAACGGGGTTATTGTTAAATTTTGAAAATCAGGCTTTGTAGCTTTGGTAGACTATATATACAAATTATTTATTTCATATTTCATATTATATTTCATGTTTCATTGGACATAGTATTCTTACAGTCATGATGTACATCAATTTGACAGAGTATTATAAATACATAACAGCTTTCACCCTGTTTCCATTTACCGATTTAGAATCTAAAACCTAAAAAAAAACTTATCTCTACATGTGGATAGTCACAGGTCAGTCAGGACAAAGGAGAGTTAGATACATTATTGAAAACATGGTTTACTATGTGCCATCAACTATGGGAAATACTCGGATACGGGATAGCTTCAAATTCTGGTCGAAATGGAACCAATGAATCCGTATCTTGGTAATATTATTTATTTAATATTAGTTTTAATATATTTTTACTGTGCATGCTGTAGAATGAGATGAATTCACATATTATACCACCTTTCGGTCCAATGTTTGTCTACCACCTGCCACCCTCCGTCCCTCATAATGTAACCCAAGGGGTTTGTGCATGGGTAGGCCCACTGGACCGCTGCCAGACACCCGTATTTTCTTGCGCAGGTGGAGTCGAGCCACACTTGTCACAACTAAACATGCGAAAAGTGGAGACTTTAAGGAAATAAAAAATACAAGAAAATGAAAATAAGAAACAAAACAATCACCTATACGTAGTGCAACTTATTGTTTAGTAGAGCACGTCACTCACTAATAATGTGTACAATAGCCCACACTGTGCTTACTTTTCAAAACAAAGCTTCAATAATGAATAGGCCCCTATACAACTTCTTATTAGATGAGCGCAGCGAAGCGGAGTGAATCTCTCCATACAACTCGATCGGCGCTTTGTCTGTGTGTGTGTGTGTCTGTATGTGCGCTAAATTTTGTTCGTCGCGCACAGGTCAAACGGCTTGACGGATTTGGCTGAAATTTTCGGTCAACATTTGTGACCACTAAACTAGATGCTGTTAACATAATCAGTAAAATCCGTCAAGATGCCAACCTGCAAAAAATTAATTAGTGAAAAAAATACAGTTGTATTTTTGTTTTATTGAAACTTATGAACAGATTTAAATAATGTTTTAAATAAATATTGACACTAACAATGTCGATACCGGATAAGAGTTTTGGAACTATAACTTTAACCACCATTTAGTAAAAAAATATTTAGTTTCTATTTACGGGAACTTACATTGGTTTCTTTACAGTGCTCCACTTATACGATTCTCATTTGAGGACCATTGAAGTTAGATGCACATACTATGCAAGGTGAATGGCGTGTACAAAGAGACCTTCCTAAAACTACTTTTGGAATTTCGATAACGTTAATAGAATGGCAACAATGGCGCTTTATGTTTTATGACTTTAACGGCAAAAATGCAAATGTTAACAACGAACTTTGTAGACAAATTAAAAAGCTTTTATTATGATTTAAATGCGGTTATTGTATAATAAAACACTATCACATTTTAGATCTAGCCTGTATCTACATTGTGGAGTTTTCTATACACAGATAACTTTAATAGTTTATGAATTAGAGCCTTTTGAGTAGACCACGGTCGAATGAAATTATGCGGAAATCCATTGGAAAATCAACTTCGAGGTTTTAATTTATTTAAAGAAAAATTTTAAACGGATTTAAATAATATTTCGTGTAATTATTAGCAACATATCGGGAAATAATATACACAAATTCTAAGATTGTAACTTAAACCACCATCTTGTAAAAAAATCACATGTTTGTTATAAAAGTATATTTTTTAAGCGGTGTAGATATGCAAAATATTTATTTAATTTCCTAAAAAAAAAAAATCGCTCATCTGGCAACGCGGAGCGTTTTCCTAGTTATTCTATATTCTTACGTTCTAGGTACAATAGTCTTCCTGTCCTAGCTCACATACACACATTTGTTAGGCATAAATTTGATAGCCTACTTTTGTCTAGTATTTACAATCATTATCATTATATCCAACAATTATTAATGTTCCCGTACAAGTGGAGATAGAGGTGGTTTGCGAAAACTTTGAACCTTGGCTGTGGCCCTACATATACAATATACATCCCTAGGATTTAACTGTTTTTTTTTTTTTTTTTAATTGGACCTGAAAAAGCTGGATGTATAATAATTATTTACAAATAAAATATAACAACTTAAATATAAATAAATAAATAAATTCACATTTAGAGTCTACCCACTCAGTAACAAGACTGATTTTCAGTGGGGGACTTTAATTTAAAGCGACTTAACCAACCTTGTAGGCTCCAAACACCATCGACGAGTGAGCGATAATAACCAATCAAAGATCGACATGTCAAATATGAAACATATGAATCAGTGATTGGACAGTGCGAACACCTGCGGACAAATGCCAGAATCAACAAGGCCGATTCAGAAAAACTTTAGGACGGCTTTAAAGTCACCGTTTACTTATTCGTAAGACAAGAAGTGTTGGAATTGAATCCACATAAGAAGTTAAAAAAACTTCTGCCTGAAGCGGGATTTGAACCCGGGACCTTCTGCATTGGAAGCAGGGATGCTAACCACTGGACCAACGAGCCACCTAAGTACATATAATTATAAGGCTATCATATAAAAACAATAACAAAATGTAAATAAATTATCTATGCCAGCATTTACAGATTTTTCCCATTTCAAAATATTGGTTTCTTCTCGAGTAGTGTAGGGCCTAGGTTCATAATGGAACTGCCAATGGCTCGTCATCATCTTCTTCCATCTCATCACTGTCAGAGTCCTCAGGAGTGGGATAGCTTTGATGGGTAGAGGTTGTGGCTGTGATGGGTGATGTAGCAAAAATGGGGTGTTTGGAAGAAGTGGGTAACCTGGGATTTGTAGGAGTAGCGGAGCTGGGGCAAGAATTGAGGTTAATTGGTGGTTTAGCAACATTGACGATTTTGGGAGTACTAGTGGGAACAAAAGTTTGTCTGGAAAGGTTAACTGACGTGGGAATTGGTGGAATGGACGAAGTGGGTTTTTTGGGGAGGATAATTGTGATTACTCTGGGGGGTTGGGAAGTAGGTCCAGAAAATGTATTTGGAATTGTTGGAGTGGGTGTGGGTGCAGTTATGATGGTAGTAGGCGTACTGCCATTGGGGAGATTTAATGCCTGGAAAATGGAAATACAACAGAATTAAATAAAATACAGGATACAGGCAAATCAAAATATAGTGCCTATGTAACCAAAAGAATTATTATGACAGAACAGAAAAGAATTCTTATGAAACCAGACAAATGTGTCTTCTGATATGCCTGAACCAATTCATGAGGCCAAGCGTAGGAAATAAATCAGGGCTAGGCCTATAACCAGACTTATTTGATTATTTTTCACCTATAGTGACTTGCACTTTGCATGTGCTGTAGTTTGTTGTTTGCTAGGCTTACTTTGATGCAAAGAAATGTGTTACAATAGTTTGATATTGAAATATAGGACAGGCTAAACCAGCTACCTTTAGGCCTATTTGCATTGTTACGTTATTCATATTTCACTATGGGCTGGTGTATCACAATATAGGCTACAGGGTCACTAACCACTGGCAACCCTACCATATCAATTGGGCCTAGCACCTTCAATCTAATCAATAGTGGACATGATATAATATATTAGCTAATCGTAGATAGGTCTAGGACTATAGGGCCTAGCTGCTAATGAAATAACCAACCTGTTCGTTTGCTATGGAGAAGAAACGTTTTACTCGGGCAATGTCAATTTTGTCTAGTTTCGTATCGAAATATAGTTTTTTTTTTTTTACATTTCGAAGGTGATCTGTAACGTAAATATAGTCAATATTAAGCAAAGGCCAATGCCTTGGTCTAGAGTAGACAAATAGGGAACCCGCAACTGACGTCACATCAGGACTACAACAATGGAACAAATGAATTGAACTGGGCTGCGTACCAACTATGACTGGCAGTCACTACAGTGACTGAGATCCGTACCAACTTGACTCGCAGTCAAGCTGCAGTCACTGCTTTTTGCGTACCAGTTTACCTCGCAGCTACCCCTCCAGTCACTGCGATGACTAGGCTGAAAAGATCCAGCTGTCGCAGTCAAGGGGGGCGTGGCTAATAATTTTACCGCGAATTATGAATTTATAGACAACATTATATGGTTTAAATAGTAAGTGACATCACAACACCATATAATCTTATCTTAGAAGTCCCATAAGCGTTAAATTATTAATGTTATGTTATAAAGTTAATTAGCAGATGGCAAATGTTGCTTTTATGAATGACAATTTCTGCTGTTGTCTGCTTTCGCTGTGACTGTGACTGCATCCCGTACCAGCTGCTGCGTTCACTGCGTTGACTGGGCTACCCCCACCACCAGTCACAGCCACAGTGAACGCAGTCAAAGTTGGCAAGGTCTACTTGATCTCCGCCTAGCGGAGTTCGACGAGCCTCCGCTAGGCGGAGATCAAGTTGACCTTGAAAGTTGACCTTGAAAGTTGGCAAACAATCAGCTGTCAAAATAATAAAATTGCAGCCATAGAAATAAAAACAAGTGTAGCAATAGTAACTGCTCGTAATTTAAAACTTTTAATGATAGACAACGACTGAGTGAAAGTTTTGTATGTGTATTTGTTTTCCAAAATCAGAAGAAATTATTTTTTGACAGCTTGTTGTTTGTCCATCGATTTAATTCATTTGTTTCATTGTTGTTTTTTGGTGTTGCTAGTGCCCAGGTCCTAGAGGCTCTATGTCATATTTGTCGTTTGTAGACCTGTAGGCGGCAGGCCCCTACGTAGGCCTAGGCCTACGTAAAACTAGCCTACCTATTCACTTAAGGCCCGGTTCCCACAAACGGCCAAGGATTATGGCTAAAAGATGAACACAATGAGAAATGATGTGTTGCTGCACCAATCACATGCAATCTAGGCTACTGTATTGTAGCATTCGTTAGCCTAGTTATTTTGTGTGAACCGAGACGACTAGGCGTTGGCATTAGTCACTAGCGTTAGCCTTAGCCATTCGTGGGAACCCTTTCTTAATTTTCTTAGGTCTAGCCCTAGCTGGCCAACAATATCGTAGAATTGCAGTGCACAATGGCCCTTTAATTGAAGAGCTAGGCCTAGACCCTTAAGAAGGCCTTAGAGCCTAGGCTCAGCTTAGAGGGTTAAGCCAAGGTGTAGGCCTAGGCCCTAGGTTTTGCCTACTTGCCACAAAAAAAAAACACAACAAGTCCTAGCCTAGTCCTTTGGGTTTAGTCAACAAGATAAGGAGCGACTTTGGGTCGCGAACTTGGCATTTGTTAACAAGAAACATGAACCAGCTTTCATGGGATAGTCCAAAAATTAATATTTACCCAGCTTAATAATTATTTACAATTAAGAACTCACCTGCTTGGTTTCAGAATTTTCAAGAGTTTCTTCTAGAAGCACATCAACCGACAACGGCCATTTTTATTCCTTCTTCGGCAGCTTCATCCCTAGCACGGTGGGACGGAACTACTTACAATTTTCACAAATATAATGAAGTAGTTGTTAATTTTTAATTGAATACAATAAATAAGATAATAAGAAACTAAAATTTATTCCTGCATAATTTAACCGCATACACATACCAAGAGGGAGAAAATAGCATTTAAACCGTCGCCCATGTCCACCAACCTATGAAATAACAATACATGTTTACTTCTGGTAAGGCAATGAGTAGTAGTCTACATTTAAGTTAGTATTACAAGGTGTGAGGTCACTTGCTATTACATCATCCGTGACGACACAACTTTCTTTCCTACGGCGTCCAGCCTATATCAACATATCAATACAATAAGACATGAATTAATACTCACATGTAATTTGCAAGGTTATGTTCTTGCATCACGTGCGTATCAAAGCCGTGAGGCACTTTATCAAAGTAGTCTTTTCCTATGCCGCAAATGAAACAGTTTGACTCCATGTCTTCTTTCACGCTTTCCAACTGATCTCTCAACTCACCAAAGGCATCAATAATCAAACCTGAAACCAAGCACATTTCCATAAAATAAAAACTAAGGTTGTTTTGAATATTCTGTATGAAAAGACAGTCCATAACATTGCCATTATACATTATGTAATAGTACTGTGTATTATAGCCTATACTTACTATAGTACTTACTAACAAAATTAAGTACTGTAATAAAGTAGCTAATCTGATCAAAATCAAATCTGTCAATTTACTAGTCAAAATATGTCATGTTTAGAATCATCCGAAATTGAGTTAATGGGGTTTTACAAGTTGTAAATATCTGTGTTATTGACTTGTTTACCAAATGTTATTGTAAAAGAACATCAATCATTTGAGATAGAGACATTAATTCAGCAATGTCAGAAAAGTTTTAACTGCAAATGCAATTAGTATGTGGACCCAGTTCCTACTAGTGTTAATATTTTACTTTCGGCCATTCTTATTTGGAATAACTACCTCGCTCAGTAAATTGGAATTAACAAGTGGAAATTGTAAATTACCTGCCTGTTAATGCTTTTCATATACACCAATAAGTTAAGATAGGCCCTAACCATTATGAACAGGAAAACAAAGTTTAAAAATATTCTTCACTAGCATAGATTTGAAAGCGTAATAAAATAATGAATTTTCTACTAACTCTACAGTTGACAGAGATACTAGTGCAGGAGTGACATAATTCAGTTGCCTAAAATTTCATTCACAATCAGAAAATAATTATAATTTTATTAAATTAGGTACGCTGTAATACCTGGAATTTTGCAGCTAGAGAAAACTATATTACTGGGGAAATATTTAATTTATATCATATGGCTTATGTATGGGACACTTAAATGTGTTGTTACTCGGAGGAAATTTCTAGCTCGTTTTCAACTGTTGTGGTTCCGTAGTGTTGTTTAACTTACTGAACTATCGCATGCAGATTGAAGCAAAGGAACCCAAGGTTTTCCCTTACCCTGAATGATGGCAAGCAGAATGACAATAATGAAGAAGAAGAAAGTGATGTCAAACATGATTCGATAGGCTTCAACGTCATCTCCATCAGGTGACTCAATCTCGTCACCTATTCCACCGCCCGCTCTTACTCCTTTGTACAAGTGGAAGACGAAACACTGAAAACAAACACGTTAGCAGTGGTTTTAATTTCCAATAAACAAATATTTTAATATAATTTAGTTGAAGGGTTTCTTCTAGTTGCGGTTTCTGACCTTCAGAGTCTAATGTGTGTTTTACAGTGGATTTTGAGATCAATCACTAAGATAAAAGGTTTGAGTGACCAAAAGAAAATTAAAGTTCAGTGCACTCAAATAAACCAAATCAATCATGAAAATAGAGGTAACTTACAGTTAACATGTCATGACACTTTTTGTCTACCACTTCTTCCTCTTCTTGGACATAGAACTTGCGGAAGAAGTTGAAAGCGATGACAGTGTAGATGTATACAATGATCGTAAGCAGCATCACAGTCAATATTAGCTGGAAACGTAGAGATAAACATGATTATTGATTAATACTAATAATAATATTACCATTTAACTTTTTATTGACATAAAACACATCTTTTAAAAATACAAAGCTTAAAAGCTGAATGAGACAAAAGAGCCGCATGCATTGATTTAAAGTAATATAAGGCTTATCTAATGGTTGACTAGATATCATATTATGATTCAATGAATAGGCCTACTGCCAATTGTGGCTGAATAAAAATAAGGATGGCATATTTTTGTTTTATCTGGTATATATCGAAAATACTCTTAGTTGATATTTTATAGTTCTAGAATGATTTCTAGTAAAAAGTACCGCTAAAGCGCTCGTTACACGGGGAAGTGAAACGAAAAAGTGAAAAGAAAAAGTCACTTTTCTAAAGTAGAGATAGCATGTTCCTTATGGGACTTTCCGGTCGCTGTCACACGGGGAAGTCGAAAAGCAAAAAGTAAAAACTTTCCGCACTAGTCGAGCTCGGTTCAACAACTGGAAAGCGAAAAGCGAAATAACCTTGAACAGTTGGTCGTGATTGGCTGGTAATGTTGCCATGGACTACAACTTCGGGAATAAGTCGACAGTCATTTGGGACGTCCTGTTAACTTTCCTAGAGATGTGTGTAAACAAGGCGGTGGTGTTACACGTACGTACAAGACGGGAGAAATCAATCGCCATACCTAGTTGGTTACCACTCTTGCCGCACAGCGCCCGATAGTGTTGCACGTAGGTTGAGAGATGGCGCCACACGCACACTGTTTCTTTTCCTCGAGAGGTGTCCCGTGTAACAACTTCGGAAAGTCTTTTTACTTTCCACTTTTTGCTTCTCACTCTTTTCACTTCCCCGTGTAACGAGCGCTTAAGGAGGAATAAAAGCTTGAAAAAATTCTATGGACCAAAAGTCAAAGCAAAATTTGTATTATCTTGACACAAAGACAATTCCAAATTTTTGTAACAGTACTATTTGTAGCCTATGCATATTTTAATAGTATGACATGAAATGTCCCTCCAACTTTCAACATGTTTTAAAGAACCAGCCTAAAGCAAAGTAGGCCAACTGGTACCAAGACCCAGATTTTTTTAGAATAAGGTAGATGCCAGTTTTAGAAGAGTGTTTGGATCAACACTATGTCACTATTGATGTGTTGGCATTAGAAAATTTGATTCAAACTGTGCACACACATATACAACATACTACACCTACAGTACCCTACGTAGACAAATTTAACTTCATGGGAAACCAACAACTACAAACATTTAAATTGTCAACATTACCTGTTTGCCGTTGTGTGTTACTGATTGCAAGATGGTACGCAGAGTTTTGAAGCCAACCGCAACATCAAGTAAATGAGCAGCGAAGAAGAAGTTGTTAAAATTGCCAAGAACTGAGAATGTGAAGTACCATAAACTGTAGAGGAATGACTGAAAGCAAAAGTTAAACAAACACAATAAGTGTCAGGAAAGTGATAGGGTGTATATAATATTATAATGGCTGACCTTGAGATAATGACATGGCAGTATTTCTTTACAACACACTCCTTAGTCCTTACAGAAAAATATGTTTTATATAAATTTACGACAAACAGATTTGGAGATCCCAAAAGCTTCTAATGCGGTATACAACCCTATGTAGCACTGTAGCTATACCACAATGCCACTCGAAGCAAAACATCATATTTTACAATATCGAAAATTGAAAGTAATATAGATAGGCCTTTAGTCCATTGGTCCACTAAGACTTTACAAAGAAGTTTCACAGCATCAAAATGCATCTGAATAATGACTAAAGTACTTCTAGTAGCAGTGCAATATAGTACTACACTTGTAATGTTTGTTATCAGTAGCAGTGAGGGTTTGACTAGCAACTACGTAAAAGGGAAAGAGACAACTCACAAAAATGGGGGTTGGGTCAGAGCTCCAGTTTTTAAAGGGGTAAACATTTTCCCATAACTACTGTACTGCAGTTATTTC
Organism: Isoperla grammatica; assembly: GCA_945910005.1. Taxonomy (NCBI): domain Eukaryota; kingdom Metazoa; phylum Arthropoda; class Insecta; order Plecoptera; family Perlodidae; genus Isoperla; species Isoperla grammatica. The sequence continues at coordinate 41,335,235 of OX246737.1, read as the reverse complement.
GTGATTTTTTGATTCAAAGAAGACAACTCAAGAGATTACCTTTGACCATAACATTATTGAAAGGGTTAGCACACCCAATAAACTAATGACTAACTATTGAGTTGAGTGCTCTTGCTCTTTATAAAAACTATCAGCCACAATGAAGTTTTGGAGGAGTTACTTACCCCCTAGTTATACCACTGATGCTACACAAAGTTTCCTATAAACTGTGTAGTGTAGTATACTACTATGATGAATCTGGGATATAACAGAGATGTGGCTTGACACAGGTTTCTGGGTATACCTGTTTAATAGTTTTGTAGTATATACATGCAGTTTACGTAGTTTTATAGTTGGTAAACTTACATTATCAGTAATGGTAACACCAGATTTCCAGATTTGATACCTCCAATCGATATTGACAATACTGGAACAAAAATAATTGTACCAATATTAGTATTATTGATATCAATAAGCAATCATGAATATATATATCATATTTTTGAAAGGAAGGTAAATTTCAACAAATATATTTTTGTTTAATTTTGTTTGTTGTACATGTTTATTTCATTTGATTAGTATTTTAAAAACTGAATAGGCCTAAAGTAGTTTTATGCATTCATATAGATTAGGCCTACATCTTAAAGTAAAATTCCTGATAGTATTAATTTTGATGTAAACGTTTCTCAGTGAAGTTCAGGCTTGATGAAATTACTGTGCACCTTGTCATGAATAGAAAAGAAGAGCCAACCAAGTACATCGAGCTACTCACAAGTGAATAATGCCAGTTCCTTCGTCTTCCTGTGCACTGAACGACGTCTTCTCCATGCCCAAGAGATTGCTGATCGAGTCAAAGTCGTATGATTCGCTGTACTTTTGACGCACCTTCTTCTTAACAAACTTGTCCCAATAGTTGTTGGGGAACGACCTTGAAAACAAATGCCATCCATTACCTTGTGCATATTAGGTTAGCATTTGACTCATGATTGTACATTTAACATTACAAAAATATGCAATATTGTTCCATTGAGGCTAAATAACCATGTGGGTTTATTCTTGAATAAATTAATACGTACTACAACCACACTAAGACAAACATTCAAACTAGTAAACACCAAACTAAAAAGTAAGTAGGCACTATAAGAATCAACTATAATTTGAAACTATATTTCACATATACACATTGATGTACCTACTATAAATATCTTGCCAGCTTCAGTCTTATTGGCTAGGGGTCAACTATATCTTGAATATAACCACTTGTTGACTTCTCAAGTGTAACTATCTAAATGTAACGAATTGAATAGATCCTGCAGGCACCAACTTACTTTGCTGAAATAACTAGTTTATCCCAATGCGCCTTGATATCGTCGTCCTCGGGTTGTTCAGAGATGTACAGGCCGTCAAACTCCAGCCGACGAGCAATCTCCTTCTCCCTCTTGAAGATAGCCAATGGCACCTGGGGTAAAAGAGCAGTGTTCCCATATTAGGCACATCACAAATACTGTGCTGAAGTCAATGTTAGTAATATGAGCATTGCCATGATAAATTAAACAATAAATTACAAATTAAATGGCATTCTTTATGTTGTTTCTACAGAAGACATATTTTATAGATACCATGTAGGTTTGTTCACTTTTGCGACAAAGCAATTGCACCTGCAGGGACTCACCAACTAACCCGAAGTGGCGTTGATAAAGAAGGTATATTACCACCGCTGGTTCATATGTCAATAATACTACAGTAACAGTTTACTTTTTTAAAGTAGGCCTATCTTGGTACAAAGTTATAATACGGGTAGTAAATAACAGGTTAGCTTAGTAGCTTATGTAGTTACAATGTTAGAATCAATATTGTATAATATATAACACATATATTGAAGACCAACCCTACTAAATAAAATAAATATCACTTATAATGAAAGGCTTCATACAATTTTCTGTAATTGCCTTGTAATGTACACGTTTGTACCGTATGTTTGCAATATTCCTGAATATTTACTAAATACTAAAGTAATTAAAGATAGGTCATAATGCGTACCTTGAGATGGTAGTACGCGATGAGCAGCGCCAGAGAGACGAGAGAATGCAACGCAGCCATAGTCCTCAACAACGGAGCCATGTAGAAGTAGTCTTCGCTGACGTGGACCAGCTCGATGGGATCGTCTTCCTCCTCGGAACTCCCTCCGCCCCCGCTGACGTCCTCAGCGCTGACCGCCTCGGTTGAGTTGTTCAGTTCCCTCGACAGGTCGTCTAGCAGGTCTTCCCCAGATGTCCCCCCACTTCCACCGTCGTCGTCGTCACCCCCCAGGGTCGTTACCTGAACACGCACGGAGGGATTTTCATGTGTGGGAAAGAACGGAAAAATTGGGAAAAATTGATTTTTTTTCCATTTTTTCGAGACAGTTGGAAAAATTGAGCAAATATTATACATTGGAATCACATAATTTTTATCACATAAAGGAAATTTAAATTTAAAAATAATTACTTGAAAGTTTGCAGTTTTAATTTAAAAGTGGGTTATAAATAATACATTTGAAGACTGGAGTTAGTATAGTGGCAAGTATAAAGGTGACTGTGAGGTTCAAGAGGCTAAACTACCTCAAAAACCGAATCTGAATCGGTTTCAGTTCAATATTTTCTCCGCTCATGCCAATAATAGTTATGGAAGTATGCAAAATGCACTTACTAACAGTTCAACAACAATATAACCGTGCTATAGGTAGGGGTCCATATAAGATAACTACTTTTTAAACTGGGTACCATAATTCTGCTAATTCTTTTTAAAATTGTGCTTCACTGTGCTATTTAAAAAAAAAAATATTTTCTACCTACTTAAAATGCAATCTAGGATAAATACAGAATGGAAATGACTTAGTCAAATTACCTCTAAATTTTCAAATTAATTATCTGAGTATCTGAACTAGCAAGGTCTGAGATTGTTAAGACTAGTCAATTAGTATAACATAATTATTGGCCATCAATTCTTTATGAGTTCAATCTTTCATTGTAAATGATATTATTTGAGAGACACCTAACTTAACATAAGTACTAAACATGTTAGTGACTTGTTCCTTGTAATGTATATATTGTTTCTATGGATTAGTAAACGAACAAACCTTGTAGAACAGCAGGATAAAGTTGATGAGGAAAGCCAGAACCAGGGCCACGTATTTCAGACTGTAGAAGTTGCGAGCTAAGAAGCTGACCGCTCGCTTTGCGTAGCCATTGAAGTCAATCTGAAATATTCATAATGTAATATTAAGGTTCCATAAAGGCAATCAATATATATATATATTATTGTACACATATAAGTTTAGAGTTTGGTGGTCTAACTAAAGAACTGTATTGAGGTACAGATGTAATCAACCAAGTACATGTTTTTTATACAATGTGAATGAGAAAAAAGTTCAACGCTCTGTTTGAATAATGAATAAAAATAAAAATAAAATACATTCAAGTTTAACACTTGTAGGTACTAATAAGTTCTATAGAGAGAAAGATCAACATGGTAATGGGTACGTGATTTAATCTGGTTGATAAGACGTCCTTACCTGTGACACTGCCGGCGCTTCTACTGCTACATCAGCGGACTTGGTCACAGCTTCGACTGCTGCCATGGCCGCCTGCTGTTGTGCCGACACCTCGGCCGTCGTTACAGCTGCCTTACGAGCCTGCTCGCCACTGGAAAGAGGCAGTTTGAATTTTATTACAATTATGAACAGAACATGTTAAAAAACAAGAAATTACTTAGAAATGTGAAGAGAAAGTGTCTGAAGTGGCACTAAGGAGACAAGACAAATCAAAGAAAAGGCAAGAAAATAAAAATTAACAAAGTGCAGCCTTGCTAACTTGTCAATTTGGAGAGTTCTGAGTTACTATGCCTACATATGGCCTACATAATAGAATGTAAGAAAAATGAAATCCCTTAAATGATGGAGGTGTTTGCCACTCTGCATTTTAACTGATGTATTCAGTACGTTTTTTTATTTACGATTTTAACGCATGCAATGGGAAGTTTTTTTTTCGTAAATGTCATAAGATATTCCTGGTGCAATGAGTTTTAAATGTAGCACACTTCTACACTTGTGTAACTGTTGTACTCAAAGTACAGAACTCACCCCAAGAGATCCGCCAGCGTCATAGCTCCGTCCTCCCCACCCTCGGCCTTGGCGTGTTCCCCCTCTGCCCCCTCCTCCGACGTGGACTCTCCCCCCTCTTCCACGCTGGACTGCGGAGATACGTGGGGCGTTCCCTCGTGGGGCTGAACGTTCATCTGGCCGTCCTCCTTGTTAATGTCCAGGCCGAACGCCTGCATCTGGCCGCCCGGAGCTTCCTCGGGTGTGGCGGGGAGCGCAGGAAGCGCCCTCAGAGGACTTATCTTCTCCTCCTCCTGGGGCTCCACCACCTCCTCCACCTGGGGGCCTCGCATCAGGGACATCAGCACGCGCACCAGGTAGCTGAAATGGTCAAACCACACAGTGAGCCACTGCAGCGTAGTTTCACGGTTGTCAATGCCCATTTAATATGGTGACTTTGAACTGATCGCAATATTCCGAGTCACAATGAAATAAGGTTTGTCTTCTAATTTTTGTTTGATGGAAGACTTAGTGAAGGATATGACATATTTGAGGAACAATGTTGGAAAACCTGATGGAACCAATTGTTTAAGTTCAAGATTAAGAATTGGGAAGAGGAAAATGAAGTGGCTTGGACATGCTAAAAAAGAACAAGATTACCTAGAAAAAATGATGGAATTTGAGCTTTGTGATAGAAGAAGACGAGACAGATCATGACAGTGGTGGCAGAAAGTCTGAAGAAGGATGTGGAACAGTGAGGTACAACCGAAACATGGTGAAAAGGGAAGAGTGATACCTAAACAGGAAAAACAGAGAGGGCTAGTTTCCATGCCGACCCAATGTAGAGTTAAACGTAACAACAGATGATGATACAAATTGGTGTTGCAGATGATTCACTTTTTATCGACACTGCATATCCTCATCTTGTTACGATCATCGACATTCACCAACTGTCAAACCGCATTCATATTTTCTAGTATCATGTGCATTTGCACCTATTTCTTTGCCAGTTTAACCTTCCAAGATGCACACATACTAAGTAGGCCTACACTAGATTGTTTGCCAGCAAAGGAAACTGTATTTGCATGACTGCAGTACAAGGAATGTAATGGGGTTGACTTATTGACAATAAGTTATATGTACATACAATACAAAATGTGTAGTATGCTGTTACCAACAAGTGCGCTATTGTTTCTATCAGTTCCAATCAAATACTACCATGTATTTTTATTCTACGTAACTATTGTGGCAGGTGTATGATGTAAATTATCAAACCAAGCAATGTGTTTCTAATAACTGTACATTGTACATAGTACCTAAACATTTTCAATTACAGCACTTACCTTGTAACAAATATAATGATGCTTTAATGATTGCATTGGTGAAAAAAAGAAATTAACATACAATATTAATAATTACTTAGTTATACTATATTATTAATGACGATGAAAGATGATACACTATACAGTACTATGATAGAAATGTGAACCAGTAGCAGGTCTTCTAAAAGATACAGCAACTGCGACCCACAGGAAACAGTGATTGGGCCTATTACCTGTTCTAGCTTGGTGTAAACAAAACATTGAAAAGTAATGATATATCAGCTACTTAAAATAAAATTAATACACAATTCCAAAAACTATCCTGGTTTCAAGTTACATTTGACATCATAGTCACCTTGATCGCCACGCACGATGTTCAACAAATAGAATTAAAAATACTCGAGGCATCAATCAGAACCTACCACAGAAGATTTAATTTTTCATTGTTGGTCATGATTTTATGTGATTTGGGTTGGTATACCACTTATAGTGGTATAGATGGTTGTAAAGTGGTTGTAATGTCAATGTTATATAAATGAAAATGTTTTTGAATGATAGCCATAAGTGTAGCTGTGTTTGTGATACGAGGCAATCTGAAGCTACCTTAACTGTTAATTTAAAGAAAAAAATACTAACATAATATAATATCCTAGTGAGTGATTTACATTATTCCTGAACAGGGTCTTAAATAAAGTTTGCGTTGATAAATTTAAGGACCTGTGGAATGTAGCAATGCAATATGTAATGAAAAACAAACCAACAAAAACACTCACCTTATTATTATTATCAGCTCTCTTCATTTGAAAGCATGATTGAAAATAAACAAGTTTTACAATTAAATTACTAGGTACCGTAGCTAGAATAAATGCGCAATTAACCAATTAGTAATTAGGTATACAAAATACAAAGAAGAAAATCACATTGATTTCAATTTAAGAATGAACACTATATTATCATGTTAGGGGACTCAATTTTGACACTATCAGTTATATGACCAAAATTTGCTTTTTTATGAAGCAAAGTGAAAACTTTCTACATAAAGAAAATAATTTTGACTGGACTAAAGGAGGCTGTAAAATTGCCCGAGAACGTGGTCTAAAATAACTAAATGTTAACGGGAACGGGAATTTGGATCCTGTGTTATATTACGACACGATGCACAATAATTGAGTTTCCGATTCCCGTATCCCGGTAACATGAACGGCAAGCTTTCCAAGTTAGTGTTCCCGTTAACGTTAATGTTCGCGAGCTATTGTGTATCCTCCCTAAGTACTTATTTATCAAACAATAAGCGGCCAAGGACTGTAATCCACTTACCGAATAACAACAGAAACACCAAATCCAGAATAGTAGAATGCGTAGAAGATCATCTTGAAGAAACCAATGAAAAGTTCAGGGAAAGTCATCTGCTGCATCTCCCCAATCTTGTTCTTGATGTTGGTAGGCGAGAGCATACTGAAGCAAAAGTGGACCGCATCCTTTGCACCTTGAATTCCTCTCCTGATGGGGTCTTTGGCTGCCCTGGAAATATTGTTAAAAGAAAAGAGTTAGGCTAACTTCCCAAGCAAGAAACAAAACACTTAAAGTGTATTAAACTAATTATTAATTAATAGTGTTTGTAGCCTACATTCTCAAGGCGGAGGTACACTTCCAGTATTAAAACCATATAAAAGTAGGGTTGCCGTTTGATAATCGATATATCGATTGATAGGATTATTTGCCGAAACAATCAATAATCGATTCAGTCTTCCCGAATCGATTATCACTATATCGATAATCCATCGATAATCGAATGGCTCGCCCGGCCGAGATTTTGAATTTACCGCTCGTTACGCTTCCTACGTGCTCCTTCCTCGTTACTCCTAGGCGCCACGCCTGGCAGCGTAGTAGCGTCAACCCCCACCCCTCATCTCCCACTCCCTACCCAGGCCTACCCTTCCCTCCCCCCCCCCCCCCCCCCCCGTCGAGCAGTAGAAGGGGGACCGGGCAGGCCTAGTCACGAGCGGTAACCTGTCGCCTGCAGTGAGAACGTGTTTCTTGATCCGTTGTTCGCGCGATGTTTTGAACCACGGCTAAAACAGATCTGTTTACTCCGCCGCAACTAAGAAGTGAGGTGTGGAAAAACTTTGGTTTTTGTGTCAATGAAAAAAAAAAAATAATTGACAGTAAGAGTGTAGTTTGTAGGAAGTGTAATGGTAAAGTGGTTTACAGTTGCAACACGACAAATCTTAGTACACATTTACGAAAATGTAATACTTACGCGACATCACATTTTTATTTTAAAGAAATCCCAATTTCAGACTATTGTCTTTTTCCGGTCCGTAATTTATTTGTTCGCGGGTGTATTGTTCTCACGTATCCGTGGTGTGTAACCGGCTGTCATGAATCCTGAATGACAACTGCGCATTTCCCAGTGCAAGCCGACCACCCCTCTTGCATTCCAATCTTTTCAGCCCCTCCTACCGGCTCAAGGTCAAGCCAATGACAAGGCAATTTCCACGGTCCACCCCACTACTACAGCCAGCAGTCTCCAGTTTCATCTTCGATCTCGGCAGAGTAGTATCTTGTGGCAAACAGCACAATACCCCCGAAAATAATATACTCACAAATGGTCCGCCTCTTATGCGAAAAATAACGTAATTTTGATTCGATATTTTTTTAAGTCGATTATCGCGATCGATAATCGATTTTACTGGTCCGATTATCAATGCTGAAATTCATATCAAACGGCAACCCTATATAAAAGTGACGTTTTTTAAAAGTATTTCTCGAGAATATAACAATCTGTGGTTTTGTAAGCACTATAGATGGCATTCTAAATATTTTTAAAATAATAAACAGTACCGGTAGTGTTGCTTTGCTACTTTATTACACCAAAAACTTGTTATCAAAATAAATAACAATCCTATCTCCACAATATTGGAAGTAGCCTACATATTTAGCATCAACTCTGTATCTTATGAATGATTTCACAGGGAGATGTGTTTTTACTATTTCGATGTAGGATAGTGTACTGTGTAGGATTCTTGGAATATGATCAAAAGAAACCAATTTTGTACGATTTTAGAACTTAAATACATCTAGATACTTAGAACTTCCCCTATATCAACGCTGTCTTAATATTTTTTTTTTTTTTTTATCATATGCCCACATTTGGCTTAATCAGGCCATCATGTAAGATCTGGTCAACCAGTAGAGACAGGCCTCCTTTTCTTCTCTCTTCATGCCGTTAGGCAATGCGTCACGTTCTGTTTTAAGTTTACTACATCTGAAGAGGTGATTCCTGTCCTGTTCCTCCACTCCACATAGCTTGCAGATACTAGTCTCAAATATTCCCATCCGGTGCAGGTGCTTCCCCAATAGGTCATGTTGTGTGTTAAGCCTGAATTGCGCGGTTTCTATTCTTCTGCTGAATTTGTGGGGGGTTTGTCTTGTGGTTTTGTAATATTTTAACTACCAACATAAATAACTAGCTGGATTAGCTGAAAATCTAAATAGGCATACCGTTCCTCATCATCTTCGCTCAGGTAGTTGTAAGACGCTTCTCTTGCCTTTCCGCCTCCCGATGCATCTTCCGTTGGCATCAGCCCACTTGCATGGGTCATTTCAAAGATGGCATCCTCACAGAAGTTGACAAATGCCTCCAGCTTTTCCTTGTCACCTCCCTCAGTAACGATAGAATAGAAGAAGGCTCGCTTGGATTCCTGGGTGGAGAAAAAAGTTCTTGTGAGAGTACGAAACAAGAGTTTCTAATGAACTTGTATCAGTAGATCAATGTTGTTGACCAACTTTTTTTGGTTGATAATTGTTGGTCACAATACAGCCCAAGAATGGGTTTAGAGATTGTAAGTTTGGTCAGACTTGGTACTAACATAACATGACACTGTATTCAATAATACTTATTGTTTAGCTGTCAATGTTTTGACGATGTTTTCGATGAAAGATTGAAAAATGTATAACAACCACAAATGCCTTATTAGCTGCAGTCAGCTTCACTGGTTGTGTACTTCTACTTACTGTACTGGTATTTTATATTTAAATACTATATCTTAAAAACATATTTTCCATAATTGCAATTTATTTCCACACATTCATCACCAACTAAGATAGTCGACCAGCTTTGAACTAAGATTTCCAATCAACTGCAATCCCTGGCACCTATGAGTGCACGTCTCCATGATTATGAAGACGGTAATGTTTGTTGTTCACAAATTTCAATTTAATTACCAAATCTGTGGTAATAATATTCAACCTAGATTGTTAGATCTCAAATTAAATATTGAAGATGACTCTAAAAAAAGTTTTCTTAACGGCCGTTTCATAATTTTCCCTTTTGGTGTTAATGGTAAGCAAATACGAGTCTTGAACCCTAAGGATCTTGTGAAATATGATTTTGTGCAGTAATCACAAAAAGAACCACAACTACCATACCTTAATCTGAGGTTTCTCCCACTGTTCGATGTTGGCTTCCTTGATCTCAAAGTAGACTCTCTCTATTTTCTTGCTGCCACCCATGATCTCGATACGTCCCAGGAAGGGCTCGAAGTAGTTGAGGACACTGCCAGCAGTTTCCAAAAATCGTGCCAGTCTGGAAAGAGATTGAAGTTGGAATTTAAATAAATATTTGGGGGTATGGAAGAGGCACTACAAGCAGTAGGTATACATTAAATTACTTAAGTAAGTGGCAAAATCAGACATATGCTCAGTAGCACAGCATGGGAAATGTGTGAGGAGGAGGAAAAAATTAGGTGTGTCCTATGAGAAATAATACAAAGATAACAGTGGTGGAGATTTTTCTTTATGTATGGGAATAACAAGAAAAAAACATTTTTTTGATTCTTTGTAACAAAATGATACAAATTTCAGAAAATAGGGGACAAATATGGAAAGAGATAAGACTCATAGACGGGCGTACAAATATTGGAAAGGTAGAATGAAGTGGAGGAAGCTATTTGACATACCTATGAACCACAGAGGAAGGACAGTAACAAGGAACAGTAATTTTAGATATATCAAGTAGTGTATACCTTCTTTGACTTACTGTGGTGTAATTAATTGGTGTAATTGTGGTGTAACTGCAGGTACGTTTATGTTCTTTATTTTAACATACCTGGGCTTGTTGGGCATGTGTTCATAGAAATAAGTCAACATACCTGGGCTTGTTGGGCATGTGCTCAGAGAGGTTAATTAACATACCTGGGCTTGTTGGGCATGTGCTCAGAGAGGTTAGTCAACATACCTGGGCTCGTTGGGCATGTGCTCAGAGAGGTTAATTAACATACATGGGCTTGTTGGGCATGTGCTCAGAGAGGTTAGTCAACATACCTGGGTTTGTTGGGCATGTGCTCAGAGAGGTTTGTCAACATACCTGGGCTCGTTGGGCATGTGCTCAGAGAGGTTAGTCAACAGCACAGCCAGATTGAAACCGATCTCTTGCGCAGACTCGTGGAACCGATCAACGAACTCGATGTAGTCGATCTTCCCATCGTGGTTCGTTTCACAACACATCAACAAGAAGTTGATCTCTTCCCTGCAAAGATCAGACTCTCATTGAACATTGTATTATAGGATCTGGATAGGGTATCCTAAAGTAAAACAACACTGTATCTACATATTCACGTTGTGTTTCATTTTACAATTTAATAGTTTGTTTAACAAGCTGCCGATGGAAATCAAGAACCTTGAAAATCGAGCACCCTTCAGGCAGGTATTCTTTAATACCTACTAGATATCTGCTAGACAGATACTTCTATTGCGTCGAGGACTTCCTGAGAGAAGGTTAAGAATACATGAGAAGATAATTTTAAGTTCTGTAATTTTATTCTTGATATTGCATGTCAGATGTTTGTACAAGCCTGTATTTTTATTTTTTATTTCCTTGCACTCTCCTGTGCACCATTGAATGTGGTTTATGGAAGTGCTATTTAATGAAATAATAACAATAATAAGATAAATGTATACTCACACTGTGTAACTTTTTTGCTGTTCCATTTTTTCTCTAAACTCCTTTGGCATAACCCACCCTTCATTATTAGGGTCAATTTCCTAAAACATGCATATAGTAAATAATTAATAATGTACTTAAAGGTTAATGTTATAACTAGTAGGCCTACATGGTGAAATTGTTAGACAAGACAGCACATTTCTTTAAGATTACAGTGGAGAGTCTGAAGAAGAAAAAGAAAAAATTGAAAGTGACAAAACGTAGTGTAATATAGCCTACAGCATGAGAAATATTGAACAAGTATTTTGGGGTCTTTCACTGTTACTAATACATGAGAGCTATACAAAGCACCCCTATTTGTGAAAACCAAGTCCCTGATGATAATGGTACTTACAGTGAAAGCCCTGGGAATCATTTTGTGCCGTAAAGTCTATCAAAAATCAATCCATTACTTTTTGATTTGAAACTATGTTGTTTTTTTTTTTTTTTTTTAAATGTAGCCTAAAATGTAGTAAGACATAATGCTCTGCCAACTTGCCTGGAAGCTCGGAGAAGACGTCAGGTCCTTCAGTTTTAGGAACATATCGAAGTATTTGAGAATCAACTCTACGTTGGATGCAGATTCCACTAAGGTGTCAACCATCTGTTTGCCAATGGTTCCATTCACCACGTTACCTAGCAATATCAAACAATAATATAAAATACAAACCACAATTTGTAATGGCACAAAACAAAGGTGCATAGTTATATACAAATTGTGAGACAATAGCTTACCCTCATGCTCTATGCTAATTTTTAGGCTTGCATCTTGGTTCCATTTGCATTAGAAAGGGACAAAGTACAAACATAACAGGTAACCTGTTTATGTTAGGTACTTGCTTTAAAATCACATTTTTAAAGTATTTAAAAATAAATAAAACAATGTTCTATTCTACCAAATTGACATGATTTTATTTTAGATACATGCACATGCACACACAACCATTGGATGGTCGACCTTTATGTTTGACTTTCAAGAAGGGTTTACACACTTTGCTAAGGATTATGGCTAGAAGTTGAACTTATGAAAATGTGTACTAGCATTCACATGCAATTTCAGATAGTGACAAAGCCAACAACTAGCACTATGGACATGGCTAACATTTAACTTCTAGCCTTAGCCTTATCCAATCAGAGACTAGATATCTAATTACTGTTGTCGCTGTATTAATTCGTGCATTAATTTATTACTTTATGGCTAGTCATTCACTCTTAGTCACTATTTGTCATCCTTAGCTCATATGTGTGAACCACACAAAAGCCTTTTGAAATAAATATTTAACTTGAGCAATATTTTACACAGAGTAATGAATGATATAAGAATTTGATACTGAAAGGCTGGATGATGGGTGACAAGTCACAACGCAGCTAATGTGAGGTACTACAGTTACGCTACAGCAGTAGATTATTTCCAAAATGCTCCTCGAAGAAAACCCACCTTCAAGCATAGACAGCATCATTGTTATCATGTCTTTTTGCAAGTTAAGCAACTCCTTGAGCAGATCTACTTGGCTGGCATTTCTAGACAGCTTGTCTTGCATGTGAGAGAAGAGGAAGAGGAAACCGCCCACTGCGTCCCACAGCCTGTCAACAAAGAGAATACATTCAAGGTATGTGTAATCTAATGTGTGATAGTGATAGCCAGAAACTAAAAATTCAAAACATGGCTGGGACTTGAACCCAGACAAAGTGTAACCATTATCTGCCTGACCATTTATTCACTATGCCCATTTCTAACAGACTCCCGATTTATCTGAACCTTCCATCGATTCCTTGGACTACCGACCTCATACGGATATTGTAGTGTGCAAGTCTTGACATTTCTCATAAAGAGCAGAGATTTACTCTTGATAGACTGTATTGAAATTTCAAGGCTCGAAAATTGAGATAAAGTAGGTGGAGTTCAAGTATGATGTGGACAGTAATCTATCTACAATTAATCCTGTGTTTACAGCAATTTTGCTTGAAATGCATTTTTGTTGTTTGTAAGCCTACTTCAAAAAGTTGAGAAATTTATTAGCAAGATTTGTTATCTTGCTCGATTTTGAATTTTGTTTGAAATTCAAAGCAGAGTTGTCAAATTTTGCTCGATCTTGCTCAATTTAAATACACCCGCTCGCAGAGCCCCGGTAGTAACGATTATTTACCTGGAGTGAGCCAAAGCCTGTTGATTCTGTGTACACGGGCCCTGAATTACTTCAGTGAGGGTGTTGAACACTTGGCTAGCCACGCCAATGGCTTTGAAGAAGTTGGCTTTTCCTGCGGGGTCAATCAGCTCCTTGCTTGAGTAATGCCAGTAGAAGTCCATTATGGATTCCTAGACATGTGATCACAATGAGAATAGTACCAACAAACTATAGATTGCAATAATTTAAATATGAGAAAATTATGTATGGTTGCACCATCTTGGTTGTTATGGAAAGAATGCCAAAACACTGGATGATTGTGTTTACATAGAGAGAGGGTGCCAAACGTTTACCTAGAAATGGAGATAGCAAGCCACAGTTGAGAAACCCATATTAATATACAGTTTATAAAAAATACAAATACAATTTTGGTCACATCATGGTGATCAAAAATGTTTTTATATACACTGTGCATAATTTGTTCCTCATTCATGGCTTATCATATCTATTTTAAGGTATGCTACTTGAATCGTTATAAATAATATAAAATTATCTGTAATCTTGATAAATGATAATTCAACCAAAGCATAACATAACATTCAAACAATTCCTACCTGAAGCCTCAATAAGTAATCAACAGTACAGATGACTACGTTTACTGTTGTGGTGTTACCAGCTTGCGTCCTTAGGTAGTTTTGCCACTCTGTAACAGAAAACGTGAGGTTATTTTATTTGAACATCAAAACGCAAACAATATCGCTTTCGAAATACAATATTACATTACATTTGAGTTACTAGACATAGGGGGATAGACATTAAATACAAATTAATAAATAAACAAATAAATAAATTAATAAATAATTAATTAATTAATTAATTAAATAAATAAATAAATAAATAAATAAATAAATAAATAAATAAATAAATAAATAAATAAATAAATAAATAAATAAATAAATAAATAATAAATAAATGAATAAATAAATGAAGGAATGAATGAATGAATGAACAAATAAATGAATGAATGAATGAATGAATGAATGAATGAATGAATGAATGAATGAATGAATGAATGAAGGAATAAATAGACAAATAAATATATCTAAATATCACAAATGGCATATGGGGTTCGAACTGATGCCCCTATGTGGGGTACGCTTAGGGCCAGTGCCCCCACAGCATGAGCCCCCGCAGCAAAGTACAAGTGTACCGCGAGCTATACTGACCCAGGTTGTGCCCCTCACAGGTGAGCTGTATGAAGCGGAAGAGCGCGCACGTAAACTCTGCGTCGTGCATGTTCTTCTCTCCGGCCGCCCCATCAGAGCCAACGCCCAGCCCCTCGGCCTTAGTGTTGCGTTCAAACGCATCCAGGTCCAGCACGCTGCATGAGTTCATCAGTCCCGCGATTGCGGTGAAGAACCCGACGTCCTTCTTCTCCTTCAGATGGTTCAGCATTCCCTGAGGCACGACATCGCAAAATCAGACACGCCGCAACTCCCAGACTGTGACTATACTAGGGATGACATCGGATACTCGACTCCTACCCGACTCCTCTTGTACCTGACTCCATTTTCTAGGAGTCGACTCCTTCAAAAGTCGGTTGCTGTGTGTGTCTCATGTATTGGCGGTCTGTTTCACTTTCCCTCCAATATTCGCCAATCGCGCATCACTCAACTAGTGGTGGCCGGCCGGCCGTATTGTATTGCTTAAAATAAATCGCTTTTACTTTATATTTTTGTCGTTCGAGGATTTGACTCCTACGCGACTCCTAAGGCTCAGGAGCCGACTCCAATATTTACTACTCGATGTCATCACTATTATTTACGAACATTTTCTACGGCTTATAATAAGTGATAAAATAAACACATTGAAAAACATATATTTAATCGAATGCACCGGTCACATCAGTTTTCGAAAAGCTGTTATTTATGTGAATCCATCAAATCACGGAAGCACTAGTTTATGATGAATAGGTCAATTGGTAACTTTGAGAGTAGTGTGCCACTCAAGAGTACGAACTGCCATATGAACTAACCTCGTTAAGCTCCGACTTAGTAATCACGGTTTGGTAACTATGATCTAAAGTTCTAAACAAACATGAACTATATCCAAAATGCATGGCAGTTGCCACGCATGCTTGTTTGTAGCAAATCTCTGATTACCGGTTAATCGAAGATTAAAAGTTTGGTGAAACCGGCCCTTAATAATCAGTGGTTTTGAAAATTCTTAACAGAAACATTCTCATACTTGAAAAGTGCAACGAACACAGATGTCTGGGATGAGCCTACCATCTGTATGTCGATGTTGCCACCCCTGAGCACAGAAATGCCCAACTCCAGCGTCTTCATGACCATGTCGCTGGGAACGCCCTTGCACGCAGAGATGTGGAGTAGAACCATCTCCGCTACGCCACGGTTGGCCAGCCTGGCCTGGTGGAACAACAGCTTCTGCTTCTCCATTTCTTGTTCCTGGAATTACACACGTGTTTGAGAACACAGACAAATCCTTACCTCATTTTCAGGTATCACCCATCACTTGCAAATTCTTGGTCTAAAGAATTAGCATATATTTCAAAACAATTAAAACCCCATCTACACTTTACTATATTTCTCATTACACATAAATCATGGGCTTTGGAAGACTAGAAAGTAGAAACCACTCGGGTCGTAGGAACTATTTGTCTCTCTCTGAAATTTTGTTTTGTTTTACAAAGTAAGTTTTCTCCCAAATTAACAGTACCGGAAAGAGTTTGGTCATACTTAGTTAGATTAGGTACGATAAATATAAAAGAACAAGCTTTTTGGAAAACGTTGGCAATCTCAATAGTACTGGTTTTAGGTTTTTAAGTGATAGGTAGCTACGTAATGTAATTTCCAATATAACAATCAAACAAATAAAAACTTATTAAAACTTAATATAGGCCTAATATAGATACAAAAGCACTAGTCAACTTACCATTAGTTTATCCATTGTTCTCTTTGAGCATTAACAAAGTAACAAATAATTAGGTTCTATAAGAAATAGTCTTTTTGAAAACATATGTGACATGTATTGTACCATGTAGGCATATCTAAGTAAATGTTTGAAATGTTACAATAAAATAGAATTACGTACGTGTATGGAAGCTCCTCCCTCCTCATCCCCACCACCACCACCTTCTTCTTCCTCCCCTCCCTCTTCCTCCTCCTCACCACAGGACCTGTACAACAAATATATTATCTTAACAATTTTCTAGTAATTTATACTTTAGGAGGCCTAAAGTCTAAATAGAGCACAAATTACAGTACGGTATTATGGTAAATGGTTAATGGTCAGCATGAATAGTAATAGTAAATACTAAAACATGGCATTTGTTGTGGTAAGACCATATCACTTATTGAAGTAGTACCTCTAGTCAGAATTTGTATTAGAATTTTGTAATGAGAAATCCTCCCCTCTTTACGTCAAAAAAGAAATAACCCCACACATAAACGTCTTACCCGCCAAGACAGCGCTGGTGTTTCCCGTAGCAAATTTCCTGTTACTAGCAGGACCTTCAAGAAATATCCTAGATTCCATTTACCAATAATATTCATGTTTAGCAAAATTCAAACACATTTTAGAGTTGATTGTTGTGATAGAGGTCTATCACGATCGGCTAGATTACTTAGTTGTGTTTGGGGAAAGGAGAAAGGAGACCAACAGCTAACCTAAATCGTTGTGGCCACATGAGAATAAAACACATCACAAGAAATGTTACAAATGTCAAAACATTTCTTCGACATTTGTAACATTTCATGTGATGTGTTTTATGTCTCACAAGGCTGTCTACAAAAATTCAAGTGAGCTAATAGTTTTCTTTTCGTCTTTCTCCAAACACAGCATTTCATTTTAGAGTTAATAGTCTTTCAGATGAACCTACTTGGCAACGATCTCTGCGTATGACATGTAGAGAGGGTCTTCCTGCAAGGCTCCACTCCGCTCTGTCATGGCTCCACGGCAGAATGTCGTCACCAGCTGATGCAGCGGGTCAGGCTTACCCTCTTCCTCCTCGGCATCACTCTTCTTCAGCTCCGAGTCTTCGAATGATTGCTGGAACATGAGAGAATGGTCTATTGTATGACCCTCCAAAAATACTATTATCTGTTGTTATTTATAATGATATAATAATGGATATAGGCAAGAGAAAATATCGAACAAAACTTTCCTGGACAGCTAGGCAAAGAATATCACAAGTTTCAGCTCTGGGTGTTTGCAAGAAGAAAATTAACACTATTATTATTGGAAAACCCCCCCTCCCCCCCAACTAACGCACAAATCCCTTGTTTACCCATTTAAACAGTTTAATTTTTACATCCCTAACACGCATTCTTTAACAAAATTTTCCCCATTTAGGAAATAAACCAATTTCCCCACTAACTCAACTTTTCAGTTTTAAGACAACTCAAGACACATTACAATACTGGAGAACGAGAACCTCCAAAATAACAATCTTGTCATACAGGCAAAGTAAAATGAGCAAAGGAGGAAACAAACTTACAGTGAGATCTTCAATCATGATTTCCTGACCAACATTTTCCTCTTGCAACCATAACTCATGGTATGTTCGTACGAAGATGTTGACAGCCCGATGTCTGCAAAAATAAATGTTCATACTATGAAAAATATTCCAAGGCTTCTAAGACTTTACGGTATATTATAATAAAACATTTGCATTTAGAATAGTGGAGGCAATAAATGTGAATGTTTGTATTTACAAGTTTATAATAGATCTGCAATACATTGGTACAAATTATTAAATTAATTTGCAATATATTAAGTCGCTATTAATTCTGAAAAAAGAATGCCTTTTATTTTGTACAATAGTAAAATATAAGTTCAAAATTCAGATCAGTGAAGAAAATTCTTTGTTTCTTGGAATATGTGAAACGAGTATTAAAAATAGAAATGTAACTTGTATGTAGGTGTTACCTGCGTATAGTGTAGAGGGGCACACAACGCAGACAAGCGATAGCAGCTCTGCGTCGAGCAGCTGAGAGAACTTTCTTCCAGCCGGAGGACTTTGTCTTCGGTTTGGTAGCGTGCTGTTAGACCATGCCAGGACATGCTAGTTAGGCCACACACTTTTACATGTTAGACTAATGTACTGGTCAAGTTCTGTGTATGTACTGGAAGTGCTTGGAAGACAGCTGACGTTCCTCAAGCATTTCCAGCACGGATACACATACGACACAGAGAGAGAAGATGAAGGCAAATTATGTATGTAGGCCTACTGCTTCATCTTCTTTTAGAACACAACACCATAACTTCGAGCTGAGGTACTTTGTTTAAGTATTGTTACAAAGATAAATGTTCAGTTAAGAGTGAGGCTAAAGCAATACCAAAACAAGGTTAGAAGTTAAAACTAAAATTAGGCTATATGCAGCAATTTAGTACATACATTTCAATATGTTTAACCTAAAGGGTCCGTTACTATAGAGCGTATGGGGCGACGCGTTCGAAGTTTCAGGCCCGTCAACCAATCATATTGCGAGTTTGCTGCTTCAGCCACAGTGCACGCAAAACGAACCCATGCAACAATGCAAAACTTGATATTTCCTGTTTTGATCAACGATGGCATCTAGCCTACAAACCACATTTCTTTCTTCCATATTTCGAGGTAAACAAGAGCTGCGTTTTGTCTCTGCCATATAGCGAAATTGTATTTGTAAATGGCTTGATTAGTCTTCCATCACAATACATTGAGGTTACAAACATGTTATGGCATTTGTCATGTTGTCTCGCGGCTCGCGCTAGGCCTACCAAAGATCGCGCTACTGTAAACACTTCAACGTGAGTGACGCACATAATGCAGCTAACGCATCACCCCGAACGCTCTATGGTAACTGCGTTTTAATATGTAGGCCCTAAACTGGATGTGCCAATGCTAAATAGCCATAATAAAAATAATTATAGTTATTCAAATTTTAAGAGGTATACTCCATAGTCCATATATAGTTTTCCTGGTTACATTTGGGGCAAATCTAGGCGCGAGTACACGTATTATATCGCGGTTGACTACTGTGGGGCTATAGATGTAAGCCTGATTGAATGATAAAACGGACATGCAGATGCTCATCAAGTTTGACTGCATACTCTTTCCTGTTAGCATCACAGTTTAAAGATTAAGTAGCGTTTTACAGGTGTAACCTATTTTTTTAATTGTAGGCCTATATTAACTTATTAAGAAAAAGAGATGTTAGCATCAAAAGGTAAAAACAAAATTTACCATATAGGAAAGCTGTGATGAACACAAATAAATATGACATACAAAAAGCCACATGATGGCTCATCATCCCGAGTTTAAAGTTACTTGTTGAGTATCCTATTAATTCAGCACATTGGCAAAAATGTTCTACCCCGTGTACTAATAATATTGGACATATATCGGGTACAACTTGCTACAAATAGTTTCATAAGTTTAATTGATTGCTATTCAATATTCATACATCATATGGCTACCACGACTGAATTAAAAGTATTTCCTGCTAGGTTTTGTCGTCACTCATTATGTCAAATCATCACTGTTTCCGGTATTTTTAGTAGCATGTATCTAGCGCTGGCATTCTAGTATAAACACAATTCAATTACGCATATTAACAATAATTGGCAAATGACAACAGTGGCAACAGAAAATAATGTTGTTTCTTTCAAGTGTAGTATAATTTAACATGCATTAGATTTGGTACTCGGGTAGTAATTTTATTTCTGAAACCTTAATGGTACACAAACATGGCAGGCAGAAAAAACATACACAAACATTAATAGTTCACTAAATTGACAGATTTTGCAATATCTCCGCACATCAGTTTTTAGCTGAATGGATAGACATGAAAAACTGTTTAAATAAAATAAATATATACAGTCAAATTACATTTAAGAAGCGAAGTGAATTTAGAACTACAAGTCGCTCAAAGATGGAAATAATTGTCATTTGGTGCAGTAATGATTTTTTTAGTCTCAAGAGTAGGCCCTACTATAGAGACTAAATATACATTCCGGGTTAAAATGACAATAATTTCCATCTTTTAGTGACTTCTAGTTCTAAATTCACTTTTCTTCTTAAATGTAATTTGACTGTAGTATATATACTTGTTAACTAAGTAAAATGCAGACTGCAGTTTGTTATTTATTGTTAAATATGTAATTTTTTTAAAATGAAAAACCATAAGACAATCAACATGTAGGCCTACTGTAACCAAATTGCAAAACTTGTATGTGGTGTGTACAACAATCCAACACCAATGGGCAAGGGTATCTTGAACCTTCGGGGGGGAGGGGGTCAAAACACAAAAACCACGCCACAGGCACGCACGAGGGTATGAGGGGAGGAGAACACGCAACAACAGCATGCCGAGAGGGGGGGTGGGGGTGGGGGGAGGAGATTGTACCTTGGCAGTGAGTGCAGTGACGCCTGCCGGAAGCAGGCTAAGACCGCACGCTTCCTCTGGGTGGAAACTACTGAACGATAGATGCCTTTACTTTGTTGCTGGGGGTGGTCAATCTAGAATGCCAAATAATAAGAAAAATGAAGGATGTTACTAAATGGTCCAGCTCAGATAGAGTTATATGTATTAGGATATCAAAATAAATGAAGTGGCTGCATGTGGAGGAGTTACCAAACTGGTACCTTCAATGATTGTATTTGCCAATTTTAACTTAACTAGTATAGTAGCCTATTATCTGAAATCAAAATATTACAACGTAAAATATCAAGAAGTCTACTACCGGCGTAATGGCAAAATAACTAGAATACTACAAATATTAATAATTAATTGCTTAAGGTTTATAATGACCATTTCATTGCAAAGCTAAATCATAACAAAATTATGAACATACATTGGTAATTACTGTATTACTTTTGAGAGGAAAGCAAGTAAACAAACAAACAAAGCAAAATAGTAGAAACTTTGGAGTAAAAATAGGAGGAAATGCTGCAAGAATGAAAATGCTGTAAAGAAACTGCAGGATTTAAGCATTTTGCACTAGGACTACCAAATAAACTAGGTACTAAAGCTGGAATTGTAACTGATAACTGATAAGTACCACTGAGATGATCAAAATGACACATTTAATAGCGAGTACCTTATACTAGAGTGGTTCCTCTACTTGATTCCTTTAAATCATTTATGAAGGAAATGTCAGTACTACATTAATAGGCTTTATACCTCAAATTTCTTGTTCATAAATACTAAGACATTGATTAAAAAAAACAAAACTAGCCAATAATAACAGGACAACCAGTGTGTTATGTAATGTTTGTACACAGTCCTACCTAATTAATTAATTACAATTAACATGTAGAGCTAGAAAGTAATTAACAATGGTTCTTGCTACTTGTTTTTAAGCTTTTTGTTTAGGTATACGTATTGTATTGTCTTAACACACTAGATAACTTATATTATAATTGCTAACCCATCCAGCAACTAGTGTTGATTTTCAGTAGCAAACTTTAATGTCTTAGTTATGTTTGGGTTGAATGTATAACTCACCATGTGTAGGCCATACAGAACTTTGGCCATAGCAACAATCCTGTCCACAAGATCCTCAACCTTGACCGGTTTGACTTCCTCTCCCTCTTTCTTCTGGCCCAGCTTCGAGTACAGGTAATGCTGCCACTGCATCTCGTCCGCTGGGTCGATCTTGTCCGGAAGTGTTAGTTGCGTCTTCGCAAACTCTGCTATCTCGTACTCGGCAAGTTTCTGTGTTGGGTGCAAAACATGATACACCGTTAGTATTGAATGCTACAAAAACATGGCCAGGAGGAGAGGGGGGGGACATTGTACATAGGCTAGTTAAAGCTCAAGTGCATAACCCAAAGCACTGTTGTTCTTTAAATGAAACAAGCACTCAAACAATAATTCATCACTGTTGTTCTTTAAATGAAACAAGCACTCAAACAATAATTCATCACTGTTGTTCTTAGTTCTAACTTAGTTGGTAGGCCTATATAATCAAATCACAGCTGATAACTAGATAAACTGTTGACAAGAATAGTTTAATTCAATAACAAAAGTTTAATCCATTCTTATTACTAATATTTGATAAGGAACTTACTTTTAGCTATTAACAAAGCCACATAGTACTAATCAAATTAACCTGTGGTGTATTGGGTATTAATTAATAGCCATAATACCGTTACCATCTTAATTGTACCGTAATCACCATACATCACTATCAACCGTTTTGCATCAAGTCTAGACAGGAACTGGCCTGCCGTGCCAGCTTCAACTCTCAACAGGCCACCGGGGAAAACGCCCCTCAGACTGCTAGGGCAGCAACCACACAATAGTAGTAGTACATAACAATAAGAAAACCCTAAATACATTCCACATACCTTGAGGTATCGGTCCTTGCAGTGCTGCACCAGCTCTTGCTCTCTGCCGGCAAACAGGTTCAGACCTACAGGCAGCAGCCTCTTGAGACAGGCGACCATGAGACTGGCCTGCAGCTCCTTATCCTTGTCTCGCTTCTTGTCGCGATGCTTCTTCTTCTTCTACACTCAAACACACACAAACAATTAGCATAACACAAACTAATGGTATTATAATAAATCTCATGGCACAGTTTAGGTTAAAGACACAAATGATCTACTGTGAAAGTATCTGCTCTGAATAGTGGAGTGTTTGAAAACTAGTACCCGTAAACTGTGTGGCACTGAGACAACACCTGTGCGCTTGTATGGGACCAACAAGAGAGTAGGGGTGGGATAAATCGGTTAATTACCTAATCGGTTAATCGGCGATATTAACCGCGGTTAACCGATTAACCGAAATTCTTAAAAAATCGAATATACCTATAGCCTACATCTTAAAAAAAAAAATTTTTTTTTTTTTTTTTTTTAAATCTATTTTAATGTTGGGCTGTTAACACAAATTAGGCCTACTTGGTTACCAAAGGTCTACACATCTTTTATTTATGCAGTGTTCTCCCCCAGGGCCCTGACCGTCGGGCGACCCGCCCGACAATAATTCCCTGTTGCCCGGCAAAGCTTTACTCCACCATTAAATAAAATAAGCACAATTAGGCCTACAAGTCGCAAATCACACACAGAGAAGTATTGCAATTGGATACGGTTGTGGCAGTCGGCAGCCGTCTGACGCAGCCCGCTCTCTGCCCCCCCCCCCCTCCCCATTTTATAGCGTCGTGCGCGATCTAGATGCGCGTGCGAGCCGCCTACTCACGTCAGTATGACGGCCAGCTGCCAGCTACACTTCATTAAAAAAACATTGGGTTTTCCACTTTTTGTGTTGTGTTTGCGCTTGCGGGCCATTGTTGTGTAAAAACGGTTAATAGAGCGGGAAAATCATTAACCGGTTTTCCAGCCGCGGGCGGTTAATCGGTTAGTTATCCCACCCCTACAAGAGAGTGCGATGCAATGTCTATAGTCCTCCCAACGAATCTATTCTCATGCTTTCATCACAGGCCATGTCCAGAATGGCAACTTAACTTGTCATTCCTCCGTGTGCTTGATGGAAGATTGCGTCGGATTGTCTCAGTTCGTGAGTTGGCCAACTTGTCCGACGTTGATAAATGGTAATTCTCTCATTTGTGTAGGTTGCTATTAATAATATTACACGACGAATATTTTTAAAAATTAAATACAAATATAAGTTTGTAGTAACAAAACCAATAAATCCTGTGTGGAGAGAAGTGATAATTGAAAATAGATCACGGGAACCCAGCCATTCACAGCTTTCGATACCAAGAAATGGCGGAAACGCCGATATTTAAACAACTTATTTCATAAAACTAAAGTAGGACGGACTATACCTTTACAGTTTAGACCTACCTCTAGAACACAGTGGAATATTAGAATAAATACTTGCTGCGAGTAGTTACTTTATGGATCTACTCAGTAAAGTGTGAATTTTGATACATTTTTACAGGCTTTCAATAAAAACAAAAGACTGCCAATGTTGCTCACAGCTTGCTGGATTTTGATAGTTCCTGTGAACTTTTTCGAATTCTCCAACTCTCATTGGCTACACAACAAGGTCTACTTGATCTCCACCTAGCGGAGGCTCGTCGAACTCCCGAGTTCGACAAGCCTCCGCCAGGAAAGTTACGTGATTGCAGTGCAGGAGCTGCTAATTTCGTCGAGCGCCATCTTAGTATTCGGCAATAGTGCGCGCATGAACACAGGCAGTAAACCGTCCGCGGAAGTTTATTTCGAGGCCTCAGGGGTTATGACGAAAGCATGAGAATAGATTCGTTGGGAGGACTATAGCAGCATAAAGAGGAAGCTGCAAAGACACTCCACTCCTCTAATCTCTACAGATGATGGTACGAAAAACCAAATGTAGCAATTCTAATAAAAAAAATTGACAGTAACACTAATTTAGTAATTTCTATGGTTACTTTTAACTCATGCATTTTTTTAAATTGTATTATTTTTTATTTTTTCCACTTGCATAGCCAACACTTTACAGTTAACAGTAATCTTTTCTACCATACTACTATTGTTATTCTCGTATTTTAAAAAGTAATTCGATGTAAAACAAAACACCCCGACGTAAGCGCAAATGTCTCACCTTACTGCCGCCCTGCGGGGCCCCGGTGTCTGTGGTGGCTGCCGACCGTCGCGTGGCTGTCGGCATGATGAGGACCATGTTGTCGATCTCGTTGGCCGAGATGAAGTTCTGCTCCTCACGCATGAAGTACTGAGACTTGGACCAGATGTTGAAGATCTCTGCCACGTGGTTGTACAGGTCCTCTGCCTCGCTGATGTTGTTACGCAGCCAGTGGTTTCTCTGCAGGTCCACGTACTTGATGAGCAGCGGGTAGAACGCGTAGATGTCTCGCACCAACAGCTGCCAGTCCTCCTGGATCTGGGCCTCCACCTACCATCACAACATTTCATTACAACTGATCTAAAGTACACATTGTAATTATTTACCCACTTAAGAAACAAACTTGTAATCTTATGGAACCCCTTTAATTCAAACTCGATTACTTCAAATGTAGGCACACTGCATATTGTTCAAACCAGTGGTGTAGTGCCAAATTTACCAGTACGTATACGCTTCAGAGGGAGCTGGAGGGACATATTTTTTCAGACAAAAGAACATGGGGGGGTGGGGGTGGGGGACAGAGCCCCCCAAAAATGGCGCCAACGGCGATTAAAAAAATAGGCTTTTTAGAGTGTGTTTTGAGAGTTTTAGATACCAATACCGGACTGAATGCAATCCCGAAATACTGCAGTTTTTGTAGTGCAAAACCAGAAAATCACCAAAAATAATTGGAACACTGACGAAAATTGTTCAGGAATACGATTTGGGGCTTGGGAAGTGGTTTGGCAACACACACGCCGACCGTGGCCATATAGGTATATCTGTTGATACTAGGCTGTTGATAATTGACACCGCAATATTTTTACCAAGCGAGACAATTGTATCCCACTTGGTGTATTGGCGGGACGCGGGACTTAAAATTGAATATCGCGACTCCCAGATCCAAGGGTGGTCTTAGAGGATTTGAGGCCTTGTGCCAATTAAATGCCAGTGCCAGAGAGCACAATTTTATCAATGGAGAAAAGCTAACAATCGTGAATAATGTGTCCGTCATTCAAGGCATGTTACGACCGTATCATTGCGTATCACTCGTATCATAACCAAAACCAGTGTGTATACGAAAGTTTTTTAGCCGGAGCAGTGCGTATACGGCGTATACGCCCGTATACGCACCACTACACCACTGGTTCAAACTAGTGATGAAGTCCCTGCAGAAGATTCGAAATACATAATGTTACGTTAATTCGATTTTAATTCAATATCTTTATAATTCAAACAGCATTTTTTAGAGTGACTCTGGCAAATGGCAATTTGAATTAAATGGGTTTAGTACTTATTATATTTTTAAATCGAGGGCAATTCTCCAAAGAATTCTTTCAAATGATCTTATAACTGGGAAAAAAACAAATCTAGGTTGAAAGTATGCTAAATGAATTTTTTTAAAAAGGCCTAATAAAAGGGAGGAAGTGTATCTCAACCTTACAATCATACAAAATGTGCATGTTTAAGGTGTAGATCAATGAAATGAAATGAAATAGTACACCACATCAATATCAGCCTAAAGAAGGGTGTCTCGACCAACCTGTGATGTGTCATCGCTAGAAGACTTGATGAAGCCTCTGAGAGATTCCTCCTTGTGGTACATGTTCTCAGTTCGCTTCTTGACTCGTTCGGCCAACGGAAGGAATGGATCTTTGAGCAATTCTTCGGACGAGTTGATGATGATTTGCTGTGTGTACGCAGCTATACGGGTCATCCAGGGTGCGTTCTCATTGCCGATGTTCTTTTTGATCATCTTCAGTACGCACTTCAGCAGTAAGTTCATGTGTTCAGCCGTCACCATTGTCACGTGATTGCTGCAAGGAATAAACACACTGAAGCATTGGAGTTTGGAGCCCTCTATCCCCTATTCATCCCATTTGATTGAACATCCCACATAAGATTGATTAAAAACAGAATACAGTTCCAATTCTATTCTAGTCTCTGTTTCAAACTAAAAAGTACAAACAGTAGGCCTACTAACTTCTATGCACTGCACAGAGCCAAGACTCATCGATTGAATGTCCCACAGAAAAAACCCAATGATTGTTGTAGAAAGAAAGCCATTGATTAAAAGTAAAACACATTTGAGTAATTCACATTCATACATGACACAAATATAAATTTGTTTTAATAATATACGTATTATATATAGTATAGGGGAGGAATTCTGGGAGTTAGGAGTTTAATGGAATGATTTAGAGACATAAGACGGCAGTATTTTGGGTATGTGGAAATGATGGAAGGACTAATGTAGAGAATGATAAGATAAGAACTAAAGACTATAGCAAACAGGAAAAATGTCAGCAAATGAGGAGTAAACTGGACCATGGAAAGAAGGAAATAATTAGGGCTGCCCAACGATATCGATAATTCGATACGATATCGATAATGGAAAAATAATTCGATATTGATATAGAATTATTATATCGTACATATCGCGATATCGAACTTGCGCCTAATAAGCTAATTGTTTAAAAAGAAAACGATTACGTCACGTCACGCCAATCACAAAATCGCTGTTTTGCGAGGATATTTTAAATTTTGAATAGTATACACACAAATTGATACACATTATAAGACATTTCAAAGTTCAAACATTTATTTACGTATTACGTTAATGTTGTTTATAATAAGTAGCCTCTGGCTGGTCTGGAAATTCTAAAAACACACGAGGAAAGTTTCGATATCGCCGATATCGATACGTTTCTTGATAAGTTCGATATCACGACACGATATCGATAATTCTTCCCGCGATATCGATATGATCTTTTTTATCGTTGGGCAGCCCTAGAAATAATAGTAGCTTTGCAGATTGGAGGGTGTTATATTTTATACAAACCACAATGTGAATTTCGGATGATGATATGAAGAGAAACAGTCAACGCATAATTTTGTGTTATCAAGGTGACATGTAAAGAAAAATGGATGCTATCTTACCCTCCCGTAGGACTGACGTTATCAGGACCCTGTCCCCACCAGAACGGAAGGTACGAACAAAGAAGTGGCATAATGACGTCGATTATGTGAGGGGAATCTGTGTGCGTCTTCTCAGAGTCGACGAACGTTTCCACTTCAGCCAAGATGGACTCCAAAGTGGGCATGCTCGCCTCCATACGAGCCATTACGTCTAGAACACACAACGATTGCAAGTCAAATATAATGTACGTGTACATCAATAGGATATGGGAATCAACTGTTAGGATATGAATAAGACAATTATAGTCTGCCTCTGCCACCTACAACTGAATTATACACACACACACAAAATACAAAACACTGACATGAAAACGTATACGTAGAAGTAATGTAAACTAGAAACAAAACAAATACTACATGCTAAGACTAATTAATTTGAAAAACATATCTTGAATCCTTAGTTCAGCTGATCATTAAGGAAGGCCTCGAAAGGCAGAACAATTTCAAGTTTGTTTCTAAATTGTTTGTTTTTATTTGATATGATGACAACTCACAACCTTTACACAGGTAAACTGTTGAAATTGATCCTTTTCTCTCATTTATTATCCAGCCTATTGGCATCTACCATTTAAGTATAACATAAGGAAAGTACAGTACTACTATAAGTATATAATCCACCTGAGCCGCTTTAACATCAGCAAAGAACCGGCAACGTGTAAATTGTGCAGCTCCGATGTACAAGACAGGGCACATCTTTTTAGATGTGCTGCCCTCAAGGTTTTTATCGACTCCCTGCCCAATGATATGAGCAGGCCAGAAAAGGAAGCAGTTTTATATTGGATAGTAAGACAAAAGAATGGCTGAAAAAGCCATCTTGGCACAAGAAGGAAAAAAAAAAAAAAAAATAATTATGAAACAACACACCCAATATACTTCTATCAAGAAAATAAACAATACAAGAAATACTGACTAACCTTGGGCTTCTAACGAGTGGTCAGCTATGCGGTTGAGTAGGGAGAACATGTTGTGTTTGTTGAGATGTGGCTCGAGATAAGCAACGGGGAATGTGGAAGAGAATGCACCCAGACAGCTTCCTAGCGCTGGCCGATGACGGTCAATCTCCGTCTTCAGGTATTTCCTGTACATCGCAACAGGAATTAAAACAAACCCTTTATATTTTACACAGTGAACTGTATTGTAATTTTTACTGTGGAGGGGTCACTCATTAGATATTAGACATAAATTCAAAATTGCTTTAAATGCAATACCGTACCTACAATGATAAACTAACATTAAAATTTTCTTGTGAAATGTACTATCCATATCTAATTGCCTGTTACATCATCTTATTTTCAAAACGGACTGGAAACTGAAAATTAGTACGGTAAAAAATGTACATTCAAACTATTAACTTATAAGGTTTATATTCAATATCACTAGGTATGCAATGTTTTCACAAGGTATGCCTTACCTATCACGTGTCAATGTAGCATCAATGCCCAGAGTGTACAAGCTACCCAGTATCTTGTACGAGGCCACCTGGATCTCGTCCACTGGGAAGATAACAAGAGAATAGTTAGACAATGGATTGAAGCAGACGGATTCAGTTAGTGAGTTAGTAGTAGTTAGTGAGTTAGTGAAATAGGATAGACATCAAATAAATAAATAAAAAAATAAATAAATAAATAAATAAATAAATAAATAAATAAATAAATAAATACATAAATAAATAAATAAATAAATAAATAAATAAATAAATAAATAAATAAATAAATAAATAAATAAATAAATAAATAAATAAATAAATAAATAAATAAATAAATAAATAAATAAATAAATAAATAAATAAATAAATAAATAAATAGTGTACCCGCTATGATTGAACTACTTACACAGCAAGTCGGTGCCGTATTCACAACCTTGTAAGTGGTCGAACATGGAAGTGAGGACTGGCAGCACTACTCCGTTGATGTAGAAGAGGGACGTTGACGTCTTCAAGTGTGTACCTCGCAAGTGACTGTATTTACCCTGAAAGGAGATTCACGTTATGATGTGTATATATATGTAGGCTTCTGGCCTATTGATTCATGGTGATATGCTTGGAGACACTGAATAATAGGTAAATATTGAAGAATTGCTAGGAATGTTTATGTTGGCTCTCAGCCACCAATATACCAGCAAGGGCTAAAATAGGATTTGAGATTGAAAAACATTGTATTTTATATTACGTATTCCCCAATAACCTAAAAATTTTGATTTTTGGAGAAAAGTAAATATGTGTTATTTATTAGATTCAATATGCCATGATATGCCATCCCATCACACAGAGCAATTATAATATAGTATTGCAAACGTACTTCTTGCAAGTTGAGAATAGTTTGGCCAACGTCATCAGCAGTATTGTTGAAGAAGGTTAGCATGGAAGTACGAATGAACTCGGGGCAATTCTTCACCAAAGACCTGAAATTAGTTTCATGATTAATAAAAATAAAATAACACAATCAAATTCAAAGTGTTTTACGGCCAATTTACTGGCACATATAAATAACTTCTGGCCTGTAACATTTACTGGAGTCACCTAGCCTAAACATGACATTAAAAACCAGCGGCTAGTGAAGATGAGATTGGGAGATATACGTAACACTTGGCTCGAGTAGTAAAATATGTGAGGTAGCAGCAGGTTGTGGGAAGCATTTAGTAGAAGCTTACTGCATTGTTTGCCAAGTAGCATGATAGTATGATTAGTTGAGCATTTGAAAAGAAAAGTAAAATATGTTTTACTAAATAAAAATAAAAAATAATGGAAAAGTAAAATAAATACTAAAATAGAGGAAGAAATTAATTTACTGCCCAAGGGTTTAAAGCCTTTTATGGGGAAGTAAATAAAAAAGCACAATTAGAGTAAAGTCTGCCTAAACTTCATTTAATATCCACAGTGGGTCAAATCTAACAGATTGAATTGTCTACTTAAATGAAGGATTTTAGAAATAGGCCTTAAATCTACATCAACAATCACTGTAGGCCCAGATCAAGCATTTTCTCTTATGGACTGAAGTTCTAAACTCTCAAATAACTTATACTTACTTTGCATCAATGCCTTTGACCAGGACTTGCAAACAGCGCACAGTGATGCGGACATCAGCTCCGAAGGCTGCAAGGCGTGAGCGCAGCAGACTGGCGAGCTTACAGAACAAGCTGGCCACCATCTCCTTCTCTTTAAGAGAAGCCGCCCCGACGTTGTTGGTAGCAGTGGCCACGGCAATGAAGTAGCTTCTGTGTGTGCTAAAGTACTTCTCCATCAACGGTAGCACAACCTACACCGAAACAAAAACAATTGCCAACACCAACACAATAGCAATTACATAGTATTGGCGTTTGGGGTTTTGCAGCTCAGACAAACTGTGTGGAAGACATTGACAAGAATGACTAAATGACTAATAATGAGCAATTATCAGTGGTTTAGTTAATGAATACTGTTTGTGCTAGGATTCCATTGCTGCATTTTAGAATACCGGTACTGATGGCATGAAAATGTTGTTGCTGTAAACTACTCACTTTTTTAAATGAATACAAATTTGTATTTTATCTAGAACACTGAAATGAGTAAAAAAAAAAAAAAACAGACCTAAGAAGAAGTATCAATTTATCAAATACCTAACCTTCCTGGCTAAAGGATATGCCAAGAAAATATAATTGTATTACCTGGTACTGTACATTAATTATATACCCCATACAAGTATGAAATAATGAACAACTGTAAATCGATGGTTGATAAATAAATAAATAAAATTAACTCTGAATTAACGAGATCATCACACACTGCAGCATCGCTGGTGTCGAAGCACATTCAGATATCATGCAAGACAGAGAAAAAGAGAACTGCTTGCTTCGTAGCACCTGCACTAAAACTAAACCTAAACTAGCTCCTAGAGACCTGAGCATTAAATGATGATGGCTTACTACTGTACTACAAAATAAATAGCTATTCTTCTTGTTTGTAGGACTACAAGTTTTAGTAAAGCACACTCGTACCAAACACAAAATCTATACAGCACTGAAAGTTAAGATTGAATGTCGTAGAGATATTTATTTAGTCACCTTAGAGAAGAACTTAATGTCCCTGGTGGACGTCTTGAAACTGGTGCGACGCGAGAACGTAGTGGACGGCTTGTGCAGCTTCATGTTGATGGTTGCCGTGTCTAGGTAGGAGATGAGCTTCTCCAGGAGGCTGTATGCAAACCTCAGCTCCACCGCTGCCCCGGCTGCAGCTTGCTCAGACTCAGTCAGGCCTCCTCGGTTAGGTCTGACACAACGTTAGAACATGTCACATCAGAGATGCAGGCTTAACACTGTTTATGGTTGTACATCCAGGTAGGAGATGAGCTTCTCCAGGAGGCTGTACGCAAACCTCAGCTCCACCGCCGCCCCGGCTGCAGCCTGCTCAGACTCAGTCAGGCCTCCTCGGTTAGGTCTACACAACATTAGAACATGTCACATCAGAGATGCAGGCTTAACACTACGCACACCACAGCACTGTAATGGTTGTACATCCAGGTAGGAGATGAGCTTCTCCAGGTAAACCTCAGCTCCACCGCCGCCCCGGCTGCAGCTTGCTCAGACTCAGTCAGGCCTCCTCGGTTAGGTCTGACACAACATTAGAACATGTCACATCAGAGATGCAGGCTTAACACTACGCACACCACAGCACTGTTTATGGTTGTACATCCAGGTAGGAGATGAGCTTCTCCAGGAGGCTGTAGGCAAACCTCAGCTCCACCGCCGCCCCGGCTGCAGCTTGCTCAGACTCAGTCAGGCCTCCTCGGTTAGGTCTGACACAACATTAGAACATGTCACATCAGAGATGCAGGCTTAACACTACGCACACCACAGCACTGTTTATGGTTGTACATCCAGGTAGGAGATGAGCTTCTCCAGGAGGCTGTAGGCAAACCTCAGCTCCACCGCCGCCCCGGCTGCAGCTTGCTCAGACTCAGTCAGGCCTCCTCGGTTAGGTCTGACACAACATTAGAACATGTCACATCAGAGATGCAGGCTTAACACTACGCACACCACAGCACTGTTTATGGTTGTACATCCAGGTAGGAGATGAGCTTCTCCAGGAGGCTGTAGGCAAACCTCAGCTCCACCGCCGCCCCGGCTGCAGCTTGCTCAGACTCAGTCAGGCCTCCTCGGTTAGGTCTGACACAACATTAGAACATGTCACATCAGAGATGCAGGCTTAACACTACGCATACCACAGCACTGTTTATGGTTGTACATTCATGAGGTCGATTTTAGTTTGATTGGCTCTAAAAGTTGTATAGTAATACCTGTTTCATTCATACTGGGTTAATTCAAATTTACCTTTAGTTCCAACTCATGAAGAAGTCCGTACAGGAGAATTGGGTATGAGGCTTATTTTAATTTAAAATGTACCGGTAATTCAAATAGTTATTTTTTAGGGTTTCTTATAATTATTAATTTGATTTAAAGAGCACATACGTGTACATCCTAGACTGCACAAACAACGATTCTATATTGTCATTCCAGCAGGAACTTATTAGCAACTTACTTTAAAAGATCTACATACTTAAGAGTACTACAATCAACTACCCTGCTAGGACCTCAGCACTACAATTATCCTTTAATTGGGTATCCAAGTACCAACAATTATTCTGTAACAAACTTTTCTTCCAAACTATATTCTTTCAGTACAGAAGTTTCTTCATGTTTGCTCAATGAGCTACAATTATCTTTCTGAACAACATTGTAGTCTGCATCTTTACCTGTGCAACTTGTATCCCTGGTACTGCAGGTACTTCAAGAACTCCTGCGAGCGTTCCCTGTCCTTCTTCTTCTCCTTGTCAGTCAACAGGTCGTAGGGAACTAGCTGCGGACTGATGTTACCCCCGGACGTTGCGAGCTCTTCCTTCTTCTTCTTGGCCCAGATGTCGTGGGCGTTCTCCGCTATGCGTTCTGCCATGTTCTGCATCTCCCTGCTCAGCGTTAGATTGGTCATGTCCACTGGATGGGGGTGATAGTTGAACGGCGTTGCGGAACCATCCTTCATGCAGAGAGAGGTACACGTCAGTTAAATCCACTAGCCCCGTGTTGAAACATTATGTATCTCTCATACAAAGTAAGTACTGCATCAAATTGTATTGCGTTATTAACAATTTTACTGAACTCGGTGATTATTAAGCGAGCGAAGCGAGCGTCTCCACGAGACTCTTATGGCACTTCGTTCTGTTTTTTTTTTTTTTTTTTGTGTGTACTAGACTCTTATGGCACTTCATGCTGTTTGTTTTTTGTTTTGTTTTTATGTCTGTCGATAGCGGTCGAACGGAAAGTCCGATCAGCTTGAAATTTGGACCATCCACAAGCCTCGATGTGGATTGAAGGTGTATAGTTTTGAGGCAAAATCGTTCGAAAAGTTACAAAGTTACACTCAATAACTGTTAGTAACGGTGGCGGACCGCCGCGAAAACACGTGACAGAATGACAAAGAAAATTCTTAGCAACGCAAATTGCACTGCATTCAACAATATCGGGAAGTATAATAGCTATGGAAATTAGAAAAAATTTTGAAATGCACATTCTTGAATTGTTTTTAATTGTTGTTTTTATTAGCTTTGAGAACTTTTCGCCAGAACGTTCGTAGATATGGACGCGCTCGCTTATCAACGCGTCAAATAGAGCGTTTTCCTAGTATTAGGATTATACATTTTTCTGCATGATCAGTACATTCTGATGATACATGTACTAGCCTATTTAACTTGTTATGCTAACCAAATTGCTATCATCAATTTGCAATTTAGCTTGGTAACAAATATGACATCCACAATAGTAGGCCTAATTCTGTTTTCTTCATGGATAAAAGGTACAACAAAAACTATATGACTTACGAGCTGGTAGACAGTGAACACTCCTAACAATGGAAACTTTTTCACTTACAGGGTTGGCTTTGGATTGTCTTCTGGTAGAGTTACGATTGTTGGAGGGTACTTCTACTTCGGTGTGCTCTACACTCCAACCAATCGCAAGTAGTGCCTTCAGCGATTCCCTTACTGGTTCCTTATATCGCTCCTTTTCCTGTAATGATTCAAGTTTTATTAGCATACATGAAACTAATTTTAATAAAAAGGAACCTAGAATATACGATGAAGATAGATAGAATAGGATTGTCTTCTAATAGGTTTGAAGTAATTTACGTGATTTAGATGTGGAATTAAAATGTTTGCTTAAAATGTCAATGCTTGAAAGATTCTGTAGATCCATTTCCTATGCGCATCAATTGAGTTTGAAAATGTGCCCTGATTTGGACACAAGTAGCAATTAATTGAAACTACAAATGTATAAGTTAAAGCAGAATAGTAGTACTTATGTGTACAGAATATGAAGATGAATCCTCTGATACTTGTAGGCTAGAACCTTAAAACTTAATTTGAAAATAATTAGGTAATGAAAAGTAAATAAACATTTATTTTGCTAGGGCTTTGCCACAATGTTGAATCATAGTAGAATAACAGAGTTTAGTTGCAAATACAAGGGATGTAGGTATTGCCTAATTTAAACAACATTTTCTTGATGTGTGATCAATAAATAATGTATTTATCGAAAGGGTTTCCGTTTGTCCGGGTTTCACATGGTGACATGACAAAGTTTGGTCAATACAGAAGACTTGCACGTTGCAAACAATATTTGTACTGCCAACAAAACATGTTCAAAATGAACACAAACTTAACAAAATAGTAATAGGGTACACAACACTACTCACATAATCGTTCAGCATGTTGTACGGCTTGAGTCGTGGATGACACTTGGAATCGAAAGACCACTGTTCACCGTAGACCCAGCTGTTTTCCAGCTTCCTGCTAGCCCAGGCGTCATGGTAATGCTCGGAGAACTTCTGGACGATGGTGTTTAGATCGTTGTTCAAAACAACACTGCAACAACATCACTTAGTTGTTAGGTACTAGGAAGTATAAATTTGGCTAGATAGATAGTCACGAAATGGGTCCACTTATTGATTTTCAATGCCACCAAATTATGCCACCAAGTTGGCTCGGGTAGCCCAACAAAGAAAATATCAAACTGAGGAATAGTTAGTCAATGAAATGTACATACGTGCCAGTG
This sequence comes from Isoperla grammatica, assembly GCA_945910005.1. NCBI lineage: Eukaryota > Metazoa > Arthropoda > Insecta > Plecoptera > Perlodidae > Isoperla > Isoperla grammatica. The sequence continues at coordinate 41,299,122 of OX246737.1, read as the reverse complement.
TTGATAGGTTGAGGATTGTACGGTCCGTCACCTTCCGAGCCCATTTTAGAACTATACCACTCGTCATCGTAATTCTTGGACAGTGTGTAGTCTGGTGGCAAGGCGCAACCAATAGCTATCAAGCATGGTAGAGCTTTCCCAAACAAATCCGGGTCGTAATCCTACAACGAAAAATATAAAATGCAGGTCTATTTGTGCACAAAGAAGGTAATGACGGTGCCAGCAAATACATGAGCTGCTGATTAGAATCTAGAAATGGGCAAATAAACTTTACTTCATTTAGGTCTAACTAGGAAAGTAAATAGGGTACATATGAAAATCAACTATTTTTACTTTTTAGTAAGCACCCTGGGGTTTCTTGCTTCTATTTAAACTCAAACTTTGGCTAATTTCTCTAAAGCTATAAGTTTACCATTCACATAGCCATAACACAATTTGACATTCAATTTAGAATATTAAACTATAAAAGATCATATTCATTCAAGACTTTTACGTATATTTGTTTACTTGTTTGGCAACAAACACGACAACATCCAATAGGCCTACATAATTAGTAGGCCTAATTACCATATACTTTGAATTTAACCTAGGGCCTACTTACATCTGTTGCAGGACTAAACATTTTTAGAACAAAGACAACAACACTTACCATTTTGGAGAGTGAATCAAAGATGTTACTGAAGAGCATCATGGTCAGCCTCTTCTCTTCATCGCTGGATGCGGTTACACCGGAAGTCGAGCCGTAATACTTTGCACACCGGTCGTAGTGGAGCATAAGCAGCTGGAAGCGAGGAAACAAAACAATCATTTGGTGCATCCCATATTATACTTGAATATGGACAAGATTCAAAACACAAATTACTCTTGGATGAGTTTAACAACAGTGAGCAGCTCCAACTAGCTGGCAAAGTATATTGCAGATGTGGGTTTACCACTTGAAATAATATAATTAAACTCAACATGTAGAGCCAAGACAAGTGTAATACATACCCTGAGAGCAACGGTAGTGTATTCCGAGAGCTGTGAAACATCCACTGTCAGCTTCCTGAGCAGCTTCAACAGCATACTGGGCTGCATTTGGCTACAAGCACCAACAAATACACCATTATTAGTAAATTTTACTATATCACATGCAAATTATTACAAATGAATGAAATGATTAAATGACAATTAGCATGTAGTATTAACCGATCGTCCTAGCGTTTTATTTTGTCACATAAAATCTCAGGGCTCTGAGATATACAGAGCACATACAAACAATTGAATAATAAAAAAAGACTTAAGTTTAGACAGCTTTTCAAATTCAAAATAACATTCAAGTCTCCGTATTTTGGGCTAGAAATATTTGTGCTGAGAAGATATTAAAGTGACGTTAATTACAGGTCCCAATATAAAAGGGCAGCAACCTCAGTTGTTACAATGTTATTGGTAAATGCTTTAAATTAGGGTTGCCGTTGATAATCGAAATATCGATCGATAATCGATTTAAGTCATATGTAGAGATGCAAGTTTTTCGCAATGCGCGATAAAACGAAAAGTGTAACAAAACACTCTAGAGTGCTGGTTTCAACATTTCTTTACGTTATGCGTCACTGGGATTCAGATACAAATCGCGAAATAACACCATAAAATGCTTATAAAACGAATTATGAGTTTATTCGCGATATAACACCATAATTGTCACTTTCTAGCAAAATAGCACCATAATTAACAGTAATTCGTAATTTTGTACTCCCTTCCGTTCAAATCTTCACAAGAATTACGAGATAAAAATCGAAAATAAGCAGTCTGCATCATCACCACTTACTTGTCTGCAGTCTAATCTAATCTTTGACGCCCATCACTATGTATATACATTTAGGGCCATACACATATAAAAGTTAAGAAAATGTAACCTTTTTTAGTTTTATCAATGATTTTATGTAAAAACATAATTTTCGATTAAAAAAACAATAACACCACAAAACACCATAATTCTCAATTTCTCAAACGAAAAGTGAAGAAAAATAAAACCATTTTCTTGCATCTCTAGTCATATGATATGATAATCGATTCAAGTATTATGATATGATATGATTTGATTATCGATTTGAATAATACTGTCGATGTTTAAAACTGCCGCGCTGCTGTTAAAAAATCGTGATTGGGTGGTTCGTAGCGGTGCGCGGAGCTGACGATAGAATGCCCGCTCGCTAGGTCGGTAAAATAGTAAGTACTACTTTACTGACGGGGGGAGTGCGCTCTCTAGGGGTTACGAACAACTATTCATCCACGCATGCGCAACGCATTCCACGGCAGTGACAGTGAAACACGTGAGCCAATTTGTCACGCACACGCCGTGAGTCGTAGTCTCCTCTCGTAAAGTTGTGAGCCGGTCTGTATTGTTGATGCCATTATTGTGCTGTTGAGGGGGGGGGGGGGGCGTAGAGTGATAGCTGTCCTATATAATGGCAGCTGGGATAGCGCTATCTCTCTCGCACCCTTACGGAATGTGTTTATACCTGACTCAACCCTCGCAAGGCACGTCCGCGTACAATCAGTACGTGAAAAAAGTGGCACCCCAATGACCAACCAAGCCAAGCAATTGCATTAGACCTACCTTATAATAAAAAGTGCGTGGATTAATAGTCCGTGATTTTAACACATTTCTATCCTTATACTCCTTTTTATTGGTGTTTGGGATTGTTTTCAGTTTGATTTCATTATTTTGGCATTTGATTTGATAATCGATTGCGGTCTACAATATCGATATATTTTGATATGATTATCGATTCTGCTCCGCCGATTATCGATGCCGATTTTGATTTTCACATCGAACGGCAACCCTACTTTAAATACACAAAATTTAAATTTAAAAAATTCAAAACATTTAAACATTTTTTTACACTGAGCTCAGAAAATTAATGTATTGATAAAAAAAAAATCTCCAAATGTCGACCGAAATATTGACATTTGTGCCCATCTCTACTTGAAGTGTAAGTTAAGAAATATAATTGAAAATATTAGTAATGTTTAAACTAAGTCTAAATTGAATAATAACAGTATAACTAAACGTACGTAGTGAGTGCGACAAGGAAGTCGGACACGTTCTCTCTCTGGCCCTTGGTTAGCATGCGGTTCTTGGACAGCCGGTAAACAGTGTGCAATGTGGCGTCTAGGAGGTTCGCGTAGTTGTCCGCATCGTTGTAGAAGTTGGTGTGCTTGATGAGCAGAGGCAGGATGGAGTTGCCGATGTAACGATTCATGGCGAGAGCCATCTCGGATTCAGACCCGTCGTTCTGGAACAACGTTTACGTTTACAAACATTATGATTTGCAGTCTCAAGTACCAAATAATGTAGCTATAGTTGCATTACAAAGTTAGAACATTCCTACGTTATCAACAACACTGATTTTTGCATATGTTTTGTCTTATGACAGTTGATAGGCAAAACGGTATACAAACCGTCGGCTATCCATCCATGTTTATGTCCTGAAATATCTCTCTAACAATGCTGATGCATTTAATATTTAGCTAGACAACTATTACTCCTTATTCTATTCCAGTTGGCAATACAGTATATCAACGTGGGTATAACCAGTTTCATACACAGGCACCTAAACTTTTTCAACAAAACAAAATACAAAATCCATTCACATTATCATTTATAAATTGAGAATATCTATACTGGTGGCCTACACATGCAGACTAGTCAAACAACCTACCTACTTACTGAATTCTATTGTAAGTGCAGTACAAATCAGTTCCTCCCATCATCATATGACCTAGTTGTCGAGTACGTCGTTAAATACCTATTAATCAAATTAATCAACGAGACTCACTCGATCGAGCATGGTTGCTGCTCTAAGGTCAGGCAGGAAGGCCTCCTCCAGGATCCGGAAGAATAGTTCCTGCGTCTCGATACCGTAGACTCTCTCCAGGAAGAGCACGATGCTCTGTTTGTTCCCGGGGATGAGTCCGGATGGCATGTCACTCTTGGGCCTCTCTTCTCCTTGCGCGGGGTTGGTAAGCGTGAAGCGCAGACTTAGCACACCCTCTAAGTCTTCAAGAGGCACCAGGGAACGGAGGATGGCTCGAGCTCGTAGGGACTCATTTTTACCCTGGAATCATAACAAATTATATTAATTTTACCTTTTTTAGAATTATCTAACAAAATAGTTAAAACCTGTCAATCAGAGCCTAATGTATGGCAATATGGTATCAAACAATGTTGAAGATGCTACCTGAATATAAATAAAATAGGATATGGTATTGTTGCTGGGGGTTGGAAAACCAGTGGATTAAAACCAGGGAGGTTTGGTTTAAGCAAGTAACCCGAGGCTTTTATGATGTTATAGTGTCCAAGGTTAATACAGTATTAAGATTTGAAGGTTTTGGCAGGCACTGATGATATCCAATGAGCTAATTCCCGTATCTTCCTCAGTACGGCTGATAGAAAGCTAGAAATGACAACAAATCTGGTGGGACCGAGGGAGTTATCAAAAACCAGATTATGGGGTCCTATATGTTTAGCCATGGATAAAGGTAGGTCAAGTTTATTAACAGTGTTTTGGCTGAGGCATTCATTCTTATGGTGGCAGAATTTATATTAGAAGCAATATATTGGACACAACTCAAGAAACCTGAATTTATCAACATCTACAAAGACCCTTCTCAGTGTTAAATCCACCAATTTCATTAAGCTACGATTCAGTAACCTCGGTTTGGTCACCATGGCTTAAGCAACATTACATTAAAAATGCATGACATTCACCATGTTTATTCATAGCAAATGTCCAATTACCAGCTAATTGGAAATCAAAAGTTTGGTGTTAATTCCAATCTCTTGGGCTATTTCTATTTCAATAAGCCTTCTACATTTCCACTCGTATACACATCTCAAGGATGTGTGAGTATTTGAAGTTGTCATGTTTGTCATACATAGATAGCTTACATTACATACATATTATATTACATCATATTATAAAACATATGTAAAAAAAGAAAACACAAACAAACATATATGTAATACATATGTAATATTAAATATTATTACAACTATTTTTACTATTTTTGTGTATTTCACATTTGTCATTTAAAATTAAGAGTAGGATTTCATATTTTATTATAGGGAATTGAACTGAACTTTTTGAAATTGAAATGAACGCACCTGAGCAATAACACCAGCATCGGGTGCACAGCGGCCCAGTAAGTCTACCAGCGTACAGTAGAAGTTGAGAATGGCTGCTCCGGTGTCGATGTAGTCTTCATCGTCTTCGCTCTCGGGCAGTGGATGCTCAAACGTGGTCATTGTGCCGCCGTCACCCACCTCCATCACCTTGCGCCTGTCGGCAATTCGCTCGGACATCTGAAACACAACAAGTCAAGTAGGTATACCTATGAATTATAGAATCTAAAGTATTGTAGCACATAGTGTAGGCCAGCCTATGTAACTATCTGAATATTTTAGTATCTGTGGGAGTTTGGTTTACTTCTCTAATAGTAAAGTACCAAATTAAATCAGACCTGATTTTGAATTTTTTTACAGTAAATGTGTAATATTTTAATCATTAGTAAGGCTGGGCATCGATGTAAAATGGCAACATCGACATCGAAAACAAATAATCGATGTCAAATCGCGATGTCGAAATTTTTTCGACATCGAAATAATATTAATTGACATCGTTTTTTTTTTTATGACACCCGTTACAAAAAACAATGTGTTCACTGCAAAGACGAGTAACTATTGTTGCCCATGGCCCCTAGTTCGACATGTTGCCGCTGAGCTTGGTGAGGTTGTTGGTGCCCGCGTGACAGTTACGATTAGTTTTGAAGCGTAAAATTATCGTATTCAAGTGAATTTACAAATTTTTAATGGGAAATCGCATAAATGGAAAATTGACTGATTAATTAAATAAATATTTAATAATTTGAGGAAAAAATAAATAATAAAAAAAAAAATAATCACCGACATCGATTATTAATCGATTAATCGATGTCGATGCCCAGCCTTAATTATTAGCCATGCTTGGTAAGCAAAACGTTAATCTGAAATGTCGATGCATAATTTATCTCTTTTCTTTGCCACTCATGGGTTGATGTAAATATATTGATTTAAATAATAAATGTCAAATTGTGATGAAAATGTTTACTTTGGGACAGTCAATGACTTTAGCTATTTTATTTACTACTCTTGAGTCTTGATTATTTGTGAAACTACTGACTGCATATGTTATCACTAGGGACTAGACCATCTCATTCCAAGGTAAGCCATTGCATCATACCAGATTCACGGAATGAGAACAGAGATATATAAGACCTAGTAATTGGACTGTACAAACAATTTAAAAACGTAATATTTCGAACCCTGATCAGAGCTCTTCAACAGGCGAAAACACACTGAGTGTGTTTTCACACAGTATGAGTGTGCTCTCAGTGTGTTTTCACCTGTTGAAGAGCTCTGATCAGGGTTTGAAATATTGCGTTTCTAAATTGTTTTTATCTGTGACAAGGAACAGTGTACAGTCCAATTACTAGGTCTTATATAACGTTTTACCTGTTCTACTATGTTTCCGTTTTAATTAATGAGAACAGAGATGTTCAAGGTTGACGTACCTTGTTGGCGTCCATGATGGCCCTGAGGAGACCCTCTCCCTCACCTCTCAGCGCCGGGCCGAGACATTCCGGCCGACGAATCAACAGACGGATCACCAAGTTGGCGTTCTCCTCCACACTTTCACCTGCACACAACCAATTAGTTCAATGAATTACACACAACAGAAACAAACATAACATAAGGAACGTGTAGGCATGCATAACTGTGACATGTGAAAAAACAATAGCAAATGTATCCTAAATGCACTTTGGATTAATAAATATTTCAATATTTAATGGTTAATGAATAATGTCTTGGCTGTCAAAATATTAAACATACATTATCCCATTGAATAACTACTAAGTAGATTAAGCAATTCTTTGGATGTTGTGATTGAAAGGGATTCATCTTATCCAAATTAAAATGGGCCATTCATTGGACATCAAGATCCTTTTCATCAGTGAACGAAACTTCAGCAATGGCCAGAAAAATACCTATCTCACAAAATAATAAAGCCCTCTAAAAAAAAAGAAAGCTAATAATTCCTTTACTTTTCGTTGATTACAGTTGGGGAGGGCGGTTAACAATGATAGGCCTACTATTTTGGCTCAATACAGTGAAATGTCATTCATACGTTTAGTTTTCAAAAATAATTGCATCACTGCTGTCAGCTGCATGTGACTTGTGACGGATGTAAACGTCAGCGCTGTATGATACACACGCGTAAAGGAACACTACGTGACTCACTCACCATTGACCCAGACGCAGAATCTCAGGAAGTCGAGGTAACGCTCTCCCTCCACCGGGTCCCACCCAAGGTCGGGGTAACCCTTCTCGATCAGCTCCGAGTTGGACTGTAGTCCACACCGCGACAAGTAGACGGCGATCTTCTCTAGGTAGTGCTCTCGTAGGGCGAGAGCCAGCTCAGTGTTCTCCATGAGGGAAGAGTAGGCTACGTCCAGTGGAGTGGAACCTGAACGCAACGAGCAGACATTGTATTGGTGTAGCCCAACATTGTTCGTAAGCCAGTGAACGGCAATTCTTTCCTAAACAATTTACGTAGGCTGATGCACCATGCCATTTGCCAATAAAATAGTTTCATTCAAATATGAGGCATAGCGCAAGTATTAAAATAACATAATTTTATGTTTTCGTAATATCACGGCGGTTTTTTTATTCACCATTTTGATGTGCTAAATGCCAATGGACAAAATAACCTATATTATCAATTTATCAATATTCAATAAGTAATATATCAACAGGAAACCTTGGAAATTATAGAACAAAACTGCTTCAAGCTCTCAAAACTTTCACCAGGAAATATGATTAAGAAACAACTATGGATTTGCATATTTTACGGATGACAAATGTTCTAGATCTAGTCTAGATCTAGTAGAATGAATTTATGATATATGAGTATGACTATGAGTATGACTAACCAAAACATGCAAGTTGCTCAAATAATTAATATGATGGTACAGTAGCCCATATTCTTCCTACAGTACGATACGTTATCTTGATGAAGATCATAACTAGAGTGATTACTACGCACCAACTAGCGGTACTTCACTTACCTCTCAGCGAGGGACGCGCAAGCAAGATGTTACTGTTCTCCAGCAAGAATGCAAAATGGTCGAACATGGCCTTCTGGTTCTGACGCGACGTACGGCAGAAGTAACACAGGAAGCGACAGCAAGCCACCACCATCTCGTGAGAAGTGTCCTGAGCAAACAATACACGCATTATATTGTGTACTAGAAGGCATGGGTGTGAGATTCCATACATTTACTAATTTAATAACCACTGGAAATATCAAGAAGTATGTAAATAGATGAACAGCTACTGCACAGTTTAGACTTCAAACAGGACACGATCTGCTTGGAGAGCACCTACATCGAATAGGAATCACCAACAGCAGTATGTGCAGTCTATGTGGGAGGGAGGAACAGAACAGAGAGCATCTGATGAGATGTCCAAGTCTTAAAGATGAAGTAGATGCCCTTCCACCTGGCATAAGCTAAGAGGAAAAGGAAGCCTGTCTCTACTGGAAAACCAGAAAATGCATGATGGCCCAGTAAGCCAAAAATGCGGGCATAGGAAAAGAAGAAGAAGACTAAAAGGAATAGAGCTCTGCTTCTCTTATGCCGAGATTGACACACACGTCACTAAGGGTCGGTTTTATGAACTAAAAATTGTTTTATCCATGGCCTCCAGGCTTCCCATTGGTTGTTGTCATGGTGAAAACAACTTAGTAGCCTTCTAAATATTCTCCGAAGTTTATAATACCGGGCCTAAGAGTCTCAATAACCAACAGAGATATACCCGTTGCCCTTTTTGTCTCCTTCGCAGCGTAGCTATATGTATACCCTACACAGTCATTAATCTTTAAGTTTCTTATTGTGGCTTACCGGGACCTACCGGTACTTTCTAAAGTAAGCTTTGTTCTTAGGAACCTTTCCCCCTCCCCCCCAACAGGTTATATTTTTAGTTCCAATACATATTTACAAACATCTGTTTCACTTTTTATCTGTAGCTAAATAAACAGACAAATAAACATGCATTTAACTGTCACCTTTTCTCTTATGAATACAATATTATGAAATAAAACGTAAATACAATAATACATAAATAACAATACGTTTAAGATGAATGGCTGAAGAGGCCAACTCTGCACAGAAAAAAAAAAAAAAATACAAATTTATTAAATTTAATCCAACATTGTTTTCAAGGGCGTCGGACCAATGCAGCAGCAGTAACGTACCTTCTCTTTGGGGGCTCCGCTCTCGGCCTCCTGTCCGGTGACGGGCGCATCAGACTGAGCCTGGGCGCGTCGCCCGAGAGTGTTCATCATGATCGCCATCACGTTCTCGTGGACGCGGAGGATGCGGATCAGGTCGGGGTGTTGGAAGAACGTGTGGTTGTTTACGAGTTTCCTGAAATGAGACGTTAAAAGGTTTAATCCTAGTGATGGGAATTTTCATGAAAACTTTTTTGGTTGAAAATTTTCACGAAAATTTTCAAACTGTTGAAAATTTTCAAAAAAAAAATGCAATCAATTGTTCGATTAGATGTAAGTTGTTTGTGTATCACGGAACTAGGCGTAACATGTAACAACATGTGTAACATTCAAAACAAATTGTTGCTTTCTCATACGCAAGGTTAAAAAAACGTTACAACCCTGACAGTGCCCGAAGTAAAACATGAGCCACTGATTATAAGGTTTTTATTTTGTAAAACAGTACGGTGTGGTTTGTATGAGCGGTAACCACTAGCAAGTGGTTGAAGGCAAGGCCAGGTACACGCACATACCTATCTATTAACAGGTAGGCCTAAAAAGAATGAATTAAGTTTACAAAATATAAATTAAGTACAAAATACAACTTAGAATGACTATGTTTAACACAAGTTCTTGAACATAGACAAATCTTCAAAAAATGTGTACGGTATATACCTCCCGGCGATCAACTGCTGGTTGACCCAATACACCTTTTATTTCTTCAAAACATACTGTTGATGTTTCTACATCGGAAGGGAAAATAAACAAATTAACAGGCCCTGGTCGTTTTTTCATGAATTTTACTACACAATCATCCATTGTTATTTGTTATTGAACTTTCTACTAAGCAAATGAAGTGTTGGATAGTTTTTTGTTACCATCTTTACAACCACATAATTGACTTAAACCTATTTGAATGTTCTATGCTTACAAAATATAAACAAAACCAAATATTGAAAATTTTCAATGAAAATTTTCAAGCCACGTTGAAAATTTTCAGTGAATTGAAAATTTTCAATTGAAAATTTTCAATGTTCCATCACTATTTAATCCTAATGCTGATCAGTAGCCTACACAGACGAATGTGATATTTCTTTTATTTGTCCACTTGGGGGGTTTGTTCTATCGTCATCAAATCGAGCTTTATTAGCTTTTATTGTTACAAAGAGAAGATTAAAGTGAGAACTTAGCTCTAGATTGATAAATAATATACTATCGCTTTACGTTATGAACACGATAAATATTGTAGTACGTACGGTATACGTATCACTTTTATATAGGTAATCTTTAAATAAGTACACGGTATATCTTGTAATGATATCTTGGTCTATATAAGCATTTGCATTTAGCATTTGCATGCAGGAAACAGTTTACTTTTGATGACTGGATCTGCCTGTTAAGTCTTACTCATACAGTACCTATTGACTGGCTTACCTAAATAGTATTCTATGCCCTATGGTTTTAATTTTACATAGTATATTTTGCATGTAATTAAATATTTTAGAAATACTAATAAAATATTGATTTCAAATGAAATAATGAATGCTATTTGCATGTGCCCATCTCTGTAAATGTATGTAAAGATTCTAGGTAAACTATTGTGCTTCTGTAGGTACATCCGTACTTTTATTTCCACTGGAAGGTGTGACCTAAGTTCCAATTATCTCTACTTATCTTGCATGTAAATCTAGTAATGCATCATATGACAATGAGTGTAAGGTGGCATATACACAGGATCTGCCTACGGCTAGTGGCAGTGTGGAGTATGTTGAACTCACCATAGCCTCTCCCTCATAAGTCCCTCCTCCTCTTGTGACATCTGTACGGGAAGCAGGGATCGGATTTGACTCAGTCCCACCCACATTTCTGCCACATCTTGCTTCGTCTTGCTGTTGATGATGTAGGTCTTCTGCAGGGCTCGAATAAGTTCTCCCACGCTATCATACTGCCTCACCAGCAGGCTGCAATAAAATCATGGTTCTCTTGTTATACAGGTGCACAAATAAAGGCTGGGGGAAAATGATTGATATTAAGGCTTCCATATCCATTTATGACGTAGATGAGAAACTAACAGACTCGGTACAATCTTCCGTCATTTGCAGACCAATGTTCCTGAGTAACTATTAATTTTCCACCAACCCGATGGACACAGTATTATACCTTTAATCTTAAGAAGGCAATGCAGCTGTGTGTTGCTATAGTTGTCATACCATAAGTCGACTGTCGAGCAATGAAATTCCCCATTCCGTTACATTAAAGGATATGAAATAGAAGTATAGGCCTAGTACTGATTCGAAACCTGCAATTATTATTTTATTAACATTATTTTTCTTCATTTTATTTATCTATATCTTTTGGTGTATGCTCTTATACATGTAAATTTAAATTGTTTGCTGTACTCGAATTGACAAAGTTAACGTAAATGGATGTAGTTGTTAATAATATGGTTCTTTGTCTAAAGTGGAAACTGAACTGAACTGAACTGAACTGAAGATAGACTTACCTAAACATTTCTCGCACAAGCTTGGACATTTCAATCTGGGATTCCTCAGCCCATTTCACAATTGTGCTGGTCAGTACCTTCCGGAACACCTCTAAAACATAAGAAATCATACAACATTATAGCCAATAGCCATTGATGTGAAACACAAAATCTGACAGTAGGCTACCGCTACACTATGGTTGAAATGTTCCTCCATAAAGATACAATTTCAGATTTCCTAATAAAATGCATACGTTGGAATTCTTTGTAACCAAACCATAGAAATTTAAGATTGCAGAGCTAATACTATTGCTATTAATATAATTAATGTGTCCATAATATGACTGTACTGGAGATGTGTATAGCTTCCTAGATTCTATACTAGGGTGGTGGAGATTACTGAGGACTGACCTAATTGAAAATGTTTGTACTTAGTTTATAAATAGATCAATATTTAAGTGTAAAGCATACTTTAATAATAATAATACAATAATACTATTAACACGTAGATGTATTTAAATAATAATTTGGAATAGATGAGAAAAATACCAATCAGCTACTAATAAGTATTTAATTTTGAGAATGAGATATAGAAACGAAGCAAGGCAAATAGAGAGCAGAGAGAAAGGATGGCAGCTGATAGAGCTGTATTGTATTGTATTGTTTTGAGTGTATTTCGATTACACAAATTGACTCAGGAAAAAACAGCTTACGAGTAAGACGTTTTAAACACAATCTTGTTGTACAAAACAAACAAACGCTGCCAAAGAAAATGCATGAAATGAGAATGTATAGCAGTTGGATGGCACAGAGGAAGAGGTAGAAGTAGAAAATAGGGAGATGTGGAGAAGAAGCCCAACCTCAAGATGTTATGTGGCAGAGTTTCTTTATTTTCTTTAGACTCAAAAACCGGAAGAATGGAAACATATTGGTACCAAGCCAACCTTGCCAGGGGTAGGGCAGTGATTATGAATAATGATAATGACAGGTGACAGTGAATAAGACATCCAAAGTACTAATTTTGGATAAATACCCCCTCACCTTAAACTTTTCAACTGACATTTCAGGTAATAAGATACATGTTTTGGGTCCTATATTAAACTGACCTTCTGGAGTCTTCTTTTCCGGCTCTTCGACTACTTTTGGCTCTTCCTCCAATTCCTTGACAGCATTGATGAAATTATACATGCGCTTTATTACTCCAGGCTTGGCGACTTCGGGTTCCGCCTCCTGTTTGGGCAGAGAAGAACCCAACATTTAGTGAGTGAACATGGGCAATGCAATGTTCAATGCTACATTACACCGTTACATTGTTGATGCTTAGTTTTAGACAAAACATACACCGTAGTTAACAGAAATACGTACCCCTTCCCCTTCCACTGATTCATGAAGAGCAGATAACGAGACGTGTTTCATAAGACCTTCATGGAATCCCATCATTGCCTCTCGAAGATCATCTCCGCAAGGACAGTTCTCTTTGTCGTCTTCTTCCAAGTTTTTGAAACCTAATATGGAATTCATCTACCAACACGCTTCATATTAGATACAGTTTCAATAATGTATGCAATAAAAGAAGGAACTGAAAATATCCACTTAGTGTTGTGAAGTCAATAATTCTTCACTTGGCAACACTAACACCAAAGTAATATGTCGTATCAGACTACACTATTTGCATTCTACTTTTCTTGTTTTAAAGTAACCTCTTGCTATAGGTTAGATTAGAATGACTTGCTTTTGATGACTACTACTATTGACGAATATGTACATACACATGACTTGTGTTGTCAAGAAAAAATAACTGTACAAAGATGTGTACGTAATGGATTTGTTGTGTTGATACCTTGCATCAGCATGCATTTACGGAACTGTTTTAAAAAGTCTACTCCATACTGGTACCTACCAGTACATACTGAAATAGGTACTGTAATTGCAATTTATTTTATCTATATTTCATTGACATTATGAATTTGTATTTCTTTATTTTTACCTATTTATCACTGATTTGGCTCATTATATACCGGTATTTGATAACACGGAAACTATTATTAACTCTTAATCATCATAACTAATAATGGATAGAGATCCTTGTATTTCGCAATGCGGGATAGCGCGAAATCACTTGAAACGTGCAGCAATTGAAATATGTTGGCATGACAGTCTGTTGTGAGTCCAAAAATAGTCTTTTTGAATCGCGAAATAAAACGAAATCCCGTGTATACGCGAAATAGCATAAGTTTACTGTTATAAAAACGAAAAAGACTGAAACTGTTGAATTGACGTGAAATGCCGAATTTCTGTCAAAAAACCCACATTTTTTATTAAAACAATAGATAATTAATCAATAAATAACATACTCAGGTACTAAAAATTGCATTTCATTCCGTAAGTAGAATCCTTACTGACTGTATTACCTTCCATTTCCTTTTTTACTATCATGGTAGACCTACGCGACAATGAAGGCAAGCCACATACGTTAAAATACAAGATACAAATTAGATTTTGTAAATTAAAATTGAAACACCGCCAAAAAGCTGAAATTACTGCTCAACAGCGAAATTTGGATTTAATAAAACGAAATATGCTAAAAAATAAAACCATTTACAAGGATCTATACTAATGGACATACAGTGCTATCAGACATTGTAAGCGCTAGGTGCTTGTGCTTAAATACATAAACTGTAAATGAGATTACCTGTTCTCTCGGTGGACAACGGAACTCCCTAGTCTTCTTGGCTGCTATTGCTGACGGAAGATCTGAGGCCTTGATTTCAACGTATCTCCTCAATTGATCCTAGAAAGTATACGTATGGATATACATACTGATACAAGCTCAGTTCACGAAATTTATGAGAGTGCATTCGATAACAAGGAGTGACACTGTGGGATGTTTTGTTACACTACAATAAAATATTTACCGTAAGTGAAGTTCTTAGCAGATATAAGCAAACACATGCCTGTGTTATTATAGTTATACACATATTTCCCAACTTTAACTTATTTTTACTCATATCACTCAATATTATTGACCTGCAGATATTTTACTTTTTGCACAACTTTAATTATAAAATCTGATACTGTTATAAAAGAGAATCTGTGTGTACGCTAACTGTCAACACTTGTAAAAATATTTACTATTTAACCCCACAGTACAGTACATTCAATTTACTTGCTAATTGAGAAATAGTATTCCTTCCATATATTCTACACACAATTCTAGGGAGCCCATCATATGTTAGTACTAAGATAAAACAAGTGAGACCAGGGAAATCATTGAAAGCCAGTTTTACTAACCGCCTGCAGGTCGTTGACAAAGTCGTGACTGAACGCAATGATCGCCTCAACTCTGTGTCTCAGCTGGGTGTCACACAGATGATGCAGCAAGTAGCACATCTGAAGTTTGGCACCTTCTGCCATCTTCATGTGGAGCAACCCCTTCCTGTGCTCGTCCTTGCCCTCTGCAAAACACCACTGAATAATTAACTGTGTTCCTAGAGTGGATGGTCGGCTGTAATGTACGGTAGGTCGGAAATAGTATTGGCACTTGAGAATGTAATTCTTTTGGTTTGTACAAATGCTAGACAGCTTGAAGGGAAGGACTAAGATTTCCTAGGTTTCCGCCCAAACCATGCCTCCTGGGCTAAGACCCGAAATTTAACTTGCATTTTGAAAATCGAATGACTCGTGTTAAATATTTCTTTGAAAATTTTAAATGTTTCATTATACCACTCTTAGCCAACATATTATAAAATAAAAAATAAAATTGCAATTAGAATTTACTAAGGACATAAGCTGGGTCATTCCGGGCGAAAACATCCAATTTAAATAAAAGTGGTTGCTCATGGATTTTTAATATTTTTTATTTTTTTATTGGTTATTGCTGGTCAAGCCCTGAGTACAAAACTAGTCTTACTTTTTTTTTAAGATGAACCGTTCTCAAGTTATAAATCATCAAACTTTGGTCGAAAGTCCAAATTTGGCTTCGTTCGACGTTTGCGGAAACCACTCCCATTTGTTAACCGCTCAAGATATCAAAACCAAATAAATTGCAAAATGTTCAGAAATGTTTGTACCTTTGGGTGAAATGATTAGTTTATGCTTTTGATATAACAGTCAAGCCCAATGTTGGGTTAAAATGAACTATAAATTTTGATAATTTTGGCGATTTTGAATTTTATTTTCACCAACAAGGGGTCAAAAAAACAAAAAACCAAAAACACTTCTAATTACCTCTACATCTCAATATTACTATTATGTTACAATTATTTTGTTTTTTAAGTCCCTTCATGTTAGAAAAAAATCATGAAATGCAAGAAAAAAACAAAATATCCTCTTTTGGACCCCCCTTTATACCAAAAGGGGGACTAGGTAAAAATTCAACAAAGTACAGATTGGAACAAGTATTGGTAGATTTACAACTGCAGAAAGTTTTATTCTGTTTTTTTAATCAGGGTAGAAGATATGAATTTTTGAGTTTCATCAATATTGGCAATATATCGATTTCAGCATTAGTTAGTATGGGCTTACAACTGCATGGAATTACTAATGTTGGGATACAATTCTAATTAGTATATTACTGTCAATTCTATACTTTGAACAACATACATTTTAGTAGCCTTGTTGGTTTAGCATATTGATAATTTCTAAGCTATTTGATGGGGGGGGGGGACCCTCCCCGCATCCATTGTGTTGGTCCCGTTGGTGGGGGAAATAACATGCAAAATATTATAATGTTGAACCCAAAATGTAACATCTTTGGTTAAAGTAGGGCCTAATAGACAAGCTGGGTTCACTGAGGTGAAATAAATTAATTTTGTATCCTAATCCAAAGTTTGTGGATATTCTTCGATACCCGTTCTAACGTACTGCTTGTTCTCGTACACACAAGCAATGTACAGTACTTAGGCATTAATCTTGATGTGCAGATTTGGTAATGCCATGACTTTGCTTTTGATATTAACATAGTTATGGATGTGAATCATCAGAAATAACTCAAGAGGAAGAAACACTCGCTGCACATTACGAGAATCTAGTGGCCAAAACAAACACACGGGAAAACCACTGTTTTATACTTTTCGTCCACGTCCAAAACTGTGTAATTAATCAAAGATGAAGTCACAGCATGGCCAAATCCTGCACATCAAGATAAATGACTAGAGACGTTGCATGTGTGTACAAGAACAAGCGGTACGTTTGTACGGTAATTGACGAATATCCACAAAATTTGTAATAGGCTACAACATTAATTTCTTTCACCACAATGAACCCAGCTTGTCAATCAGGCTTACTTTAACCAAAGGTGATACATTTTGGGTTCATCATTCAAATATCTTGCTTGGTCTTTCCCCATTGCAATTAAATACAGCAAAGGAATGAGCAAATACCCTCTCTGCATCAAATAGCTTAGAAATTATCAATATGCTAAACCAGCAAGGCTACTAAAAGGTATGTTGTTCAAAGTATAGAATTGACAGTAGTATACTAATAAGAATTGTATCCCAACATTAGTAATTTCATGCAGTTGTAGGCCCATACTAGCTAATGCTGAAATCGATATATTGCCAATATTGATGCAATTCAAAAATTCATATCTTCTACCCTGATTAAAAAAACAGAATAAAACTTTCTGCAGTTGTAGATCTACAAATACTTGTTCCGATCTGTACTTTTTTGAATTTTTACCTAGTCCCCCTTTTGGTATATAGGGGGGGTCAAAAAGAGCATATTTTGTTTTTTCTTGCATTTCATGATTTTTTTCTAGTATGAAGGGATTTAAAAAACAAAACAATTGTAATGTAATAGTAATATTGAGATGTAGAGGTATTTAGAAGTGTGTTTGGTCTTTTGGTTTTTTGACCCCTTGTTGGTAAAAAAAAAATTCAAAATCGCCAAAATTATCAAAATTTATAGTTCATTTTAACCCAACATTGGGCTTGACTGTTATATCAAAAGCATAAACTAATCATTTCACCCAAAGGTACAAACATTTCTGAACATTTTACAATTTATTTGGTTTTGATATCTTGAGCGGTTAACAAATGGGAGTGGTTTCCGCAAACGTCGAACGAAGCCAAATTTGGACTTTCGGCCAAAGTTTGATGATTTATAACTTGAGAACGGTTCATCTTAAAAAAAAAGTAAGACTAGTTTTGTACTCAGGGCTTGACCAGCAATAACCAATAAAAAAATAAAAAATATTAAAAATCCATGAGCAACCACCTCCGGATGATTCCGCCCGGAATGACCCAGCTACTAATATTCAATGTGACAAATGATGAGATGAATATGTTTTGTATATAAACTTTCACAGTATACAAAAGTTAGCCTACCTCTTGTAAATGATGGATCCCATGTTTCTGGATCAATCATCATAAGCAGTTTATCTATGTCCTCATCCCGCAGAATTCCAACTAGTAGAAGGCGGTCCATGAGTTTTAGCAATGGCCTGCAAAAAATAAATTACAGAATAGAATGGAAATGGTACCTAATAAAACTGGTAAGATAATAGTCCAGATTATTATTGATGACGCCAGACTCGGTATACGATTCTGAGATGGGCAATATTGAGGTTTGCGGGAACCAAAAACCGATACGAACGTACGACAACACATGATATTCCCTACAATCACTGTTCACTGTTCAGAGAACAAAGCTTACGGCATACAATGCAGAATGCTGTGGAGTCAAGATGAAGTTCGATCTGGTATGACCGAGTCCAGTAAAGGCACAATAGTGTCTTCAAGTGCTACATCAGATCTGGTTAATTTTTTACCAAATGCTCTACAACTTTTATGTAGACCTATATGTGAATAGTATACTTTGAGCAACATTGTATAAAGCAGACCACACATTTCTAGCAAACGCGTTTTTATTTAGATCTAGCGACTGGTACTCACAGGAAAAGATTTTCATTGCTGCCACCGACAGGATCGCGGTTGTGAACCTGGTTTATCTCCACAGCTTCAGCCAAGGCCATCATGATGTAGTCCCGCACTTCCTCCAGAACAAAGTACGGACTGTAGAGATTGCGGATATTGTCCACCGACTCCCTGTAACAGAAAGAAACATTTCAATTAGGGATGGGCAAATATATCGATATTTCGATACGATATCGATATGTCCAAATTATTTCGGTACCGATATGTAATTAACATCGAAATATCGAAAAAACCGTAAAAAATGATATTTTTTTGACGATGATTTCAACATTTGAATTTCTCGCGTGGAAATATATTCTCGTCACTTAGCACACATTTTCACTCATGCCTTCGCGTATTCACCCGACCTCCTTCCTACTCTGGTCAAACAAGAATGCATACGGGCCAACAATCACGTAAGACTATTTTGTCCTCCTCCAAAATTGTGCCATTAGTGGGTGGAGCTCACCCACCCTGATAATAAGACACTGTTCCCGGGGAGCGGATTGGGGGAATGATTTTGTTTTCTTCGATAATATCGATGATTAACCTATGTCATAGCCCATCCCTAATTTAAATTGAAAAGTATCATCAAAGAAATTTTGTTTCCTGATAGAAAAAATAAACTACTAAATATTTAGGCCTAGCCTAGTAGTTTTTTTTAAAGAACGGTGGACAATTTGTAACACATTAAGGTGGAGTGCAGTAATGTAAACACATGCCTGATAATAATTACAGTATAAGGAAAGCCAATAACATTGAGAGGTACACTGCAATAGAAGTGTGAGAAGTGAAGAGGTAGAATACTCACGCTAGGTCCGTCATCTTGAGTGTCGGGCGTACCGACTCTGTTTGCAGAAATCTCAGACTGTGCCGCATTTCAGGGTCTTCGTACAAGTCCTTCAACTCTTGACCCAGGGGAACAATGTACTCGTTCTTGCTTACTTCCCTGAAAACACAAAGATATTAATGAGTTTAGAACTAGTAATACACTATATCTAATAATAATAATAGGGGCCTATAATATATTGTCTCATATTGAACCACATTGCAATGTGTTCTTCACAGGAATAAACCTCTTGATAAGTGCTTTGTTCACAAAAGCCAATAGATGTGTGGCATTCTTACTGATATTCATGGAAACACATAAAAATACAAAACATTGAAACAAGATCTAGGTACCTACCTTTTTATGTTTCAGACTTGCGACGCTTTCTTAGATCATAGTTAGTGTGATTAGTGTTTGTGATTTTTTTGTAGGTTAGTACTACGATGGCAGACCTTTCAAATATTAGGTAAGCTTTAGGCATTCTATCCATTTTTAACCATATCAGTATCACAAATCTAGTTAAAACACATTTAATCACCAAGGTAACTAACAGGTCATGGCTATAAATTTGATTAAGGAAGCCATGTCCAAACCTCTGTTTTAATGGCTCAGTGTTTTGTTGCCTTGAATTCAAGTACAAAATAATAATGGTGTAATGATATGCAGACATATTTTGGTTATCTTTTATCGTTAAATTCAAGGGAACCTTACCTGAACAAAACAAAACATTGAACTGTCTAAATAAGGTAATGGATATTTTAAAAAGACAAATTGTGCTACGTTTTATTATGTAGTGGGAAAAAAATGACACTTCATTGGAAAGCGTAATGTATGCAATATGTATTCGTCATACTCACATGGTGGTAGCATGTGACTCAATGTGCAGAGCGATGAGTAGATCGTAGAAGCCCTGGCGCAAGGGACCAGACATGTACTCGGAGCGTATCGCATAGAGCAGCTGCTTCTGGTCAACGTGCTGGCACAAGACGTGGGCAGCACGGTAGTTGCTCTGGTAGCACAGCGCTGCATACAGTGTCAGAGAGTGAGCATGGAAGCTAGAACATCGAGAGAGTAGCGTTTTAAAACCTTGAAGCAAAGGCACCGGCATTTCTAGGACCAGTTGTTTCTGGTTTGGTTGCCTGTAAACTTACTTCTCAATGTTATCCTTATTATTTTATTACCAACCCAAAATTAACTTGAACTGCAGCTATCTATTCTTTCCTCTGTTCTGCCCATCTCTTCACTTGTAAATCTATTAGGCATACTATGCATATGTATTAGGGATGTGCGAACCGGGACGAAATTCGAACCGAACCGAACCTTGAGCCCGGTTCGGTTCGGTTCGAACAACTATTTTATCGTCGAACCTCGAACCGAACCTTTCGAAATTCCCGCGCGCTCGAAACCCCGCCTTCCAGAGCCACGCCTACAGTCGCGACCGATCGATATTCGATAATCGAGAGTCGAAAATATAGTTGCGAGCGACGATCGAGTGCGAGTGTGTCATTATGGCGTCATGACTAGCGAATTTGTGTGACTTCTTTAGGCGTTTTATGATGTTTTAGCGAGTTTGACAGTTTGTTTCACTTTCATTCCACCAGTGTTTACTTTTTGCACTTCACAATGAAACGCCGTGTACTGGTGTTCGATGATGATGATGATGATCACGCGGGCGAGGTAGTGGACGACCCAAGCCAGACTGATAGGCCTACAGGTACTGGGACTAGGCCTAGGCCTGGGTACAACCCCACTTTTTAAGACGCATTTTACCAAGCTTGCAGCTACGCAAAGTGAATGCAACCATTGTAAGCGGAATTTTCAGACACCGTCAGGAACCACGACTACCCTGATTCGGCATTTGATGCGGAAACATCCAAAAAAATACAGTGAGTTTTTAGAAGAAAAACTAGACACTAACCTAAAAACACCTTTTGAAAAAGGTTCGGTTAGAGGTTCGAGGTTCGCGAACCTTTTTAATGCAGGTTCGAGGTTCGGTTCGAAGTTTAAAAAAACTGGTTCGCACAACCCTAATATGTAGTATTGGATTGTCTTATGCTATCTAATTTACTGTTTAAAACAGTGCTGTATGGTATGTATATATTACCTAGTTTGCACATTATTATTCTTTATTTGTAGCAGCAGTAAGACAAACATACTTTACAAAAATGGTAAATAAATAACCAAACTATTTTTATTGAAGTAGGCCTACGCTATTTTACATACTATTGCCTGAAGTATTCCATTTATTCTGAAGCCGAGTTACAGAAAGAGAGAAAGTAAATGTTCATTTGGCTGAAAGATGAAAATTGATACTACCTAGTTATTATCACTTAGATGAGGAATAGGCCTATATTTTTATTGTTGCGAGTAGGCCTTGCTGACAGGATAATATCTACCTTGTCTCGTGACAGGTTCCCATACTTAAACTAGAACGTCTTTAGGCCTACATTAATTCTCTTTTTTTTAAAGTAACTTGGCCATAGTCAGAAATCCTGAGTAAGAAATCTCTCTATAAAAAAAAAAGATCAGGCACATAATAATTATATTCCGGCATCATATAACAAACATTGCCCTTGTGGTCTAACATTAAGTAATGCATCAGTGTTGTACCTCAAGAGCTTATCCATCTCGATGAGTTCCAAGATGTCGATACTCCGGTCCTCCTCAGGAATATGCAGCGCCAACATGGAGATGGGGTCTTCACACAGCATACTCCAGCCCCGGATGTCGGACAGCTTGAGAGCGTGGACGTGGAGAGACTGGTTGGGTACTCGAGCCCACTGGTGAGGCTTCAGGCATTGCACTTTCAACCGCGGGGGGAACTGAAACAAACCACCGGTGAGTACTATAGGAGTTTGCAGCCAACTAACATTACTGTATTTGTATAATACAGTCAAAAGTCGTTACAACGAACGCCCTTACAACGAAATCATCGTTTTAACGAAATTTATTTGTGGTCCCGCCTGAATCCCTATGTTCACAATGTTAATTTGTTATCATTACAACGAAAATTCGTTATTACGAAAAGATAATTTTAACGAACAAATTTTGGTTCCCCTTGGTATTATTACACGTTAGTACAACGAAATTATCTTCTGAAATGTAGATTATTTGGAATTCCCAGTCGCGTAGATTAGTGTTTTTCCGTGTATCGCCTCATTACATGGGCCGGCTGGCCTGCTAGCAGGTACGTATCTACGAGAGTCGGGCAAGGTCATTGGCCGCCGCAAGACGAGCCCCCTCCCAGCCGACCAATCACGATCGAGGTTACGGAGCGAGGGACGAACTGAACTGACAACAGGCGGCTATCGCGGTCTCGCTTGCACTTACGCATCCTGAGCCTAGCACTTTCTCTCTCTCTCACGGCGGCCGGTCGCTGTAGTAGTTGAACTACTTCGTCGCGTCTCGCTCACGATACCACTCTATTGTTCTCTCTCGTTCGGCCGGGCGCATCTGTTCTCACTTTGAGGACCCGCCTGCGAGTCTACTGCCCGCAACACAGATGTGTAATGCTGGTTGCAGGCCACACAGGGGCCATGCGTTACCTGCCATTACTCGCGCGCTACGCGACTTTTAAGCTTTGTAGACGCAATTTTGACCAATTTGGGGACTGGGAATCAAGTTTCCATCACACAAAAAACGCCGATCATTTTAACGAAATAATCATTTTAACGAAAAAAACTTTAGGTCCCTTCGAGTTCGTTGTAATGACATTTGACTGTATTTCGAATAATTTTAACCAAGCTAAATACTGTACGGTATCCAACATTCAAACAGACAATCTGCATTAGTTTTAAGTTTAAGTGAAGTTTAATCAACTGTTTCCTTTGCTAATACTCTATTGGTCCATATCAATGCAGTAGAGGTGTTTATTTCAGCATTTGCTAATATGATACATAGACGTATACTGTACAGTATAATATAGTAAAACATAGAATTTAGAATTGAATCAATACAAATTGATTAACATATTGGAATATAAAAGCATAAACCTATACATCTACTATACATAGCATAACATACATTTTCTACATTGTATTGAAATTCCTTTTGAGGTTTGTAGCTATGCAGTACGTGTAACTAATAATAATGCATATCTGAGAAAGTGGTGCCCCCCCCACCCCCCGTATGGATGCTGTAAGATTATCTGACAAAGCATGTAGGTCTAGTACACGATAGAAGTGTTTTATTATCTACCTGTGGTATAACGTGTCTATCGGAGTTCTGCAGGACGGCAGCAGAGAGAGGCAAAGTGGTGGAGGTCCTGCCCAGCTCAATCTGAAGTACTTCTTTGCTCGTGGCTTCCACAAAGATGGCCGGGAACAGCTTTGCATCTGGTTCCATCTAGAAACATTACAATTGAACATCATACAACAAACTGAATGTACAAATATTGATGATGCACATATGTACAACCAAAGTAAAAAAAATAAAATTTGGAGTTCAAAATCCTAACATTTATTGAAGACTGAAAATATATGGATGCCCCATAAATTATGATGTACGATGATGTACTCGTAATTAAAGATCTTAAGTCTTAGATCTTAAGACAAGATCTTAAGACAAGTAAGTTTTACGAAGATCAGTATCACGATGGCCATAAATATTAAAATTAATGTATGATGCAGACATTTTCTCAGCACACAGCAAAGAAATAAATAAAGTATCAAATACGTACTGTAATTATTATAGAGATGAAAAAAGATATGAAGATTGTCTATCAAAGTAGTAGGTAGTAGTAGTAAAAGTATCTTTATTAGCATAAATGCTATTATTTTCATTTACATAAATACATAATACAGTATATGGAAATACATCCAGTATAATATTGTTTATGGTTAACTACAACCATACATTACTGTGAGAGAGGCTTGGCATACACACCTTGAACCGGTGACTTGTTTCCTTGCCCTCACACGTGAAACTGATCCAGCCTGTGGCCGCGTCAATGAAGCACCCGATGAACATACCCTGAGCAGCGGTCTTGCCCCCAGCATCTTGCGTCACTTCGTTGTAAAGCTCGTCGGCACGCAACATGTAGCAGCTCTGACGGTCAATGCTGCGACAATAAACTATAGTGAGTACAGTAACGCTGACATCAACTAGGAGCCAAATACGATGATAATATGTTAAACTTCATCATACAATAATTTGACAACAACCAATGCAGCTTTATTTTTTATTAATACCCAATGTATCCAATGCATTTATCAGTGTTGAAAAGTAGCGCGCTGAAAGTAGCGCGCTACCGGTAGCATGCTACTTTTGTTCAGTAGCGGGATGGTAGCGCGCTACTTTAAAAAACGTGGTATAGCGTAGCGAGTAGCATGCTACATTTTTTAAGTAGTGTGAGCGGAAATTTCCGCTACTTTATTTTCCTTCCTTGGTTCATTTTTTTTTCAATATGTAACTAACCGCCACTAACACTTATGACACACACCCACCCCAACTTGACATGGTCGTAAATATCTTCGAGGGTCAGTGGTTGATTTAATGAGTATTGAGTACTCCGGACGGCCGGCTACGGTCGGGCGGATGGTCCCGGACCGCTTCCTGCCCCAAACTTTCTCTCGCACAAAAGTTTACAAGACCCACCCCTCAAAATCGAAATGTCACACTTCCTTTGGTCACTTTTACCCCTGATTTTTATTATGTGATCGGCGATTCAAAAAAATACTATGACCATTCGTTGCTTAAGCCCGAGTTCGTAGGTCTACAATGACGTCTACTCCTTCATCAGCAGAAAAAAAGTGAGTGCGAAAGTGAGAATCTAAAGCTTCCATGGCCTGCTTACGAGCATTTTGAGCATAAACTTTGTGGCATACAATTATTTTTAGAATAGTGTGATACTCCCAGAAACTTGAAACCACGATGTTTATTTTGTTTGTAGTTTTGCGTGATATGTCATACTTGCTGTTTTTGAAAAGAAGCGCCAAAAGTAGCGCCAAAAGTAGCGCGCTACTTTAAAAAAAAAGTAGCGTGAACGGTAGCGCGCTACTTTTTAAGTGGAAGTAGCGGTAGCATTAGCATGCTACTTTGAACAAGTAGTGTTTACAACACTGGCATTTATTAACATTGAGCTTCCACTACCAAATTTCTCCAAAAAAAGAAATGAAAAATAGAGAAAAAGTGATAAAAATGTGAATGAAAATCAGAATACAACTGATTACACTTAGCAAACATATAACTTTGTCCCAAATACGTAATTTGCAAGAAGTTTCCAGCAATATAGATAAAAGTGCATGAAAATGTATAGCAAATTACAACATAAAAAAATTATTTAAAAGACTACCTACACTAAGAGTTAAAAAGTTTAACTGAATAAACAAAAACAATAAAAATAAATAAATAACTTAACAATTAAACATTTATACAAGTAAGTAAAGAATCCAAACTTTTGCTGTGGAGCTGTTGTATTAGATATTTTCATTTAAGAAAAACAAATAAAAAGGCGACACGAAGCAATACATTCTCCAACTAACTGAGTGGATGCCCTGCAAATAGTCTTTGAGCAGCACGAGAGGATGGAGATGGACAGAGCAACAGTGACGGTACCACCCACCTCTGAATGATGCGGTCATAGTCGTCTACAGTGTTGACTTGTGTCTTGCGCACCCTGCTCTGGTTGAAGTCCTTGCTGTGTAGGTGATACTGCGTGGTGACCCACCCCAGGTAGACGTGCGTTGGGTCCTGACCGGGGAATATCCTCACGCCGTAGAAGTACTCGTTGATGAGCTTCAGACACTCCGCGTCGAAGATCTCGTTGCCGATAGACTCGGTGCCCGACCCCTGCAGGGTGACGGACATGGTCTTGGGGGCGGAGCGGTCGGGGACGGCAGGGGGCGTCACCTTCAGATCCGTCTGAAACAACGGTACCATTACGCGTCTTCTTGAGGAACTAAGGCAATCACATCTAATAGCCAAATATCATTCACAATACTACATTTTTTAAAGAAGACGGATTAACAGGAAAGATTAACACCAACTAATTAAAACAGCACAAAAGTTATCTTTTCTAATCATATCTCAATGATGCTGCAACACAAAATATAAATGGAAACCGCATGAAAAGAAGATGAAGAAAGAAATTGACTTTAATCAGTAGCCTATGTTGACCGAATTGCAATAATAAACTCAACGTAAAAAGGTGGAACTGATGCCATGAAGCCATATTAAAAATACGGTATCAACAACTTGCAGTTCTACATTCATGATGCAAGTGTTATTTGATTTTATGCCTAAGATGTACTAATGATAAGGCAATTCCATGCTACTATAAAACTAACCTAAACCTAAGCTTTAATTCAATGCACACTTGATTAATTTATTTTTTTATTTGTATGAACGGTTCAAGAAGCTGCACATAATGTGACATCAAGCGTACCGTTGAGATTCGAAGATGAGCTCTTGAACCTCCTCGGCCCAGGGCAGAGTTCCTGTCAGGGGACAGAGTGTTCTCTGGTTCCGGAGTCTTCCCTTTCTTCAGACGGTCGTTGCTTGCGTCTCGTTTACGAGAGAAAAATCTGTAAGAAGAAGATCCGACAACTTGAAAATAAATTGACTAGTGTTATGTGCAAGATTACACTAGGGCAAGAGAGATTACATCCACACTACCGCAATGAATATATACAATGAAAATTAGGAGTAACAATAATTCATTATTCTTACAGATGGTTTCTGAAATAATAGTATGATAGATGAGTCCAGTAAAGCACTTAATAGTTCAGCTCTATTTTCTTGAGAAGGCACCACTGAAACACTGATGTAGGATACAACAAGGAAGATAAAAAACAGCCGATGATTGACTTGATTAAATAGCTCAGGAACTCTAGAAGCATGGAAGAGGGATTTGGTCATGTTGAATGCCGCAACCCTTGTTGGAAGTGTGTTACGGAGAATGTGAAAGTAGAACTTGCCTGAAAGGTGAACGTCCACGTTTCTTCTTGTCATCTTTGTCTTCACTGTTCGGGTCCAAGTTGTACTGATTCATGTCGAGCTCGCTCGTAGAACGATGCATTGTACCTGTTCAAAATACAAGTGTGTTATATATCAGACGACACGGGCAAGCACACGTTATCACAAAGTGTCCAAGGAATTTGCAAATGGGAAAAAAATAATTTTAGGTGAAATGCTGTAATCTTAATGCATGTTAGGTTGTCTCAAATTTGGCATTTTTCAGCCATCCATCAACAAACAGGATTTGTGTATTTTACCACAATAAACTATAAAGCATTAAATTAAAAGTGTTACTAATCTTACTATTCTTATTTTCACAATATGCTATTCATTGCTGAAAAATGCAATTTTTGACTTGATTTTTATGTGACGATTTGAATTGACATTCTCTATGTGATAGGCTTTACATTCTCAAAAAAACCCAAGGAAACTTTGCGTTGATGTTGGTAATACTATTACCTGTAAACAGTTTTACCGAACCTGTTGTGATTGGTTCCACTCTAAAATTATGTAAAATGTAAAAAGTGTGTGTATGGCAAGGCAATAAAATCATAAGCTATTGCCCTGGACCTCTAGTTATCAGTCATGTACAGTAGTAGTACCTGGTTCCAGGGTGCCGTTCATGTGCATGCTGTCATCGTAGTTGGGGCTCCGAGAGAGGGAACCCTTCCTCGGAGGACGTGAGGGTTTGTGCTTCATCTTGGGGGAGCTTGGTTTCATCATCATCTCGTCTGCCTCCGCACCATCGTCAGAATAACCTCGGTCGAGTCCTGCGGGAACAACGTTCGTCATTCATAAATAAGATCATGCATGTATCCTAGTAGCATTCATAGTCTTCCATAACCAATGACGTCTTGGCTCTTCGCTAATACTGAGTGGTAAGATGCATAAAATCTAAGCAAAGCATACAACAAAATTTATCAGTTTTAGGATCAACATTATCGGTACCTAAAAACTGAGTAAAGAAAACATTAAC
Organism: Isoperla grammatica; assembly: GCA_945910005.1. Lineage (NCBI taxonomy): Eukaryota > Metazoa > Arthropoda > Insecta > Plecoptera > Perlodidae > Isoperla > Isoperla grammatica. Next base: position 41,270,615 of record OX246737.1, on the reverse strand, counting down.
ATTATGTAAGAAAAAAGATCACACACACATCACAATCAGCTACTTCTACATAATTTTGGCTATGTAGTTAACTAACCTGATGTGAAATATCCACAGGAGTGTAAGTTATTACATGGTGATAATGTCAAAGTATATGTTTGGGTACATGATAGACTGTGCCACAGTTTTAGTTAAGTTTAGTGTTTATTCTGTCATACAGTCATATTATCCTACAGTATATGTATGTAGTTAACCTAACAAATATTATCCATCATAGATTTAGGACACACCTCATCTTAAATCATAAAATATATGTATGGACATGGTTTGGTATGGCCCCCGGCAACTTTGTCGGTGAACATCCATATACGGAGTGACAGGACCCTGAGTCCAACTAAATACTGTATCCGTATTTACCTTTAATGTCATTCATAGTGAATCCAGACTTCATGATTTGCTCGATGTGCGCAGGTGTTGTGTGATCGGCCTCCGCCAGCAGTCGGTACTGACGCAGTTTAATTTCTTGCCAGCGACGGATCTTCTCTCCCTCCCTGAAAACAATTTGGTTACTTACATCTTCTAAGATATCTTTGTATATGTAGCTTACCTAATATATTAGTCCAATTTATCAAAATATCAGAATCACATATTAACGTCCTGCATATTTTTGTTTGCTTATAATTGAAAAAGTTAAAACCCATGCTGGACATTGTGAAGACATGTATACGAAACACAAATATAAATTTTCATAAAAATCATGCCAAAACTGAATAAGTTTTTTTCTTTCTGAATAGCAGAAAAAGGCAATAAAAAAAATTGGGGGGGGGGGGGGGGGGGGTGCCCAATTTTGCAAAAAAAATTGTTTTGTGTCTTAATATCATTACCAAAAATTAGGTTCCTACCTTTAAAACTGTGGGTTTTTGTCGTTTCAGTGGAGTGTTCCCTTAAACAAGCAAATAGTATCGACTTTCTCTTGATTACAACTCCCAAATATTATGTTTTCCAAGAGAGGCCAAACATCATTCGTAGAAAACTTACATTCAATGGCACTAGCTCATTAGAACACAATAAACTGAAGTTTAACCATGATGGTATAAAGCAGACTAAACTAAGAAAAGCATGCTATTCTATTATGTGTTTGTGAACCCTCAGAGAGCCAGAGGTTGGTATCTCACGGACCGCTAGTGGCCCGCTCTAGTATAGACAACTCACTCGATGAAGCTGGAATCGCATATGACGGGCAGCGAGAGTCTGAGGAACTCCCAGTTGGCCTTCTCCATGGTCTCGAAGGTGTTGTGACTTATCTTGAGGCAAGGGGGTGAGTCAGACCCAGCGGGGATTCGAGTCACGTCGATCCTTGTATCCGCCATGTCATCTGTGTTCTCGAAGATTGGTTGGTCCTTCGTGTACCAGTAGGTGATGGGTCTCTTCATGTTGCTAACAACAACAGGGAGACAATTTACAAACAACTCAGTACCCTGCGTTTGTGATGGACCATAGGTTGTTTCTTTTTTTTTTTTTTAGTCTACCAATTAGGCTATGATTGGAAGTGTATTGTAAGGCATGCCACGCGTTTTAAGCAGCGCTGCGTAAGGCTTTGAGCACCGTACTTGCTTCAAGCAGGCTCCACAGTAGTTTTTTTAGTTTTAGTTTCATCATCATTTTATTCGTATGTTTATACAAGTTCATATTTACAACATATCATTACAAAGAAGTGGGGAAAGAAACAGCGAAGCCCACAAAGTTTAATTTTAAACTTGAGTGTAGGCAGTTACCAGTTAATACACAAATATTAGACTAAAGAGAAAGACAGAATTACAATTTTGATCGACATATTAATTTACTTAGAAGTGAGTACTCTAAGATGCTACAAAACTAACTTATGGACTAAGGATTAGATTTAGGAGATCTAATCTAACTTAAAACTATTTTAAGACAATAGTATGATTTAGTGATGACATCGGTTAGTAAAATTACTAACCGGTTAACCGAATTCAAAACCGGTTTAAAACCGGTTTTCAAAAAAAAAAAAAAAAAACTAGGCCTATTTAAAAAAATAAACATCAGCGAGGCAGGTTCTGCCTGCTTTGTCAGCATATGAGGACATAGGATCGGGACGGTGAAAGGGGACGACCTTGCGACTTTGGCTGTCTGCCAACTCGGGTAGTAGGTAATATTGTAAAGGGGGGTTTTGCGGGGGGGGGGGGGGAGGGGGCTCTCCTATTGAAATACAGTGTTACGTTTTCGAGGGACCCGAGACAAAGAACGTGGTAACGCGAAAAACGCGCTCTTGTTGACATAACATCCCCCCCCCCCCCCCCAAGACACCATGCTTATTTGAGAAGGGTCGCAAGCGAGGCCCGGCGACCAAGGTCACGCAGCTAAGCTAGGCTGTGATGATGTAACCGGTAACCCAACATTTTTTCGAGGTGGGTCATAAAAAAATCTCTAGTGGGTAAAAATATTGCTTTCAATACTTAGGCAAATACGTAAGAGTAGCCGAAGTGCGATGGCAATGTTTAATTATAATGTTTGATTACAATGTTTAATTATAACTCTGTAGTTTGACAAAAGTCTTTTGTAAAGAGGAACACTGGAGGAGGGTTTGCTATTTATGGTAAGCAGGTAAAGAACCTCAGTGCCGGCAGCCGAGATCGTAGATAAAACGACCTTTTCAGAGACCCCCCCCCCCCCTCCCACGTGGAACGAGATACAGCTGGTCAAGGTCAAGTCACTCACTGGCGACTGGGTTGCATTGTGTTGAGCAATGGAAGGGGGGGGGGGGGGGGGTGCAGAACTGGGATGAATGACTAATGTGGTCGCGCTTGAACAATAACAACTTGGAATTCGGCTCACTGGCTGGCAGGAAAAACCGATTATGAGAACACAGAAAACTTCTTTTGGATCAAATTTCCCTGACGGACTGATTTTTGGAGAAACGTAGAAAAGCTAAATGGACAAAGGTGGTTTTACTGTATAATACAGCTGCTAATTAGTCCACACAAACAAGGAAATCTCAGGAAAGAAGACGAAATCTGAGTAGTCGACAGGTGGTTCCTTGTTGCTACGGGACACACGTCGTTAGGCAATCCACAACCCGCCCGACCGCCCGTCAGAGGCGTGGCTCTTAGCGAGGGTGAAGCACACACCGCGCAAAAAAGTAGAACTGAATCTAAAAATCGAAACCGGTTTTTACCAAAACCGGTTCGAAACCGGTTTTCGGTTAATCGATGTTATCACTAGTATGATTTAATCTTATGAAAGTAAGTTCTGTGCTCATATAAAATCATTTTTTAAACAAAAATAAACAACACAGTATACACTACCACAAGCACTACAGGCATGCAATACGTGTTTGGCGGCTTCATCATACTATCACATATCAATGCTCGTTGAAGGTAACTCACACACAGAATGGTTCGTATCCCTCCTGTAGACCGCACGTGGTGAAGAACTTGAGTGTATTGACGTCCTGTCCGAACGTCAGTTTGGCTTTTTGTCCGACACCGAGTGTGAACGCAGGGACAAACGAGTCACCCTGAACATCAGCAAATGATGTTTCTCCTCCAAGAGCGTCCATGAGAAGTTCACCGTTAAGTGAGAAGCCTGGATCGCAGGGAAGAGTTAGAATCAAGTTATCAATATCTCATATAACCTGTGCAAAGCCTAAATAGGATGGCACAACTGTACAACAGCACATAATGGGAGTGTACTTGTAAAATTGCAATATTATAACAACATAAAGTAGGCCTACTTAATACAAACAATTGTGCAAAGTGATTTGCTAAAGATGATTTTATGCATTTGTTTCACCATTTGTGAATCATTAACAATCAGTATAACCAACAATCCAATGTGTATAGGCTACATATGCATAGAGATCTTAACAGTGCAGAAAACCTCTGTATTTCTCCACTGACACTGGCTGCATTTATCTTTACCATTCCAATCTTATTATGTTTACATGATAAGATAGCAATTGTAGTAAAAGTTTTCCCCAACTGGGACTTGAACCCAGATCCCATGTTGGGGAACAATCACACATATGCACATAGCACACATTATTGAGATAACAGGTTGTTATATCTTTCATAAAAAGTGTTTTTTCCTGTGTTACAAATTCAACTCAATCATAAGCATGCCCGAGGACTCCTACCAAAATCAAGTTCAGCATCATTTATATGATACATACATTTTCAAACCTAATGTAGCAGTACCAATTACATACACAGGAGGAATGACAGCTTACCTTCAAAAGTTGACAGCCGAAAGTTGAAAAATTAGGAAGACAAACTAGAATAATTAAATTAAATGTAATTCTTACCCTACGTAATAAGTAGCCAGGTACTGGTTATCTTAATGCTGCACTGCAGCCCTGGGAATGTTTTGATAGGAGACTTGACGTTTTTCTAAATAGCTTTCTAGCACAGCAACATAATGTATAAAATGTGTAGGCCAGTACCTACACATGGAATCTGGCCTACACCAACTAATGCTCAATAAAAAGCTTTGAAACTCTGCTGCCTAAGATGCATCTTCCTTACCTGGTTATATTACAAATAAATAATTTATTTAATCAACTTAGGCTACTATATAGTCTCCAAATAATAACTTTAATCTTTAAGCAATGTTTTAACATCCCACAGAACGTTTTCTATGATTAAAAATAAAAAGATGTGATAATATGTTTAATGTTAAAATGTTCTACGGCTTACATAGATGATCCAAGTACAAATTAACACCGAAAGTAAATAATTATGATGTATTGATGATGAAACAGAAAAACCTCTTGTTAGTAGAAGAGACCAAAACTAAGGGTAGTTACTATTCTGCTAGCTTATTATACTCTATATAGCTCTTACTAAGGTTCATTACACTTGGGATCCATAAAGCATGACTGGATGACCGGGCAGGAAAATAACACTGGATGACAATGAAATGAACAATCGAATGACCAACCTGGTCGCGATTATGGTCGATGAGTAGCCTAACAATATACTATACAATAAACATTTTAGCAACAAATCATAGGCTTATTCGAATACTTATGGCATTTTCCAATGGCTGCACTGGATCGAGTGTGTCTTTAACAATTATAACAACAACACACAAGAATACAATAGGCGCACCAGTGCACACTGAGTGCATACCATTGGAAAACGCCATTAATAAAATTGCACACTACGAGGTGTGGCAATTAAATACCAGGACTGCTGCTGCTACCAGCAAACAGCGAGCGTGCCGCAGCAGGTTTGAACATGTCTGTCCCTGTTGATGCTTTCCCCACCCTGAACTCGATGGGCAAGGTTGTACGTCGCTTTGTCTCGCTGTAGCAGCCACCTGTTCAAGTTCTTGTGCTAGGGGCTCGTCGGAAAAATGCTAAGTGTTCAGATGGAGCAAAGAGTTAACCTCAAGTTTCTTGTGAAACTGGGGAAAACTGCTACAGAAGCTCATGCCATGTTAAAGGAAGTTTACAGAAGTGAATGTTCATCGCGCACACCAGTTTTTGAGTGGTTTAAAAGGTTTAAGGAGGGACGTGAAACGACTGAAGACGATCCGCGCCATGGACGACCCTCAACATCAAAAACGGACGATAACATCCAGAAAATTGGTAAATTGATCCACGAAAATCGTCGTCTGAGTGTCCGAGCTCTTGCTGATATCTCGGGAATTAACATCGAGATTCTGACTGCCCTTCATGAACGAGTGAGGAGACGAAGACCCGATTTGTGGAAAAGCAAGTCCTGGATGCTTCACCAAGACAATGCGCCAGCCCATTCCGCCTTGTCCGTGAAGGCGTTCTTTGCGAAACACGGCATCACAGTGTTGGACCATCCACCGTAGGCCTACTCGCCCGACCTGGCCCCCTGTGATTTTTTTTTATTTACTAAAGTCAAATCGGACCTTAAGGGGACAAAATTTAAAAGTTTGGAAGCGGTGAAAGCAAAAGCGACGGAGGTTCTCAACAAGCTGACAGAAGCGGACTTCCAGCACTGCTTTCAAAAATGGAAAATTCGTATGGGGCGTTGTAGAGATCGGCAAGGAGAGTACATTGAAGGCGATAAACTTTCATTGGTGACCAATACAAAGTTTTGTAGCACCAGTCCTGGTATTTAATTGCCACACCTCGTATAAAATATGTAAAGTAATTAAATCTAAAAATGTAAACATAACATTAACAAGATAAAAACTAAAAAAGTACATTTATGATAAAAATTCAATATTTTATGAGTTAATAAATTGTAAGAATCATCAAATCCTCGCTATACATATTGATCTCTATAATTTTCTATATATATAATAAATATAAAAGGAATAGACATAAATTAAAGTAGAAATATTGGTATCTAGCAATGGAATGTGCACATATAAGGGAACAGAATGAGTAATGACAAATGGACAGTGCAGTAAAACTTCTTTTAACAAATGTTTGTAACAAAAGGATCGGCTAGTACAATTGTTATAACTGTATAATTCATACAAACACCGACGGGTGATCAAGGCTGTGTAAGCCGAAACGTTCCGTCTAATTGTAAATTATTGTAAATATATGTAATCTCCATCTCAACACGGCTGCCGATCTCTTTTAAGGTGAGCTGTTGGTTCCTATAATTCTTTCCCTCTCAATACTGTATAATTGTTGAGGAATCCCAAACATTTCAAATACGTGTATACATTTTAAGAATGAAGCATTACTATAGTATACAAACAAAACAATCAATATATATATATATAACTAGTTCAAAATTAAGTTATGTTTGGTCACTTGGATTTTGTTCTAAAGAGGTTTCACTGTTTTTATTAAAAATTCTCAATCAAACAAATAAATGAACAAACAAACAAACAAACAAACAAACAAACACAAATCAATTTTAAAATAGGTAGGGTTCAACAAAAAAGAAATGTGATATTTGTGCTTGCAGTTAGTATAGGTTTGTAAAACACGTACTGGTACATTATGTGCAAGCTACAACCTCATGCAGGTTGTAAAGCTATACGAACGTTACTGAAAATAGACTGTATTACATTGAGAGGTTTGATTAAACAATAAGAACACATATTTATTTATGGTCGGGTACACAGAGGAACTTAATTTGATATAGATTAGCCTGTATGAATACGGTGCAAATTTACGTCATGCACAATGGTTGATACCAAACTGACTACGAGGTGTACTGTATTAAATGAAGGTAATCAACTTGGAAGCTACGTGTTTTATGATCTAGGCTATGTGCACAGGAGTCATTATTGTTATGAGGTGTATGTCCCAATATAAAAGAGTGCATTAATAAATTTCCAACAAATTCTAAGTTTGATTAATAAACACAAATTCTAACTACTGATGTCCCATTCACGATTCATCACCCTCTTCACTCGTTGTACTTTGAACGAGTCAGCAGGGTGTGTGAATTATGAAACAGCATTCTATAACTTATGCGACATCTTTAATGCAAATTAAAGGTGTGCTGTGTATTGTTTTTTGTCATGCTTTCATGAAAGAAATGAGTAGTCTCAACAAAAAAAAAAGGTCGAGGCGGATCGAATCGCGATCGACTTACTTATCGTTCGATCAATCAGATCGAGGAAAACTCCGACCACGTCACCGACTAGCCACGTTTTACCGAACGACTCGGAGGCGTTGCTATAAACCTTCTCTTCCTTTGAACCAAACACAAGGGAAACAATCCTATGTATTACAAGTGCTAGTTACCAATAGGAACATTCCTATAAAACTATTAGCCAGTCGAGATATGTTACACGTATAAACTTGTGGTATGTTGAAAGTGGTGAGTTACAATGGGGAAGACAAGATCTTGTACACAAATGACTGGGATGACAGAAGAGTGCAAAGGGCTGTTGTGCTCGGGGTCAAACAAGGGTTACTGCGGGGCACGAGCAACAACTATGCAGACACCTGGTACATGACATGCCATAGGGATCCAAACAAATGAACCGTGTCTCATCCACTCTTCCTCCTCGTTTATTAAACACCTTGCGGATAGTCCGAGAATGCGCGACGAAGTTGTATGAAACAAGGTTCAGATAACTTTGATTTCCCATGCATTTTGTTGCAGTTACTTACTGATGGTCTTATCAAACAAGTCTAGGAAACAGCCCACAATATCTCCTACTTGATACTGCCTGCCAAACGGATCGCTCACACCAAAGTGTTGTTTCACAGCCTACGATATCGTCAATAAAAACAGTTTGCAATGATGGCCCAGCCAGAGCACACAATAGTAGGGATATTTTAATGATGATGGTATTTATGAATAAATTGGTGAAATATCTCTTTTTCACTTTTAGGGTGATCTTTTGCATATGAACATAGAATTATATTTATACTGTGAGTAAATTTATACTTCTTAGTTTGAGAAAATGTGTAGAGGCATAGTTTACGCTACTAAGTTGGAATCAGCTCAAACTCAAATACTGGTTCTGTATTTGTTACTTACTGATAAACAGAGCTTATGTATACCTATTGTTCTCCTTGATTTCTGGAAATGAGGGTGTGCGCCCATGATATGGAATTAATTCTGTAGACCCACAGTTTGGCAGTGAAACTCGTACAATTTAAAATTCATATTAGTACTGTAATTAAATTAAGGAATCGTGTGTGGCTCGTTGGTTTAGTGGGTTTATTCCTGCTTTCAATGCAGAAGGTCCAGGTTTCGATCCCCGGTTTGGGCAGGGGTTTTCTAACTTTTTTATTTGACAGAAATCTATATGCAACTGATGTATATGTAGACACTAGACAGTGACTTTGGAGCTGTCATAGCAACAAAACACATAGCAAAATGTCAAAATGTATAAAGGTCTCCCACTCAAAATCAGTTCTTGTAACTGAGAGGGTCAACTGTAAATACAAAGCTAGGTAGTATTTGTTTTATTTATTTGAGTAAATGTTGTCATCATACTGGATTTACGTATTTTGGTAGACCTGATTAAGATCAATGTCAAATGTGAGCACCCAAAAACATGCATTTAGAACAGGTAATTTAAATGTTAAAATGCAGAAATTGTGGTACTGATGTGTCAGTGAATGGATATTGAATCACATTTACTGATGGTGTGACATTGAGCAGGTAACAGTTCCCTGACTAGCAGTCTCAGCAATACTGTACGTACCAGAACCACAAAACCTTTTATTGTAATAAGATATAATTGGGCAGATAAGTAACCCCCAGGGGCTTAGTAGGGGAGAATGCTGGGCACAGATGTCTAGCTGGGTGATGGGGGGGGGGGGGGGGGGGGTTCTATACCAGGGTTGTGCAAGAGATTCACCTACATTTCAGTATGAGAATCAGCACTGGTAGGCTCTGTTATGTCTTGTATACAATGTGTTGGTTACAATGTATTAGTTATTGCCTGGATTGCATGTAATTGCCTCTACAGTATTGGTAAAAAAAACTGGTTACAAATTAGTGTATGTTTGCCTACATTGAAACCTAAGTAAGGGGCTCTAGTCACTACACCGCACCTATAGTATAAAATAATTAAAAAGAGCTTAAAAGTTAAAAATATACTGCTATCTATCATATAACATCTATAAAGTGTAATATTTTAGCATTAGGCCTACCTATTTCAAAGTCTGATTATTTAATACTATGTTTATTCATCAATTTATATTAGCCCATATTTTATTATTATAAGTAGGCATATAGGCCTAGTAACTGTAATATTTTATATAAATACTGCATGTTATTTATTCATTATAAGCATCAGTTTTTTACTAATAACCTGATAACCCACATACTGTACATCTAGTATTCATTTAATAGAGTAAAAATTAAGAATGAAAAAATAAATTGAACATGCAACCTCCTTCCCATCAAAAGTTTCAAATGTTAAGTTTAATATTCAATATTCATGCATTTAATAATTACAGTATGCCTACATCTGCCTGTTCAAGATATGCAGTCTTCTACAGATATTGTCCTAACTAATTTATTTAATGTAAATTAAACTCTAAAATGAATTACTGTATTAAATATGTAGGCCTACATAACAAAATACGGTACACAATGTACAATATTAATATTTTGGCGAAGACTATATTGGAAACATGAATTAGCTTATTAAATATATCTTCAATTTCTATTTTTCTTGAATCATATTTTACCTTCAAATTTGGTAACACTAGCATCGAGTTGGTCTTACCACTGAAGCCTGAAAATTGCACTTTGACACACACTATGAAAGAGCTTCAAAAACCATTTGCTTTTTGCCATCAGTAAAAATGCACTTCAACTATTAATGCTCTTAAAATACACTTTTTATGGGTGTAAAGTTAAATTTTTACATTAACTTTGATATTTAAAGTTGATCTCCAAGATTTGTGGATGCATCATATTTATTCCCACTTTATGAAAAAAATAAAATGTCAACCCAATTCTATAGGCCTAGTATAATGCATAGAGAAAGCCCAACTGTGCACCCTTAGTCCCATGCTTAATAATGAAACTAACTTGTCCCAAATCTACACCAAAAACAAACAAATTACCTACAAGTTGGACTTGAGAACAGTCATTATATTTAATTATAGTTAATACATAAAAAGACAATGTTTTATCTGTGGGTGATATACGTACATTGTATCCATCAAATGCCCAGGAGAACTCGTCGTTTCCAAGTTGATTTCCCGGGGGCGCATCGGCACAGGCCCAGCCCACACGCATTGGCCCGGTCGTCATGATTTCAAACTCAAAGTACCTGCAATGCATTGGTGTAGTCACTCGGTCGTTACTCGTTTGTTGAGAAGGATGTTTACTCAAGTGTATTCATCTTACTAACTTAAGTAGTTAGTTAGTGATTGGGACTTATGGCTTCACAAATTGTGCCTCCATAGAGCAAGGTTTGTCATTCAATATCAACCAACCAATAAATTTAAACCAATCAACCAATGCAATAAATTTTAAAATTGTTTAAAATTTGAATTGTCATTTTTTTACGTTATAAGTTGAACAAAAATTAAACTTTTTTATCATTAGAAATTTTCTTGAAATCTATAGGCGTAAATAATATCTTGTTTCCCTTTTGAAAAAGATTCTCATTTCAAGTCTCATTTCATTTCTCTTCTCATTTCATTCTCATTTCATTTCAACCTTTATCATAAAAAAATACATATTGAAAAAGAAAACACTACATGTTGCTTCTGTATATTATACCGTACTCCTAATATCAAATGGATACCATATATTTCAATTTCAGTTAGATGACATTGATATAGAATGCGTATGTGACACAACCGAGAGTTAATGAATGACGGACGAGCGACTTACCACTTGCCGTTGGTGACAGCGTAGTTTCGCTCCACGCGATACGTCCTGAAGAGCATCTGCCGTGCCCGGCTTGCCTCGGCCAGCAACGCTTCGTTGGCCTCACCGGTGGGCGGGTCTAGGTTGTAGCCGTAGACCAACAGCGTCCTCACAGTCTCGCTGGCTGTGTCTCTGCATCACACACAACACATGAAACACATTCATATAGGCCATATGTAAGTTTCACATAAGTTTCCTTAAAAATATTTATGAGCTAATAGGATGGATGTAAGTTTCCTTAAAAATATAAGCTAATAGGCTGGGTAACTATGAGAAAGGGATACATTCCAACAGTCTAAAGATAATTAATCATGTTATTGATAGAGGTTCCGGTTATTGAAGTGTGGGTTGCACAAGATCGCCGAAATGACAATGGTTTACAGCCACAAAATTATTTGCAATTGATTTAGAACAGGCCTCTACACATCACTACGTATTTTTAATACAGCATTACCTAGATCATGAAGTGATACTTAGGCCAGAATCTGTACTTTTTATGGGGTCTGTCGAAGGTGATACCTATGTACTATAAAATACTAGTACTCATTGAAACAATGATAACAGTAGAACAATAGAAGTGTACCCAATGGCATCTCATGGGATCTCATATCTGTCATCTTCACCAGATCATCTTACACAAGGTACTAATTTTTTTTCTTTTTAGATTTTAGAATAGAAAATACATATTAGTATTATTCATCTAAAAAAAATGAGAGCAATGGCTCAAGTCAGCTTCAATTTTCAAAAGGAAATTGTTTATTAGGTGGATCTATGAATTGCTATTTAATGGACTGTTACACCAGCAAGAACTTACCTATTAGCTTTCTTGATGGCATCGTCAACTTTGCAGTACGGAACAAGATGAGGGCTTCTTCGCAAGTCGGGGTCCTAGCGAAAAATGTACCAATCAATAATTATTTTTTAATGACACCTTTAAACATTCTATGCACTGGATAATATGCTAGTAATGTTGACAATATGACGGTCCTGTAAGTGTAAGCCGATTATTTATGCACAGATATATTTCTTGGAGAAATTGTGAGTTGGTGCCTTACTTGTATTTGCTTTGCGCCTCACAGTTGGAGAAACACTGGTTTATACCAACATGAACTGTACACGTAAACTGAAGTGCAAGCATAGGCATCACGCGTACGTTTTTGTTTGTTAAACCAAGCACTTAGTTTAATAGTATCAGATACAAAAAATATATTAATGCAAGTCCCAAGTAAAAAAATACATTTTGTTCGCGCCATTTGTTCGTCGCTAGTGATATGTATTTTTCCGGTGTTGGTTCACCTGTATGTTATATTCATATGTTTCGATTTTGGGCCAATCACGTAATCTCTTACAGTCTTCCCGTTTAGAGCCCGTTTGCTTATCTCCAATCTCGTCAGTATCTTTCGAGCTTCGAACTCGTAAAGTTCAATTATTAGTATTTGTTCGACTCTCGACCTCGTCGGTCACGTTCAGTTTTCTCTCTCGGTTTCCTCTCGTGCGTTCCCGGACTACAACGACGACTTCTACGCTGCTGTCCTGGGTTCGATCGCCTTCCAGGCATTTTCATCTTTCCTTCTTTTCTCTTCTAAACTCGAGTTTCCTTCTTCTATCTCTTTCTCACGACGGCCACTTTCCGCCCGTCGCTGTCATCTACGTCTCGTCACCTTTCAAACATCATTGGGGTAAGTCTACACAAAAATATATACAGTCCACTAAAAAACTCCTCGGAGTGAGCACCCCGGCTCAAACACATTTTTAAATAGGTTTAATGTGGTCACATCTATTGAAGTTTAAACTCGGGGATCTGAAACGCGTACAGGTGGCTATGACGTCATGATTCAGTAGATGTGGCGTAACAGACCAATCGCTGAGGCGGCGAGCGTACACAGACACAACACAAACCATGACGTCAAATCCCATCAACATGGCGGCGGCTCGTTTTTCGCGCCCTTTTATTTATCATTACTAAACCAATTATTTTGAGGCAAAGACTGATCCGTTTTTCAAAATTCAAAGACACAAAATTATTAAATGTGAGACAATGTATTTAAAAATCAATTAAAATTTTTATACACCTGTTCCCTATTGTGTGTGCGCATGCCTACCTCGTTGAGACCGTACGTCCACCCCTGCTGAATGCGCTCCTTGGCCCACAGGTTGTGTGTGTTCCCTATTGTGTGTGCGCATGCCTACCTCGTTGAGACCGTACGTCCACCCCTGCTGAATGCGCTCCTTGGCCCACAGGTTGTGTGTGTTCCCTATTGTGTGTGCGCATGCCTACCTCGTTGAGACCGTACGTCCACCCCTGCTGGATGCGCTCCTTGGCCCACAGGTTGTGTGTGTTCCCTATTGTGTGTGCGCATGCCTACCTCGTTGAGACCGTACGTCCACCCCTGCTGGATGCGCTCCTTGGCCCACAGGTTGTGTGTGTTCCCTATTGTGTGTGCGCATGCCTACCTCGTTGAGACCGTACGTCCACCCCTGCTGGATGCGCTCCTTGGCCCACAGGTTGTGTGTGTTCCCTATTGTGTGTGTGCATGCCTACCTCGTTGAGACCGTACGTCCACCCCTGCTGGATGCGCTCCTTGGCCCACAGGTTGTGTGTGTTCCCTATTGTGTGTGCGCATGCCTACCTCGTTGAGACCGTACGTCCACCCCTGCTGGATGCGCTCCTTGGCCCACAGGTTGTGTGTGTTCCCTATTGTGTGTGTGCATGCCTACCTCGTTGAGACCGTACGTCCACCCCTGCTGAATGCGCTCCTTGGCCCACAGGTTGTGTGTGTTCCCTATTGTGTGTGCGCATGCCTACCTCGTTGAGACCGTACGTCCACCCCTGCTGAATGCGCTCCTTGGCCCACAGGTTGTGTGTGTTCCCTATTGTGTGTGCGCATGCCTACCTCGTTGAGACCGTACGTCCACCCCTGCTGGATGCGCTCCTTGGCCCACAGGTTGTGTGTGTTCCCTATTGTGTGTGCGCATGCCTACCTCGTTGAGACCGTACGTCCACCCCTGCTGGATGCGCTCCTTGGCCCACAGGTTGTGTGTGTTCCCTATTGTGTGTGCGCATGCCTACCTCGTTGAGACCGTACGTCCACCCCTGCTGAATGCGCTCCTTGGCCCACAGGTTGTGTGTGTTCCCTATTGTGTGTGCGCATGCCTACCTCGTTGAGACCGTACGTCCACCCCTGCTGAATGCGCTCCTTGGCCCACAGGTTGTGTGTGTTCCCTATTGTGTGTGCATGCCTACCTCGTTGAGACCGTACGTCCACCCCTGCTGGATGCGCTCCTTGGCCCACAGGTTGTGCGTGTTCCCTATTGTGTGTGCGCATGCCTACCTCGTTGAGACCGTACGTCCACCCCTGCTGAATGCGCTCCTTGGCCCACAGGTTGTGTGTGTTCCCTATTGTGTGTGCACATGCCTACCTCGTTGAGACCGTACGTCCACCCCTGCTGAATGCGCTCCTTGGCCCACAGGTTGTGTGTTCTCTATTGTGTGTGCGCATGCCTACCTCGTTGAGACCGTACGTCCACCCCTGCTGAATGCGCTCCTTGGCCCACAGGTTGTGCGTGTTCCCTATTGTGTGTGCGCATGCCTACCTCGTTGAGACCGTACGTCCACCCCTGCTGGATGCGCTCCTTGGCCCACAGGTTGTGTGTGTTCCCTATTGTGTGTGCACATGCCTACCTCGTTGAGACCGTACGTCCACCCCTGCTGAATGCGCTCCTTGGCCCACAGGTTGTGTGTTCTCTATTGTGTGTGCGCATGCCTACCTCGTTGAGACCGTACGTCCACCCCTGCTGAATGCGCTCCTTGGCCCACAGGTTGTGTGTGTTCCCTATTGTGTGTGCATGCCTACCTCGTTGAGACCGTACGTCCACCCCTGCTGGATGCGCTCCTTGGCCCACAGGTTGTGCGTGTTCCCTATTGTGTGTGCGCATGCCTACCTCGTTGAGACCGTACGTCCACCCCTGCTGGATGCGCTCCTTGGCCCACAGGTTGTGCGTGTTCCCTATTGTGTGTGCGCATGCCTACCTCGTTGAGACCGTACGTCCACCCCTGCTGGATGCGCTCCTTGGCCCACAGGTTGTGCGTGTTCCCTATTGTGTGTGCGCATGCCTACCTCGTTGAGACCGTACGTCCACCCCTGCTGGATGCGCTCCTTGGCCCACAGGTTGTGTGTGTTCCCTATTGTGTGTGTGCATGCCTACCTCGTTGAGACCGTACGTCCACCCCTGCTGAATGCGCTCCTTGGCCCACAGGTTGTGTGTGTTCCCTATTGTGTGTGCGCATGCCTACCTCGTTGAGACCGTACGTCCACCCCTGCTGAATGCGCTCCTTGGCCCACAGGTTGTGTGTGTTCCCTATTGTGTGTGCGCATGCCTACCTCGTTGAGACCGTACGTCCACCCCTGCTGAATGCGCTCCTTGGCCCACAGGTTGTGTGTGTTCCCTATTGTGTGTGCATGCCTACCTCGTTGAGACCGTACGTCCACCCCTGCTGGATGCGCTCCTTGGCCCACAGGTTGTGTGTGTTCCCTATTGTGTGTGCGCATGCCTACCTCGTTGAGACCGTACGTCCACCCCTGCTGGATGCGCTCCTTGGCCCACAGGTTGTGTGTGTTCCCTATTGTGTGTGTGCATGCCTACCTCGTTGAGACCGTACGTCCACCCCTGCTGAATGCGCTCCTTGGCCCACAGGTTGTGTGTGTTCCCTATTGTGTGTGTGCATGCCTACCTCGTTGAGACCGTACGTCCACCCCTGCTGGATGCGCTCCTTGGCCCACAGGTTGTGAGTGTTCCCTATTGTGTGTGTGCATGCCTACCTCGTTGAGACCGTACGTCCACCCCTGCTGAATGCGCTCCTTGGCCCACAGGTTGTGTGTGTTCCCTATTGTGTGTGCGCATGCCTACCTCGTTGAGACCGTACGTCCACCCCTGCTGGATGCGCTCCTTGGCCCACAGGTTGTGTGTGTTCCCTATTGTGTGTGCGCATGCCTACCTCGTTGAGACCGTACGTCCACCCCTGCTGGATGCGCTCCTTGGCCCACAGGTTGTGTGTGTTCCCTATTGTGTGTGCGCATGCCTACCTCGTTGAGACCGTACGTCCACCCCTGCTGAATGCGCTCCTTGGCCCACAGGTTGTGTGTGTTCCCTATTGTGTGTGCGCATGCCTACCTCGTTGAGACCGTACGTCCACCCCTGCTGGATGCGCTCCTTGGCCCACAGGTTGTGTGTGTTCCCTATTGTGTGTGCGCATGCCTACCTCGTTGAGACCGTACGTCCACCCCTGCTGGATGCGCTCCTTGGCCCACAGGTTGTGTGTGTTCCCTATTGTGTGTGCGCATGCCTACCTCGTTGAGACCGTACGTCCACCCCTGCTGGATGCGCTCCTTGGCCCAGGTTGTGTGTGTTCCCTATTGTGTGTGTGCATGCCTACCTCGTTGAGACCGTACGTCCACCCCTGCTGGATGCGCTCCTTGGCCCACAGGTTGTGTGTGTTCCCTATTGTGTGTGCACATGCCTACCTCGTTGAGACCGTACGTCCACCCCTGCTGTATGCGCTCCTTGGCCCACAGGTTGTGTGTGTTCCCTATTGTGTGTGCGCATGCCTACCTCGTTGAGACCGTACGTCCACCCCTGCTGAATGCGCTCCTTGGCCCACAGGTTGTGTGTGTTCCCTATTGTGTGTGCGCATGCCTACCTCGTTGAGACCGTACGTCCACCCCTGCTGAATGCGCTCCTTGGCCCACAGGTTGTGTGTGTTCCCTATTGTGTGTGTGCATGCCTACCTCGTTGAGACCGTACGTCCACCCCTGCTGGATGCGCTCCTTGGCCCACAGGTTGTGTGTGTTCCCTATTGTGTGTGCGCATGCCTACCTCGTTGAGACCGTACGTCCACCCCTGCTGAATGCGCTCCTTGGCCCACAGGTTGTGTGTGTTCCCTATTGTGTGTGCGCATGCCTACCTCGTTGAGACCGTACGTCCACCCCTGCTGGATGCGCTCCTTGGCCCACAGGTTGTGTGTGTTCCCTATTGTGTGTGCGCATGCCTACCTCGTTGAGACCGTACGTCCACCCCTGCTGGATGCGCTCCTTGGCCCACAGGTTGTGTGTGTTCCCTATTGTGTGTGTGCATGCCTACCTCGTTGAGACCGTACGTCCACCCCTGCTGGATGCGCTCCTTGGCCCACAGGTTGTGTGTGTTCCCTATTGTGTGTGCGCATGCCTACCTCGTTGAGACCGTACATCCACCCCTGCTGAATGCGCTCCTTGGCCCACAGGTTGTGTGTGTTCCCTATTGTGTGTGTGCATGCCTACCTCGTTGAGACCGTACGTCCACCCCTGCTGAATGCGCTCCTTGGCCCACAGGTTGTGTGTGTTCCCTATTGTGTGTGCGCATGCCTACCTCGTTGAGACCGTACGTCCACCCCTGCTGGATGCGCTCCTTGGCCCACAGGTTGTGTGTGTTCCCTATTGTGTGTGTGCATGCCTACCTCGTTGAGACCGTACGTCCACCCCTGCTGGATGCGCTCCTTGGCCCACAGGTTGTGTGTGTTCCCTATTGTGTGTGCGCATGCCTACCTCGTTGAGACCGTACGTCCACCCCTGCTGAATGCGCTCCTTGGCCCACAGGTTGTGTGTTCTCTATTGTGTGTGCACATGCCTACCTCGTTGAGACCGTACGTCCACCCCTGCTGAATGCGCTCCTTGGCCCACAGGTTGTGTGTGTTCCCTATTGTGTGTGTGCATGCCTACCTCGTTGAGACCGTACGTCCACCCCTGCTGAATGCGCTCCTTGGCCCACAGGTTGTGTGTGTTCCCTATTGTGTGTGCATGCCTACCTCGTTGAGACCGTACGTCCACCCCTGCTGGATGCGCTCCTTGGCCCACAGGTTGTGTGTGTTCCCTATTGTGTGTGCATGCCTACCTCGTTGAGACCGTACGTCCACCCCTGCTGGATGCGCTCCTTGGCCCACAGGTTGTGTGTGTTCCCTATTGTGTGTGCGCATGCCTACCTCGTTGAGACCGTACGTCCACCCCTGCTGAATGCGCTCCTTGGCCCACAGGTTGTGTGTGTTCCCTATTGTGTGTGCGCATGCCTACCTCGTTGAGACCGTACGTCCACCCCTGCTGAATGCGCTCCTTGGCCCACAGGTTGTGTGTGTTCCCTATTGTGTGTGTGCATGCCTACCTCGTTGAGACCGTACGTCCACCCCTGCTGGATGCGCTCCTTGGCCCACAGGTTGTGTGTGTTCCCTATTGTGTGTGCGCATGCCTACCTCGTTGAGACCGTACGTCCACCCCTGCTGAATGCGCTCCTTGGCCCACAGGTTGTGTGTGTTCCCTATTGTGTGTGCGCATGCCTACCTCGTTGAGACCGTACGTCCACCCCTGCTGAATGCGCTCCTTGGCCCACAGGTTGTGTGTGTTCCCTATTGTGTGTGCGCATGCCTACCTCGTTGAGACCGTACGTCCACCCCTGCTGAATGCGCTCCTTGGCCCACAGGTTGTGTGTGTTCCCTATTGTGTGTGCGCATGCCTACCTCGTTGAGACCGTACGTCCACCCCTGCTGAATGCGCTCCTTGGCCCACAGGTTGTGTGTGTTCCCTATTGTGTGTGCGCATGCCTACCTCGTTGAGACCGTACGTCCACCCCTGCTGGATGCGCTCCTTGGCCCACAGGTTGTGTGTGTTCCCTATTGTGTGTGCACATGCCTACCTCGTTGAGACCGTACGTCCACCCCTGCTGAATGCGCTCCTTGGCCCACAGGTTGTGTGTTCTCTATTGTGTGTGCGCATGCCTACCTCGTTGAGACCGTACGTCCACCCCTGCTGAATGCGCTCCTTGGCCCACAGGTTGTGTGTGTTCTCTGCCAGCTGGTCAACGAGCTCGTCCCTATTGTGTGTGCACATGCCTACCTCGTTGAGACCGTACGTCCACCCCTGCTGAATGCGCTCCTTGGCCCACAGGTTGTGTGTGTTCCCTATTGTGTGTGCGCATGCCTACCTCGTTGAGACCGTACGTCCACCCCTGCTGGATGCGCTCCTTGGCCCACAGGTTGTGTGTGTTCTCTGCCAGCTGGTCGACTAGCTCATCCATCTTGGGTGTCAGAGTGATGGCGCCAAGGTCGAGCGGGGCCGGCTTGTATCCGTTGGACTGCATGAAGGGCTCGTTGGGCAGGCGGACGGACTTGATGCGCGACGGGGGCTTGTCCAGCGTTATGTAGTAGCCCAGAGCCAGAATAGTCCTACAACATGAATGTGACATTTGTATAACGTAAAGGGTTGGGAGTTGACATCGATTATTTGATTTGACATCGATGTCGAAACCAAAATTGATATTCGATTAAGCATCTATTTGCAATCTCAAATCGTAATAATCGTTCGACATCGAAACTTTCGTGCGGTATTTAATTTTCAAATATCCCGCGTTAAGAGCGCGGAAGTTGGTCAAACTAGCAACCTTGTACACAAAGCACAGGTTGATTCCAGCGAGTGCGCGCATGCGTAGGCGCCAGGAGGTGAACATGTTTAACCCTGTGGGCCTGTCCATCCAGTTCCAGCCTGTAACGCGGCCTTGAACGTTATGTTCCGTGTTGACTCATTACTCAAGAAACAAATCAATCGTATAAAATATTCGTCTCTCCGCGGTTTGAGATGTCATCTTTGCCAGTAAGGCCTGTTTTAGTGACGCCGACGGGAAAGCGAAGTGATGTGTGGAAGTCATTTGGATTTATGGCAAATAAAGACGGCCAAATAACAACGATAAATTGGCTACGTGGTTTGTCGTCAGTGTTATGCATCCGTGGGGAAAAAATAACTTTTTGGGGGGGGGGGGAGGGTCGATGTCGAAAATAGTTTCGATGTCAAAATTTTCGGTTTGACATCGATTACGAATTTATAATCAAATCCCAACCCTAGTATTTATATAGGCCGGACGCCGTAACAAAGAAGGTTGTATCGTCACAACTAATTACTCTGGCCGGCGTAGTGATATGTGGACGTTTACGCAGTGCTCATCCGCGCACAATACTTGTCAGAGAGAAAATACACTGATTGGCAAGGCGGTGTTAGAAAATACTAGCTTTGGTAGGCCGTGACTTAAAAATACTACCATCAAGAAAGCTTTGACTTCTGTGTGTTGCTAGGATACTTGATGTATTTCTTTGTCATTTGATGGTCTGTTGTTTTTATTGCCGTTTCGTGTTTGACAGGAGTTGAGTTCACGTTGGGGAAACATGGCGGCGCTTTTTTTATAACTGTGACGCCCGTGTTCGGCTGATTTACCCTGTTATATTATTTATGAAAATTTATTACCGATATCAAGAAACATTGACACTGAAAACATTACTCGGGACTTTCAGAGTGGTCATATGCGTTCCCTGTGTCTTAAAGCCCGATTCACACAACGTTATAAGAATGTCATAAGGTATAGGTATAGTCACAAGCCATGTTGGGCTATAGGGATTACGTACAAGGGTTCACACAAATGTGTCATTGCAATAGCAATAGCAATTGGTATAAGACTGGTATAAGAGAGTTCAGATATTTCAACTTTCTTATGACGGACCAATCATGCGTTGAAACCTCACTTATAACACGCCAATGGGATGCTAGCAACTTGAATCAATGTAACAGATGCTTTCATTGTAAATTATTAGTCAAAACAAAAACTCACCGTATACATCCGGTTCACGTCAAATAGACCTTGCATCCAGTGACTACGTGCAAAATATCTTCTCCCATCGGCGTCATTAATGATTTAACAACACAACAATAATGAATAATAATTATTATTGTTTTTCTTATTATTTATAAGGAACTATTGTTTTTACTTATTGTCAATAGATTCGATGCCGGTTTAAAACGTAAATAACAGCTGTGGGAAGTCAGCTGATTGACAGCCAGCTGTAGTTACTTAAACTGCCGCCAGAGCAAGTCAAAAAAGTCTACACAAAAATGTAATATCTTTTCAGGAAAGTCTTTGGCGTCTTAAGCTTATACCTTATACCCTATTCTTATACCCTATTCTTATTGCTATTGCAATACCTTATAACTTTGTGTGAATCGGACTTTAGGGTACGACAATATGCAGACAGACAAAGCAAATGACAAAGGTAGGTCGTCCATAGCTGTTCCTTCTTCATACCTTCATGCCTAGCATGATGGGACGGAACTACTTTAAATTTTCCCAAACATAATTAAGTAGTTGTTTATATATAAGTGAATATAATAAATTAGATGATAAGAAACTTAAGTTTATGACTGCATAATTACACCGCAAACACATACCAAGAGGGAGAAAAATAGCATTTAATCCAGGGCCCATGTCCACCAACCTATGAAATAACAATACATGTTTACTTCTGGTAAGGCAATGAGTAGTAGTCTACATTTAAGTTGGTATTACAAGGTGTGAGGTCACTTGCTATTACATCATCCGTGACGACAACACCTTCTTTGTTACGGCGTCCGGCCTATATAGGCCTACTTGTTTGTTTTGTAGGTTGCATGTAGACCTACATGTAATTTGTGTTAAATTTTAGTACTTAATTAATTAATATAAGTTATTCACTTTCTCTCTAGAAGACTTAAGCCCGATTCACACAACCTTATAAGAATGTTATAAGGTATAGGTATAGTCACAAGCCGAGTTGGGCTATAGGGATTACGTACAAGGGTTCACACAAATGTGTCATTGCAATAGCAATAGCAATTGGTATAAGACTGGTATAAGAGAGTTCAGATATTTCAACTTTCTTATGACGGACCAATCATGCGTTGAAACCTCACTTATAACACGCCAATGGGATGCTAGCAACTTGAATCAATGTAACAGATGCTTTCATTGTAAATTATTAGTCAAAACAAAAACTCACCGTATACATCCGGTTCACATCAAATAGACCTTGCATCCAGTGACTACGTGCAAAATATCTTCTCCCATCGGCGTCATTAATGATTTAACAACACAACAATAATGAATAATAATTATTATTGTTTTTCTTATTATTTATAACTATTGTTTTTACTTATTGTCAATAGATTCGATGCCGGTTTAAAACGTAAATAACAGCTGCGGGAAGTCAGCTGATTGACAGCCAGCTGTAGTTACTCAAACTGCCGCCAGAGCAAGTCAAAGAAGTCTACACAAAAATGTAGTATCTTTTCAGGAAAGTCTTTGGCGTCCTAAGCTTATACCTTATACCACTTTCTTATACCCTATTCTTATTGCTATTGCAATACCTTATAACGTTGTGTGGATTGGACTTTAAGTTACACATACATTGTAACTGTCAAAGTGAATAAAGAACATTGAACAAGAATAGTGTACTGTAGACTTTAGTGTTGAAACAAGTAGGCCTACACAGCAAGTTACTGTCAGCGGTCAGAGACATCTTGATAAAGAAAATATTATGGAGGTTTAGAATTAAGACAAGATTTTACAAGTCTTTCTTCAGCAGTCACATTTGGGGTAAACTAGTGGTTTTTATTATTGCTATAGGTCTACCCATATTTTTTGCTTTATTACTACTTATTCCAAGATGAGACTAGATTACAATTACTAAATCGCATGCCAAAATTATAAAATAGTGATCAAATCAATCACAGAACTTATTGCAATTACAATAAATTAATAAAAATAATATTAAAATATCAGTTCCATGAACTGATAAACTAATTTTCTAAGAAAGTGAAGAGGAGGAGCCAGAGGAAGTTAACATGACATGAGGGAAGCGTCAGGCATGGCCAGCCGGCTTCGATGTACCTAGGGGCCAGAATATGATAGGATTCATTTCCTATCCCCTACCCGACTTCATTGTTGGACACAGGGAGCAGATATTAAAAAAAAAAAAAAAAAAAATCAGTTCCATGGCCCAGTAATGGTAGTAGTAGAACCACCCATTTGAGAATCATTGACAAAATATGGGATGAAAACCCGTCGTTCGTTAAAATAACGTGGTTTGACCGCGAGGATCGTCTTGCTCACTTGAGGGTCTGGACGGCGAGCTGCGAGTCGTATCGCTTCTCTGCCGGGGGCAGCCGCTCGAACTGAGTAAGGCACGGATGTATCTTCCTGACGTCGTCGCGACGCTCCCCGAACGCCCAGCCGGCCTCGATCTTGTTCATCGCCCACATCTCGTGGATGTTCTCTGCCAGGCGGTCGCGGATGTTCTCGATGTACGTGGCAAGCGTTATCTACGGAAACAAACACACGCGAATAACAGGTGTACTAATTACTAAATACAACAAGATGTTTTAGAAAGTGATTTAATGAAGTCACAGCTTCAAACTGCTGAAACTTGACAATATATAAAACACAACGGGCTTAGTATTTAAAGTAGGTATGGTCTGTGAAATAATAATAACACCTTTATTTTTTTTTTATTTATCTGCGCCCTGTGTCCAACAATGAAGTCCGGTAGGGGATAGGAAATTAATCCCATCATATTCTGGCCCCTAGATACATCGAAGTCTGCTGGCCATGCCTGACGCTTCTCTCATTTTCCTTTATAACAAATAAAAAGAATTCGCTATGCTAGCCAAGTGGAATAATTTGCAAGTATGAGTAACAATGCAATGCATTTAGTTCCATCATCTTTGAGGTCTTGTTTCTGATGACTCCCCTTTGCAACTTCACCTATAATGAATCTGGGAGCTAGCTTAGGCCCGGTATTACAACGCCCGGCTAAATGTTTTATACGTACCACCGCTAAAATGTTGAAACCACGCTTCTGATCGGCGGTTGCCATGGAGAAAACAAGTGAGCGGTGATCTGAATATTTAGCCAGGCATTGTAATACGGCTAATACCGGTTTTATTGATTTTATATTTTAATAAGGTATTTTAAAGTTTCAGTCAGTTAGCAAAACATGCCACGTTTATGCTATCCTATCAGTCTACTGAAGTGACAGGGAGTCATAAGAGTATGACGTCAAGATTTGTGTTGTAAACACTCCCGCAAACACAACTTCTGGTAACTCACCATGGAGGTATCGACTGGCGTGGGTACAAACGCAGAGTCATCCTCCGTCAGCCACGGCCCGGCTATCACACTCTTGTTGAGGTTACCAAAGTAGAAGCAGGGGTCGATGGAGAGAATCTGTTGTGGGTGTAAGCTCTCCACGAGCGGCGAGTACTCTTCAGGCGGGATGTACTTTAGACGGCCGTGGTCGCCACCCAATAGGAAGCGACAGCTGGGGAAATAAGTCATCGTTAAATAGAAAGAAAATAAAGAAAAATGAAATAGAAAAATGTAAGAGCTTGCAAACTCAAGTAATGTCCATTGATCTTGTTTTCAATTTAAGACTTGAAACATACACATTATAATGTAGGTAACCATTTGATTGTAAACAAAAATGTAGGCCTATGGAATTACCTACATTGATTATAAATGTTAATGTTTTGTGTAAGAAATATGTAGTTAGTTAGGTAGTTTCACTGGGTAAATGAACATAAAAGATCAAATTAAGCTGCATTTTAACCTGTTCAGGGGTATACAGTAATGTAATACAGTAGATGGTAATCAAATGCAATCAAGAGAGACTGTGTTGGCATGGACACCTTTTGCCAGCAGCTTATGAACTACGTGTTTACACCAGTTTAAATGACCTAGCAGAGTGTATTCAAACAAGAAGTAAAGTGAAGGTGAAAATATATGCGGACGATGTTGTAATGTGGTACTGTGGAAGAGACGAGGATGAAATTGAGAAAGAGATGAACAAAGCACTGAAGGCATTGGAAGAATGGTCAACACTCAACGGAATGGTAGTGAATGAACAGAAGACAGTGTACGACTACTACACAACTAGGCATTCGATCCCCAATTTTCAACTTAAATATGCAGAAACAACACTTAAAAAGGAAGACAATCCTACATACTTGGGAATGACATTAGATCAAAAAATGAAAGGGACAAATCAAATAGAAAAGATGTGTGCTGCAGGTAAAAGAAGGCTGAATTTAATCAAGAGAGTGGCAGGAGTGCAATGGGGAGCAAATGAGGAGACACTAAAAACCACGTATAAGACATACGTTAGACCACTCCTGGAATATGGTAGTTCACTACTTATTACAGCTTCAAAAGGAGCAAAGGAGAAACTGGACAGGGTACAAAACCAAGCCCTACGGATAATCACAGGTGGTGTGAAGACAACCCCAATTGCAGCAATGGAAGCAAAAACAAACATCCCACCTCTGGAGGCAAGGCGAAACAGAGCGGCAGTACACCTACACGAGAAGCTAATACGGATGGACAGCACAGTATGGGACAGGGAACCTTATGAACATCTAAAGACTCAAAAAACTTTCATCACAGTTGTGGAAGAGGTAAAGAAGGACATACTTGGACACTTACAGCACACAACTAGAGAGAATATCCCACTACCCAACATAAATATCGCCATACTAGATGTCCCCCATGAACTGACTGTGGTAGGATTGGACAAGACAAAGGCAGCATACACAGGGGAGGAAATGAGAAGATTAGCGACAATGCATATCCATAAATACTACCCAGAGAACGAGTGGCTACATGTCTATACAGATGGTTCGGCAACACCAGGGGAAGGTCAGGCAGGTGCTGGAATATATTGCAGAGAGTTCGAAGAGTCCCATCCTGCTGGAGAGAATGGTAGTAATTATGATGGCGAGCTGACGGCAATAGGTAAAGCCCTACACAAAGTAAAAGACTGTAGCTACGATAGGATTGTCATACTAACGGACTCAAAAGCAGCTATACAAGCCATAGCCAGCAAGAAAGAAGTGGACTCTGAGGTAAAACATTGTAAACTACAAATTCTAAGACTACAAAATCAAAACAAACTGATAACTCTACAATGGATACCATCACACTGCAGCATATATGGAAACGATAAGGCCGACTATCTGGCCAAACGAGGAGCCAGAATGCCGCAACTGCCAAAACCTTTAACCCTCGAGTCTATGAAAGCACATGTAAATGCTGCAGCCACTAAGAAGATCAGGCAGGACTGGGTAGAGAAAGGTAGAAACAAGCCATGGCAGGAATATACCATGAGTTCAAAAAGGCCCACCAACCATCTTCCACGGCAAATTGAAACGGCCCAGTTCAGGCTAAAAACACAGCACGATCTTCTAGGGAAGCATCTCCACCGAATAGGGGTGTTTGAGACGAGTACCTGTAAGCTGTGTGGAAATGGGGAGCAGGATAGGAGCCACCTGTTTGTATGTCCAAAACTGGCAGGGGAACGTGACGCAATGCCGAGCGGCATGAAGAGGGTGGAGAAAGAAGCGTGTCTCTACTGGTTGACCAGATCCAGCATGATGGCATAATAGCCAAATGTGGGCATTTGAGAAGAAGAAGAAGAAGTTTACACCAGTGTTTGTTCTACCTACCTGAGCTTTGAAGAGCAACTGATGGCAGGGAAGAACATGCCATCCAGGTTGAAGTTCATGAACGATCCCTTCACTTTGTGACCGTTGAACGTGAACATGATGATCGGGACAGTCAGGTCCAACGCGCAACCAATGACATCTCCCTTCTTGATGAACGGCTCGGTCGTACCGTGCAGGACAGTCGTTTTACAGCCCCCTGAAAGTGAAACAGTCTTGAGTTTGAGGATTTTATGTTTGGGTCTGTAAAACATGTGCATACCTGAATAAACTCACGTAGTAGTACGGTAACTTACAAATCATGATAAGTAGGCCTAATACCACCAAGTATGTTTTTTATCTACAGTTTACTTGGACATAATTTGAAATGTCTACCTAGTTCCAAAACAAAATTATTTAAAATGTCTACTAAAAAATGTGTCGCGTAAAATTCTGCATTAGATTACAAATTTTGGAACTAATTGTTAGATTAAATTCTCTACCCTTTTATATTATTATTTATTGCTGAAGATATATTATTTTCTGCTAAACACAAAGATATAAGTTAAGTTGATAGGTGTAAGTGGACTAGACCTAGGGCCCAAATTTATAGTAGACCCCTTCGTTACCAGCCCCCATGATTACTGTGGATTTCCTCTTCCAGTGATGGCCAACACATGCATGTAGGACCAGATCAATTAGGTAGCATCTATGGGTTTCTTTGGACTATGGGTTGACACTGACAGTTGACACTAAATTTTAGCCCATGAAGTACTGGCACTAACTATTGAACTAGCAAAATACTTTCATTATTTATGAGACCGCAGACCTAAAAGATGTCACCATTTATGCCAACATGTAAATGATGCAGTTAATCTTAATTTACCTGTCCATAAATTAGCTCCGTCAAATCCAAACGAATACAGATCGTCTCCAACACCGTTACCACCCCACTTCTCACCACCACCAGGGTATGGCATGTACCTGCATCACAACAAGCAAATACAAGAACACGTTAAGACTTGCCATATGGGGTAGTCAAATCGTACCCTAGGCACCTCTAGCTCTAGCCATGCCTTTCCTCGCTTCCTCTTGAGTACACTCTACACGTACACATGCTACCTGATAAATGTTAATACCTTGTACTACTGTTTATCTCCTCAGTCCCTCAGTCAACAAGTAAATCAATTACTAGGCCTATATAAACTACTAACAAATACTAGTAGAAGCTTTTTTTTTTTTTTTTTTTCTTCTTGTGCCAAGATGGCTTTTTCAGCCATTCTTTTGTCTTACTATCCAATATAAAACTGCTTCCTTTTCTGGCCTGCCACGCCACGCTACTAGTAGAAGCTAAAAGGAGTTATCTACAACAATTAAATAGTAGGCTATGTTGTAGGGGGAAATACATTTCAGACTTTTCTATTCTCAACTTTGTAGTATTTACTACAGTAGCCTATCACATCTCTGTCTACATCACTAGCTTTTAATAAAAATTCCTTGAGGTTACCTACCTAACTACATACCTACCTACGTTTAAATTTGAGTTAAACAATATTTCAAATAAGACAAGAAATCAGATTTCAGATCAAATCAGTAGGCTATTTTGATTTACCATTTGTTATTCTAGTTTATGTTTTGGTTATTAGAACGATATGCCTATACCTGTCAACTGTCATATGTATTTAAATGTACAGTATCAGTCTTAAATTGAGATTAAGATTAGATTATCACTCGAAAATGTGACAACCTATTTAGTTTGGTAAAATAACTCACCCTGTGGTATTGGCCCAGCCAATCCTAAGATGAGGCATCATGTGTGTCGTTTGCTCAATATGATCCATCGTTACTTCAAAGTACCATTTTTGGTACACTGCCGAGCCCTCAACACGACCCACAAAGATGTTTGGGCGCACACTGAAAAATTGAGAGATCCATTTTATTACACAAAAATATAATTGCAATTCAAGAAAGAATCTAGGGATTACCACCATACATACACTATAACAATCTGTTATTTTGAGTCAATTGATTACACCATAAATTAATGTCCCTCTCCAGCTATCCAAGGCGTTATATTGTTTGTAGTACTCACGTTTCACATGAACCTGCAGTAATTGATTCAATACAACAAAGAATGACTTACACAGTTTACTACAGACTGTATAATTTATCAATCACATGTCCAACAATTATCCTACACAAATATACCAACAATAATAGTTGTAATATTGTTCCCAGAAGATCAATTGGAAAGACGGCTGTCAGCATTTCTGTAGACTCCAGTAACTATAATCTCTCAGTTATTTAACCAAGCCAAGGCCCATCTATTAAACTCAATTACTGTTCTTTATGTTTGAATGCGTACCAGGTCAGAATACCTAGGCTTACTGCTGATGGAAAGCCAAGCTTAAACCTGTTGTAAGCAAAATTTGTCTTATTTATCAAATGTTTTACCAGTCTTACAAAAGAAGGATGTGCTGACTATCCTTAGCTTGAATTACTGTTGGTTGATATATTACCTCTGGTCCTGACTCATACAATACCGGGCATAAGATTGTTTATCGTTTGTGTGAGAGAGTGCATACCTGGCCACATGATCGACAAGCTGTGTCTGCAGCAGCAAGTTCTTGCCGGGAAGCAGGAAGTCACAGATGTTGTTCTGCGAGCTGCGCACGGCAACTCCGTTACCCACACACAGTGAGCACAGCACGTCCAGAACCTTGGGGTCTCGCCCGTGCTTCTCCAGCAACGAGATGATTACCTTGATGTGCTCGTCCTAGACATCAAACAAACAGTCAGTCAAGTTTGAAGTGTACAATAGCGTACCGGTACTCAAAACCTCAAATCTGAAAGAGGATTACTCCCTTCTACGTATGTCAATGTTGAGATTGTACATCGATTCCCCTCTTTAGGCCTACTAATTACAGAACATATCTCTGGCATCACTTCCATTTATTTGTATGGAAAAATTGCTGAATGATAAATAATAAATATTTAATATGGTGGGCTACACGGTATTATTACCTGAGCAATATATAATAATTTTTAATGATAGTACCATACTGAATATCACACATCAATACAAAGTTACATAACTTCACTTTTTCTTAATGCAACAAAATCATACTATTCAGTGTTTGGTCCACTACATTATCCTGTATGAACTTCACCCGGCACCTCCACCAAACTCCTAAATTTTCTTTTCTTGCAGTAAAATGACTCTAGTCCCAAAACAACATGTAAAAAAACATATACACAACTATTTTTGTGTGAACTGGAATATGAAAAGAAAAACATTGGCAAGTGAAGGACTACTCATCAATGGGTTAGGCCTATGCCTGTTGTTCAAATTTCAATTGCTGTTTAGGCCTAAACCTACAAAATTGTTAATTCTTAATTCCATGATAAATCTTCACAATACTGTACAGTGTACAGTATGGGCTGACTGAACCTACCCGCATCATGTTCAGCGCTTCTGGAGAGTCAATGAGGACGCAATGCAGTACATCCAACATTCCAGTACCCTCACTAGAAGCCTGAGAGCCCAAACGACTGAACAGCCAGTTGAGTCGATTAGTGTTAGCAAACTGGGCACAATTGGTGTGATTGCCCTTGATGATCGCAGCTGAAACAAGACAAAACAAATGATAGGATGTGTGTGAAAAAAAAAATGTATTTTACTTCAATACGACGTCATATGATCATAGTTGTAGAGTATGTCGTTAAACGACAAGTAAATAAAAATTACTTCAAAGAATTTTTTTTCATATGCAGTTTTCTTTATTGTTTGATAAGGTATTGAACCTTATTGAACTAATTGATATCCTAATGCAATAAAGAATAAATATATTCTCTTGACCCCCATTTAGGGCCTACTTTTAGGTTCACGAGTGAATAGATGATCACTGTGAAAGCTTGTTATGTAGCCTATAACTAAATAAAACTGTGTAACAAATAAATTCTGTACAAATTGCATTGCCTTCCAGTTAATAGGAAAAATATACCCCAGCCCCAGGTTACAAACGCAGCAACGACTGTAATCTGTATTTACCCAGTAGTTGATACAAGTAACCGGAGATCATCTCCCAGCTTTGACCAGTCTCGTCCCCAGCCAGTGCAATCATCAGCCCCTGGGACGTGATTCCGTTGATCTTGTCGATAGCCTCAAGGATTAGGTTAAGGATGCCCTCTTCTTGGAAGAGATCCTGCCTGTTCCTCAGAGCACGGAGACGATTCTGCTTCTCTTCATGCTCTGAAACCAGATGCATTACATATATGTCAAAATCATTCATTCTTTAGGATCAACAAAAAGTATTACATAAAAAATGTGTTCAAAATGAAATTCTGATATCTGGACACACTGAACAGAAAATCGAACATACCCATGTCATCTTCAGGCTGAGCAAAATAGTTGATCAAATCTTCAAGGCACATCACCATCTCGCTAAGGTTGACGGTGCTAATAAACACTGACTGACGTCTATTCGTCTGTAGTGTCTCCAGTCCACTGTAAATAAACAGAGCAATGTCATGCCTTATGTATAGTCTACACGGCTTAATAATTGACGAAGCAACAGGCTAGCTGCGGATGGCTTACGTAATGAACTTGGTGAAGAGCGAGCTGCACTTGCGAATGACTCGAGCCGTCCTAGACTCCTCCTCCTGACTCCTACTGAAGTCAAGGCCGTCGTCCATCTTGCCCTCCTCGTGTAGCACTGCCTGCTTCTCCTCCACCTTACCCACTCCCTTCTTCTTGGTCTCGTAAGACTGCGAACAAACAACGACCAGCCGTTTTATGCGAGGTTTTCAAACTACGCCACACTGCCTGAGGTGTATCTCAAGAGCATTTCTCCGCATATTTAAACACTAGTAGAGGCATTTACACCCAAGTCTGATAGAAGTACAATAACAAGTTACCAACTGGTCAAATGTATTACATTTGTATATTGCTATTAAGTGGAGAGATTAGGCCTAGTTTGAAAAAATCTTAAATACATTATTAGTAGGCGTAATGGGGAAGAACGTTCCATCACCTATTAGAAGAAAGAGCTTTTTGTAACACAGCGAATAGGCTTACATGCATAAAAGACACGAAATGTTGTGAAATATCTCTGCTATAGAGTCCCCCTGATTGAGGTTGATGATGATGGTATCCCTCTTGTACGCAATAACCATTAATCATTATTTTAATAAGACCAAATTGTATCAATAATATATTGTATTATGGAATATCTAGTAGCGTCCTGAGAAACATGATGAAAAACATGAACTGAATGTTACCTTGTAAGAGAGCCACAAGCTTGTCTCAGAGTGCTGCATAATGACTGTGCTGTCTCCATACTTGATAATTGGAGCTCCAATGACTTCCAGATCCTTGTCTTCAAGCACCACCTTCTGATCGTCTTTCTCTTGTCTTAGGCAGAATGTTGACTTCTCAGTTGTTGCCCCATCTCTGAAAATTAATGTTGTGATACATTTGCAGGAGCCCTCAACAATATCAACAACAAAGGTAACTGTAATCTGTAGGAGCTAACACATAATTTAGGATTAGCCATCATTTACGCAATAACATTACGATTTATAAACATTGAACAGCAATATTAGTTCACACCATGCCATTTAAGCTTCATAGTGTCCATTAGCCAGATAGGATATTTTATGAGTATGACAATGATCTGTTTGCAAAGAAAACAAGTAGGCTTAATGGCAGTCAAATGCTTGAAGCTCAAGCACAACTTTTCAAACAAAAAATCACACAACAAACTTTTCACAAAATTTCATCAAAACATGGCTGTTTACTGTTTATGTCTTTACGTGCACTCAAAATATGCAGATTGAGGTTAGTTTTACGTGCCGTCATCTGTGCCCTGCGAAATATGCATACCTGGGGACGAGATACAGTTCGTTGTTATCATTGACTCCAAGATAGCGTCCTGTGGTGAGATGTCGTATTCTCATCGGGTGATACCAGTTGATGAAACCTCCAGCCCACTTGGTCCTTGCCAGTTCCAGTCGCCACAGTGAGCGAGCCTGACTCATCACACTTCCGCCCTCATACACGACGATGCTGGAATAAGGGATGGTAATTCACAGTTTAAAAACATTCACACGTCAAGTAAATCTTTGAGCAAGGTATTAAAGTACAATGCAACATGATGGCCTTGATTATCAGAAATTTTAAGGGAAGAGTAGCATTATCCACAGTTGATGATTGACTTTCATTTATGAGTCTGCATGACACCTGGAAAATTAATTCAAATTGTGGCAAGATATTATCAAGGCAGGGTTGGGAATCAGATAATGGAAAACGGTGGCAAGTGAAACACAGTCATTGTAGGAAGATCACAGCTGAATTGCACATAAGGTACACTTAGTTTGACAATTTGGCATGAAACCAACATGGTGGTGGGCAAAGCAAATTGAAAATACTTAAAATAGCCTAAAGATGGGATACACGTGGTGTACTAGTACAATTTAATACGTACAAGTACAACTAACAGATAGATAGCTACAGCATGGTATGGTAAAGAATTTAACCTTAAGTTGATTGTTATGCCACCTATCTTCTATTTGGTTTGTTGTATTGCATTTGTAATAGATTAGCATCATGATAGGTACTCAAAAAGTAATTTTCTAGAAAAAATGCAATAAAACATACAATATACGGTATACCTAATTTGCATTGTAAACTATCATTTACTCAAGTAGGCCCTATACAGTACAACTGCAATCCAAATTTCCAATAATGAGGTAGTATAGAAGAAGGGGCTATATATAGTCCAATTAATTGTTCATGAATCTGTTACCAGCCCAATGACCTGTACATTTTAAGTGGATTTGTTATTTTAACAGCTGTACTAAATTTTCATCTTAAGTATGAATTACAATTTTCAGTCTGGTATGTGTGTGAAGGGACTTTTCGAACGGAATATCCCATGCGACTTAAACAAGGGTGTCATAAGACAAATGTAGACACACACTCACTTTTGTCCTGGCTGCTCACTCCATCCAGATGGTATAGTGAGACACTCGTCACCTCCGTGGAAAAACCGAAGTACGTCACCACCAAATACATATCCTACAAGACAAATACAAGCCATTAACGAATGTACCTACTCGGGATACAACTACCATACAGCATAAATTGAGTCAATCAAAATTTGTATACTATATGATATTTAGGACAATCCATATTTTGATGACACACAATAATAATTAATAGTAATGGCCCGAGCAAGTAGAGGAAGTACGATTGTGGGAAGATAGGAAGAGGTGGAAAAATTTGGTTGTGAAACCCAAGCTGATCCTGCCAGAAGCAGGAAACGGCGATGGATAATGATGATGATGATGAATAATGTATGTATAATGTACATGTTTTATTAGGTATACAATAGAATACAACTGCTGCATGCAACTGCTAGAGTTAAACTTTAAACTGAAATGTTTAAGGAGCTTATCTAAGAAATAACTTAAATTGAAATGAATACATAGCATCTGAATAAAAACAGTACATACAGTAACAGTAACAGTAGGTAAGGCGTACAAGGTGTAACTTACCTACATACTTCATCCTGCTTATACCAGTTCCATATGGCTGAACAGACCAATGAGTGACATGGAACGATGCATTTACTACAGATAAGTCATTTTCTTTTGTTGTGTGCTGGAAAATAAAACCGACAAAAATTCAACAACTAACATTTTCATTCACATTTGAATTGGGTTGAAGTTGAAAGTTAAAATTGCAGATAATCTTTGAAGAACAATCATAAATACGTACTATCTATAAATACCAGTAATTCTAAAATACTGGTGAAGGGTGATACAAATTATCCAAGGGGGCAACTGTCTAGCCTTCTCAGAAATAGGCCTAGATAGATACTACTGTATATATAAATAGAGGTAATTGGGTTGATCATAAAAAAATGACCCAATGGAATGGAACTGAACAAATAGGAATGTTTACGTACCAGGTACCTCTCAGTGGCTACGGACACCAAAATGAGGTCATCACCCACCCTCACCTTCTCACCCTCAGATCTTTGTTTGGATGCTGGGTGAACAGTCCACCAGCAAGCCTCTCCTGCAACATCATACGAGAAGATTTCACTTCACAAGTTTCACCATAAAATATTAATATTGTACTACATATTGTTTGGTGGAAGTTTAAGAAAGTAGCAAGGATTTTAACCTAGCCTATACATTTAGTGTGTTTTGATGAAGGTTTGTGTGGCTCGGCATTATATTGACAAGAAGACATTGTTTATGGTATGTGCCACAACTAGCTTTTATTTCAAATTTCCATGTTATATTTCCATTTGCAAGATGTTTCTAAATTTTTTCTTGAAAATGTGAAGTTCAAACTTCATAAAAAAGTCACTCTAAATTAACTTTCTAGCAAATTCAGCTCCACACACAAACAAATGTCACCTAAGTTATCATTCTGTGAATCAAAGAAAAACATGGCAACTTCAATCTTAATCTAACACACTTTAAAATGACAACAAAGTCAGCCAAAAAGAGCACAATGATATTTTCCAAACAATGTTTCACTTTTTGTAAAAAAATGTCACTTCGTCAACTCTACTGCCCATCCTTAACCTCCCTTGGTGCTAACCAATCACCAAAATTCATAAGCTATATGTATAACTCCTATAGTAACTAACTTGATTAGTTTTAGTGCTTCAACTTACCTCTTGAATGTTCCTGAAGACCCACATCAAATGCCAATTTGTCATTGGAAGAACTTGTAGACAGACATGCCAAGTACTGAAATCAAATGTAAATATTTAAAATATATACATATAATGTAGGGCTGCCCAACGATAAAAAAAATCATATCGATATCGCGGGAAGAAATATCGATATCGCGTCGCGATATCGAAGTTTTCAAGTGACGTATCGATATCGGCGATATCGCTACATCGAAACTTTTCTCGTCTGTTTTTAGGATTTACAGGCCAGCTAGAGGTCATTCTTTAAACAATATTACGTAAAGAAATATTTTAGCTTTGAAATGTCTTACTATGTGTGTCAATTTGTTTGTTGTACTATTCAAATTGTAAAATATCCATCACAAAACAGCGATGGTGTGGTTGGCGTGACGTGATACGTAATCGGTTTGTTGTATCAATTAGCTTATAAGGCGTTATATTTGACTCGACTAGATTCGGTTCGATATCGCGATATGTACGATATATTAATTCTATATCGATATCGAATTATTTATCTATTATCGATATTGTATCGAATTATCGATATCGTTGGGCAGCCCTAATATAATGTAGTTAATAAAAGATAGGTATAAATGCAAATTAGGCATGTCTACTGGTAAAACAGATGTCTACATAAGTAAACAGGTGTCAAAGCTTTTAACAAGGTAATTTAAAACTGTGCCAATAGCAAAATGTGGCAGATAGCCAAATGGCTAGGCTAGTACGTAGTGAGAGACGCTCTAGGTTACAGGAAAAAAAAACATGTTTAATAATGCTCATTTACAATAATAATAAATACAGTTACAGTAATAGTTTACATTTTTATCAATATATACAATTACAGTAGAGTGAGTAGGCCTAGACATTTAAATAATTTAAAAAAATTAATTTTGCATATAATCTTGATGCAAATTATTGAGGAATTTACAGTAAAGCAAATAGTAGTAGGTCTAATTCTAAATTTGTATAAAGTGAACATTTTACTGATTTATTTATACATGCAAAAGTTATCACTTTTTAATGCTGAAACACACATCTCCGACAGTTGTCAAAATGAAGTTTAATCATGGACTTATAATAATTACTCAGCACACAACACAACAAAGTAATCAGTGCCTTCATTATAGTTGAGGAACTTTTTGTTTGAACTGGTAGAAACTGAACTGATTGAACTGGTAAAAAGTAAGGATGCGTTATGATAAATAAATTCATATCGATAATCGCATTTTTTCCCACAATATATCACGATATATCGTGATAATATCGTGAGCATATAATAATATCGCGATACGATATTATCGCGATAATAGCAAATAAATAGCGCATTGTGATTGTAGCCGATGGCCAAACAAACCGGTTTGTCGGCTGGTGAAGGACGGGATGGGTGGGGGGGGGGGGGGGGGGGGGTTGAGGCAGCGGAGCAGTGAAACGTAGATTTGGATCTTGAAAGATGTCAAACAATGCAGACTTTTCGGAAGGAAGTCAATACAGTAAGGGGCGGTGGACACACGAAGTGGAGTTCTATTTTTATTTTTTAGTGTAGAGCGGGCGGTCTGTCTGCTAATGATGGCGAGTCAGTTTCGTTCTGCTGATCTTGAATTACACATTGACGACTACTGTGTTACCGCCAACATTGCGTGCGGGGGGGGGGGGGGGGAACAGCAGCATGCAAACTTTGCCAAGGGATGCTCGGCTAACATCAATAGAATAATCAAATAACCGCCATGCGAAATTGTAAACTATGACGATACCATGAAGTATTAACAATTTATCATGATACTGGGTGCAAAATAATATCGTCATGAATATCGCGATACGACGGCGCATATCGTATCGTATCGATATACGATATTATCGATATTTATCGATATACGATTATCGTCCGCATCACTAGTAAAAAGTATCAGTGTCTGTATAGGTTCAAATAACATAAAGATCACAGAAAATTTAATCGGTATTGATCCACGTCAAATACCACATAGGTACTGATGTTCTTAGATTTGGGAGTTTAGTAAATGTGGCAGTTTACCCTCAATGTACGAGACAATACTCACCATGTCACTGTTCTGGTGCCGAAGTAGAATAGCATTGCCGTACAACAGTGTCCTATGTCCTGAGCCTGTGCCTTTACCCTGCAAACAACATGAGTAGTATATCACTATATATTTCATGAAGAGAACAATGTGGAAGACACAGTTTTCCAAAAGCGGTTTTCAATATTATCGTATTTTTTTCAGTGTTCAATGTATAACTTGAATATGTGTTATAGTTGGTTTGTGGTAAATGGCTATGTGTGAACGAATTGGCGGAATAACCCGCAAAGATCTGGGCCTCGAAAGCCTTAAATTAGCTAATTGTTGATTCTTAGAAACGTAGTTTTTGTGTACCTGCAGAGTGACAAGAATTTAAGTAAAAATAGTAAATACATACATATTACAACTATGTGCAAATGTCCCCCCCCCCCCCCCCCCCCCACACATCACATCCTTTTATCTGTGCATGTCTATCTCTCGAGTATGTGGTGAAACAATTGAAGAGTAAAGAGTGAACGTAAATTTCAGTATACAACATAATTATTACAGTACATTAATTTCTTAACAGTTGGCTATACATATATGCCACTACAAGGAAGTAGGAACAACATAATATGCAGAAGAGTGTGCATGTCTACAAGAGTGTCCAAATGTTAAGACATATGTTGCCTAGGATGCTATTTTACTTAGTTTGCAGAAGAAACCTATAGATGAACGGTATAAACGAAAAGCTTAACCGAGAAAAAAAATACCTATCACAGTCTACTCCAGTCACTTTTCGACACTTCTTGCCTGGAGTAGCCTCAAGATCATGTGAATGCATTCTAACACACATTCATTCATGCTGCTCAGCTTGAAGACACTGACATTTTTAAAAATAAAATAACTAAGCTACTAGTATTTTGGAGAAAATGTTTAGGATTAAGTAAATATCTTGTTTGCCATCAGTACACACAAGTCTTTGCTAATTCAAGCTACACGTTGATATTTCACATGCCTAGAGTGATGTGATCAAAGAAAAAGACTAAACTTGCCTCAAAGTGAAACAAAGTTTTTGCGTTTGATCTTTGCAAATCCTATTTTTCTATCTAATTAATACCATGAAGGTAGTGAATAGATACATAACCTATTTATTGAAATGTATCTTATGGAGTAAAAAAAATCTTACAATATAACAGCCTAGTAGCCAATAACCTAATCATTAAATGAATAATAACGATTGACAATCTAATTTTAATTTTAGTAGGCTCATCTGTTAAAGAATAATTGTAACCATAACTTGAGAACTACTGAGTTAAATATATGTACATTCCGTATGCAGATAATAATGTAGGCTAGATGATGTTTACATAATAGATGAGCATAGAGTAGTTTCGTATACATTCAAAGCTGTCAGATATACATGTGTGTGTACATATGTATTTAAATTTGCACATTTATGTGAGTTCTACAGTTTCACCATAAGAGCAAAACATTAAAAAATTAAAATTAAAATACAACGGGATATATTAATCTGTAACTTTTAAGACAGTATGATATTACCTGCAGTACTATTATAACATGTTTTGGGTCGAGGCCAGTACCAAACCTGACTGTAAGTAAGTCCCCAAGGTAATATGGGAACTTGCCGAGTGAGCTAAATTGAGGCCACTGATTTAGAGAATGCACTGAAAAATAATTAAATTATCTGGGTTTAAAAAGCAGCATCTTACAGCAGCATCTAACTATGAGTAAGTATTCTTGGAACTATATATGTCTCTTTCTTACATTGTAATACATTAAACTACTGTACTACAGAACTTACGGAATAACAGTAGCCCAATACCTCCATGTGCTACCATGTTACATTGTGGATAACCATACAATTATGTATATAATATGTATAAATGTTTCACCTTTTCTTCACATATTATGTCCGTCAGTTTAGTTATATAGACACACAGCAAATCGGGGATGCAAGTAAGGAAGCATGTAATACAAAGATATGGCATCAGAGCTTTTGTTCACCCCCAAGGAGTACCATGACCTCAGTCATAAGAGAGTCACTAAGGGAGTGGATATCGGTACAATAGATGTACATGTATCAGTTAATGGTAAAAAGCACAAGCTTTTATAAATAATAATTGGTATTTAGTATAACAGTAAAAAATGAAATAAAATTGTTACAGAGAAATCGAAAAAAATAAAAATAGAATGTCAATGTCAAATTTGATGTAAGTGGACTACAGGTGATGAAATGGTAAGTCACTATAAAACGGTTGTTCTCTTCATGGCAGAGAGAGAATAAAACTTAGGCGTGTGGTTGTCTGACAGAAACTTGTTTGTTGGATTGAGGCACAAACACAGAGTCAATCTGTAATTACTTTCAAATACTATACAGGTATAACAATAAAAACGCATAATATATCAGTGTCATCGTGATCGTTATTGTGCCATACAAAAAAAAAAACATGTAACCTTTGTCACATCAGTAATATTTCAAGTTTCTACTTTTCCACCAAACAATAATATTTCATTCAGACAACGACGACTAAGCTTGCTCTACCCACATTTACTCATAATGTTGGTAGTTAGAACTATCTGTAAGCTCTTTTAGTACTATATCAGTGTTTAATTTTAGCTACTACTCAAACTTGCTATGAAAAAAGTGCAAGTATTAATTGGTAAAAAAGTGTCAGAATGTAAAAATGAAGGTGTGTGAGAGAAAGAAAGTAGACAAAATTGTGCAAATTAAATCATACAGATGAAAGCGATGTGTTAACATTATCAGCAGCTGAAATCTAATACAATAAGCTGTAAAATACTTACAACTGAATCATCCTCCTGTAAAATAAAAAATCCAAATGGTTCAGCAAAATAATATAGGTCACTAATATATTATAAAGAATGCCCTTCTTTAATTTTACATACATATAAACAAAAAGAGTCTATAAATAAATAAAACACATATTAATTTATAATGCACTAAATCAGCGTACTCCAACTGAAAATTGAAATTGAATTGAAAATTCGCAACCCGGTTTTTCTTTTTCAGGTACAGGAGCTGTCATAGTTGAATAATTTGTCACGATAAAAGTAAAAGTATGTAGGAACTTAGATAATAGTGCAAGTACCAGTAGTTTATTTTAAATTTAAACATTGTAGAGAGACTGAAATAATTTCTAAATTTTTGATAGATGATTAATTTTAACAACCAAATAATAATATGAATTAGGCTACTATGGACAACTAATGTTCCTTAGATGCTTAGGTCATTGTGAAGAATATGAATTCTCTTTCTCTACCTCTCTGTAGGCCTAGTCTGTACACAAGGGTGATTGCCAAGTGGGTACATATACACATGTTGAATTCCTTGAATATTTTAAAATCTTAAAAATAGAATACAATTATTGATGAAATCATACTAATAGCCTCAATGTTGTGACTAGATGGGTGTTCAGAAATTTAACCTACAACATTTCGATGCCCACATTAGTGTCTTATTCTTGAAAACAACGTGAGAGACAAAAATATTATGTAAGTAGAAGTACAAAGTTCACTGTACCGGTAATCACAAACCCCAAACATACTTTCACCTAGTCCTAGTATACTCTTGCCAAGATTGAGAAGCACTGACTTTTTCTTTCCACCCTTCTTGAAAGTGTTCATACACCTTTATACCTGCCAGTAGTCCTCAAGTGACAATAATGCTCTGTAGGCCTATATTGCCCATCAGGTTATAAAGGATGTTGTTGACCGATTATATGTATTTATTTAATACCTACAATGAAACATTACTCCATACCTATGGACTGTTTTGTGTTTAGTGTTTTGAAGAGTATGGTGAATGTTTTTGTATTGCTTTCGGTCTAATGTGAGAGACTGGCTATGGAGCTGAGTCAGTCCATCTGCTAAGGCTGAGTCGTTTAAACGTGTAAACAACCGCACGGAAATATATGTGTACAAACATTCATACACGTTTAACCGTGTCTAACCAATCCCCCTCCCCAGCCACCCCAACCCATAACCCAATTCATAGATTTTTTCGATGTCACAGCTCTTTGATGAGCCGACGAGGCATAGCTTCTGTGGAGTCAAAATGACTGGACAGTTGGACACAAAGGTGGGGAATATAATCAGCAATGAATATTATAACAAATCAACCGTGTTATTTCGTTGAACATGTTTTTTCGCGAACATTACAACTCATTTTTTTTGTCATCATTTTGTGAACAGGAGGGGTGATACGTTTAAACGCGAAAAATTTGGAAAAATAAACGTTTACAAAATTAATCGTTTTCTCCCAGCCCTACCATTCGCTAACAACCCCTTTCAACGAATTACTGCGAAGTAGTGCATACAATTCCTCGACAATGACGGCAA
This sequence comes from Isoperla grammatica, assembly GCA_945910005.1. Lineage (NCBI taxonomy): Eukaryota > Metazoa > Arthropoda > Insecta > Plecoptera > Perlodidae > Isoperla > Isoperla grammatica. The sequence goes on along the minus strand of OX246737.1, from coordinate 41,228,859 downwards.
AGATACCGCCCCTCGATCTTGGCAATGAGAACCATGAACCAAAGCCTCCACACAAAGTTGAAACAATAAACTGAACACAAAAACTAAGAAGAAATTTCCTGAATTTAGATTCTATGTTTAACAGTTTATGCATAGGTCTAGGTAGGAGACAGTCTTAAGAGCGAAGGGTACCTCTACGTCAAAAACCGAAGAAAATTTCCATTTTTTTAATTATATCTCAAAAAAGCTACTCCAAGTCGAAAATCTTAGTCAACAATGCACTGTGTTTTGGTAAGCCCTACAGAATAAACACAATATAATTACTAGCGTAATTATTTTGATTATTAAATCGATTATTAGTAATAAAATAAAACAAATTAAAACCGTATAAAAACCACACTGATTATAATTCGAGTGCATTCAGTATGGACTATGGAGGGCTTACTAAACCACAGTTGACAGTGCACTGTTGATTTAGATATTTGATTTCGCCATTCTTGGGATATAGGCCTAATTTAAAAATGAAAATGTTGTGCACGCGGTTTTTGACGTAGAGGTAGGGCCTACCCTTCGCTCTTAAATGGTAGAATTTTCCAAAACTCCAACTTTATAGTTTTGTGAACTTTGTTTCAATAGTTTGTGAAAGCTTTTAGTCTTTTACAGTTTGGATAGTTGGAAAATCTAGAACATGGAATGAATTATGGCAAATGTAAGGACATAGCTAAACTACTGTAGCATTTCCATCACCAAACATAGCATACCTACCTACGTAGTTTATTTTGCATGTGCGTGAATCTGCTAACTGGAACCATACAATAATAAAACATTTCAGGCGTACCTGAAGGAGGGTTTCAAAAATTTGTAGGCCCACTGGAATCTCTTAACTAGATTTTAGATAAATTAATACGTATGGTTATGAAATGGAAAATGTAAGTCAATTATTATAATCTACAAGGAATGGGGGAGAAAATATAAAAAAAGTTAGAAAGCAATATATTGTTAGAATATGGGTGGCAAAACCAAAATCTACTTCAGAGATTCCACTAGGGTACTAAACAAGTACTGGTATAAATGTATAATACATGTGAAGCAGATATCTGCAAGTTGCTATAAATCATTAGTGACAATTTATTCCAGACATAAATCATGTATTGCCATCAATGAATGTGTTGTGCCTCTGTACACAGTAAGAACATAGGTAAGCGGTAAGCCTAAGCCTATATTTTGTTTTTGCCCATTTACTTTGCTATTTCCTAGCAATTTGCCATTATCCCCCCAGGGAGCCCTGAATATCATAACGAAGCATAGGCCTACAGATGCTGTGAACTGAAGTATTTATGGTTGTAAGTGATTAATTATCTCGATGCTGAACTTACTGTCTCAGAGCCCGCAGCTGTAACGAGCTCCTGCAATGCTCTCACAGACAGAGCCTGTTCAATGACGAAAACACACTGTGACAGATCTGGTGGGATGTTCTGAAAACAAAATACATAAGAATAAATTGACGTAGGCCTACCCCTAGGCTACTGAGAGGATAATTATGATTTGAACACAGAACATTTTAAAGAGGTAGGCCTAGACTTATTACTGGTAGGCCTACTTCTGAGAAAAAAAAAACGTGAGGACATGCCTTGTGTAATGTGTAGGCCTAAATCTATTTTTAATCTGTACTAGCTATAGTCCTATTGTCAACCCACTCAGTTTCAAGAACTTAATTTCAGTGAGGGACATTATTATGAAATGGAAAAATATAGGCCTATATGCCTTTCTAAAATATAGTTGACCATTATGGACCTATACCAAAGGGAGTATCTGGGAAGCAGTTCAATTTTCAAGTCCCCGTTTTACATGCTCACTGATTCTATTTTCTTCTTACACTAATCTACAGTACAGGCCAGCGCCACTCATCCTAAATTTCTCTGTCAACTTGCTCATCTAAGACTTAACTTTATCTGTACCTTTTTCTATAGCCTCTTTCTAATCCAAGATATTATCCAAAGATACTAGGGATAGTAAAATAAACATTTAGTGTAAAAACTATAAATAATTGATATTGGTAAGGTAAGGGTTGTCTCCACACCTAATTTTGTCTGCACTAGACTAAAATTGTTTAAAATACCAGTAAGAAAAACGATTAGGCCTAAACCTACCTTGTCAGCAATGTTTTCCAGGTAGCAGTGCCGGTTACCAAAACCCTCAGCTGCCAAACAGACACGCTCTCCAGTGGCTGTACAAGACAAGCACACCATGTCTTCCTGTAAACAGAACCACAATAAATATAAAAATTGTGTAAAACTATCAACTGGTAGAGCCTAGACTTAGGAGTGGAGTGATAGGCTTATGTCTGCTTTGTTTGTTAACGAGATTTGTGATAAAAGAATCGGATTTTGGGCAATTCATTACGACTCTTGAACTCCTTGACACAACCGTAATTAGCGGCCTTTACACACACACTTTTGCGCGCGGGATTCGTTGTCGCGCGTTCTTTCCTGCAGGTAAAACTGTCCGTGTAAAAGCAAATGCCTTGCAAGGGAAAGAACGTCGCGAATCATCTGAGGGTTGCGCGCGCACAAGAGTGCAGGTAAAACTGTCCGTGTAAAAGCAAGCTTGCAAGGAAAAGAACGTCGTGAATCATCTGAACACTCCACGCGCCACGCAAAAGTGTGGTAAAGACGAAGGGATTGGCATTTCGGCCTACACGCACACTCATGAACGCGCGCTTTCGTTTCCCTGCGGAGCGTACGCGCAAGAGTGTGATGCAGTTTTAGACAACACACTCTTGCACGGCGCTCCAACGCACGGTTTTGTGCGCGGTCTTTTCTTCGCGCAAGAACGCGACACGCAAGCGAGCGCGCAAGAGTGTACGTGTAAAGGCCACTATTGACTGAATCATGCTTAAAAGTTAACAGCCACAAGCCTATGACTAGACCTAGCTTAAGCAGGCCTAGGCTAGGTTTACATCTTTGGGTTGATTGTGGACCAAAGCACTGTTTTGTTGTCGGAACCAGTGGGCAATAGCTTAGGTCTCTTGTTCTCGGCAGCTAGGATTTTTGTCCGTGGTTCGGACTTCTGTATTTGTGATATGGACCTATTCTAACTAGGCCTAGGCCTAGGCATATTCTATGAGTAGCATCTTGCGTAAAAGCTAGGTCTACATAGGCCTAGGCCTACTCACTGACTTCGGGCCCTAGTCCTAAACGGTAATACCTAGGCCCTAGTATGTAGGGCATATCTTGGCCTTCTGAATTACGGAATGATCACTTCTAGCCTGCTGGATCTACTTCTGCCATCGCTTATATTTTGTAATATCAAAACAATATCAACACGTACGTTACATACTCTGTTGACACCTCCAGGCCACCATGATGTTATTATTTTGAACTTTCGACCTTCGAGTATCGACTTTCGATTATACCGCCTTTTCGTCTCGCATACCACAGCCTTTTCTAGTTGATAGCAGGCGGTGGAACTACTTGATCTCCGACAGAGTCGATAAAGAAGTTTCCCCCGGAGAAAACCATTGGAGAACTTATCCCCACCTAGCGGAGGGTTGTCTAACTCCACAGTGTACTCGTGAAAAGAGGAAACTTTTTGAACAACTTTTTATCTGTTTAGAACGGTAAAAGCAAAGTGGTTAATCAGCTTTTTCTTCATGTCACTTGAAAGTTGTTTTATAATGCAAATGTGTAAGTATTTGGCATGCAATTATTTTCGATTCATGAACAACGATCATTCCGTTGTTTTGAATTCTGTGTAAATAAAGGCATAATAATAATAATAATAATAATAATAATAATAATAATAATAATAATAATAATAATAATAATAATAATAATAATAATAATAATAATAATAATAATAATAATAATAACATAGCATATTTTAATTAATACACACAACACAACCCAATATACAGGTAATCGAAACGACTCTTGAGTCACAAAACAACTTCACTTTTCAAAATGTGCACTTTTTGTTTTAGAGAAAATTACAGATTGAAGTATAATGTGGATGTAGTTTTACTAAAAAATACGCATTACATACTACATTAAAATATAATATAGTAGACAATATACATTTATCATAATATATTACGTCGATACAAAAGCAAACATTCTTCTTCTACATACTTGCCGGCCCTCTGCAATCTGAAGCCCCAAAGCCCCCTCTCCCCCCCCCCGCGCTCCACACCCTCCACCACCCTACATCCCCTGCTACTGGATTTTCTCCTTATGACGACCCCGGCGATTTGTGATGAATCTGATTCAGCCGGCGTAAAATAAAAAATAAAAATTCTTCGGGACCGAACACAGATTTCTAATATATTGCTGTTACTTTAAGTCACGCTCGTAGAGGTGAGCAAATATCAGCACGTAACAGCTTTATCGTCCCCCCCCCCCCCCCCCCCCCCCAACAATAAAATTAAATCACGATTTATATAGCCAATCCAATGCATTGAAGAGCAGTCCTTAGGTTTTCTGTTTGCTTGCTCGAAGTGCGCCAACTTGGGCAGGGTGCCAAGACAACGGAGGCAAAACATTGTTAACACTTTTTATACGTAAACTGCTTAGCATTGATATCTCAACTTAGCTGACAAGACGCATATTTTAAAAACTGTCTAGACATGAATAATCGATGACATGTAATAATATGTTCATACAATATTATTTTGAGACACGAAGACAAGTAAGATTTAACGCGCAGTAATGTGGTGTCTTATTTACAATCCCGTGATTTCCACAATAGTTACAAAGGAATCTCAACTTCTAATCCAAAATCTAGGTTTTTTATCTCAATGTCTCTGATCACTGATCTCTGATATCACTGATCTGATAACATAAAATGAGTTGACATTCTGATAAGATGACTCTGCAACCCATAACACAAACAAACAAAGTGGGTGCGTCTGTAATCGGAAATTTCAGATACGCCAAGAGCAACTCTGTTGAAAGAGGCCAACCAAATGCTATGCGCTATACAATAATATGCCTTTAATTTAAAAGTCCCTTTAGAGCTTGTACATAATATTATACTGATCTGTTATATCCCCATTACGGATGATAAGTACTATCATATTATCTCACTATGCATCAGGGCGAAAAAATGTCAAATCGAAAACAATATTGAAATGTACGCCAGTCAAATGGTTTTATCAACAAAACAATTTTGTTTGACAATTGAATAAAATTTTGCATTTATAAATTAATAAAATTTAAAAAAGTGTTTCGTTCTCATCTTATCAATGTATAGTAATAAGGGAAAACATTCGGCCCGATTGGAAATCAAATTTGCCGCCCCGAATGGGCTCAGATGGTAAGAGCATCGACACATAGATCCGAAGGACCTTGGTTCAATTCCAGGTCGGGACAAACTTTATCGACAGTTTAGTTTCACTTCACATTATTGCCATAAAGGTAGCTATTGCTTAAAATCTGTGTAGTCGATTATTTTGTTTTAATTGTTCCCAATTTGTTTTAAATAATAATTGTCTATTATTGTGTATCAAAATGTTTTGAATATATGTGAGACATAGCCCAATTGGTGCAGGGATAAAAGGGTGAAAATATAAATAGCGATGCAATAGGCGTGCTAGTGTCATAAGAATACAAAACGTACAATGGTAAATTAATTGATGGATTGGACAAATAGACATATCATTAAAAAATAGAAACATTGCCTTTTCAAGTGTGATTCAAGTCGCATCCTATTATGTCGTGGGCTTGGTTCACACAGAAGTACGGTAGTAGAGCTATCCTATTCTTCACCCTTAATTTAATTTTCTGTTTGAAAAGCAGTTCCGTAAAGTGTAGACGACCAAAAAAAATTTGGCAACGTATCATATTTGTTCTATTCTCTTATATTTATTCTTTTTCAGTTTGCTAAATGGAATTTTGACGTGCTCGGTTGAAATGCAGACATTCAATAATCTGTAAACAAAAACACCATATTCACGTTCTCATGAAAAGGAAATCAGACCACTACAAGTTGTCAATACATACAACTGATTCATACAACGTGATTCAACAAACCATGCCTCTTTCTCTCAGTGATAATGATAGTGATTATTAAAAATTACTAGGAAAAGCTCTGTGTGACGCGTTGATAAGCGAGCGCGTCCATATCCACGAACTTTCTGGCGAAAAGTTCTCAAAGCTATTGTCATTGTTTAATGTAAGAGATAAGGATAAAGGTGTAAAAACAACAATCAACAACAATACAAGAATGCGCATTGCAAACATTTTTCTAATTTCCATAGCTACTTTAGGCCTACTTCCCGACATTGTTGAATGCTGTGCAATGTGCGTTTGCTAAGATTTTTCGTTGTCATTAATTTTCGTCTAGTGATTTCATTACTGTTGTATATACGTAGCATTCTAGGTTGTATAGGGCGTCGGTTCTTACAGTCGTCTCTTACGTGAGGCAGAGCTACCCTAGCCATACATATTCTCTCCAGGCGCAGACATGTCCTTATATCTGTCCACCTCATGAATACGATGCACATCTCGGGATTCTCGGCATCTCTTCATAAGCCTCTGCTCAAGCATTCTTTTCATATGTTCACGCGTGTTTTCGAACATATTGTGTGCCGTTTGTATGTACGCTTTGGTGCCTTTCAATGTAATTAATTATGTATTTGTTTAGCCACGCGCTTCAACTAAGTTCAAATGAACAATAGCATTTTTTGGGCTAACAAACGGAAATTCTCATGGCAGCCCTGTCCGATTCCAAGCTCAATGCATTGGGGCTCATATATTTTGTGTTGCTTGTTGAATGCTGACGCACTACCCTAGTTAGACAATTCCGCCCGTTAAAAAATGTTACACGCTAATTTTTGTTTAACGCCATATTTGACTTGAGTCTGTTTGGAAACTTAATTATATTTCAAAATTTTGTGATCGTCATGCTTAATTTTCACCGTTCCTTGGTGAAATAATATAGAAAGTACATAAAATATATTTGTATTTATAGCCTAACCACTCAGTTACAAGAACTGATTTTTAATGGGGGACATTTTGTGGTAAATTTATTATGTATTTCTATTGTCTTTATATATTATATGTTATGTATGTATGGCTCTAAAGTCACCGATTATACAATCATCATTCACCACGCATAGATGACCGATATAACACCATATTTTTGGAAACTGATTATATAGTTGTTCGTTCACTCTACTCTTAATTGAGGTAAGTAAAAAAAAATGTATATTTATAAAGACACAGTACTCTAGAATAAGGTATTTTGAATGCGTATCTCCGTAGTGTTTTCATAAATTGGGGCTTGATTACTAAAGTTTTAAGTGTTTTTTTAATAAGATTAATGCGATACCTCAAAACTTCAGAGGATATTATGAAAGAGAATTTATTTACCACTAATGAGTTTTTTTTTTTTTTAGCTGCGTACAACTTTAAATAAGTTATAGTAAAGTTCTGTGGAGACAAAACAGAATACGCCCACTTGTTTCTTACAATAATGTTCTTATTGTCTCGGCCGTATTTATTTCCTCCACTCAGAAACTACCCTTTCCCCACGATTTAAAATATTGTTTATTTGTAGCAGTGAGCTAGGTTGTTATAACTATTTGCATTATTCTACTTCAACATATATTCTATAAACCGGTGATTCATTTATGTTATTCGTTTCCCCATCTAAGTGATATTTTCATCAAACTCCTTGAGAAAAATGAGGGATTCGAAGAACGCCTTAATGTTGAGTGTGAGTTGTACAATCCACACTGAACGGTCGTAGTGGTGTTAGTGTGATGCAGCCAAATTGATCTCTCGAAGTCCGTAAATTTAGTTATATTTGTGTCCGATTTGTGTAGGGTATTTTGTTGCCAGCGTAGCTTTCCAATGCCAGTAGGTTCTGCGAAAAGTGTGATCAATATCAGTGGTGGTTTTCTGCCAAAGTATGGAAGTACAACGATTTCAGTACTGGTGAAATACAACATCTCTTGTTTCTATATGCATGCATGCATGCATGCAGGCCGGATGCACAGTATTACATGATCATTTAGACTCGCTATCACTATCATTACAACTCACAACTCATTTATTATATTTAATTAATTTATTAATTAATTTAATTATTTATTTATATGTATGTACTAACAATATCCAATTTTGATATGTTATAATTATTAAGCGAGCGTCTCCACGAGACTCTTATGGCACTTCGTTCTGTTTTTTTTTTTTTTTTTTTATGTCCGTCGATAGCGGTCGAACAGAAAGTCCGATCAACTTGAAATTTGGACCATCCACAAGCCTTGATGTGGATTGAAGGTGTATAGTTTTGAGGCAAAATCGTTCGAAAAGTTACAAAGTAACGCCATAGTTACTGCCAAATATTTTTCTGAAACAAAATGGCGGCAAAATGTGAGATAGCCATATTTTTTTAAAGCTTTTTTCGATTACGAATATGTTCATGTTATGGCGATCTGATAAATATTGGCAAAGTTACACAAAAGTTACTCGAAAATATATTTATCAACGCGTCAAACAGAGCGTTTTCCTAGTATAGACCTAACGTTAACAACAACCACCAAAATGTTATAAAAATGTACCGTGTTATAAAAATTATTTTTCGTGTATTCTAATTTCCATTCTCGTAATAGTTATTATACTTGTATTAAAGTTGTTTAGAAATACGATGTAGGGGTGTTCTCCGCCACACAGAGTTTCTTACAGTAATATGCGCACACACGATCGCGGTGATTAAAAAAATGTACAATTTCCAATAACAAAATGAACTGACTGCCCCATCCGCTGTCCTCGCCAACAACGGTAAGGCCCTACAATAAATACATTTGTATTTATAGTCTATCCACTAAGACTTAACTACAAGAAGTGATTTTCAGGGCTAAGGGGGGGGGGGGATATTTTATTCAATTTATTAGTGTGCTTCGTTGCTATGACGGCTCCCAAGTCACCCTTTGCACATGTAGGCCTACACTAGAATCATGTATAGAGTGTAGATAGATTAATGTGAAGTTACAAAATTAAAAAACCCAACTTGGAGCCAGGAATCTAACCTTAGAGGGTTAGATCATCTGCATTGGAAGCGGAAATAAGCCCACTATAGACTCAACAACTTACTAGTCACGTACACAAGCCATTATAGCGTTGAGTGAGAAATACATATTTCTCACTCAACGATTATAGTCTGTTGCGGAGACCCTCGTCGTTATGGCAAGCTAACTTGTAGTGTCCCACTTTCCAGACTATGAGGTTGAGCTGTTTTACTTGCAAAGCTTTAAAAACTTCTACAAGTTTTTTCGCAGTGATGATAATAATAATATGATTTATGCTTGTGTGTTTGTGTTTAGCCGAGCGGCACGAAGCCTCTGTTTTTGTTGTGAAGGGGAACAGGTGAGGGGGTGGGGCTAGAGTAAATCGATCCTAGGTACGGGTGCATAGCAATGCTTAAAAGCCCTATCTCGAACAACAGTTTACAGTTACACTTCGAGAGATAAACTTAATTATGTATTTACACAAATACCTAACCTAACTCGTATCTTGAGAACGCTTACAGATATTGAAAAAGTGATTCCTATTCGAACTTTGGTTATGTATCTGTTAAACAATGAAACTTTCAAATGTTATAGTTGTTACGATTATTATTTCTGTAACTAATTCAATAATGTCATAGCACAATGTTTGATAACGAGTTATAATGAGGGCATGTTCCGCCCGAAAGTTTTTAAACAAATGTGGGCTGTTTTTAAGCCTATATTTGGTCAGCGTAGATTTATGAATGTTTGATAAATATGTATTAAACAAGCTGCATATATTTTATTATTAAACTTCAATATATGTATTCTGAAGAAAGTCGGGGCTAAAAAAATACTGTGCCCGAGATGCCCGGGGGTGGCCGGGCAAGTAAAAAAATTACCAAAAGTTATGTTCCTTGCAGTAAATTTAAATGTGTATGAACTTTGCCATGATTTGCCACCTATCATTCGTATCCTTTGTCCCAATGCCTTGTTCCATTCCGTGCCTCGTTCCGATGCCTTATTCATGCCTACTAGTGAATTTGGTACATGCTACATTTTATGGGACGAATTTAATTTTGGAAAAAGTGACTTGGCCAAAAATAGATGAAACAAATTATGCATAAGGTTTTACAACTGGGCATGTGCTAGTTTATACATTTTTTGAGCCCTGAGAAAGTTAGCTCAGAGGGGCGATTCTCGCGATCCGAATGCGACCCGCGGTCCTCAATTGGGAATCCCTCATAGCGGGTCAATGATAAGACAGACAAGGATCGGATTCAAGCGCATCACTTGGGCTTAGATATTCAACCGCACGGGAAGTGTAGGTCTACAACCGACATTGCGGCCCTAGACGAATCACCTCATATCATTAATAACAAGCAGTTTCCAAACCTCTTAGGTACGGAGCTCCTTCTCACTTCTCAGAACTTCATCCTGTTTTCCCAGCTGACCATCAGTCATGCTGTGTTGCTGAACTCGACGTTATAAAATACTTACATACATTAGATTATTATCGAAATATACGTCACTCAGAAGTTTATTTATAGATCCAACAAAGCTTGTTAAAAGAAATTACAGGTATATAGACAATAATATGAAAATATTTTTGTTTGTACATACAATTATGCAAACAATGAATAATTCAATACTCAAATTTGAAGGGACGACATGTTTTTACTTTGACCTCGAAAAGAACAGCATGCAGTGTGCTGAAGTTTATTGATTTTTGTAATTATATGAGCCATATTTTATTCTCCCCACTTGAGTGCTACTCAATCTCTGCATAACCACATCCGCACGAGGAGTTTGCAAAAATTTACATTTTCATGCATAACTTTTCCTTCATTTTCAGTAAACCTTACAACATGAAACGAGAATCCTTTGCGTGCTAACAGTTCTGACTTTTAACCATTCATAATACCAAACTCCGCAGCTGACTCATTTTAGTGATGGAATATGATCAACACAAGCAATGCATTATGCATAAGAATAAGATAACCATACCAATGCCATTCATCCCAATAATACAATGTGTAACCCGTCATGAATCAACGATTCAATTGAGATTAAATAAAAATAAAAATAAAACAGAAATTTATATTTATCTTTCAAAGTTGTAGAAAAGTAAAACACAAGAGATTTAAGCTTCTCTCGCTGAAACTTTCTCGCTTTACAGATGAGTTAGCACAACTAAAACTTTATACTCTACTATGCTATATACGAGATCAATCTTTTCTCAGAAATCTGAGAAGCCGTTCATATCAGGTCTGTGCAGCTTTGAACATTTCTTGTTATTGTTCTTTGAATATATTAAGATCAAAGGGATTAATAATTCTCATTCAACGAGGGACGGAATAAGTAAGGGGGGGGGGGGGGGGGGGGCATAATAATTAGCGCACTAGGGCGTGTACTATAGTGAACACGCATTCCCCATGCCATCGATTGATTGCGAAACAACGTAAGATCTCTTGATTAAACTGTTGTCACAGCAACTCGACCGTGGGTGGTGTTAGTTCTGTCACGAACAAGGTTGCCAAGTGTCGTATCGTATTACTAAGGGGGTGGATCTTACTTATGTGTGATGCTCGCTTGATTACGTTGCAACGTTGTGCTAGCTGTGTGACTTAGAAACAGCTCAGGGCAACACGAGTTAGTACTCAATTTACAATGCATTAAAGCGGATTGAAACTTAACTTAAAGTTAGATAGACAAAGTAAAGAGTCCTAATTTAATTAAAATACGACATTCACGAAGATTTAAACGAAATACGACGAAAGTAGTACTATAAGAAAGTTGTTGTTTTTTTTTAGTTGTAGTAGTTTTTTTTTTAAGTTGTTGTATACACTGGGAAGGGGGGGGGGCATGTATAGGTATATTTCGTACTTGAATGGGATTTCCCATGCTATAAACCAAAAAATACAATTCTTATTTTAATTTTACAGAAAAATACTATTCTAGTTTTAATTAGACGCAAGAATATAGGCCTACTAAATTAATATATCCATGAAGTCATGGTCTGTAGGACCTCACTAAACACCGGGAGCGACAACGAATATATATTGCGAAAGGAAATATATTACAAAAGTTATCGTGTTGGGGTCAGCGGGAAAATGAAGCGAGGAGCGTTAAAGCAACACATATTGATATACAACTTCTGAAACAATTACCATTCCAACCGTTATTCAATAACCAGATACACCAATGGAAACAGAATACGATTGAAACACCCAAGCAACGCCACTGATTATTTGACATTGATGATGGAGAAATGAGATTCAAACCCGCGATGCTTGACTCGGACCTGCGGCCCAACCATATTATGATACGTCACAATGGAAGGCTCTATATTTATAGCTGGGTCCATACATTGAAGCTAGTTCCGTGCATCCTCCAATTACTTCGTTTTTTTAAGTACGTCTACAACATTCGAAAAGTAGCCAACTGTTTCGGGTAAGATTACCTTCTTTAACTATATGCATTTGACTACAACTACAACACCGGTCCGTGCAAAATTGCACAGAGTCAAAAAATAAGTGAAGAAGTTCGAAAGTATACTTCTTTATCGATATCTGCCAAAACATAAAGTAGGCGTAGAACTAATCTTGTTCTTTATCTAAATTTATAGACAGTACTCTTCACAGGAAACTCAGAAGACGCTTTTCCCTATTCCTGTACAACAATAATAAATATGTCAAATCTGGGCACTCATTGAAGTCTTATTGAACTACGTCAGAGTAAATTCAATCATGAACCCTATCATCTGCACTTTGCGTCACAGAAGTTCCCGACGGAACTCGCGGTCTCGTTGCGATTAAATCAAGACTCCGGCCGCAAGGAGAGTTTGACATGTTGCCAACTCTCCGGCAAGAGTGCGAGGAACCCCTTCTAACCTTTATGACGTAAGCTATTTGTGTAAGCCCGCTTGTATTGAGACGAGAAGCACGTGGGCGCTGCACTCGGCATTCTTCACTACACATTCAGCTGCGTCAGCTTAAAACCACTTTATTGAACAATTTTATCAATTTGGACAAAAATCGTGACACGATACAATTACCACCAGTCGACACATTAGCTTAAACAAGTTGAGAATCTTTAAAATCACATTCAATAACAAAATTTAAAAAAACTTTATTTTTTAAGCGTGTGTTATATACATATATATATATATCTAATTTCTATCATATACTTTTTTGGTTTATATTGTGGAGGACAACAATTATTACTAACACATAAATCTCCGCTCCTGAAAGTAGCGTGTCACCCCGCGGTCGAATTAGCTCCAGTCATAGCTGAATAATATATTATTATACGTATATGTATCTTTACAACACAATTGTTTGGAGTGTGATCTGAAGGATGCATATTGCCCCGTACGGAACATCAATAAAGCCAATAGCCAATAATGTGCCTATCAGAAAGTTCAGGTGTGTTTTGAGGGAAACCTTTGAAACACTTTAATGAAGCCCGGGTTGTTGGTCCGGTATAGAAATCGAATCAATACATAAGCCATGAGGGTTGTGACCTCTGGCAACTAACAAGGAAGAAGTTGCACCTGTAAGGATGCTACGCACACCACGCATACTCTCACGCACGCACGCGTTGGTAAACAGTAAACACGTGCGTTATCCTTGTCCGTGGCCGTGAGCCGTGTGTATTTAAGAAGTAAGGTAAGGTATGGTGACATAAATGATTTATAGACAGGCTTGTTCGTGTGATGAAGAACGAGAAACACCAAAGTTTGTTTTGCTGAGTAAATAGTTTTTTAAGCTCGTTACGTAAGGAGTTTGTGGCGCTAATGATTTTCTGACTTAATTACGTAGCAAGATGCCCCTGTGCGCAACAACTCTAAAGGTCGAGTTAAAGCCAAAGGTATGGTTTATTGTTCTAGAGTAAGCTAAATGAACGCCCAAGAATTATGACCTTCTTTAAAAACGGAAAGTTAAAAGCCACAAAGTTTGTTTTCACTTTGCTCTGGTTGCGACGCCAAACCCTCTATTTCACACACGTAAAAAGCTAAAAGAAAATATGACGTGAACTTACGAGCCTTGGCATATTTTACACTTGAAACACGGCCTTCAGATTATCTGCATGGTGGGGAAGGGGGGGGGGGGGGGGGCGTCGCAAGCCGCATTGTGGCTGAATTCCATTAGTTTCGCGTTACGCCGAAATAAATAATGTTTTATACGAAAGAGTGTTTTGTATTTATCGTTCACTGAATGAGATTTTCTGATTGGCTGAATACGCAGGGGACTCACTCAACCCCCGAACTTTCTATATATTCAACTCTCTCGTCTGCTTCATAATAACATCAAATAACGTGAACAGCTTCACGAGCAAAATATTGGGAGTTTTTGTTTGCTTTTGCTTTGTTTTGTTTTGTCAATGTTTTTTCTATCGTTTTTATTGTATTGTTGTACAGTAATTTATTTTTGTCCATTGTAAATCAGTTTTATAACTGAATAGGATAGAAATAAAATAAAATAAATCGAATAAAAATAAATAAATACACATATTATTATTTCCATGTAACATTTTACAAGTTTCCAATTATATAACATCCAACGCGTAATTTATATTCACAATTATTAATCAAACCAAAAATTGAAAGAAAACTCCAAAACATCGACTTAAGCGAAAGCGTGTTGGGAGTTGAACTAAAATTGAGTAAAATCTGCAACTCTGTTTTGAAGCCAAAAGTTATGACACCGGAAAATGTGACCATGTTTTCCAACAGAAAGAGCTAATTTTTGTAGTCTGATAAAATTTCGTTGATGTGTACGTGCAGTCATCAGGTACAGCTGCCATGCAACATGCTAATATTCCCGCCCAACCCTTCTCAAGCTCATTTTACATTCGAATAAATAAACATGCAAGAGCACTGGTGGTGAGTGGCAACAGTCGTGTTGCGTCGACATCACGTTCCAACCCAACAAGGTCCGTCCGTAGATCCCCTGACGGGGGCTCGTCGAGCTCTCAGAGTTTACCGAATCAACGCTACCGTATAGGTTATATTATAAATCCATGCCTTTACATAACAACCAAGGACCCTAATGGAGTTTTCCAATGGCATGCACTGGACCACAATGAGTGCACCTTTAACAATTAAATCAACAATACCTAACAATACAATGACACACCAGTGCGCACTCAGTGCAGCCCATTGGAAAACGGCATTAGATAGAGAAAATTACGGCTTTCTAGATCAATTCTATCGTAATTAATAAAATGCTGATCATTGTAACAATAATCTTCAAGCGATCGAGAGACCCACCCTCTCACCCTCTGAAAGCGTTTGGGATGTAAATGAAAATACGTTTTGCCTTTCATAACATTGCCTCATCCGTTCTGTAGATTGAATCGTTTGAAGACACGACAAAGGGAGATTGCCACAGCCCACAGAAGTCACTACTATACATCCGGTTTCACGCTGGGCCCAGAGTGACGTCACGTCCGGATTGTTTGTTTCTTTCTTTGTTGCGTTCGATCATATTGTTCTGCGTAGCTTAGATACAGTGACCTACTTGCTTCAAGATGGTCTAAAATTCTTCAGAGTAGACGAGGCAATTACGTTTTCTTAAATGTTAGTTCTAAGTCATTAAGCGAGCGAAGCGAGCGTTTCCACTTGACTCTTATGGCACTTCGTTCTGTTTTTTTTTTTTTTTTTGTTTGTTTGTTTGTTTTTTTTTTTTTTTTTTTTTATGTCCGTCGATAGCGGTCGAACGGAAAGTCCGATCAACTTGAAATTTGGACCATCCACAAGCCTCGATGTGGATTGAAGGTGTATAGTTTTGAGGCAAAATCGTTCGAAAAGTTACAAAGTTACACCATAGTTACTGCAAAATATTTTTCTGAAACAAAATGGCGGCAAAATGTGAGATAGCCAGATTTTGTTACAGATTTTTCCGGTCACGAATATGTTCATATTATGGCGATCTGATAAATATTGGCAAAGTTACACAAAAGTTACTCGAAAATATATTTCTGAAACACAGTAACAGCAAAATGTGAGGTGGCTATCTTATAGTATATTTTTGTCCGGTCACGAATATACTAATGTAAACGCGATTTAATACATATTAGAGGCAGAAATTACATTTCTATTGCTGTCAATAACTGTTAGTAACGGTGGCGGACCGCGGCGAAAACATGACAGCGAAAATTCTTAGCAACGCACATTGCACTGCATCCAACAATGTCGGGAAGTATAATAGCTATGGAAATTAGAAACATTTTTGCAATGCGCATTCTTGAATTGTTGTTAATTGTTGTTTGTATTAGCATTGAAATCTCTTCGCCAGAAAGTTTGTAGATATTGACGCGCTCGCTTATCAACGCGTCAAACAGAGCGTTTTCCTAGTAATAATTAAACAATGAATCTTATTAAGCGAGCGAAGCGAGCGTCTCCACGAGACTCTTATGACACTTCGTTCTGTTTTTTTTTTTTTTTTTTTTTGTTTGTTTTTTGTTTTTTTTTTATGTCCGTCGATAGCGGTCGAACGGAAAGTCCGATCCACTTGAAATTTGGACCATCCACAAGCCTCGATGTGGATTGAAGGTGTATAGTTTTGAGGCAAAATCGTTCGAAAAGTTACAAAGTTACACCATAGTTACTGCAAAATATTTTTCTGAAACAAAATGGCGGCAAAATGTGAGATAGCCATATTTTTTTAAAGCTTTTTCCGATCACGAATATGTTCATGTTATGGCGATCTGATAAATATTGGCAAAGTTACACAAAAGTTACTCGAAAATATATTTCTGAAACACAGTAACAGCAAAATGTGAGGTGGCTATCTTATAGTAACTTTTTGTCCGGTCACGAATATACTAATGTAAACGCGATTTGATACATATTAGAGGCAGAAATTACATTTCTATTGCTGTCAATAAGTGTTAGTAACGGTGGCGGACCGTGTTGAAAACATGACCACGAAAATTCTTAGCAACGCACATTGCACTGCATACAACAATGTCGGAAAGTATAATAGCCATGGAAATAAGAACAATTTTTGCAATGCGCATTCTTGAATTGTTGTTAATTGTTGTTCGTATGAGCATTGAAAACTTTTCGCCAGAAAGTTCGTAGATATTGACGCGCTCGCTTATCAACGCGTCAAACAGAGCGTTTTCCTAGTTCTAAAAACTACAATAAACAGTATGCGAATGAAGGAGAATAAGTTTCACGGACAGAATTTACTTTTTATATGAATATAATACTCTCTAGTGTTGATATATTCTTGAGTTAAATATTTGCTTAAAAGTTTTATACAAAACTGACATGTGTACTGTGTAGGCCTACCAAGTCCCCGCGTCCCGCACGCAAAAAAAAACTGAGAACTGAATCGATAATGCGGATTCACATATCGTGATTGATTGTCGCGCTGATTGTCAACACGTGGATCAGTGCGACCTGTTGAAACATCGTTGTACTCGTATTATCACGTGGTGGTTGAGGTGGGGGGGGGGGGGGGGGAGGGCTGGGAAACAACCGAGGCGTTGAGCCTCTACTTCAACCCATTTGCACAAACTCAACGCAAACAGTGAACGGGAGAATATAATCCACGTTATGTTGTTTCAACAGATTATTGACATGATTTTAATCTCAAACAAATTAAACCGCGCGCGCCAGTCGTTCATGCAGTACCTACTCTACATTTGTTGAGCCCGTCTAGGCTGTATGGAACCAAGGGAGTCGGTTCGTCGACCCCCGCATATTATGAGACAGGTTTTTTACTGTCATTTATTTGTCCCCTTCCTATATTCAATTATTAATAATAACGTTTTGACTCTTATAGCGTGCACACCACCGTTACCTGATGTGCCCCTCTTTAGGTGACTATAACTAGATATATTAGGGTATTTGGATAATTTGGAAGGAATGTCTGATGGGTAGGACTCAATCCCAGCATTCGTCTTTATGACTGAAGGAAACCTCAGAAACCCCTTCAGTCAGGATTGCCAGTGACCGGACTTGAATCGGCGACCTCCCGAATGAGAGTACCGCACCTTACCGCTGAGCTACCTCTATCGGTTATCACTCATTGTCTCGAACAGCGTAAATGTGATATTAATAAGACCAACTCTATCTCAATTACCGCAAACAATAATACCAACCGAAAGCAAATAACATCAACATGGATGGTATGGTACTCATGCGGTACTCAAACCAGTGACCTTGTGAAACCTTATCACGTGGTGCGACTGCGATGCGGCGACGGGTGAAAATAAGTTATTTGCAGTAAACGAATAGGTGCGAGTGAATCTAAGAACAATGTAGACAGAGGCTCCGTCGAAAATGCGTGGCATCGTCTGTTGACGGTTTAATCCGAAGGGTCAATGCCGACGTATAGCCGATGCTAATTTGAAAGGCAATGAATGTGTTCTAGTTCTAGTACACTGACGTTCGTGCATTCTTGCTTCGAATCCTGGCTTGAACATATAGATGTCACGACTCATGAGGCAATCTTTCATTTATCACCCACTCACCGACTCGATTAGTATCGTTGCCCAAGAATTAATATCATTATCCGAAGAGTCAACAAGTAAAGCACCTAAAATTCGTCTCAGATCAAAAAGTACGACGACAAAATGTAGCTCAAGGAAAGTGTTTAGTACTGTTGGAGAGCATATGCCAATAATCCCCTTTCTTCTGAAAATCAATCATCTTCTCTCACGTAGATCTACTATACAGATAGCTAGAAACCAAACAGACCTTCAACGCTCCAACCATCTTTCCCGATTTGTCATATCGAATAGAAATCATTTATGGGCACTTTTTCTAGCTGTGCATATCCTTCCTACTTAGCGCTCGGAGATTCCGGTGGTTCACATACACACATACAAATACAACCTTGCACAGAGACGAGACATGTCGCCCTTGGATGAATCCTCTTTACCGGCGTGATTCTTGATGTGGGACGAACCTAGATTTGGTAAACCCCATTCCTCGTTGATGCGTGATACATCCCTATAGTTTAGGCATTGTTCTTTGACGGCTCTGTCAGAACCGAAACGCTCCATAACAACCTGTGCTATGGGGATCTGCTGGGGTGGATGGTGTTTATAAATATTGAGGGAACAGTTTTGGCGAGGTCTCTTCTCATTTTGATGATTTTAATCAATGATCCACTAAAATATTTACAAGATATACGCCGACGCGTAAAGGCAGGTTGACAGGAAGAACAATGCGCTATCCTATCTCTATGACGCTCGTTGGCCGTAGAGGTTTGTGTTACTTGGAACACACTTTCAAACCCCGAGAAAAAACTGATTATCAATCTTGTATCGTCTGTCAACTTGAGAAGATAATTTATATCTACCGATCAAAAACGTCAGTCGAATGGGTTCGTGCGTGTTGCTTGACGAAGCATAAACGTGCATGTTGAATCACACCATTTACCCCATTCAAGAGCATAAATAAGTAATGTGGAACGTGGCTGGAAAACTCGTCTGTCACGACAACAAGCAAAATGTGGCTGTTGCTACATTTCAGCCTGGAAAATACCCCCGCTTCAATATTCCGTCAGCGAAGCGTCCCTCCCCTCGAGCCGACACAATGCGCACAATTTAGTTCAAAGCATTCACGCTTTATAACAGTCTTATCTACCGCTTTCAACGCTTTCAACGCTTTCAACGCTATCAACGCTTTCATCGGTTCTTACGTGTGTGCAGGAGAACCACTGTCTATATGTAGCCCTCGTTCACTAGATAAGCGTGTGTATAATATTTACAAGAAACAATTGCGAAATACAGTAAATGAACAATACTTTCAGAATGTTGAAGCTTTAAAGTAAACGACATTTTTAATGCCTTCTAATTATTGCATGCATACAGTTTGTAATTACTTTTGAAAAGAACAAAATTCTCCATGCTTGATATTCTCCCAAGAGTAATCAACCCGTTTTCTTACTGCGATGGACAATCGAATTGAATTCGATACAACAATTCGTTTCGGACGTAAGAAAATGTTATTTTAGTGAGTTACGCAGGAGTGTTCTTCTTTGCTCGGTTGAATAATACAACCTTGTTTACTCAACTGCTGCGTTATTTTTAACTGGCTCGCCTCTCTCTCCCGTACAAAACAAAATAGCCAACGCTGCTGGTTTTCTGAGGACGGGCCCGCCGCAATCATCATTTGCCGTCATGCACAGAGTGAGCAATGCGTGTTGCGACTCCCTCGGCGGAGCAATACAACGACCGCTAAGCACAGAGAACAAGCCACGTCGGGTCTCTGCTGGGAGATACCACAGAGTTCATTTACAGTACATACATACAGACATTTCGAGACCCGACGTGATGAATGTTCTGAACCTTCATTTTCATTGTAACCGTAACCTTTTAACTCTGTTATTCTTATGTAATTACTACCGGGTTTTACGTGCAGATTTTTTACTCAATTGTTTGTTTGAGGTTCAGTGATACATTTCGGTTGTTTTGTATCCAATTGTTTGTTAAGCCTATTAATAATATATATACACACTAAAAATGTATAATTTATTTATTTTTGTAAAGGAAATTTTGCACGATCAATTAGAAAAGTATAATATATTCAAATCTGATTCAAATTTCAATTACCCCCCCTTTCTCATAAAGAAATACACGTTTTGAGTTATAAAATTTGTTTGTAATCTGCAGATTAAAAAACTCTTTGCACGACGTTAAAAACATATTGGTGTACAATGTTGCTCATGTTTTTATATTATGCTGTTCCTACATAGTTATGTAAATCATGAAATACAGTAGTCCTACTGACAAACAGTGCAAAAACATATTGGTGTACAATGTTGCTCATGTTTTTATATGCTGTTCCTACATAGTTATGTAAATCATGAAATACAGTAGTCCTACTGACGGACAGTGCTAGAGTGCAGATATTCTTAGTTTGACATAGTTTGAAGGTCCACCCTCTAGTTATGTGACCACTACCCACACCCACCATAAATATTCCTGATTATAAATAATAAAATATGAAATGAATAAATATGATATGATTGTCGGGTGGTCACGGTGGTAAGGGGTGGTCATATATAGCGATGGAGCAGAGCAGAAGGGGAGCAGCAGGGGAGAGTCTAACTAAGAAAATCTTAAGTCTAACTGTCGAAGATGAAGTGACAAGCTCACAAACGCGTGATACCGAAACCATATTGATTCACATGAACGATGCTGACCCCACCCACATATGTATAATGGGCGTAGAGAAGGGGGTGGTTTTAATACCCCCCATTGTCTTACAAGTTTCAATTGATTTTACGCTGCTTTGTTGCCAATATCTCCCTTCGTGCACCACCTTCACGCTCAGGAGCTCCAATGAACGTTGCGCGCAACTATGTGATGTATTGACTCAATTAATGACAACGGTATTTCACTTTTAACTGCGTCTGTAACTAATTTGAGTGTATAAGAATTTAGGGTTGATGCGGGAACAATGGTATAATAGCTAGCTGGGGTTGAGACGTAGGCTACAGCCCACTTTTAAATAATTATGTTTGAACAAATGTCGGGTTTTATCAAAGTAATTTTGATCTACTTAAATTAAAACACAAAATTGCCCGTTTTGAACATTATTTTTTAACAAAGTAAAAATCGGTTTCTTTCTAATTTCTTAAAAGTGGGCTTGACAGGATAGCGTAAATTCGGAATGACGTTATTTCAATTTCGGCTGTTTGATTCACCGCTTTGACTAAAAAGAATCTGGTATATCCGTCTCGTTGGGAGAACAATGGTTTAGCTGCAACTTGTGGGGGGTTTGCGACGCTGCCAAATCACCACCTATTTTCTACCGCTTGTCGGGATGTCCGCCAGCTCATTGGTAGACCCGACGTTCACATTCCATTCCACCGCACTCTATTCTTACCCTCGAAGCCTGTCCACATGGAACGCATGCGTGGTTGGTGGGCAACAAGTGGCCGATGCTCTCTCACAATCAAACCAAGAGTTTACGCTCTTCTTTTTTTATGACTCAATTGACTAATGAATGTTTTTCCAACTCGGAGAAAATTCCCCCAAAAAACGGCTCGCCAGACGAGGAAACTGTGCTTGGAAATGCATGCGCCAATTTCAAGAATACAGCAAGATGCAGACAGAGTGCAATGCTCGCGATCGATGCTAGTTGTGGAACTGCGCCAATGTAAAACTGAACTCGATGGAATATTTGTCACAGCTGGCGTTATAGTTCTGCATAAGGTCCGGTTATCAATACGGATAAATTGGAAAATATTTATTTTATTTAGATGACTTTACGCGTTATCATTCGTCTAATAAGTATTTATTTTAGTTTCCCATATTCAACAAGGTATATATATACAGACCATTAAATCGTACGTATTGTGAGCGATTTATTTCATGTAATACGTTAATTCCATTTGTATACTTTAAGTGTAGCGTTTTATCTTTGATATGATTGGTGCTCTTTCATTGCATTACTAAATAGTCAAAAGTATTAATTTTTGTTCTATACACAGCGAAGATTGAATTATTTTCAGCTTTGTATTCTATATTATGTTATTTTTGTTAAAGCCATAACTTTACAACAGTAAATACATATTTTATTTCAGTATAAAAGCACTACGCTAGTTGTGTGTAGACCCTATGACCTCATTATTCAAAATGCAAAATAATTTGCTGTGCAGATTTTCTCGTGCTTTAAAGTCCAAACTCCAAACCGACACATACACTTGTAAACTAGCTCATACCACCTATTTTAATGTTTCATTGTTCATATTCAGTTATTTACTTCATTTTCTTCTTCTCGTATGATATGGTTTTTCCATCATTACTTATTCAACACATAATTTCACACGATATAGCATTGCGCACGTAAGACAAGTAACAAACAGTTAGACATTACTGATGCATTATTTTTATGTCATGCTATTTCTAATAATTATTTACAAGAAGTGTGTAATTCAATGAAAAGTATAACGCTCATGCAATCATTTGAGTTGGTATACTACAATATTGAATGCACAATTCTATGAAACATTTGGGAGCAAATTCACAACTATTATTAACTTTTTAGATTTGGATAACACTAGATGAGTCGGGGTAACGAGAAGTATTTCAAAATGTTTCTCGCCTCTTTTATTGTCTATTGAAGACATCGAACCCAGTTTTGCTGAATCAGAGTCCCGTGTTCTGTGCTAACTACCTGTGCCTGGTTATCTACTAGTGAAGTCTGTCACGTATGATGACGTAATATGTCCACTGTCAGTAACACGCTTGTCTGTTTCATGTCCAGTGCTGCAATGTTAGCAGATGTACCAAACATGTGTGCATGTTGTGGAACAAAACATACTGACGATTTTTCCCAGTCGCATGAACAACTGTTATCGTACGACAATTGTGACAAACTTTTATAATTTCTTATCCGAAGTCATTCTATCATTGAATTTAAAATAGTTTACAATATAAACATTAAAAATTTGAATCACAAAATTCGATTATTATTTTATAACTAATTCTGACTTAGTATCAAAATATCAAAATTATAATGAACTATTTCGGAGGCGTAAAATGACCTAACTGGTTGACTCGCCTTCAAACCTAATAAATCTAAAATTTTCGGGGCAGCTTTCGCAGATATTTCGTTTCGGTGTCTGCATTCGGCAGGCTGTTGCATTTAAACGCGGCAACACCCCCCCCCCCCCCCTTGTTTGCCCCATGTGGTAGACGGTTGGTTATCTTCTGTTTTGGACAAATGGTTACATTTTAAATCCGACAAATCCACGCTGGTACTGCAGCTATCGATTGGACTCTGCATTAGGATAATGATCAATCATACCATCGTCAATCAAACAATGTGGTGAATTATGGTAATTTTTAGTTGATCACTTGGGATGTAGAACGTACTGTGTCAACATGCACATATCATAACGCATAACTGATGTGCGCAGTCGGGAGATTGTGGGCTTGACTCGAATATAGCACTGGCGGTCATATGGTGAGGGCGATAATGACCGATTGACTCTCCTTTCCAACTTCCCAAGGTTGAAACACGGTGAATGTATCAGCCTCGGCATGATTTCTCAAATATTCGTGAAACTTGGCTGAGCGAAAGACAGGCTAACTAAAACACGCTTATTTTTGTGTGTGGGGGGGGGGGGGGGGAGACATGTCCCCAATATTCCCCATTTTACCACAAATCAGTGTACACGGCGAGGTGAGAGCAAAATTACAAATCCTGAAATACATTTGTGTATGTTCCTTAACCCCTTTGTTCATCACCTAAGTATTCTAGAAAATAATTAACTGCGATAACTTTTGATGTAAGAATTGTTTTGTTTATTTGACACAGTTTTTAGTTTTCGTGCGTGTTTGTTTTTACCGGCGGACAAACAAAATCGTACAACAAAAGTTATCGCAGTTAATTATTTTCCAGAATACTTAGGTGATGAACGAAGTACAAAATGGTTTCAGAATTTGTAATTTTCCACTCACCTCGTATTCT
Source organism: Isoperla grammatica (assembly GCA_945910005.1). NCBI lineage: Eukaryota > Metazoa > Arthropoda > Insecta > Plecoptera > Perlodidae > Isoperla > Isoperla grammatica. The sequence continues at coordinate 41,204,443 of OX246737.1, read as the reverse complement.
GCACTAATTTTAATTTGTGGTAGGCTAAAGTAAAATGGTAGATATTGGGGGTGCATCCCCCCTCCCAAAATAAACTATGGGGTGTCTTTAAGCCTATCTTTTGATCAGCCAAGTTTCACGAATATTTGAGAAATCAGACCGGGGTCGATATATTCACCATAGTGAATATTTACTTAATTTGTTTGTAAGAAATAATAAGATATTCTTGGTGGATGGTATCAAAGATACATTTCAATAATAATTGCACCTGACTTGCAATTTAACAGCTACATCCCCCATTTCCCTTTTCTTCCCCTCTACATCCTACTTATTCCTTGTCCTTTTCTCCAATCTCCATGCACCGACGTTGACTTGTCAAGTATGTCGCTAAACAACAAATAATAAGGTTTTCTTATTCTAATTTGAATAGCTATGCAGAAACTAGGAGCTGGAACATAACGTTCTGATATCTAATTAATCTTAATGACAACTAAACTTTAAGTGAACTTAAACTTATAGCTTGTAGCTTACTTTTAATGTTATGAGTTTTATTATGAATCCTTTAAACCATTGGTAATTACTTATGCCGACATTACACGACTCAATACTTTCGTCAAACTTATTGAATTCAAGAACAAAAGCGAATCAAAAACAGTTGGTAAAAACTGCAACAATATGGTGTGAATTCATAGCCGGTCCCTACACCTAGGGGCACCCATTGTTGCTATGTATTTGTTTTGTTTATGGGAAATAACATGGAAACAACTGTTACCTTGGTAACAATGGGCGCCCCTAATTGATGCTTTTTTGTCCTTGAATTCAATTAGTTTGACGAAAGTATTAAATCGTGTAATGTGGGTATTAGTTTAAGAAGAGCATTATTTTCACTTCTTATATGTTTTTAAGTATCAAAATATTATCCGAACAGTTACATGCAAATACTGTTAAAACACGAATCTTGAAAGTAAACTCATTACAGTTTGCAATTAAACCAGATGCTTAAAAAACATTGTTTTACATAACACACAGCGAGCTAAATTCAGTAGCTAATGCTATCAGATTGAGTACCTGTTAAATTTTTAAAGTTTTAAAGGTGATAGTACAACATGTCATCTACTAGGATTCAAACTGGGCCAGATTGTTTGAAACTTACATGTCTCCTTTAAATGAACGTGTCGCAGCAATTAAAGTTACCATTAACCGCTATGAAAAAGTTCTAGAACAATGTAATCCTAGTTAGCATTGCGGAATAATTATTGAACCATTGTTATCGAGCTTGTTAGGGCTCTAATGGCGTGCAGCAGTCCTTGCGGTGCACCAGCGGGAGGAAAGCTGATAACAATATGTTCCACTCTCAGTGTAATAGCTCAAAGTACTTGATGCGGTACCATTAGTATCACACAAGTTTACTGCAATAGGGTAACCCAGAACCTCCAGCTCTATTATACATATCGGCGCCCTTTCCTCTTGAGCTACCGGGGCCATCAAGACAAACTATTATTACATTGCTATTTGTTTTTCATTTGCTGGCACAGGATCAATTGAATAGTAGACTCAACTGCGACAATCCTTTGTCGGAATCAACGCGTATTATCATCGCTACCACATCGCTTGTATGCTTAATATGTTTAATCAAAGTTACATCGTAGTGTATTAAAAGGTTAATTCACTTAAAAATTTCACAATCGACGGTGGTTTCATTCTCTAAAATGTATATCACAATATTGGCTTCATTAGCCACAGCGAGTTTACCTATGTTGTGAAAATGTTTAGGTCTGCATAGGCGTCAATGCTTTTAAAACTGTTGCAGGACATAAATAATAAACTAATATATCCACAAGAATTTAGAGATTTATTTCAAATGCAGTATTAAAAAAAGTTTTCAAAATAGATACACGTGCCGACAATACAATTTCAATTTTGCAAGTGTGTTTAACAAGCACATTGAAAGTTTCAAATGGCAATTTTGCATTCAAACCACCATTCACAAAGGCCAAAATTTCCTCGGGCATGTATTGCCTATGTTATCCCTTTTATTTCAACAATATAAAGCACTAAAACTCGTGGTTTGCTCAGGGTATGTCAACACTACCGTCCAGTGTTCGGTATGGCTACGTTCGCATCTGATTGGTCAATAATTCCCAGCTTACGCGTCGCTTGATTGTTTCATTATTAATTAAGATACATAATTAATTAATAACCGTAACACCAGCAATATAGTGTTTCATGTAGTTGCATGCAATTTTTCAATACAGTCTTCATAGTTATTATGAAACCATATAGAAGAACTTTTTCACATGTTCAGTATTGTGTCATCTTCTTAAAATATTATAATAGATGAGCTCACGACTTTGTTCGCGCGAAATTTGGGTGTCTCAAAGACACGGTGTCTTTGACCAAGAACTTGTTATCTGTGCTTTGACTAAACTAACAATGGATTTACATTTTAACTGCAAAGTCTTGCTGCCCCATTTACCATAGAAACCGATTGCTATAGGTTCAAACTAAATTCCAATACAATGTTGTGTTACATTATGTTCATTATGTACGCCTGAACCCCTGATGAGACAACGTAAGGGCACAAAGCCTACGACATTTCAGAGATCGTACTTTGAGATTGTAGATTGTGCTAGTCAGCAATTAAAGTTCAGCCACAATCAGCCAAGTGGTTTTTGAGGTCATCTCCAAACTCTTAAACTCACTTTTACTGGTAGTGTAATATAGATTACTTCTAAAAAGAACGTTCATTTTGTACGAATTTTATATTGGCTTGGTTACGATCACCTACTATGAAACTTTGTCGCCAAGGGATGTTGTCTGCAACATATAGAAGACCAAGTTCTTTTCACATAGCTGCGAAACGCGATCAAAAGAATTGAGAATGGAACTTGAGAGTTGTAACTTTTTATAGCGACCGATCGGTTTCACTTACTTCACTCACAGACAAAACAAAATAAACAACACTTCAGTTTCTCATACACTAAACCATTAATCCTCATGGTAAACTTTCTTCAGCTACTGAAAGGATGGGCCATTACATTGATCAAATAAGGGCTACTCTAGTTTATAGTCTGGCATGGAAGCCGAGCTTTTGATGAGGGACACGACGCCGAAAGGCGTGTGAAAGCTTAAATTAGTGGAAGGACATTATTAATGGGTGAGAAACTGTGAATTAAATATTGACGCTTCTGACGTCGGCTGTTAAGTCATCCCGCATTGCGTGTCAAGGCGTGCACGTCATCAGACTACCCCATCCCCCTCACCCACCTCAAAAACTATAGCAGATAATGATTGGCATACCACATCGAGTATGCTGTTGTGCGAACGTATGTTTCAGCAGTATTTGCATATAAATGTATGTATCATGGCCTGATTATTATACAATCAACTGGATACGTATAACCGAAAATAAATATTTAAGTAGACAGTATTTAATAATTTGCAAGGCTAGAATATTGTTTACGCATATAGTTTGTCCAAGGGAATACTAAAAAGCTTAAGGTTACTTTTTTGGAAAGCACTGCAAGTGCAACCCATTTTTAATAATGCAAGGCTATATGAGTTATGCATATATCTTGTAAACGGGAATACTTAATCGCTGTCTACAATTTTGGAAAGCACCGCAGCCTATTTTCAATCAGTTTGTGAGTCACCATATTCCTCCATTGTCAACTAGTGGCAAAGTTTGTATAGCACAGTTTAAATACAGCATGGGATTTTGAGTTACGTTACCACAACAAAATGTCAACTTCACCAACTTCACAATTATTAGCATTTCCACACATTGAATTTTGTTGGAGATCGTCCATTAAAGCGTTTATGGACACATTTACATACATGTTTTTCTCTCATGTTTTACAGATTATGTTTTCATGAAATGCATTACAAAAAAAACATCGTTACACTCAAATCTGTAAATTTAAAATTGTATTTGTGTTTCATGTACTGTGACGTCATCGAACTAAGCAATTAAAAAAAGTAATTTTAGTTTGTAAAACACCATATTTTTAAAGGTTGTTGAAAGTATAAACAAGTATAAGTATAAACTGATCTTTTTTTAACGAAGTGTTTTTTATTCAGATTATGCTATTAAAGACGACTAATGGATGGTACATTCGAAATTATAATTTCTGGACCGCGCACACGGGATTCGAACCCACGCTCCTACATTGAAACTGTAGCCACATGAGCCACCATGTGGACGCCAAACAGCGAAATTAAAGCACCCGCCAATGTATGTTGTCAGCGTGTTGGTGTAATGGTGTGACCACGCATAATGGAGATGCATTTTATTACGGCGCCTCCACCAACGCTGCCGGGCGGCGCGAGATATAGGACCGAGAGTGGGTTTCAACCACATGCATTTTTAAAGCGTTCTACAGGATTCGTTATCTAGAAGTACACACGTTCTGCATGCATGACTTCACAATAGCCTGAACTACTTTACTGCAGTAAAGTGGCCATACAATATATGGCAAATTTACTATTTAGGTGAAGTAATGAAATGAATTTGAGCTAATTTGCAAGTGCTAAACTTTTACTTTTTTTCTTTCTACACATTTTTCACATTTTTAATTTGAGCTTTTATGTAATCTTAACCATAGTTTTACAATTTTACGACTCAACATTTTTGTACCCACCTATACCAATATTGATTTCGTACACATCAAATGTTGAAGGATCCCTACAATTTTCATTTTCCCTGATAATTCCTGCTTTTATTATTCTGTCTGTCGAAAAAGACGCTCACAAAACCTACATGTTACCCAGTCTTTGAACATCGTACCAACGCACTAAGGTTACAAACGGGGTGTTTGTAACCTTAGTTCGAGCTCCCATAGCATTAGTAGGATTTTGGACCTCCTTCGCATTATTTTATTTTGAGTATATGCAAGAACAAAATATATAATTATTAACACTCCTTAAACAATGCTATATTTTAAATTTTTGAATTGGCATCAAAAATATAAAAATGTACTTATCCTTCATTGGGAGTAGTGCGCCCAGTAGTACCCCACCGCCTAATATTTCCCTGTATACCCTCACAGTAAATATGTATAGTATGCTATGTATGTATACGTTGTCCAATAAACTAAACTAACCTAAACAGTACGCTATATCGTGTTACGCTATTGCTCCATCATGTCATCTCCATCTCATGTCGTCCCCTATTAATAATCCCATAATAATAATCTCTCAATACCAGTGAATACATAATCATCTGTTCTGTTTCCCCGTGTCAATACACAAGGCATCTAATTAATTAAGCCGCAGTCCGTTTCAATGGGATTTATCGCCCCCCCCCCCCCCCCCCCTGAGGGATTTGCTTGTGCGTTCTGTGCAAGAGTCAAAACGCCGAGTAGCATTAAGCTGCCACGCCAAGGAGAAATACCATTATCCCAGTCTTTGAGACTGCGAACTCTTGCTTCGATTTAAATAGAGGATGTTTGAAACAGAGAGAGCGATGCAGGTTATTATGCGTTGTATAGCTCGACTTGCGCGTACGGTAACATATGGAGGCGAGACCCGACACCCTGCAACAAGCTCAAAAAACAAAACATAAACGTTACAGGTTCGAAAGAACTGACAGCAAGGATTATGGGATTTTATTCTATTATCATCCATGAATCAGCGCTTGAAAAGTTGCCGAATTGCCTTTGACAAAGAAGAAAAATCGATGAAATAAAAAAAAAATTAGAGCGAAACCGTGAAACGAGCTGTCAGCAAAGATAAATTAGTCCATAGAGACCATTCGCTCCGCTCCGGCCGTTTTGTGAGTCGACTGACTACTTACAGCTCCAATAGGTGAACGATTTTCACTTATTGACAGGAAGGATTGACACGTGACTATCGCGAATGGTAGTTTGCAACTATAATGCATTTCTTAATATTATAGTGTTCCATAAAGCCTTTACCCGGTCCATTCGTATTGTAATATAGTGACGTGGAGCGGTCCTAGATTAAATAAGTAACGTTAATGCTGCCACCACTCACTCATATGACTGTGGGAGTGAGACCACAAATACACACAATTATACAACAATTGAGGAATATCTTGAAAATGAGGCGTGACTGGGTTCTTAAGTTACATTGTAACTTCGAAATACGACTGCGGTAAACCTTGACCATTTATTAACAATAGACATATCGACAACCAGACAAATTGACAAATCGGAAAATAGGCAAATTGAGAAATACAATGTAAATAAAATAATATGGACTCACCAGTATACAGATATCTTGAGGCAAGAAAACACGGTAAGTACACTCAATTAATAAGAAGTCATGCTAGAGCCTGATTCCCAGCTATTACTCAAGGTTTATCCTACTGTAACTCGGCCCGACTATGGTTTACCACGGCCTAGTGCGGCCTAGTGACTTGCCAAGAAGGGAGAATTTAAGTAGAAATAAACCGGGAGCTGACGACGACCGGGCATCAGGCTAGGTACTAGCCAATCGATCACACTTCTGACCCCGTGGGTGTGGATCCACCCACCTTATATACCCAAGTCTCTAATTATCCGTTAATCAACTATAGCCTGTTGATATGATTCTACTCTCTTGTTTGTGACGTAGGTCAATGTTAACTTCCTATTGGGTAGTTGACTCATCGCTCGGACTGTATATCGAGAGAAAGTAGGATAATACGGTAAATCTATAAATCGTACGCCTAAGCGGATATTTGCACTTAAATATAACTTGGTGTCCTAAATGCCTTTATAGCAATAATCTGTGCATGGTTAAACATTAAATTATTATATTATATTAATATGAAAAAACTATACTTGTCGTGCTAGCCAGCTCACGACAATAACACCAAAAGCTTCAAAACAAAATATAAAACCCATATTATAGTGCTTGGTTATCTTACACATTAATTAAAGTTGCAATAAAAATATAGACACACAATTAATAATAGTCGACAATCATGCTAGACTGGTTCCCTAAATTCCCAAGTGGAGGCCCGCTAGTCAAGTGCCAAATAACACTAACAGTTAAGTCCATGTTGATGTTATTTAATTGGTGTTTCACATGGCGAATACGAGTTAAAAATCATTTGTTGTAAACTGCGCATGCTCCCTTGAGGTTATTTAGTAGACCTTCAGTAACTTACTCGATTGTGTTGTAAAAATATCAGTTTCCAGTGTTAATTGAAAATTATATATTTATAAAGTTACATACGACTAGAATACGTCTTCGGAAATTTATGAACGGGATCGAGCGACACAATAAAATATCCCGGCTTTACAGTTTAGGTCAATGACGGGCGAAGTTTCCATGCGAATGACGTAATGGAGTAATGCACTGTTATTTTGTCGAGTATTTCAACATGTTGGACTGCAGAACCCTACATTGTTAGTATATTTATTGATTGGGGCCAGTCCCCGTCCTTTGCGATGGAGTTTTCCCGGGTCTTTTAGAATCGTTGATATTCTAGCGTTGTAAAGGCGTAACATTGTATGAATTATTGTTATTAATGTATGACTGGATTGACTGCATGTCTTCTATTAACGTACCCTTCCAATTCGTGTTGCCACATAATGGTAGTGTGACTTTGGAGTTGTACGGATGGTAACGGGGTTAGCGTGGTGAAAATGAAGGATGTATGTGTGTGTGTACTTAGTTCTGCCATGCAACTTGTTTAATTTATTAATTTTGTTGTAACATCTGTGTAGATTTTTATAAAGATGGTGATTATCTAACCATCTCGGATATCGAGAGCCTGCATGGGTTGGCGATCGAACCAGCTATTTATAACAGCTGTCTTGCATTTCTTACCGGCACTGACGAGGTGCCATATTGGTGATCTCTGTAAGTCTCCCTTTGAAACTTTACAGCATCATACACAAAGCCACTTGCGTTACGTCCGCAAATTGATTAAACCGGACGCACAAAAGGATTTGCCGGCGCACATATGTGCGGGAGCTCCGTACATTTGCGGCTCAATCGACTATTCCGCAAATGGCTAAAAATTCATCCGAATTTCGCCAAGTTTATTTGAACAGCAAGTCTGCCATTTTTAATGTACGGTAAGTTTGCGTCGGCAAATCTTTGTGCATGAGGCTGTTAAAACATTGCACCGATTCATTCTGCGGCCTGCTATAGTCTAGTTTGTAACACATGCAGCAGTCTGTTATACGTGGGAATGGTGCCAAACACGAATTCGCTCGACAAACGTGTTTGGCTCGAGCAAGCATGTTTTTACGTGGACGCAAGAAGCGTGTTTTTCAAGTCCAAGCAATCGTGTTTTTGTGCGGGTGTAAACAAGCACCCTTAATTTGCATGCATGTGCAAGTCGCATGTTTGCGTGCGTGCTAGTAATTGTGTGTTTGTAGATTGCTCTCGAAACCACCGGTCACCAATTAAACCGTGTCACTGTATCTGCTTGACAACTGCTCGCCATTGGCTACTCGATAAGTGACGTCATTTCGCGCCCTTGCCCTACTTCATCGCGTACCGACCCTTGCACGCAACGATGAGGGACGATGCTGTCCTCAGGCCGAGGGCGAGAACCTCATACTCACACATTGAGACGTGGGTTCGAATCCCGCATAAGACACACACGTTTGTTGTAATTGGCCTTCATCTTCATCTATGACCCCCCACTCGCCCTCGTCTCGCATGGTATGATTGCGATAATGGAAACGTAAAGCAATAAGTATCAACATCATCATCATTACCATTGATTGACCACCCCATCCCCCCCCCCCCCCCATTATAACGTAAAGCGAGTTTTTTCCATGACAAAACAAAACATTGCTTGATACGTGGCCCCTTAGATGCTCAGCAACAACAATGTACAACAGTTACAACTTGTCTAACAAATATTTCAAAGGTTTTCATATCCATAAAAACAGATGAAACAGTCTTACAGATCAATTTAAAAAAGTTTGTAGGCTTTCACTTATCATTACCAAGCTTTAACTCTTGTAGTGACGACGTGACGTGTCGAATACGTACAGTGCCTTTACACGACACAATAAGAATAACACTAAAAAGGGCAATATTTTGAAACAAATCACTTGTATCTATGTTGAGAGAGGTAGGGACTGGGTGTGCGGGAGGGAGGGGGTTTGGGGGGGGATTCAAGCAGCATCAAATGGTGCACTAGCGGTTCAACAATATACAAGCTCACCCACAAAGTTAAACTGTCGCGAAGTTACTGAGAGTGTAAACAAGAACTGTTCCCACAAACTGTGAGAGTTTGTGACGATCTATTTACCCCCATTTGAACACTGCAAATGAATGTTGTAAGAGTTGTGCTACTATTGTAAATACGAGTTTATGACATTCACAATTCCAAAAATATACGGGGTTAGGAGGGGTCGAACTTAAAAACATCAGTAACTACGTTATGTAATGCTAGCACATTCAAGGATATTATATCAAAATTGCATCAATGTGCATTTCAATTCAAGCTGGAAAACTCGAAGGAGTTCACGCATCCATACTTATTTCTTATTTTTTTTGTATTTACGTAGGGTTTTTAAGACATAAACAACAATTACGTCTGGTTTCCATGTCTCATACCGCGCGGTAAGATGATGCAAAGTGACCAATCAAAGCGATTTCCGTCGCGGTGCTGCCGCGCGGTAAAAGTTTGGCCAAGTTCTGATTGGTCACCACGCATCAACTTGCCGTGCGGCAAGAGACACAGAAGCCGTCCACTAGATCACTACACATCAGTCTGTATACAGTATCTACACGTCTATAGTACCTTCTGCATTGGAAGCAGGAATAATCACAGAACCAACGAGCTACACGTATAGTAGGCTACCTTCAGTGTTGAATCAGAAATAATCACAGGACCAACGAGCTACATGTCGTAATATTACACACATGATTGTATATTTTACGGTCAAATTGTCTACGAAAGAAAACTGATGTTTGAGTAAAATTTCTAAAAAGCTAAAAACATGACAAAATTTAAATTTGTATGTCATCGTTGGTGCTGTGCAAACCGCACAAAGCAACCAAGCGTTAACACTGACAACCTCAGAACATACAAAAGTAGCTGAAGTCATAATAAAACCTATAGGCTATAATCCTTGAATATTTATCAATAGAAATATAATATAATAAAACGATATTATATAATGACATTAAGTAATAAAAACACTGTAGGACTTACACATTTAAAATTTTTTCGATGTTGTTCAGCATCACGTCACGCAATATTTCGACAGCTGCTCTGCTGTCATCATCAGGCACGACTGACTTCATCACAGTCGTGCCTGATGATGACAGCAGAGCAGCTGTCGAAATATTGCGTGACGTGATGTTGAACAACATCGAACAAATTTTAACTGTGTAAGTCCTACAGTGTTATTATTACATATTTTCCAGTTAACGAGAGTTTTTTTTTTATAATGACATTAAGTTATTAAATCAAAAACTTCCCAAGACAAGAGTAACACCAATATCCTCCTGTGTACCATTTCCCCCGACCTGTTAGCAATGAGGGCTTATGGCGCTACAAGTGACACAGTGGCGGAGATGAATAGCGAGCAGACACCGCACACCTATTGATCCTGCACAGCAACATATATCCACCGTGTATATACGCTGCGTCTAACCGCTACGCTTAGCCACTACACCACTCACGTTCCTGCAGTAGATGTAATGAATACATTCAGGCGTTTGTTCCACATTGATGTAATACGATTCCAAGAACACTTTCATTTGTATAATATGTGTTTGTAGGCTCAAAGGCAGCGTAATTATAGAGTACATTCAAAATTCAAATTCAAAATAACTTTATTCATCGATTAAATTACACAGTATAAACAGTGCATTGAATATTTTTCTTATTTGACATAAAACATGTATGAAAGGTTTAAGATTAAAGTTAGAAAAATTTACATTGCATTATGATTTATCATAAATACTTTTTCCTTCTTATTATTTATGCTTTATTTATTTTTATTCTTATAAAAGGTTTGTTTATTAATTATTATGTATTTGCTTATCAGAAATTAAACATCAACATTAAACATCAGAAATTAAACATGGTATGTCAATAGTAAAACAAGTAATATGCGTATAATTTCATATGTGAAGTTCTATGTGGAAAAGCTTCTCGAGGGTTCTCGTTCTACGATAGAAGTGAATAATGTAATCACAATTCGATCCTATTTTTTTTATCTCTCTTTAAATGTAAGTATTGTATTTGAGGCGATAACTGGATGATGATGACGACAAATTACGATATACACACACACACACACACACACAAATCTTTCCTGATACAGGAGTCGAACCTAGTCCGTTATTTGAATGCAGCTTGAACCTACACTCCAATTTTCTTTAAACCACTGCAGATAACAGCTGTAATTTGATTAATACACTCAGTACATCTATTGTTTTCTACACACTTTGAGCTTGTTGTCACAAGACATAATTTCAATAGGGCGCTTCGCATTACCATAATTATTTTTACTGTCGACACTTAGAATTGTTATTAATGACTCGTTGCAACCATACACAATTATTTACATTTTAGTTTCAGCTTACGTTCATACTTAAAAATGTTTGCAAGGTTCTTCATCTAAGTTAAATGCCAACATGATATATGTATTATTATACCCTATTTCAAAATGACAAATATTAACGATGCACGCACTTTAGGGAGTATTTTACAAAGCTTTCCCTGTTGCTTCGAGCACGCATGCACGCACGCACCACAGAGAGTACGCAAACGTAATAACAATCTTTGCGGCCTAAACTACCCCGCGACCCCTCCCCCCCCCCCCTCCCCCCTCCCCTCTCGCGCCGTGCTGTGGTGAGTATAGGCCTATACGGTGCGTACACGGTACGTCCCTACAATGCGCAATGCAGGTGAAGTTACTGAAACAAAACACGGCGGAAGTAACTTCAAGACCGAAGTCATGAAAGTTTGCACGAAATCTCGATTCGTATATTTCATTTTAGGTAGAACAGCGCGAATGTATAAAATATTAAAATTATCAAAGGCAATCGAACCGGGGAAAACTCTGATAGGGGTTTTACTATGCTGTTTCGAATGAAGTCACATGAAGCATGTTGCTGAAAAGAACACCTTTTGAGTTATACATTATTGGAATTATTTATTATAGCTTTAAAATGTATCTGTAATACCTTATTTGTACTTAAAATGTAATCGAACAAAAATATATTTGAAACTAATAATATTATGAATCAAGTGGCGAAGAATTACCGCAATATCTAGTCTTGATCATAATCCTGTTTCATTGGTATGACAATAAAAAATAAAAAAATTGGCTACACCGTACAATATGTTTTTCTTCAGATGAATTGATGAATATTATACAGACAGAGATAAGTACCGAGATCAGCTTGCGTGAGGCTCAAGCCCAGGATTCGCGCAATGACAGACACGTCATCTACACACAAACCATGTATCATGATTTCCGGGGGCTGGAGTACAACTCGCAAGTTTATTTATAAATTTACCACATTAACGGAAGGAAAACATATATGATAATCTATAAATACAACTTTCGAAATGCAAAAATAATAAATAAAACCATTGCTATAATTGATTAGGTATTAAAAAAATTGAAAATTGGAAATAAATAAAGATAAATTATATAAAATCTAATTGGTTTACATTAGAAGTTACGAACTAGAGCCTATACTGTGGAAGCATTCAGTTACATCTCCCGGCGCTGGGTAGGCTACAGATAGCTGATGACAGGAGCATTTAGAGAGAAAACTACAATAACCGGGCAAACATTTCTTGAAGATCATGGAAGTGCCAACATAACAGATTATTCCACTACAATAATACATTTATCTCCATGCAGATATCCATCAAACTGGCAACAATTCTTCAACCCGGCACCTCCACCAATCATACAACTAATTTACATAAACGCGTCGATTTTCGGGAGCTAAAAAGCTGAGACTTGAGATTAAATCTGATAAATCTGATTATACCATTCACTGCATTATGAGACCAATTTCCAAAATGTAGTATTCGAACAATATTGATTCGTTCATGAAGCAACCCTAGAGTCACAGTTAGATGTGACGACGCTTGACTGTTTTTTATGTTGTTTCAACCAGCCTGCAGTTTACATTATGCACTTGAACCGTGTTACACTTTATAAACTTCACTTGACTGGTTTGCTCTGAGTGTTGGTAAAGCCTTGTGGCTACATGTGGACTGTCACTTGGATGTCAGCTTCGTTTATGACATGTCACGTTCCTTTGTCTGTTCTCTACCGAATACTCTACAGCGTACGTTGTTGGTATAAAAAGGAAACGAAAAAAATAGTAACGTGAAAAAAAATCCGTTTTCTTGCTACTTTTTGAAATATTTTGTTGGTATTACAACAGATCATTTCAATTGATCACTTACAGGTTAATTTTGATAGTAATTCCTTTCAGCCAAATAAAGAGACTTTTAATAGAATCTACAGTGACGCTTAAAAATGAAACACGCCAGTAACATTCACTAGCAAATTCTGTAAGTGGATCGAGGACGTTCGATTGTACGCAGAGCATGCACAGAAACTATAACATTAATATGATTTAATGCAAACTAAAAAAATAATACTTGTCAAAAATTAAAGTATGTCCCCCTGCTAAATAGCTCAAACAATCAGTATTACAAAATGGATTTATCTCTACTATATTGGTAAAAATTCAATGTTTGTCTGAAGTACAGTCAAATAATAATAATGTACTCGTTGATCGTCTATCGTGTAATAAAGCCCTAGATTGTTATGCCATGTAATGGGTTTGACACAAGTATGTATTCAGTGTGTTTTAATACATCAAAACTCTGTCCGAATATTACAGCATGGTTTCAAATTTTGCCGTGACACACTTCCATGTGTACAAAAAGGTAATCGATTGAAAAAAACAAACCCCAAAACTTGTGATCTGTTTTCAATATGTAAATGGCAGTTGAAAATATTCATACATTCAAACTGCGGGACACTAACATTTCTAGATAATATAAAAATGGGTTAGATTATACCGACCCCTAAATAGATAATTTTTAACCAATAGATTGTCGTACTCGTGTATGATTACGCTGCTTTCCTCGTTCCCGACTGTAACTCGTATACCGGCGAAAAGCCTCAGCGCTGCATTATTTAGTAATAGAAGTGTGTTTAGAGACAGATACACACGGATGTTCGTTCCGCCGTCCGTGCACGAGTCATGCAATGCACTGATGAATATTTTACCTCGACGACACCAACACTCGGCGAAGAAGGCTTAATAAATAAATAGATGAAAATTGCTTTATGTCACTCTGAGATTCCCGCAAGCGAGTTAGCCTTCGTTCAGTGCTAACGTGACGTAGCGGGCTAATCGAGACGACGAGTCATGACCTCACGTCAAGTCTGAGATTCCCGCAAGCGAGTTAGCCTTCGTTCAGTGCTAACGTGACGTAGCGGGCTAATCGAGACGACGAGTCATGACCTCACGTCAAGTCTGAGATTCCCGCAAGCGAGTTAGCCTTCGTTCAGTGCTAACGTGACGTAACGGGCTAATCGAGACGACGTCATGACAAAGCAAAAGTACGCTACAATAAATACACAAGAAATACTGCTAATACCACCCTTATCACTGTTACAACAAAACTACAACCACAATTACAACTACAGCTACAATTTCAACTATCATACTATGGCACTCCTACCATTACCACTACCACCACTACTGCTACTACCACAAACACCACTAACTACTACCACTACTACTACCACCACTAACACTACCATTACTACCTTACTTTCACTTCACTCCACCACTATACCAAACACATCTAGCCTACTATTACTACAAGAAGTTAAAGCCAGTACTTTTCACAGTTTCAACGACCTGTATTTTTATTTAGATTGTGATTTGCATGGACTTACGTCTCATATCTTAATAACAGTAGGCCTAATAATCGAGTGGACGAAAAAGCGCCACATTGATATCTATACCTATAGCCACGATTCGATCTTGAAACGTAGCAACGATATTTCCTTTACCTTTGAAGATTAGTGCTCCTGCTCGTCCTCTTGCTTGTTCCTTCCCTCCAATCACTTCCTTTCCCCCCCACCCCCCCCCCCCTCCCCACTCCCCCAGATGTCATATGCGTATGACCTAGTTGTTGAGTAGCCTACCTCGTTAAACACAAATAATCAAATCACCAACGATATCTATAAAGACCCATTCACGTTCACAGCACCAGCTATTTTTATATACTTTTATGCTTGTGTGTGTATGCTGCTAGGTATTGGGTAACCAGGAAACATGTAGCTGTGCGACCGTTCCATACCAGAGTAGATAGATCCTGCAAAGCATCCTATGAAATATTCATTCGGCTCCACTTCTTCGGCCAAAGAGTTCTAACGCGATGGACTACAGTCAGTGACGTCACGGTATCGAACTCCCAAGCGGGCAGCGGTTGAACTAGAGACGCGAGAAACACACACGTATCTCGCACGAGACGTATTACAGTCTATATTGCTATGGTCTGTGATTCGAGCTAAATAGTCGGCGAATCAGTTGGAAACGTCTTGGCAATTTGCCTGTATAAAGTGAAATATAAAGTGTTATTACCAAACTTGAAAGTTTTGTATTCAACCAAGTGTTCACGTTTGAAACGGCATGTCAGTTTAATAGCCCTTAAAGTTTTCCATGAATGTATAATGATAAAAACAAATTACGGTGGAAAGCGGTCGACTTACGAACTTCGTCTTTAGTTTTCAAATCCGTATTTATATGTTATACTGTAAATGTTTTCCGGGTACAGCCGTGTCAAAAGGTGGAGCTAATCAAACGTTTCGCCCATATTACATTCGGCTTCTTCAGGAGCCTTTGGAGAGAGTTGACACTAGAATGGCAACAGCTTTCGCAAATAACTTCTGGGCAGTGTTGTTATCAGAATAACACACTATCGAAAATACTATGTCCGTAAAAATAATAATTGGTTCGTGTCTGATGGCCAACGAGGATTATACAATTTTAAAGGACTTATGAAGAAGGAACCCACCAACTAATCTGAAATCAAACAGTGGGCCACAAATTAAGTCACCCGACTTTTTCCCGTCCAAATCGAGGTTGTGAGTCTCAGTCATTAAAAACGCGATAAAAGTGTTTAGTAAGTTCTTAAAAGAACGATCCATAATATTAAATACATAACCAACATTTACTTTCATAAGAACTAAAACTGGATCAACAAATTTTCAAATATTGCATTCGTTGCTGCGGTTGTCATTAAGGAAACCAATTAATTATTAATTCCTTAATTTACCCGAAATAACAATCACAGAGGATTAAAATTTTTGAAATTTTTAATCCAGGTATTTAGTTATACGAAGCTGAATGTTGGTAATTATGTTTTCAATATTGTGTAACATTCTGAAGGCATTACTGAAAAAGCGTTCATTTTGCGCGGATTTAATAGTGAGACGAGGACACCCCTCCCCGGTAACCTTGTTCGAGCTTTAGCTTCGAGTGAAGGAAGAGATTCGATGCACTAATGCGTTCACGCTGGGTTCTCTAATAGTTGTACGAAACGAGAGTAATGGGACCAGTAGCTCTCTGGTCACGCTTTCTACGAGTTAATTACCTCGCCCATTTGAAACGGATCCAACTACTGGTTTCGTGAAAATCCAGCTTCCCCTTGTAAAACAGGGGTAAACGCGCGCTTTGTAATCCCAGTTGACTATGAGGCGTACACGCAACTCATGTTCACATTTCATCATTCACTCCTACTTAAGTACCCGTGGACATGTATAAATCAATTCTCATGTATACTTGTCGACATAAATAAATTGAGGATAGTAAAAGATGTCTCATTCAGCCAACACCTCATCGGTTAGTTACAATATATGAGTTTTGGCAAAGACCTTGGAATGTACCTTACTATATATTTGTTTTTATTTGGCCTATTCTATGACATTGTCATATGACTCGCGTATTTAAAAACTAAAAAAGGGCCTCTACACTCCAACATATATATTAAATAAACGTTCTTTGTAAGTTCTAGACTTGAAATAAGCTGGCGCTAAAGTTAGAGCGCGTTTAGCTAAAGTTTATTTGAAGGGCCTCTACACTTAGGACCGTACTTGAAAGTTTATGTTGCCATTCAGCTGAAAGCGACGTTGCGTAACATGGGGTGATATCGGGGGGGGGGGGGGGGGATGTCCTCCCTCTCCTCTAAACTTACGTCCTGGGAGTGGATTGACAAGTCACTATACCTACAATATTAATCTTTTGGTTTGAGAACCAGAACTTTCAAAATTCTATCCTGACTGGGAACTGAACCCAGGTCTCCCAATATTAATAATAATAATAGTAATAATAATAATAATAATAATAATAATAATAATAATAATAATAATAATAATAATAATAATAATAATAATAATAATAATAACAATAATAATAATAATAGTAATAATAATAGTAATAATAATAATAATAATAATAATTAATAATAATACAAGTTTTTTTATGCAACAATACAACAATTACAATCTTCACATAATTCAAATTCTGTGTTTTCCATACATTTTAGTATCTCCCACACACATTAGAGAAATTTCGATTTTATTTAATTATTATTTTTAATATTATCAATTAAGATTATTGTTATTAATTCACACTGATCTAAATCGTTCTCTTATTGTTGTTGCTTTCCTGAAGACGGAGGTATAAGACCTTCGGTCTACTTCGTATATTTCAACTGACCGTCTAGATTATTACGGAAACAGTAATGCCTTCTAAAATAAACAATCGGATTTGGAAGTTAAGAGAACGTATTTCCGTCAAATAACACTCCATTCTCAACCTGGGTCGCTCGACTATTGATATCGGTTTTACCTCCTGACCCCCCCCCCCCCCCCCCTTCACCTCTTCTTCATCCCTTAACGCCCCCCGCTGCTGCCTCGTAGATTTATCGCTATCGATGAAAAAAAACACGTATCTGTAGGTCATGAACCGTGCTGGGTTTAGCAACACCCAGCTGATACGCGATACGCGAGGAGTTATCTCGGTCCAGGAGATTTCAAGAGTAATGCTGTAACGCTATGAAAGAATGTGCGTCTTCAGTCTTACAAACACCCTTAAAATGTGAAAGCTTTGGTGAATAGTGGAAGTGTAAGAGATGGATTGGTAGGCCTATCTAGAGTTATGAGAAAATATCCTACTTCATTCTTTTGAGGATCTGCATATTTCACCATGCACTTATCGCAGGAGCTTTCAACACTTGCCAGTGACGTGATTAATGATAGTTATATCTGTTTGCATATTTTACGCGATTTTGCTAAATTATTACTGTGGATGATGTTTCACTGTTTTAATGTTTCTACCTCACTTGACACTCATTTTCTTTTTAGAAGAGTCTACGCTAGAAATTAATTGCCATTAGGGAAATCTTCACTTTTCTTCATCAAAAGCCAAGTGTTTATGTTGTTCTTGTTTCAACTTTTTTTTCATTAAAAACGGGAGCATTAGGTTAAATAAATGATGCGTAATTTAATAATAAAAAAAACGAACATACACAAGTTCGACGCAATTGTAGCTATATAAATTTGAATATTAACCTATCCAATGACATCCTTATCCAAGTCTGCACATCCGCAATCTACCGTACCTCGTTGTAATCATCTACATCACAAGGTCCACCGCAAGCGGCAGTATCATTCTGTGATGTGGGGGGACATCCGACGTTCCTACTGAACAAGTGAGCAAGACCGCGCTATAAAACGACGAATACCTGCTCACGGTCAAACCTTGTCTCATATCATAACCTACCCCATATGTGACGTGCATAGTTTCAAACGGGAACTATACAGTGTGAGTTATAGTTCAAGGAACCGAATAGTTCTCCGAATAAACTTCTCTGACTACCTTCTCTGAAAAAAGTAAATCTGAGCCACGGTTCACTGTACGCTCGTTACCAAGGTATGTTATGTAAATCCCCTTGCGGAAGTTCGTCGAACACCCAAGTTAGGAAGTCACAAACATTTTCACGATGTTGAAAACCACACGCTATTCAAGAGAATCTTTTACATAAAAAAAAGAAAAAACTGAAAATAATACTTAAAATGAAACTTCAGCAAGAAATATGTCAATAATTTATTGTTAGTCTATTTACTCTATGCTATCAATATTTTCGGTGGCAACTGGCAATGTTTAATATTTCGTTTTATGTTGCCAATTACGTAAATTAAAACACCCTGGTTTAATAGTGGCGCGGCCCTGCAACATCCTGACTTTGAGGTTTACCAAGCCGCCGCCATTAAATCGTAGGTCTACAATTAGTAAATTAAAATCTTTAAATGAGAAAAAATAACTGAACTAAAAAGTCAGCTTTTTATGCACATCTACATTCGTGTATTGCATTATGACTTGAAAGGAGCTCAAAGGCACCGTGTGTTAGTACATACAGCGCTATA
Source organism: Isoperla grammatica (assembly GCA_945910005.1). Classification (NCBI taxonomy): domain Eukaryota; kingdom Metazoa; phylum Arthropoda; class Insecta; order Plecoptera; family Perlodidae; genus Isoperla; species Isoperla grammatica. Next base: position 41,185,052 of record OX246737.1, on the reverse strand, counting down.
TGTGGCCAAATTTAGCAACAAACTGCTGAAGATTTCATTCCGCGGTTGAAAATAGTGCTGGATATTATTGTGATATATTTTGTTTTTTGTTTGGTGTTTGTTTTGTTTTTTATTGTTGATGTGTATTTATTTTGTTTTGTTGTTTTGTTTAATGTTTTTGTTTTGGCTTTTATTGTCTTGTTTTGTTTGTGTTTGTTGTGTGTTATTTGTTGTTTTTACGTCTAAAACGTGTCCTGATTAAAATGGTGGCTTGCCTTTTTAAGATTTACTGATGGGATTCATAATCTGCACAAAAATTTTAAAAGCCGTATTTAATTAAACAATTTTCACAATTTGCCATTACCGACGTAGGATGAACGACGCTGCTTCAGCAGATTGTTGCGCGACTTTGCCACTTTGAGCGCTTCATTCGTTTTCACTAGCGCCATCAGTGGCCAATCTCGGTGCCTTAATTCAAAAGAGATCGTTCTAAAAATAATGGCTTCGTTAGTTTGTAAATTCACAAAAGAATGAAATGCGTGGCTCTTTATTAGACAAAAGTCACAGGTGCTCCCGTCAAGAGTTGAAAAAGATAACGATGGATATGCGCATTGTAAAATAACGGTTATATAGAAAGCTGTGGGAATAACGAACTCAGCGCTTTGATGACTATCCCGTTTGGTGTCACTTTGCTGGCGCGTAAACTTCAGGCTTCAGTAACTCCTTAGCAGACAAATTACCTCATTTCCACAACACTCGCAAACCAGTTAATAAAAGCCCTGGAATTATCCATCATATTTACATCCCTACAGTATAAATACAATCTCCTCAGTACAACATCCTTCAACTTCCAACCTTCAAACTGTCCGTGATATCTCTTGTCAGGATCCAATTAATTTACCACACTCACTTTCACCGACTATCAATTCACGTTACTCACCATACCCATGCGAGCCCTATATTGCACGCACATCCAAACAGTAAATGTCTATTGGGTTAAATCTACCCGTTTTAAATATTTGAGTACATTGAAGGATGTCTACTCTTTGACCCAATCAGCATTCACAGATCTTTCCCGTAACCTTGATTCCATTTTAAGTACATCCCCAATTGTACCCGGACATGCTAACACTAATGCCTAAAAAGGTCTTAAATCAGATTTTATGTGCCATGAAACATGAATGGCCATACTAACACTTAACGACCGAAGTTGTGCGAGTATAAATTTCGCACGAAGAAGAAGAGGCGGGACAACCGGTCTACAACTCAAGCAATCCATTCTCAAAGTTGTTCCACCTTGAAACATATCCGTACGATCAGTGACCCGATACTCGGATATTTGGGAATATCGGGAAGCTCCCGCAGCTGGGTTGTTATCTGCAGTTAGCAGTCGTTAGGCTGCTGTGACTTGGCCAACATCGTGTCTAAAATTAGCCGTTTGGCTTGCTCGTTCCGTGCCGAGCTTCCATTGCTTGATGCACGCCCACACTCGTTGCAATAACGATACATTATCATACATAAAACCTCCTCTTATTATCTTGTTGTTCTGTGCAAGGGATGTACGTTCACTGTCAGCCCAGCGACAACACCGCATGTACTGCGTACTAGTTCATCCATTAATTGATGAAAAGTGAAAACCTCTTTATCATTCCTGTATAGTAAATTACTAGACGTATAATTTGAAGTCAAATTATTTCTTAAATTACTGTTGTTTCAGTACGTCTCTATTATAATGAATTATGATATCCGAAGCGCTGAGAGGACGAGAGTTATGAAGATGTAAAATGTACAGCTTTTCATCCCTTATGTACTGGATTCCTCCATGGCTCTAATACGATTAGAAATTGCGCTACAACTATGTGATATAATGGACCGCATGGCCGTTGTTTCTATTCTTTCTACGTTATTTAAAATGTAATGCTTATGATAGGACACAGGTAGGATTACTCTGTAACTAAATTACGCGATATGATATCAAAATATAATGTATTTTCTTATATTTTACGCTCTAACACTTGTTTTTCTCTCCTGTGAGGCAGGTTTTTTAAGTACATTTTTTCTTCTACGAATAACCATCGAAAATGTACATCAAGTCGGTTCACAATTCCACAGCAACTTTTTGGATGCTTACGTCACAGATGAGTGAGAGATTGGTCAACCAAATGTCAATGTTTGCAAAAGCCACCCTCTGATTTGATTGGCTCACTATGACTCACTATGATCGACTCACTATGGCGTCGGTATTCACCATCATGGGCATTCACAAGGTTGCTGTGGAACCACTTTATGATTACGAATTATGATCTATTATTATATTGTTGAAAGTGGATAGGTATTATTCTGTGGTATTTCGTTTCCAACCCTCTATTATTTTGTAAACGAAGCAATTAGAAAAAGTCTTATGATGTAAAAAAAAAAAATAAAAAAAAAAAAAAATAAAAAAAAAAAAAAAAAAACGTGGGTCGAATGTTCAGAGTGTCAGAGATAAAACTCTCGAGATTCTGTTTCACTCAAGGAATTTCAGAGTTAAATGTGCATTGTTTTCTCAAGTACTTCTTTATTTAAAATGGGCATCCCACTCATCGTTTGAGTGGGATGACGTATTGGCTTGTTATCAATTATTTCGCTCTTGAAAGCAATCTCACCAGACCATGCAAGACCCGAGTCTCGAGTCAATAACGACCTAACTCAAGATTCCGGACACGTGTCACTCAATCCGCCTTGTTGAATAATATCACCTCATTTGGGCTTTTTATAATCAATTAGGTAAATCTGTTAACACTGCATTAAAGCTGTGTGTGTTTTATGACCGAATAAAGTGTTAAATTTCAATCCATAAAAACTAACCGGGCTTTGGTTCAAGTGTTGAGTTACACAGACCGGATCATAAAAGATACATTTCAAAATACACTATATAGCTGTGTTAAATTATTTCTTTCTCTCGGTGTATATATTGTGTATTTTTAGTCTGGTAACCTATTGCAGCCAATGCAAACAAAAATAGCCCCTTTCTTACTTCCAACCCAAGTAATCTCAAGTACAGTAACTCCCACAAGCACTTACGCTGACGTATTGCGTCAAGTCGTTGGCCAATCAGAACACGTAACGTCTTACGCGACTCCTCCCATTTTCGAATATAATTCATTACTATTTTGCCTTGCGTCTTACGTTGCGTATTTCTTATGCCAGCGTAAAGGCTTGTGAACTCACCATTATAGACGATTGTACGTGCGTGTGGACTGTGGTATAGCCTTTGGTGTGGAGTGTATACGTACATTTAACTACTGTTGTATTCAGCTTTAATTAAAAAGGGGATTGTAAATAAAAGAGAAATAAACTAGGTTGAGTAGCTCTAGACCTCCATCTTATAGTGTAATAAATACTTGACAAATTGATTTCATCCTCTACATCTGAACCTTACATTTATTACCCATTAACGAATCGAAAAGACTGTGTTCCCAAAACCAGTACAAAACAGGTGTTCTGAAGGTTGAAGTTACTCTTCAATCGTTTAGCCTTTGCAAGAAAGGCGATAATGGCATTCCCAAGAAAAATGTTTTTGTTTAAGTAAAAGATTTAATTACTTTCTACGTTAATTATCAAACTTATCGTAACCGAACTATTTCGGAAGAAACTATTTTCTGAAAAAAGGTGATTTTATAAGTTAAGTAAAACGCCAAATTCGAAGCTATGTATAAACAAAATATTTTATTTTGAAAGAAACGTATTATTTTATTGTGTTTAGCTAGAGTCCACAAGTTATTCCAATTGATTCAAACTGGCACAGGGTTTTTGTACATAAAGTATCGGCTGGACCACTGGACGTTAGATTTAACACTGCAATCTTCAATTTTGCTTCAGTCAGCCTGTACGCCTGGGAACTGATAGCAAAACATCTTGGCACATAACGAGCGCGATGCTAATAGTGGCGAACAGCTCAATTCTCCAAGGTCGACTGGACTTGCGACAACCCGCACAAAACATAAATTATCCGATCAAATCACCAACCAACCAATCAAGACCCTCTCTCTGACCTAGCTACTACAGTACATGCATGCATTTCTAATTTAGGTGAATAAGCTTTGAAGTATTTGGATATTGAATTGAAATACAAGGAAACACTGCTATGTCATACTGTATAAGGACAGTGCTGCAGTCATTATCTTTACGAGTATATTACACCATTACCAGGCATTATTACACTTGTAATGGATAAGTCAAGGTCATTAAAGAATATTTTCATCGAGGTTATAAAAGGAGATGGTATTCACTGTGGTTTGTACATTATACTAGGAAGTCTTCTTAAAACGGACACTGCAAACAAAGTGACAAATAAATTGGGGAAACAATCTCATCTCTGGAAGGAATTGGTATTCTGTTATTTTCAATTCGGAGTCTTTCTCACCAACCTCGCTTTAATCGGTTGCATTTACATACGTTTTCATTTTTAAACTTGAGTTTCAAGAGATTTTAGTTTTAAAGTTAGAATCAGTCATGGCAGTCTTTATAGTTAACTCACGTTACGCACGTGGCACGTTGATGGTTCATTTACACCAAACAGTTCACAATAAAAACAATCTTTTCAATTGCCACATAAAAATAAAAATACAATTGTCTATAGCTATTTGCATTGTTTGCTGAAATAATGGCCTTAATTTCTTTGCAAATACCTATGCGTCATTAGCAGTTCATAAATGATTTTTATCTCGTCGTTATTTTATGTGATCTAGTAATATACAGACACAGCTTGTGGAAGAATACAAGAGAGGTATAAATCATTCTAAAACGAACAGTATAACCATGATAACAGTGTTGTAGTTTGAACAAAACATAACAAGGTAAAACAAATTTCATATATTTAAAAATTAAGTTATTTTTTAAATTTTATAGTGTTTTAATACCACCATAATTATATACGATATAAGGGTGCATACCGGAATGCTTTATGGAACAGGCCTATGCTGGCCAGATATGGCCACAGGCGACTCGAGAGACTTGACATTATGACCAACTACCGGTTCAACTTTGCGAGACAAGGAATGGAAGGATTGTGACAGTTTACACAGTCATGACATGGCACAAACCTATTTCCACGATTGAACTCTATTTTCTACTAGCTCTGCTTTATCAGAGAGCTTTGGAAAGTTGAAAGATGAACCTGATTGGTCCAACTATGGGAAAGTATAGCAGGACGGACTGTCGGCCGTCAGCTGTTATATTTCTATGTATAGTTCGGTTGCGTTAACTTGCAAGGTGGTGTCGTCATGAATTATGTAATAGTGAAGTGACGTACGCGAAATCTACTTACCTAGATCTATTTACATCTCGTTCTCATGCCGCCGATATTGTAGTGATAATATCAGAGCGTTTGTTGGCAGGAGTATTCTAGGCATAATCCTAGCGAGGTTGGTGCACTCTATGCAATGGACCAGAACAAGCAGGTATCGGGAAATCCCGCAGCGAGTAGACCGCGTCTACCGTCTCTTTTGAGAATGTTACAGCAGACGGAACTTGAGCATATACTTATTTTTGTTTTTTTAGATTTTCACCAAGCAATGACGTCGACTGTTCTTCTGGTCGCGGCGATGGCCGTCTGTTTACTGAGCAGCTTCATGGCCTCTGCAAATCGTTCCCGGAATGGGGGAGGTGGACTTACTTTTATCAATTTCAAATCTATATCGTCTGATTCCTTGTCATGAACCTCAAGTTCTTTGTTTGGGCCTCTATTGTTTCAAAATCACAAAACATGAACTTCCTTTAGTTTAGAATATTACTAATTTGACAAAACAGTTCTTGATCTAGAAATAATCTTTGATGGAAACCTTTGAGGCTTCGCTCACTCGTAATGCTATGTGCAAACATTCTGCTGGCCCGGTTGTAAAATGAAGACTCGTTTGGATTAGACAAATATTGATAACTATGGCTAGGATTTTATTGACCATTGATAGTGACAAAAAGGCAGGCAAAAAGTACCTAAAAAAACAAAAAACAAAAAACAAAAAGAACTGTCTAATATTATGGAGTCGTTTTTTCTCTTTGTCTCGCGATGCAGATGCAGTGCAGACGACGATATCTGCTTGCATTGCCTCATCAAGGTTCACACAAACCTTTGTCCACTGCCCTCGGTTAGCAAACTTTGCCTTGTTTCCATACGTGGCTCGGGACACGTCAAACGTGTAATAATGTCTTTTGTTTGAAACTAATACTGCGTGTTATTTTTTCTTCTACAAATTATGTAAACAGGAGAATAGAATATACCTTTAAAAAAGGTCAATAAAATTACCTAATTAATAAAAAATATTAAAAGGGCATTTTGGCAAAATAAAATACGTAATTTTGGCGCATCAGCAACTCATCACACATAAACAACTTTCTGCATATTATGAATATGCTAATAGAAAAAAAAGTCAATAGAATCTCAGCCCCTTGATAACATACTTTTCCATTTGTTGAAGTTTGTAAAACAGTTGAGAAGTTCAGCGTTGCTACGTGATTAATTTTCTCCCACGCAGGAACCACAGGCTTGAGATGGGACACCGAGTGCGATGAGGGAGTAAAGTTCACCATCCAATGCGATAAATGCGAGTGTCAAGAAGGTGAACCTGTCAACTGCAAGAGCATGCCTTGCCAAACTGACAAGTTCCTAGCGTACAACGCGAGAAGAATACCGGGTAAGTATAGAAGCAGCATAATATTGTGACGTAGATGTATTGAGTCATGTCCGTAGTTCCACTACAACGTTTAAATCATCGGGCAACGATAATACGTAGTACTAAATTCACGCTAAGATAGAGTCTTATGACTGTTATTCTGACTGTCCTTTTAAACCTGAACAACAAATTTAAATTTTACAAGGACAGATTAAAAATCTCCTTTTCATGTGAACAAAAATCAGTTACCGCCTTGCATCTCATGTAAATAGAAAAATAGTCGTGTCAGTTCCCAGAAAGGTATCACCAAAGATTACCAACTAGTTTGTAATCTTTGGTATCACCTCTAACACTGTTGAAGCCAAGATCTTTGGTTTCGCAGATTTGGTTAGATTAAGGAATGTGGGAAGAATAAACCTTTGGTCTGATGCAAACTTAAAAAATAAAAGAAATACAAATTTTGAACAACGCAAACCCGTATGCCTAATGGTAACAGTATACGCTTTGACATTTACGTTACTACGGAATCATATAATTACTATAGGCGAGCAAGAAAAAAGTGTAAAAGTTCATATAATATTTAATGGAGATGGACTGTTAAGCCTGTATTACACGGTCAAACTTTTTCATCCAACTCCTTCAATTCAAGGACAAAAGCGCATCAAAAACAGTCAGTATGTAGTCCAATACAATAATAGGAATTATTTATTGATGCGCTTTTGTCCTTGAATTCAAGGAGTTGGATGAAAACGTTTGACCGTGTAATAAAGGCTTTAAAACACCTTTGTTTGTGTAATGAACTTTGTAAAAAAAAAAAGATTTTTCTCTAGCGTTTGGGTGCATAACATTTTCCGTTCGTCGATCACGATAGAACAAATGCAGTGGCGTAGCGGAAGGCCCCGCAAACCCCGCAAGGCGGGGGGGCCCCCGCTTTGCGAAGGCCCCCGTCCCCCGATGATATAGATCGTATTTTATGAAAATAATCAATTAAAATGTATTTTAAATAAAATTAGTAATTACAATTACAATACAATTACAAACGTTCCAGAATTGCAGTTGGAGGATCAAAACGTAAGTTATTTGATTTATCAATACTTAAAATTTATCATAATTGTTGTTGTTGTTGTTGATGATGATATAATTAATGTTATTATGGTTTTAGTAGATAAATGTATACATTATTATTACGTCGCGTGGAACTGGTGGATACGGGGGGGGGGGGGGGGGGTTGAAAATAAGATCAAACGTTAATATGTTGCCATGTATGCTGTGAATTGTAACTCGACATGACGACAAAACAAATTGACGCACATAAACTACATTGTTTCGGTATTACATTCATTCCACCACTTTTTCCTAAAACGCACCAAATGCACTCTAAAAACCTGCTTTCAAAATTATTCGCCTGCGGCGCTTTTCATGGGCTCCGCCCCCCATACCCCCCGTACTTGATCCTACCATGTCCAATGGCCAATGTCGCGGGGGGGCCCCCGACTTCTGCGCTACGCCACTGAACAAATGCATCGATCATACACTATTATTCGTTTCTTCCACAAACTGCAAGTGCAACACAAACAAATAACAAAGGTGTGTTGAAGGCACTGTTAAAAGTTTGAACCTTCATCCTTCACACTGTCATCGTGCTCACTAATAACATGATTCCATTATAAGGTATCGGTATATGGCAATATTGAGGGTATGCGTTGTCCCGAATGGGTATTTTATTACACTACATCACTGCACAAGTACCTTTCCATGAATGTTTAAAGGAACAAGAAAAGCTGCTCAATCTCTGCATGTTGTGTTTACAGCCAGCATGCTAGGCTGTGAACCTAAAGCCCTGCACACAGTATGCCAGGAGTGTTACTGCAACAGCCTCAATCTCTCTATGTTGTGTTTACAGCCAGCAAGCTAGGCTGTGAACCTAAAGCCCTGCACACAGTATGCCAGGAGTGTTACTGCAACAGCCTCAATCTCTCTATGTTGTGTTTACAGCCAGCATGCTAGGCTGTGAACCTAAAGCCCTGCACACAGTATGCCAGGAGTGTTACTGCAACAGCCTCAAATCCCTCAATCTCTCTATGTTGTGTTTACAGCCAGCAAGCTAGGCTGTGAACCTAAAGCCCTGCACACAGTATGCCAGGAGTGTTACTGCAACAGCCTCAATCTCTCTATGTTGTGTTTACAGCCAGCAAGCTAGGCTGTGAACCTAAAGCCCTGCACACAGTATGCCAGGAGTGTTACTGCAACAGCCTCAATCTCTCTATGTTGTGTTTACAGCCAGCATGCTAGGCTGTGAACCTAAAGCCCTGCACACAGTATGCCAGGAGTGTTACTGCAACAGCCTCAATCTCTGCATGTTGTGTTTACAGCCAGCATGCTAGGCTGTGAACCTAAAGCCCTGCACACAGTATGCCAGGAGTGTTACTGCAACAGCCTCAATCTCTGCATGTTGTGTTTACAGCCAGCATGCTAGGCTGTGAACCTAAAGCCCTGCACACAGTATGCCAGGAGTATTACTGCAACAGCCTCAATCTCTGCATGTTGTGTTTACAGCCAGCATGCTAGGCTGTGAACCTAAAGCCCTGCACACAGTATGCCAGGAGTGTTACTGCAACAGCCTCAATCTCTGCATGTTGTGTTTACAGCCAGCATGCTAGGCTGTGAACCTAAAGCCCTGCACACAGTATGCCAGGAGTGTTACTGCAACAGCCTCAATCTCTGCATGTTGTGTTTACAGCCAGCAAGCTAGGCTGTGAACCTAAAGCCCTGCACACAGTATGCCAGGAGTGTTACTGCGTGGAGCCCAACAAACCGGCGTCAATGTGCATTAGAATGCAATGTCCACCCCTAATGCAATGAAGACGCACTTCGTGACTTTTTCTGATATGAAAAGTGGTATTGTTGAGATGGAGAAATTTAATAAATTGACATTTGAATCCTATATGGTTGTCATATTTACATTTATGACAAAGTTCCAATTCTGGAAACAATTATTAGTGTGTATGTAAACGTTCGTGACGAGAACTAAATTCATCGTGATTCATCGTCTGAATTCACCATTAATAATCATCATCATATTTCAAATCGCTAACGAGGATACTATAAATGCATTTTATGTGCGACATTGCCTTTTAAAATGGTGTCACAATATTGTGGTGCACCATTGTGTGCATATACGTGTGTAATGTTTCAAAACGCAAGCATAACAGATAATATTTCGGTCTTAGTGAATCAGCTTCCCTTATGTGTACATTAAATCATAAAGATGTAAGTATATTTGACACGAGAGCTCACTAAAATAAAACCTCCTGCGCACCGTTGCGAAAATACAGGAATAGTCAGGTGAAAAACTAAAACACTGCCATTTGTATATTATGTCCACCCTCAAATATGGAAAACATGACTAAAAGATACCATACTTTAAAAGCAGGTGGTTAAAAAATTAAAGAAAACTTGATTTTTTGGCTTGTTGCTACCAAGTAGCACCTAGCAACTCTTCTCATGGTGATTCCCATGTAACAGCAATGTTACCTCGAGATAGTAAAACCACCGCTAAAATAATGCACTTATCAAAAATCGATCAGGAGGTTTAATGTGCATCGTTTCTCTACCGATAACATGCTTCTTAGTACGAACGTGTACTTCTACAAAATGCCCTGCAATTAATTTTTTTTACTGATGTTTAGAAAAGTTGCAATCTGTTTTGAGCGGTACTGTCCGCAGTCGCCGAGTGTTGTGGCCGAATTCGTATTACACAATGAGTGCTTTGTCTATCGGGAAGGCGCTAGCGATCTCAGAACCGATACAGCTGTACTACGCTTTAGAAGAAAAATGCAGCAGAGCTGGCGAAGGGGATCTAGTAGAATAGCTAAATGTTCACTATTTTTTTTCTTGCATTGAAGCAACCTATATCAATTTTATTTTACACATAACTGAATTTCATGCACTTATGACTCATTGGTGATTTTTTAGTTTTTCGCCTGACTATTTCTTTAATAATGTCGACTCGTAATTTGTGCTAGCCTGTCCACGGTTACCCCGGGGAATTCCATTACCATTAGCTGATGTTGCAACAACAGATTTGACGTAAACACGAGCAAGAGTGTGGTGTAAAACCAAAATGGTCGCCGATCGTGCTTCATTCTCTTCCAGGTACAGTCCAGAAACCCCCCATTCAATTCTATTGAGAACTAGTGCACCATTTTTTTATTGCGAGGTCAAAATATTGCAATATAAATTTTCAAATTCAACTTTTCAAATTCAAAATAACTTTATTCATCGATTACATTACACAGTATATACAGTGTATTGAATATTTTCAATAAAATCTACATATCCACAAAAAAAACAATTGATGTTTCTTTATTTAAAATTTAAATTAATTTGTATGTGTATATTTTAGAAGAAAGTGTTCTCGAATACATTAATCACGTTTTGACAAAACAACATGGAAGCACATGTAGAATGTATTCACGTGTTCAGCCCACGACGAGACACCGAAGGTTGGTATAACGTTCGGCCGTATGAAGGCTAAATGAGATTATGAATACATGCATATTTGAGGACTTGCCTGTCACGCAGACAACAGCATTACGCATGCATGCCACGAGGAATGTCATGAAAATCTATACACACTTCCTAGAATCTAGACCAATTACTTGGTATTAAACGGCTGTGTAATGTTGTGCATACGTCGACCATAACAGTATGACGAATTCATCCATAAACATATTCTTGTATTCTAAGGAAAAAATAATATTTGTTTTATATGACGAGTTGTTATATGTTTCAATATAAACTGGCATTTGCTGTATTTGAAACTTTGAGAGTAAATTTAAATAAAAAAAAATCTTGTCAAAGAACTGCGTGCCATTATTAATGAACAATTATTTAGATACACTGTTGTTCACGTATGTGCAGTGCAAGTGTGTCAGAGTTATATGATAGGCCATGCACACATTGGGCATGACAGACCACTCTTTCAGGATTACCCAGACTCTCTCAGGATTACCCAGACGCTTCATACAACGCGCTACAAGAGACGCAGCCTCAGAATACGAATTAGTTGTCGGGTTGACTTGTTGAACGCGCATCTCATTCGCAGGGAGTCGTCGCTTTAAATAATTCCCTTAATAAAACTCACAAGACTTAGTAACCATTTTCAACCAAAAGATTTCCAACTAATTCTTAATTGAAACGATTTTAAATAGATTTATAATTTATGTTCTATTTTAACTAATCAATGTATTCTAGTACTGTGAGTCATACTGTGACAATCTGTTTAGTCTGTTTGCGAAATTGTTGGCATGTCTAATTTTAGCAGGTAGGAAACATAAGTACAATGTAGTTTGAACGTACGGCTTGGCGCACACCTAGGTTAGGTGGTAATATACACATACTGATGATCGTTGGACTTATGTCTCATATGTTGGCAACGATACTAATCGGGACGAGAGAGTGATCCATGTCTAAGACAGGATTCGAACCTGAAATTGAGGTTAATTAAACTAACTCCAACACAATCAACCAAAGCCACTACGCCGACTTTAATATCTATATTATAACTGGTAAATAGAAACTCTCGTCAATCGAGCATATCAAAATATTATTTTGTTTGGAATGTTTTTTGTAAAGAAAACAATAATCGTACATGTTTGCGGTCGAGTCTACGTTGAGTTTTATTACACTCGCACCAATAAAATAAACCCCCTTCCGATCCTTCGCTGATCCAAAATGACTACGTCTAACTCCGCTCCCTCCCCACAAGATAATATATTGATAAGAAATGTAATCACTTACCGTTCGCAGGAAGGAGACATCATCCTGCTCCGATCCTCCCTCACTATCAGCCATATCACTTTATCACTCTTCTCAACCAACTATTAAATTTTAGCGGCACTTTCCAATCAAGTCCGCTCCAGAAATCACGGCATTGCACGCACGCCCGCACCCACTGGCGTTGACGATCACGATCACAACCGTCGTAAAATTATCGATTTCGTATTAACTTTGTTGGAATATTTTTAATTAATAAAAATAAAAAAAGTCTACTAGTATAAAGTTCGGTAGTATCGGTCGTCGCGGTTGCGGATCGATGCGTGCTCGTTGTCCGGGAGCTGAAGCGCGACTGCAGTACTCGGCCACGTTGCAGGTTACACTCACTCACCCCCTGTGCTCACTAGCATCCCTTCATCGTCAACGCACGGTAGGTACCACCTCGTGAACTTGTAATCAACAAGTAAGGTCTCGAGTTAGGGGTACACCGGCTGGAAAGTGGAGAGGGAAACGTCTGGTGATATAAAAATAGACCTAGGTCTAAATCCACACTAAATCGCAATCCTATTTAATGATTCTGCCAGAACCAGAACAATAAGACTTCGGAACAATCAAATGAACTATATATTTATTAAATAATTTAATTATTTTTAAAGTCTGGTGTTTTGTTTTAGAAGCAAGGTCTATAAGGAAGTATAATTTGATCGGATGTTACTGGCAGCCCGGCGGAGAACTAAATATTGCCACATGGGAAGAGCGATCTATTTCTGGTCCAGCTGAGGACGTGGAACATATTCCATCTCCTGCGACCTTAGCCATCTCGTCGATGTTCCTAATCTAGGATCATGCACGCTCAATGACCGTCTGACAGTGGTGTACGTACCGGGGGGGGGGGGGGGGGGGGGCAATGGTCCCGGACACTATGTAACCATTTCGCGCGTCACTATCCGAAGGTAATTTGGGGGACTCGGTAAACGTTTTGAAACACAAGGCTCACGCAACTTACAGTCTATTCCTTCATAACCGTGCAGATTTGAGGAAATCAAAGAGGACGTCCCGTAGCGCTCAGTCTATGAGCTGTCAATCACGCGAATGTTGCGGTCGATGCACTTCCATTGACCACTGAATTGGGGTTGCGCACTCAACCGGAATGATAATTCATGTCCTAATAAAGACATATTTTTAAGATTTCTTAATTTTCGAAACTATTTTGAGATGAGCAACTCATCTGAATTGCAGAATGTTTTTAATCGAAGCTCTACGACCAAAATTAGCATTTTATATTATTTTAATAAGATTACTACCGCTGCTTTGGGTAAGTAGTAATCACTAATCTTATTTAATAAACAATGCTAATTTTTGTCGCAGAGCTTCGATCAAAAGCATTCTGGAATGCTGATGAGTTGCTCATTTCAAAAATAGTTTAAAAAATTAAGCAAACTTAAAAAAAGTGTTTATTAGCACATGAATTATCATTCCGGTTGAGTGCGCAACCCCAAATCGGTGCTCAATGGAAGTGCATCGACCACAACATTTGCGTGATTGACAGCTCATTGACTGAGCGCTATGTCCCGTACGCTTTGATTTCCTCAAACACCGCTGCACGGTTATATGAAGGAATAGACCGGTAATCTCGAGTATTGCGTTTAGTTGCGCAGTCCACACGCAATGTATTCTATTCTATAGGAACTTAAGCATCATTTTTGTAATAAATATTATAGAGCTATATGAACGTTTTTTAGTTATATTTTGAGAACACTACGCAATATTGAAAACGTTACAAATGAGGGTGATGTGGTTTTGTAAGAACTAAAAACTGGACTATTAAATTTCCTAATATTACAATTATTACGGTTTTCGTTACGGAAGCCAATTAAGAATTGACAATTTATTGCTTTCCCTAATGACAACCGTAATGATTGCAATGTATGACATCTTATTAGTCCAGTTTTAGTGTTTACAAAACTATATCACCCTCGTCACTTTTTCGATATTATGTAGCATTCTCAAAATATAACTAAAACACCTTAATTTGGGACGATTTTTACAACGAATTAACAGGAAAACATACGATGAAAAACAAAATACAATAATGACAAACTTTATTCTTTCAAATACATCGTAGCCAATAAAACGAACACGGTAGCACATCAGCAAAAATAGAGAGACAATGGAATGTCAGAAAACTCAGAATTTACGCAATGAACATTCTCGAATGTAGTGCGAAACAAAGTGTGTAAAACGAACATTACAGGGGCCGTTTATGTTATTACGCGACGCTTTTAGGGGGGTGAATGATGAAACACGATGGTATAGGGTTGGGGAGGGGAGAAATGTGTGACATCACAATCACATAAATCTAAAAGCAAGTGTCTTACTGAGTGAGTAAGTGACTGACTGACTCATCAACGCACAGCTCAAACCGTTGAGTGAGAAATATAGGGCTCAAACCGTTCAACCTAGGAACGTGAAATTTGGTAGGTACGTATAGCTATTATGACAAAACCACCCACTAACGAAGGATTTTTGGAAATTCTGTCCATAAGGTGATGACAAAAGGGTTGAAGTCATTTTTTATAATACTTATATTTCAACAACAGAAGGTATTACAGACGTCAAAATTGGTACTTTGATTCTCCATTAAAAATAATGAAACGCGTGTTTTATCGTTTTCCGAAAATCATATGAATGTAAAGTGAAAACAGGGGGTTGAATTTTTTATGACGATACCTATATGTCTCAAAAACCGGAGTTGGTAAATTTAGGTTCCTCTTTACAAAATAAGAAACACAAGTTTTGGCATCTTCCGAAAATCCAGTCAAGGGGTGAAAACTGCGGATGGGGGTGTTTTTAAATCTCCAAAACTGAGCGTGTTACAGATGTGAAAATTGATTGTAAGATTCTGCTTTAAAAATAAATAAACATGTGTTTTACCCTTTCCCGAAAATCTAGTTAACGGGGGTGAAATAAAAGAGGGGGTAAATTAAGAACACCAATATCACAAAAACCGCAAGTGTTACAAATGTGAAAATAGATGATTAGATTCTCCTTCAAAAATAAAGGAATACGAAGTTTACCACTTTCTTAAAATCCTGTTAAGGAAGATGAAAAGGGATGGTGAAGTAAAGAGGGGGTGAATTTTTAATTTCTAAAACCGAAGATATTCGAGACGTGAAAATCGACACATAGATTCTTCTTCAAAACTAAAGAAACACGTATTAAACCATTTTTCAAAAAAACTAATAAAGGCCGTGGCGAAAATAGGGGGTATGTTTTTTAAAAATGAAGATGTAGCTACTCAAAAAACCGAGACAGTTATTCCTTGAATATTGGTATTTAAATTCAAATTTAAAAACAAACACATGTACCATTTTCTAAAAATCCAGGTAATGGGTGTAAGAAGCGGGGGTGTTTTTTTTTATCATAACCGATTATGGTAAACGTAACAGACTTGAAAATCGGTATAGATATTTCTTGGGTCGCAAAGAAATACGTTTTTATTTTTTATTTTTAGCAAATCCAATTAATTAAGGGGGTGAAAACAGGGGGGGGTTATTTCTTTAAAACTCACATTCTCCTTCAAAATCACGTAAACAATTGTTTCCAGTTGGGGGGGGGGGGGGAGGGGGGATCAAAAACGTTTATTCACAGGTGATGAATTATTTTATGAGCATATACGTATATTTCGAAATCGGGAAATATTACAGATGTGAAAATTGGTAAAAAGATTCTTTTTTAAAAATTAAGAAACACACGTTTTACCACCTTTCGAAAATCCAGTAATGGTTGGCGATAAAGAGAGTTGTTTAAAAAAATGAGGATATACCTACATCTCATTAGAACGAAGAATGTAACAACTGTGAAAATTGGTATTTAGGCAACTTTAAGAACAATTAGAAATAAGTCTTAGCTCTCTGAGAATCGCGAGGGTGATTTCTTTTTATGAGGGTTTCTATATATTCCCAAAAATTCACCCCCTATTTTGACTCCCTTCCATTTTCGTTTCTTGAGATGTATAGAAATCCTCATAAAAAAAAATTCACCATGCAATTCTCACCATCCGTAACTAGATTTTTGTAAATACCATTTTCACAGTCGTTACATCCTTGGATAATCAGATACAGGTATCCTCATTTTTTAATCAACCCCCTTTTTCGCCACCCAATACTGGATTTTCGAAAGATAGTAAAACATGTTTTTCTTTATTTTTAAAGAAGAATCTATATACCAGTTTTTAAGTCTGGAACATCTCGGGTTTCGAGATAAAAAAAATAAATACAAAAATCACCCCCTCATTCTATCACTTCTTTTCAACCCTCTTGAGTGGATTTCAGGAAAATGGTAAAACATATTTCTTTATCTTAAATGGAAATCTAGCTACCAATTGTCACGTCTGTAACATCTTCGGTTTATGAGATATAGGTGTTCTCATGATAGAAAAATCACCCCCTCTTTCCACCCCCGTTCATTGGATTTTCATAAATATGATAAAACGGTGTTCCTTTTTTTTTAAGGAGAATCTAACCATCAATTTTTACGTCTGTAACATGTTCGGTTTTTGAGCTGTAAAATCATCCCCCGTTTTCACTCCCGAATTGGATTTTCGGAAAATGGTAAAACATGTGATCCTTTTTATTTAAAGAAAATTCTAAATACAAATTTGCACGCATATGTCATCTTTGGTATTCGAGTTATAGATATATGCCCATAAAAAATTTAACCCCCGTTTTACCCCCTTTTAACTGGATTTTTGAAAAATGGTAAAACTTCTTTTTTCGTTTTCAAAGGAAAATCTATGTACCAATTTTCAGGTCTATATCACGTTTAGTTGTTGAGATATAGGTAGTCTAATGAAAAACTTCCAACCCCTTTTTAGCCCCCCTTAGGGTCGGAATTTTCAAAAATCCTTTCTTAAGGATTGACTTCATTATAAGAGCAACGTAACTTCAAATATTATAATAGTCTACCCATCGGTATTTGTTACGTATCTTCGTAACAATATTCTTATCTGGTTGGCATCACCCCTTGCCGCTTGAGAGCAGCACTACCTACATGTCGCAGCAAATTTATGCCAGTGTCCCGTATTACAACCAATAGGTTGTATACTAAGCTATTTGGTTATACTTTAACAATGTATGGGTCACATGAATAAAGATGAATATGAATAGGTTAAGTTTATAACAATGTTAAGAACAACACTTGTACACCTCTATCATTAACATTAATTCAAAAGAATAAAAACATCATTCAGCCCAAACGAAATACTATAATTGAAAAAAATATAAAAATAAAATCGTAGCATTGTTCAATCATGGACTTATAATAGTAACTGCGGTTCAATGTTCATCAGACTTGACAAGCAAATAAATGGGATGATAAAAGTGGATACACAGAGGACAAGAAGTGTAGACAACCTTCGTAATGTGTTTGTCTAAATTCACACTGTACCACAACACAATGTGCTTTTGTAAGATTGGTCATTTCTAGGGCTGTCAACAAGGGTAATCGTAGAACTGCCAGGTATGCGGGGTGATGTTTTCACAAATTTTTTCAGCCCTATGTGTTTTCCTATTAATATTATGGAATGAAAAGGAAAGGCAAAGTGCAAGGTTAAACAACTCGACAACAATTAGTTAACAAATAAATAATGTATTAACAAAAAAAACATCCACATCAAATCTAACAAGAAGAGTCCTAGATATCACTACAATTTTCATTCGACATGTTCATGCTGTGCTTCCGATTCCCGCCATGTATTTAAAACAGTTTCCACGATCCATTTCCACCACGGTGACTGGCTGAAGAAATAAAGTGCGCACAACGCAATGAACGCCCACGATAGCGCTAGACAGTAGTCGAACTCCTTGGTCGGTACACTGGACACGGGCCCACCAAAGTCAGACGACAAGACAAAGAGTTTTCCATCCGGTTCTATGCCTAGAAACAATGTGGAGAGGTAAATACAATGTTATGAACTATGTTTGATGGTACAGTAGTATCAAAAAAATTACATTGCACACAGGTGTAACAAATACAATTATCTTGGGGGTTAAATGGGTAATGCAAAAGAACTGCCCACACACATACTGTATTTGTTTCGATAAGAACATGAAAGTCTACACACTAGGCTATAGAATTAACCTTCTTACAAAATCAATAAGGTATGTCCAATAATACTTAAGTCCATAATAAATAATTTAATATTAAACCCAGAAGTGTCCCTGTTTGAAGATCTTACTAATGGATGACAAATTTCAATAAGGTATGTCCAATAATACTTAAGTCCATAATAAATAATTTAATATTAAACCCAGAAGTGCCCCTGTTTGAAGATCTTACTAATGGATGACAAATTTGTTATTTCTACTATAAGGAATATAAGGAGGTTCGGTCTTAATAAAGTAATTTTAAATCCTCTTCACCTTCGTTAAAAGTGGGCTTGACTGTAGTGCATATTTAATCTAAGTATGTTTGCAATGCTTTTAATGTCTTGACCATTTATTCTGGATTAGTAAGTTTATTGCTTTATATAAATGTTAAAACAAATCTACTTATGTTTAATATTAATTGTATTTTCTATTTTTTACCATATTTTTGTCATGTGATACAGAACAATTAAAATCATTAAATTAATATAATGCCTTTCCATGGATTGCAAACGTTGGTTCCCTACAAGGAGGAAACTCGCTGGGAACCAAATAAATAAACAAATAAACAACAAAACAAAATAGTAAATAAAAATGTACTAAAACACAACAAACAAAACGCATGTATGTAGTAATTACACGAGTAGATGAAATAACCCTTCCCAACTTAACCCAGCATAAGAAATAAATGCTACAGGTCTGCACACTGCAGCCATTCTTTGGATGACTTTTTCAGTCACAGTTGGAATTATTTCATATTAATTAATTCAATTACTTTCAGCAGTACGTTAATTAAGTAACTTTACTAGGCCTCTGCCTACCTATTAAAATCATAGGAAAGTAGTAAGTAGGCCTACAGTACTAGCAAATCAAATGAAATCATTATGGTAGGGTACCTACCAGTGTTTTTACTTATAAACTTTGCAAACATTTCCAGTGTGTACTCCGAATCATTGAACTTTGCAGCTGGCCGCCCGTTGTGAAACAGCATGACAGTAGGAACGCCCACAATCCCATACTGCGTATTGAAGCTATGAAATTTCATAGCATCCACGGCAGCCATTTTAATATCTGGAAACACCCTTGGAAGTGCGTTGAAGTGCGGGGCAGCCATGCTACTGAACGGACAGTACCGTGCGTAGAACAATATAACCACACAGTCTGCTGCCGATTTCCGGTTCGTCACATTCGGTTCATTCACCAGGATGCTCAGTAACCTGGTGGAATTCACCAACTCAATCGGTTGTCCGCCGTTTTCTTTTCCAGTGATGCAAGAACAACGGAATGATGTTACATTTGACGATTCATCGTTAACATTGATAGTAACGTTTGATGACGGCTCTGCTGACACATCCGGCTTAATGTAAGATGAAACAGGCTTCAGATTTAAATCTCCATCTGCATCAACTGCCAAACTATCGTCTGCAACTACGAGATGTTGAATTGGTTGCTTGTCTGTTGATTCCTGGATAAAGAAAAGCCACCATCAAAACATTATTAGGGGAGAGCGGGGTACAGTGGCGGATGGGGTACAGTG
Organism: Isoperla grammatica; assembly: GCA_945910005.1. NCBI lineage: Eukaryota > Metazoa > Arthropoda > Insecta > Plecoptera > Perlodidae > Isoperla > Isoperla grammatica. The sequence continues at coordinate 41,164,962 of OX246737.1, read as the reverse complement.
GTTAATTGGCTTTAAAATCTATGTGAATTCAAATTTGGTGCCATATTTTTTTTTTCAAAGTTTGTACCAACATACAGTTGTAATGGAACATCAGGTTGTGCTCAAGAAAGCTGTGGATTTGATAAAATGATGATATTCAGTTTTTTGATATCATATCCTGTTTGAAGGCGAGTTTGATTTTTTCTCTTTTCATTCAATATAGCCTGTAGTTGTTCTTTTTGATATTTTTATTATCTAGTTTAATGTTTACTTGACATATTGAGCAACTTTTCTTTTTAAATTATTTATCCAGAACAAACCTTTATGAAGACAAAGGTCTCCATGTGCTTTGGGGAACAGTGGTGAACCAAATGCATGCTTCAAATGTGAGGTTATGATTTTCTTTACAGATGGTTAGAAACCAGAAAAGAAAGTCAGAAATTGGCCTGACTAGTCCCAGTGACATGTTAATGGCAGTTAAAGAAGTTTTGGAGAAAGGAAATTCTAGACATTCAGTGGCAACTAGATTTGGAATAAGTGATAGTACGCTAAAGCGCTACATTTTTAAAGTGAAAGAGGAAAACCTAGACTTAACAATCGGAAATAAAGATACAAAGACCCTCAAACTCCTTTTTGGATAAGATGTGAAGCCATATGATTTGGAGTTAGAGTAGGCCTAATAAAGTTGTCTATAACAACCATAATTGCTGTGCTTATTGTGTCATTCACCACTGTTCCCCACTCTTTTCACCACTGTACCCCGCTATCAGGGTACAGTGGTCGGTTTTACACAAGTGTGTACTTCATTTTATTTCTGCATTGTTTTCTAAAATAAATGAAAATGTATGACTGATATTGTTTTCTCATAGTAAGAGTGTGTAATATAAAAAAAATCGGACATTTTCATTATACACTTTCGGAAATATTAAATACTTTACACAAATGCCCACCACTGTACCCCGCTCTCCCCTACTTTAGTATCATACATGCATAACTTTGTCCCATTCATCCCAGCTCTTAGGTATTAATTATTATTCGTACTTGTCATGGGCCATTATAAGCTTACATGGAACATCTATGTTAAAACCACATAACTATGAATGAATGGTGACGGTGCCCAGTACCATATTAACTTCTAGACCTACAACATTTGTACAACCTGTTGTGGCCCAACTCAGCATTGGATATGAATCAAACATGAGATAATGGCATAAATAGTGTGGCAACAAGCGACAAGGCATAGCCCTACATTATTTTATGTGGGCTATCAACGTCTAATTTGTATATCCAATTACAATAATTTACTGATTTACAAAAAAGACAATTTATTTAGTTATTAATCTTTAGATCCTATCCAGCTACAAATAACACCTACGATTAACATACACAGTCATGTAGTTAGGCCTACTCACATGCAGGAGTTGATCATAGGCATCTTTCAGCAAATGATCAGTGGCCCTATCTTCTCTATGGCCATCTACTTGTACAGGTATGGTAGCAGAACTTTCAGGTGTGGACACTTCTTCATGGTTTGAATAATCTGTTGCTATTGGTGATGCTTCTTCTAACACATTTTCTAAGTACTCATTAGCATTCGCTCTCAACAGTACTAAAACAATAGATTAATAGATTACCACATGTAGGCCTACTGTGAAGATTGTAAACACAACATCACTACTAAATACCTAGTTTTAGATGAACCACAATGCGACTAGACCTATAGTGTTATATCTATCCATACATTCCACGTAGTTCATTCAAGTAGGTAATGTTTGCCATGAAATTCAGTAAATCTCATTTAGGCCTAAAGCCTAATCTCTAACCATTCAAAGCAAACATATGTTGCATGTACTGCAATGCTATCACTGCATCATAATGTGTACTAATTAACACATAACACATACTGCCCTGTCAAATTTGTATTCCCATTCGATATCTTATTCTACACAGCCCACTCCTTTTCATTCCAAACTGAACGAACATGTTTGGACCGTTTCAAACAGTTCCGAACGGGACAACTGAACACTCCCATAACAGTTTAACAACCATTTTCCTGTTAGGCCGTTCAGAACGGAGAACTGAACGAATCTTTCGGCTAGGCCTAGTTCATTTTGAAAGCAGGAAAAGGCCTATACCTGGGCAGACCAAATTAACTGCAAAGGCTTCCACTAACCTAACTGCCTCCACCACCTAGGCCTCCACTGACCTAGGCCTAGGTAACGCTTAAACTGGAACTAGGCTAGGCCAAGGCCTAGGCCTACCTTGGTCTAACTGTCAAGTTCAATTGCATTCATGTAGGGTCTGGCAAAGTGAAATAGGCTTTCGTACTAAAACCTAGCCTAGGCGGCCTGGCCAAGGCTGGCCAAGGCCACCCCTCCCTAGCAGAGGCCTAGGTCTAGGCCTAGGCCTACGCGATGTTTTCTCTATCTAAATTGAGGCCGAGTTGCGATATTGTTAATGTTAAATACTTTAAGGCTGCAAATGGGCCATATCTACCCGGTGGCAACCTGTCCCAACCTCCCTCCCACCCACCCTCATCACTTCATAGCTATCCTCCATTCTATTTCTAAATTCCCTTACTGATTCACACATAACAACCATAGGCCCTAGTTATAAGTTGGTTATAACAATAGTAGGCCTATAATTGGTATATCTTACCACAAAGAATTAAAAACAGCATACATTTAAATGAAACACAAGACAATAACATTTTAGACATCGATCACCAAGCTGAAAAAGTAAGGTTATGTTTGTTTGTGTCAGAGCAATCGATAGTCTCTTTCGACTCTTCGAGCCGCTTCGAGCCATTCGAGCAGCATTTTTTTTGGCGGGATTTTAATTTTTCTGTGTAGCTTTTCATCATTTCTTCTTTCGTCTGTCTTCCTTCGTTTATCAGTTTATATAACTGAATAGAACTAGGATAGACATAAATAAAAACATAATTAAATATGAATAAATATAAATTAATAAATTCATACATACATAAGAAAACTAAAGAAAATACCAACATTAATGCCACAGGTAATGCAGTATAAAATGAAGTCCAAGAATTCGTGAAAATGTCATATCCTTAAGATATATAAAGCAAGTGGACAGAAAAACGAGTGAAACAGCAAAGACTTAACGAGTTATGTAACTAGCAGAAGACTGCTCAACCAAGGAACCAAACGACAAGCAACTAGATTGCTAGACAGCCAAATAGCAGCGGATTATCAACTGAATGGCTTTCATTCATGATAATATCCCAGACACCCAAACAAACTCATGTTGAGGTTTTGTTAAAAAAAAAACATGGAGGGTCGATAATCTAGTGAAGTGATTTTTCATGATGTAGGTTAGTTCAGTTTACCCTCAGTGTAGTGTTCAAGATGATATTTGTGCTTTACGTCTCATATTTCTGCATTGTGTTCAAAGAAGGAATCTGGTAATCAGGTTAACAGGATAACTTTGAAGGTTATACTGTATTGGTTTGGCTATTTTATTTAATGTAAAATAAAATTGAATATCTTAAAGATTGCAATAACAAATTTTTATTATTATTAGGTATTTACAAAATAAATAAATAATTAATTACAAAATAAATTATATTAAGTACTTCTGGGTTGTAAATCAGCACAGATAATACATTGGGGTAATGAATTATCTGTGATACAAGGTTTTATGTGCACAATGAAAGCAATAAATACAGATACAGATCATTTGATGTAAAATTACAAAAAACTATGTAAATGTAGTGACAATTGACTCATTCTGCCCTAGCCCTATGGCCATATCTGATTAACTTCTTGGCTGCAAGGAGTGTGTTCTTCATAAGCATTGCAACAGTCACAGGTCCCACACCACCAGGGACAGGCGTGATAAAACCAGCTACGTTCCGCACTCCTGTAACAAATTTAATACGTTTTGAAATTCTTTTAAAAGGAGGAAGCACAGTCAACACAGAAGCATACGTGATAGTAGTTCTTTGGTTGGTTTACCTAGATTTAAATTTCCTGTTAATTCTCGTCTTTATTTACTTTACCACAATGGAAATTGAGCAATAGTTGACGTCTCGCGTGAAAATGAATATTTTTTTGCCAGAGCGATCTCATAACCACACAGGAAAAACTGAGAGGAGAGAGTAGAAACAAAAGTACGTACTTATCAAGAAAAATATATTACCTTCGTAATCTACATCACCAACGAGTTTTGTCTTTCCAGTTGTCAAATTATTTATTCTATTAAAGCCAACGTCGATGACACATGCACCTTCCTTAACCATGTCAGCTGTTATCATGTTTGGAATACCTGTAAAAAAACTTAAGGTACAAGTGCACTATCCTTAAGAACAATTCAGGCATTTTAAAAAGTAGAAGCCTGCTTAACCAAAAAACTAATGTAGGACTAGGTAGTAAAGTATGAGTACACTATCCCAAAACTATCAAGATAGATTTTGGTCGGGTGTTAAATCAACTTGGTGGATAATATTTTTATTTTATTAACATAGTTAATCTTTGGATAGCCCATGTTTTGTCAGAAGTATACGAAGTCGCGTTTTAAATTCTGTAATAGGAATGTGTCAAGAATTTGCCCGATCAGAGCAAAGTAACAGAATAGGACCAATAAAAATTGACAAAAGCAGTGCTGTTAAGTTTAGGACAACATTATTTAGTAAGGAAGTTAAGAACTAAGACCTCACCAGCAGCAGTTATAATAATGTCTGCACTCTTTGTCAGTTCAGTAAGACGCTCAGGAGGAGTATACCGGTGACATATTGTTGTAGTTGCATCCATTGCTAAAGTGACACCTGTTAAAGTAGAAAATTATCATGGACAACTTTAAATTAAGTAGCCCTCCTAGGCCTCCACCTATACATACCCTAGGTTTAAAAACAAATTGTAATTGTATTGCCTTCATATGGCAGAGAATTGTCAAACTTCTGTTAGGTTATCAAACCAATTTGTTGATGTAAGCCTACTACAATAACATGTTATTCAAATGGGCTATTCTTCAATAAAAACTTAATAAATTGGTAAATTTCAAACAAATAGCCCAAAGGGCCATTGTATCAAATGAATACACTCGCTGTTCTATTCTTGAATTCTATCAAAATTTTCAGTATATTTACAAAAAACTATATTACAATGTCAATCAAGGTTATTTAAAATAATAAATAACTTTTTTGTAGTTTAAAGCATCAACATGCATGGTAATTTTAATGCTCACAGAAATACGTAACTTTGGAGTTTAAACCATCCCCCACCATGACATTGAACACTGGACACACTTGTTTTTTTGAAATCGATAGTAGCCTACTTCTTGACCTAGGGCCACATCAGATAAACTAGTACCAACTAAAGTATTTGCATACTGGTCTCAGGTCATAACTCATTGTTAGAGGTGTTTGTAAATGGTGTTATGTTTTCTTAAATTTCGTTAATACTTAATAGATTGAATAATTTCGATGTTATGGTGGTGTTATGCTTTTTGGGAGATTTTCTACTGTAAATTTCACCAGAAACAGGTTTAAATTAAAAGGGAATTTTAATGTAATTAAATTTATTTGAATTGTATGTACAAACTAGTACTAGTAAATACGAAGTGTATTAACATTACCATTACCTGTGTTTGTCTAGTGTGTCTTTACAGTCGATTTAAGGGCAAAGGGTAGTCTCTACGTCAAAAACCGCAGAAAATGTTCATTATTAAATAATATCTCAAGATTGCAACAAGAAAGCGAAAATCTAAATCAGCAGCGAACTTTGCTTTGGTAAGCCCTACAGATTGAATAAAATATTATAACCATTAGCGTAGTATTTTGATTATAATTCGATAATTAGTAATACAATTAATTATTTATAAAAACACATACTGATTATAATATAAGTCACGACTTAGCGCATTCAATGTGTAGGGCTTACTAAACCACAGTGCGCTGTTGATTAAGATTTTTGATTTCGAAGCCCATTCTTGTGATATAAATTAAAAATGAAAATTTGTTGCGGTTTTTGACGTAGGTGTATCCTTCCCTGTTAAAGGCGGCAGTCACAACTTACAACACCTGAGAATCTTTTTGTCCGTCACGTTAAATCCCTCAGATTTGTACTCGTTTGCTCTGCTTGACGCCGAATTTCAGCAAAAATAAATCGTTGATCTTTTTTAAACGAAATCATCATTATAATGAAAAAATATTAGGTCCCCACGATTGTGTTGTAGGGTAATGACGTTTGACTGTAATAATAAATTTAAATTTTTTAAAAATGTTTATGATAAATTAAAAACAATCGAGATTTTGTGTTATTTCGCTCTTTAATACAAATTTCAATTTTATGACTGGAAATTGACGGATTTCGCGAATTTTCGCGGTGAAGTTTTGATGTTTTTAAGGTGCCTATCAACAGATATACACTTTCTTTATCTCCCCCTTCTTTATCAACACTTTTCGCGATTTCGTGGTCCGCGAAAAACAAACACTTCTACTCATTGTCTACTGCCCCTTTCAAACATGCCAACTGAAAGAAAATCAACAGTAGGCCTACCTGGCGTATTTTCACACATTCGTAAATGCATGGTTCAACTTAGTCGAGTGTACAGGCAGTTTGGCCACACCCACTATTACAGGTAACCAACGGAAAATTTTAAATTATCCTCAATGGACCGGTTTAGATGGTAGGAATTAGCGAAGTAGAAAACTAAGTTGTCACTTGGACTCGGCTGTGTCATAAGCATCAGAATACTTTTGTTGGGACAACTATAATAGCCTAGTTATTTATTAGACATGTAATTTTAAAACAATTTAGGATTTACCTTTACCATTGTGACCGTCAGAATGAAGCAGCATTGCTATCGGCATGCCCACATTTTTTGATCGCCCACAAACAACAGCATTCTTTCCCAAAGTTTCAATGCCAGAACGTTTTATAATTTCTTGGACACCCAGAACTGTGCAGGGAATAAAGCCTTCCAAATCAAGACATAGTCTTCCAATGTTAATTGCACTGAAACCATCAACATCCTTCTCTGGCACAACAGTATTGCCGACAATGCTTTCATCTATGTGGTTAGGTAATGGAAGCTGAATTAGAATCCCATCAACAGTTGGATCGGCATTAAAATTTTCAATTTGTTCTATTAAATTCGTTTGTGTGATGTCTGCGGGTAAGTTGATTTTGATACTTGCAACTCCAATTTCTTTGGCAGTTTTCATTTTATTCCGAACATAAATCGCACTGGCTGGATTATCACCAACCAGCAGAGCTACCAACTTTGGGGGTCTGTTCCCAGCATCAACCCACTCCTCAATTTCTTTCTTCAACTCTACACATATATTTTTGGAGATCTTTAAGCCATCTAAAACTTTTGCCTTAGACCTAGAAAGGAAAAACATAAATTATGCTGTCTACTGAATGCTTGCCCTAGTAGGCCCAACCTAGCCTTACAGAATGATACGTGTTGTTTATTATGGTCGGTGCACAATAGCCCGGGAAGGAGCTCCGGTAACGGTAACGGGAAAGTTTGCTATAATTTAACATTGCCCGGTAACGTTAACGCTAACGGGAAGCTCCTTCCCGGGCTATTGTGCACCGACCATTATGATTTAGGCCAGGGGCCTAGGCCTAGCCTAGCCTAGGCTAGCCTAGGGCCTAGGAGTGCCAGGGCCAAGGCCTCAATGAGGCCCTAGACAGAGCACTACTGGAATATTTTTTTAGGCCTAGGGCCTAGTCATATAGGGCTAGTAGATTGCAGCGTTGTAGTGTAGCCGTGGGCCCACGTTAACTTACCTAATAGAAGTTTTATGAAGGCCTATAGCCCTGTCTCTTGTGATCAAACATGTAAAAGAGCAAGAGCGATGACAGAAGAGGTTAGAATACTTAAGCATAATAGCCTACCCTAAGCTCAGCCCAGGTAGCTCTAGTGTTTGTTAATAATACGAAAATATCACAGTGAGAAAAAGCGTATATATGTTAATAACTCTCCTAGTTCGTCGATAGGAAGAATACTGATACAATTTGAATCACAGGCAAGCAACAAGTAGGCCTACAAGTCGTACAAGGACACCAACATAACAGCTGCTTTTGACAGTTAAAGCCGGTCAAACAAAGGCACTGTTATAGTCCGACTGAACCGCCGTAACCGGCACAAACAGCTTCAAAAACAGTTCAGTAGATCGCAATAAACTGACTACTTTCAAGAAATACCGCCAAACTGATTTGAAAATATGATGAACCGTTACTTTCATTGTATGACTCCAATATTTCCAGAACCCAGATTTTTATAAAAATAGAAATTGGCTCCCTCCGAAGCTTGAGCCTAGAAACTCCAGTTGAGGGAACAAAACGGTTTTTTTGTTTAAATATATTATTTATTGTGTTGTATTGTATTGTATTGTATTGTATTGTATTGTATTGTATTGTATTGTATTGTATTGTATTGTATTGTATTGTATTGCATTGCATTGCATTGTATTGTATTGTATTGTAATGTATTGTATTGTATTGTATTGTATTGCATTGCATTGTATTGTATTGTATTCAAATCCAGCTGATGAAAGAACAAAATCCAATACGAGAAGCTATTACAATGGACCTACTAATTGTATTGGAATGCACTCAAGGCACCTAATAGCTTTATTTTCGAGCATCATAAAGATACCCCATCTTTATGATTTAGTGCTACCCTGTCCTCCCCGTAAGTCATTAGTAATCTACTTCGTTATAATAGTACTCCCCTCCCCCCCCCCCCCCATATCTTATGTGATTCCAACTTCATTTCACAAGGAAACCTACTAACATTATCCAACACATTTTTCATAAAAAAAAATATTTATTATTTATTAAACTAATATGTATAAGTAATAATATTTACATTTTAGGCAACAACGTTATCTATCAGATGCAGTGTCCTACTTGAATTATTGGGGGGACTAGAAGTGAAGATAGTAAATAATATAATAATAATATGTTGGTATTATTATATTTATTATATTTAATTACTACAATAAGTTTGTAATCGCGATCCAATCATAAGCCATAAGCGTGAGTCGGTGTGCGCAGCCTTCACTGCGTGACTGCGTGACTGCGTGACTGCGTGCCTGCGTAGCATTTGCCAACAAGGAATTGTATAAGGATGGATTTACCACCGGCTGACACAACGTAATACGGTTTCTATTGGAGCGTCATCAGTCATCACTTATGAGGCATGGCAAGGTGAGGCAGTATTGTGCATGATTCAGCCACTAAGTGAGTCAAACATCTCCATCTCAATACCGTCTTTGGTATAAATGACAATAACTATAAAATGTTGAAATCATTCCAGTTTAAGTTTGTCAACCATCATGTCGCCCGTTCATGCCCAATGCGCTTGTAAGTGATGAACTGATGATGGGGTTGTAGACAATACAAAATATGTATTCACTTATTTTATTTATTTATATTATAACAGTGTTAGGGAAACGGTGCTCAAATGGATGACCAACACTTAATTAAAATAAAATAGGTATTTAATTTTTAATGCGGCAACAGTTGAATCAAATCTTTAAAAAATTACAACGCTACAGAGAAAGAACTGGACATTTGGGTACAACGAGTTTTCTATATCTACTTTTTGTGCTAAATTGTATAAAAAAATATTACCAGTTCTAATATTAATGACTTGACTACGCATAATATATGAATCCCAACGTAATTATTTCCAAACTACACTACGCGTGATAAACACGGCGTATATTTCATTACGATCGAGATTACGACGAAGATATTTTTAGCTGAATGTGACGCTAAATTTTATTTGTATCCACGTAAAAAAAATCATGTACTTAAAGCAATTAAAGATATTCCACTGATAGTATGTCCTTTTATCATAATCTTAATACAAATAATTATAATAAATCCCAAGTATTTTTTCAGTAATTTGCATCTTGTAACACGAATAACACTAAGATGCCCGCGGTATGCCCACATAAACAAAGTTTTTTTTATAAATTTCGTAGTATAGATTAAACTACCACATTATAAGCACACAGATAACTAATCATAAATCTCATAGTATAAGAAATGTATCCATACCAACTGTAGCGACACGTTGTGCGAAACGTGTGTGCTAACAAATCTATGTCCGTATTTAGGTGATTTAAAATAGTTTGAATGGCAACACTGCCTTATAACTTAGTAAAGTAAATCCTTTGAAGAAACCTAAAGTCAAGTGGAAGGAATCGACCCCCCCCCCCCCCCTTCCCCTCGTAATGAGAATATTACACGCACTTGGCACTTCCACTGAGCTGAATATTCATGCGTAAATCCCTGGGAAGATGCGTACTAGAAATGTCATACAATACATTCTTGTTTCACCAAGGTGGCTGACTGACGGTCTGGGCAGATTCCTTCACACCTTTCATTGTTCGCAGCATCGCACACCTCAAGGAATACCAATGAATTAACATGCGTCAAACAAATAAAACGTGGCATTGTAATTAATTAACTAATTATGCGTATCCGTCATCTGGCGAAAGCTAAATGCACTCAAAGCGGACGTAACTGCTTGTTCGAACCTTACCTTACTTACACGCAACACGCAGGGCGATTGGAAAGATTAAACAATTAAAATCAATTTGAGTTGGGAACACAAACTTAACAAACTATCCACACTGGAATTTGAACCAATGGACTCCATTTTATGTATGTTTTTACCTTTTACCTTTGTGTAATTAGTATAAGTGCAAATTGATATGACATGAATGAAAATTGGATGTTGCTTATGACATTTGTTTTCACTTTTCAGACATTATTTTTATATCCAAATTTGACTAGACTAAGTTTATTGGGTTTATTGTGAATTGTGTATGTACCAGAATGTAAGTTGAATAGGAAGCCAAGCTATACTATTGTTATTTCTTTTATGTATGTTCTTACCTTTTAACTTTGTGTAATTAATATGACATTAGTGCATTGATATGACACGGTGTAGATATTAGTAATTATCGTACACATCAGTTTTAACATTATTCCGGGTCAATAAGTTTCTGCGTGTGACACATATTAGTATATATTGTTTAGTTTCAAAATCTGACAATTTCTAATACTTGCATACTTGTGATATGCATACGGGTGTATTAAAGAAAGCTAAATAAATTAAATGAATGAAATGAAATGAAATTATAAAGTGCGGAGAGTATTTACCATACTGGAATTGCAAGCATTTTCGTCTTTGCTAAAGCATCAAATAATAATTGAAAAGTTATGGACTTATGGTTATCCCCAGTAAGTACAAAGAGGTATAACAAAACATAATTATTAAGTGTCTTGTTTAATTACCATCATACGTCCCAGGATATAATTTAGGTCTACTTAATGACGGAAACTCGGTTGATGTATCTCGCACTTCTAGGAAGATGTGTTACACTTCTTTATTATAATAACTCAGTACAAAGGAAATCCATATAAGCACAATAGATAGAAATGAGAAAGTGCTTTGTGATTCCATAGAAAGTATAAACATCTTTTCCTGGAAGTTAAGAATAAAATAACAGTCGTGACAAAATAACAGTGTTCATAATACTACAATTTCATCAAATGGATATCAATAAACCCACGCCTTATCGAAATTGTATAAGAACCCTATAATTGTTTCAGATTTTTGTTTTTTTAATACGCGCTTAAATACTGTCAAAGGACATCGGAAGACGAAAGTTACAGGTCCGTCTTCTAACTCGAACTTGTGTATGACTCATCCATTAGCAATACGTCCGTGTTTGAACGAGAAAATGTTTAAAGTTGCGTCAGTGAATTCTTTAGTCGAAGTTCATATTGTGATGTTTTATAATGATTCAACACCTTCTCATGCCACGTCAGGTGGTTCAGACCATGGATTGTAAATCAGCGTTGTCAACTTATTGGTCAAGAACCAAGTCGTTACAAACGAAGTGATCGCGTTTGTATTTTGTTTGATCCAAGAATGATAATAACAATAAATCAGATATAGGTTTGTTTTAAACGTACTGTGTCTAAGAATTTGGCTACGTCAAGTGTATATTCATTTCATAAATAATAATCTCGGATATAGCCGCGGACAGCAATTGCTGTGGCGTCAGGATGGACTAAGCATTGTTGATGGTGGGAGTGACAGATGTAAGATTTGCTTCGTTGAAACCCAATGTCGAATAAAACATATTTGTGGTGTTTTTATCTGATGTGGAAGTTCTGTTCCAAAACATATATTATTATATATTTATGGACTTGTATTCAGTTAGACGACGTTACGAGTGTAACATAAAATAAATATACCGTTTACATTTATGGTTTTCTTAAGTACAAGTTCACCGATTTAAAATCGACTTATAACTGTATGTATTTTATGACGAAAATAAATCATAATAATCATAGAACATCTGTATTTAATATAATATGAAGTTTGCATATATTATTATAATAATTGACAAGAGTGTTCACTAGTTAAACATTGAAGCGATATTTGTAGTTGTGGTAGACACTTTAATGTTGCCTACAGCCGTGAAATAGTACCAATGGGACGAACCCCACAATATTATATAATAATGTAGTTTCTAAACGAGCTTCAACTCTTCACCATGAATGTATCGTTAGGCCTACTCACTCGTCATCGTACGCAGCGTAAACCGGTAACCGATCCAATCGAAGTATCTTAATCAACAATCACATTCTCGACAGCGATTTACGAGGTGGGATTACGAATTGATCGATACCATATTAATTTCAACGGGTAGTTTTATTTAAAGTCATATCAACTACCATTGCAAAAGCACTACAGTATAATAAGGAGGTACATATAATTACAAAATATCATGTTACAGTATTTCTATTGAATTGCAAAGCTCTCGTAGTGTTACAATTACTCAAAGTAAGCATTAATCATAATAATAAATTAAATAAACTCCTAATTAACTATTCGGGGAGCTCAGAATTAACTAGATATAGCGCCTAATTGCTTAAAGAAATAATTGTGATTAAGCGGCTGCTACTTATAAATACTGGAGTTTTGTATTCTATCATATATTATTAAGAGTATTGACTTAACGGCAAAAGTGTCTGAAATATTGCAAATACAAATGGTAACGCGGACTAACGCCAGTCTTGAGAAAGCTGCATCGATACGACTGGCGAAACGTGGTCATAAATAATGAGGCTATAGATCAACGTGTCCGTTCTGGTTGTGCTCAGCTATTCAATCAGAATACAATTATATGCAATTTGTATCATAAGTTCATAACAACACAGGATGCGATAAGATCCAAGAAAAACATTAATGAATTGATTCAACCAAGTAATTGTGTGAGACAGATTATGACGGATAAAACAATGGAACACATATTGGGCGGAAGAACGGGATCTCATCTCCCATCCCTATATCCCCTCGCATCCCATCATCTCATATCTCCCTATAGATTCGTGGCAAATATCATGTGGATTGCACTATCTTGTTACATGAATGTACGTATTCCCTGATCAATCGATTTGAGCACGGACAATCAAATCGCAATAGCCAACTGTTTAGCCGCGGTCGCTTAGCCTTTCGGATGGGACGTAAAGCCGATGGTCCTCTTGGTACTTCTCGACAGGAGTAGGCTACGTGCCGGTACCAGGCTTTCCCTCCTCCCTTCCTCATTATCATTCATCAATCATCACTCATCAGTCATCAGGCTAAAGAGGGCATTGTGAAATAAGTAAATAGAATCGTAATATCTATATCATAGAACTTAACCTGTTGCTAAGTGAAACTGCGTTTTGTCATTTTGGCAACGATACTAATCACGACGATGAGGTGTTATATGAATATTAAGACTACAATATAACATCCGACATCAGGATTCGAACTTGGAACGCAGCAATGAAGGTGTAAACTTAGCATACGAACTTCCAATCGACCATAGAGTTCTGAATATTAGCTACCGGTAAAAGTTTCGAGATTCAACCACGCCTCCTACCCCCCCCCGGCGACACTGTGTTTTATTATGACACAATACAGACCCTGAAAATGTTGCTTTTTTGAAATCGTGCAGGGTTTCCGATTTTGCTATTTTTTTTTTTTTGTATATTAACAGTCAAGAATAATACAGACCTTGAAATTACTAACGGCTTTATATGTATTTGTTTTGAATGATCACCAGTTCATGTGGAATCAGTAAAATAGTATTTAGTTGTAAAGTAAATTTGAAATGTTGAAGTCTTGTTTGTATAATAAAATAACGTCTTAAATCTATTTTATTATACGTATTATTAGTAATTAGTATATTACAGATAATCACACTGTAGGATAGTCAGCGATCTGGTTACTTTCCGGACAAGTTGCCCAACTTATGGAATATTCAAATCACAACTATACTAATAATATACGCTAAGTACACCCAGATTGTAAATTAATGATGCAATGCATGTTTTGAGGTTAAAATCCCCTGTGTTGGATGTGCTTTCATTGAAACAACCGTAAATCAACATAAGCCCAGCCTAGCTGCTTTACCGGTCCGAGATCACGTGACTTGTTGAAAGAAGCAGCGCGTAGCAAAGAATCCTCCCACTCACTTTTATTTTATTATTATAGCTCCAGTTCATTATGATAGCTACTATTGTATTAATTACCTCTGAACGTATGTATATCTGTACTTTCACTCGCTGTCTCGCGAGCTGGGCTTTCTCCGTGCGTTATGGTGTTACGTCCAGTGGTGTAACAATGAGGGGCGATCAAGCCGAACCGTGACGCCTTAGAATGTGGTAAAAAGTGGAAAACACAGAATACGAGATCAGAGGGACGAGTGATGCAATAGCTGGAGCTGATCAAACGCGTTCAAGGCAGGAGACAAAGGGGTATTTCATGTATTTTCTTTGTGTAACTCCTAACGCTAATATTACGGGTAAATTAAAGAGTTAATTTTAAAATTGTCTAGAACACGGTTCATGTTTTCCATCGCGATCGTCTTCTTCAAGATAAAAATGGAAAATCGAGGTTCAATTCAATTCAATTCAATTTTATTCAATTACCACATTATTACAATCAATATGAATTACAATACATTTGTTTTTTCGTTGATCAGTACCTACTGACAGAAGTTAGTCTTGTGAGTCAGTAGGTATACTATCAGGTGTGTGGAGGACTGAATAAAATAATATATTTAACTAAGTATTAACTTAAAAACTAGACTATAACTATGCATTTAATTTAAATTTATAAATAACTAGTAAGATTTTGTGGGTTGACGAGACGATATTGAGGACTATGATTAATTCCTTAATATTTTAATTGATGCACTTTCAGTTTTTATTGCTTTCAATTTTACATTTAATAGCTATGACGATCTTTCATGTATAAATGCACCTTGATAAGACTTGAGAGCTAACTTTGCAAGTCTTCTTCTATCACTGTATTCATTTCCTATTTCCTATGGCATCCATTGAAACGTTCCTTCACTCATATTATTGAAAATACAGAAAGAAATTCGTTCAGGCCGAGCCGCTCGTACGTCAACATAAAAACATGACTACTTTTTTTCTTGAAGATGGGGAATAAGAATTAAGAATACAATTGGATCAGTTTTAAAATAGTCTACACATATAATGAATTAAAAACCCAGCCTAATAGTGTTGTTTAAACATATTAAATTGGCGATTTATAGAACAAGTCAAGCCAACCCTGGCACAGCACAGGAAGTGTGGCGAGGAGACCCGCCAACTTCGCAATACACTCCGAGCGCTGTGCTATGCGTGCATTGCACCACGAGCGTGCGTGCTGTTAGTATTATTGAGAATGTTAGTAGTATTAGTGATGTAAAATTCCTCATTTCCTTCCTCAACTTTCATATGCCTCTTCTGGTATTTACATTTAATTCAAATATTTAATTCCCGTTTTCTAGGATTCATTCAGGAAAATTACATAAACGCTGTTGTGAGTTTGTTATTCTGCTACCAATCGAGTTTGGCAAGAAGACTTCACCAGAAATACTAATGAAATGATTTGTGGCTACAAACCGTCATTAGTTATAGCCACACAGGGGAATGTGCGTAAAATGTCCTCGAAACTATACCATTCAAACATATTAGAGTTACAACTAATTTCAAAAGGCGAAACCATTCCATAACTTGGCAGCACGACAAAAATACGTACGGTTGAGTTTTTCTCCACGCATCAACTTGAGAATACCTTCATAAATATAAACAGAACTGTAACTCTTCCGAGCTATTTTATAAATTAATATCTCCTGATCGTATGCCTATGCAACAGTCTTTTCTTGGGCGATCTTCGTTCTTATGTTTGTCAACCAGTACTTCTACAAAATTTATAACTGCTAAAAAAGATAATTATAATAACACCTCTAATAACAATTATTAATTATTATTAGTGAATTTGAATTATTGTTATTTTCTAAATAAGTAATTTGTAATTATTTACAAAGATTAATTATGACGATTCTTGTTGCGTAACGTCTCTGTTATTGCAACCAGATATTCGAGGCGATGAGGGGTGATAGATGAAGAGGAGGAACAGTTACAAAAAAAACGTGTCTCATGCGGGATTTGAACCCACGTCCCTAAGTGCCGTGCCGTACGCTTAGGACCTGAGCCCCAACCGCATGAGTCACCGCTACAATATACTCTCAAAGAAATGAAGAACACCATCGGAAGACATATTTGGGGCTTTTGGGACACCCTGATGAATCTTTGATAGATTAGCATATTATTACCATTATTATTATTATTATTATTATTATTATTATTTTTATTATTATTATTATTATTATTATTATTATTATTATTATTATTATTATTATTATTATTATTATTATTACTATTATTATTATTATTATTATTATTATTATTATTATTATTATTATTATTATTATTATTATTATTATTATTATTATTATTATTATTATTATTATTATTATTATTATTATTATTATTATTATTATTATTATTATTATTATTATTATTATTATTATTATTAGGTATTATTACGATAAATTGAAGTATAGTAGGTATAGCAGTACATACAACATAATATTTCCTGTTACTAGCAATTAGTTGTAGTAATGGACAATGGTATAGAAGTAGTTCCTAGATAGTAGTTTCAACTTAATGTTAGTAATTATAGTTTTATAATAATAATAATAATAATTCTTTATTTAGCCAAATGCTAATGTAATACATAATGTACATATACAACTCATATGGTAAATTTGATTTTAACAAATTCTGTCATGTTCTTTACACTTGCTTGCTGAACATTAATATCATTAAGATATTTTACAAATTCATTATAGAGCTTAAAACCATTAAAAGTCAACGTTCTTTGCGTAGAAGTTTTACAAACCTTTTTAACATTAATATTTTTGGAAAAACGGGTGTCATGAAAATGAATTTCTTGATTTAACTTTAACAATTCCTTTAAATATGGTGGACCAATATCATTTAAAATATTGTTAATCAATTTTAAAACCTTTAAAGCATATTTTTGTCTTACACTTAAAATGTTAACAACTCGTAACATATCATTAATATGGGTACGTTTATGGCATCTTAGTACAGCTCTCATAGCTTTATTTTGAGCACGTTGAAGGATTTGCATATCTTTGTCATCAATATTAAATAAAATGGACCCACAATACTCAAATTCGGGCATTACGATTGCATTATATAACAGTCTCCTAGTCCAAGGTGAGAGAAATCCTCCAACGCGATACAATAATCCCACTCTTTTATTTATCTTATTTGTCATTGCCATCACGTGGTTACTAAAATGTAAATGTTCATTAATCAAAAAACCTAAATATTTTATTTCTTTAACTACCTCAATGTCTTCGCCATTAATACTGAGAGAGAACACACTTTCACTCAACAATTTATCTTTTCTTTCAGGTGATGACGTTACTAATAAACTTTTCGTCTTTTTAACATTCAATTTAAGCTTATTATGTTTAAACCAATCATTTATTTTATCCAAAGCGTCATTCAGTTTCTCACAAACTTCCTTAATGCTGTACCCACTAACAGAGATCATACTATCATCAGCAAAGAGATTGAGCACTACACCATTAACATTTATATTTACATGAGCATCATTGATAAAAATTAAAAACAGCAAAGGTCCTAACACTGACCCTTGCGGAACACCATAGTCATTAACACATTCAGTAGATTTTTCATTATTAAAAATGGTAAATTGTTTACGACTACAAAGGTAACTCCTGAACCAGTTATATACGTTCCCATCCAGGCCACAAGTTTTCAGTTTTTTTAATAACAACTGACGATCAATAGTTTCAAAGGCCCTTTTTATATCAATAAAAACGGCCGCAATACATTTACCTTTATCTAAGTCATATTTCCAGTTGTTAAGTAACAATTGAAGAGATGTTTCACACGAATGCCCTGGACGGAACCCGGACTGCAGTTTATAAAACAAATTATTACAATTAAAAAATTCAAGTACTTGGGCATGAACTACCAACTCTAAAACTTTCTCATAAATAGGCAACATATTTATTGGCCTGTACTCAGTAGCATTGTTTGTTCTTGACACTTTTTGTATAGGTATAACACAAGACGTTTTCCATTCACTAGGAAATTTTCCTGTCTTTAGCGACAAATTTATTACATTAAGCAATGGATAGCCACATATATTAAACGACTTCTTCAGTAACTTCAATGTTATACCATTATCTATTGAGCTTGTATTTTTTAAAGAAAACACAATTTTGCGTAAAACCTTAATATTAATCGCTTTAAAATTTGTAAAACTTCCATGAGTACCAGTATAATTATCATTACTAACATGAACGTTATCACCCTGAGATTCATTAGTCTCATCCACAATCTCCCGAACACTTTCAATAAAATATTTATTAAAATTGTTGGCTAAATTTTCGTCATTTTTAAAACATGGAAAATGTATTTGACCGCTTTTGTCTGCAACTTGCTTTGGACGCACAATTTGTTTTAAAGTTTTCCATAGTTTATTTGGGTTATGCTTATTTTCGTCAATATTTTGATTATACCACTTGCGTTTCTCAATGCGAAGTGCATTCAAATAAGCATTCCGATTTATTTTATACTGCTTCCAATCATTACTCTCATTCGTTAATTGCGCTTTTTTATAACTATCATTTCTGGATTTCTGTAGTAATAAAATTTCATCAGTAAACCAAGGACATGTCTTTGACCTATTTCCTACTTTACATTGCTCTACAGGTACAACATTGTCTACACACAATAATAGGTTACTGACGTATTTATTCGCCACTATGTCAACATCTGAGCTATCATAACTCCACGTACACTCAATGAGTTTCTTGTTAATGTTATCATAGTCGCTTTCATTCATGTGTCGTCTCCTGTTTATCACAACATCTTCAGTCAGCCTCTCCCTATTACCTAACATGCTGCTAGCCTCCTCGGTGGTGCACAAGGTAAAGGTCACAAGAGCATGATCGGTGACCTTAGGAGTAGTTAGAACTTTGGCATCCGCCAAATCAATAATATTTGTGAGAACTAGATCAATTTTTGTGTTACTGTACTCTGTTGTTCTCGTTTTGTCATTTACTATTTGCCTCAGACCACAGTATTGTAGTATACTAAGGAGCCTATTTGAATATGTAGTCGACTGATCAACATCAATGTTAAAATCACCTACTATTATCACATTTTTATTAAGTAACCAAGACTCCAAACTATCTTCAAAGAAGTCTAGGAACACATTGTTAGGTGCATTCGGCGAGTGGTACAGTGTATACAAATAGATTGATTTCTTAGTAGATATTTCTACCTTTAAACCTAGTAACCACACATTCTTTTCAATTGTACACTGTTCAACCCTACTATATTTTAAACCCTTTCTCACATAAACAATAACACCACCTGTATGCCTACTCTGCGCTTCAGTGATTTCTACATTGAACCCTGGAATTTCCAGCTCGTGGACTTCAACTTATAGTTGTAGTAATGATACAACCGAAGTAGCTAAGTATAGTAGTACTTACTTATTAGGGTTTTAGCTTTCGGTATCAATAATATTTTGATATTAGCCTACTATTATTATTAATTCTTTTCCTGACTCTTGTTCGGTATTTTGATTTCTGATCATAATGAAGCAACTCAGCCGGATATTACGTAAAGCTTCTAAACTTCTCCAGTGCGCACGCCGCACGCCTGAGAGCCCTCGCATTCGTGTTTAGAGTAACAAGTGCAATGTTAACAGCGTTTCTAAAACTTAATCTCACTTATTAAAATATGAAATGTAGTTTGAAGGTTTGGGATTTGAAAACTGGAAGCGTGTCATTTTTCTCCTCGGAATATTCGTTTAATCACTTTTCTTTCCAGTTGTTGAAACACAGTGTGTCAACAAGTCTCTAAATATAACATAACCTCATTTTCAGGTTTTAAGTGATCTCTAGTGTTTCTGATGTTTTCTGACTTACGAATAGAAAGGAACTATAAATACCAAATGTAATGAAAACCGGGTCTTACACGAACACTTTTTTTATGGTCATACCCGCACTAATACACACTAATATACACCTCACAGCATCTTTTTAACACTTCACTGAGGGTAGGAGAGAAAATGCTTATATAAACAATACAATGAGTTGTAAATAACGTACAGTTATCACGAGGACAAGTACATCAGGAATAACAATTGCATTCTGTTATTAATTCTTAAGATAATTTATGTATAAGATGACGTGACAATAAACATTTTTCCGAGTAAAATAAACGTAAAGCAAAATAAATACAAAATAAATATTTTAACACTTTCGTGCATGAACGTTTTGTCTATTTGGAACTAGTCTTGATTCGTGAAAAATAAAAACAAATCTTGGCAAAAAAAAATGTTGTAAATTAATAGCGTATCGTATGTATATGTACTATATACGCAAACCTGATTCAGATTACAACAGATTGCAACCTGGCCTGGTTGCCAGGGTGGTCAACTGGTCATGTTGCAACACGTGATCTAAAAAATTCTTAGATCAGGTTTGCGTAAACACCCTTAGCTGTTCTAGCTGTTTTGATAATACATTTTACCTACCCTGTCCTTCTCAACTGTTTTATACAAAAATCACGTTTGACATTTTATATCTATGGATCTAATTGCGGATTATTCCTATTTGTAAGACCTCTTACAATCTGAAAGATGTCAGAGTAATACTAATTGGTCTTATGATAGGTGCTAGGGGTACAATCCCCGGGTTTTTCGAGACAGTCATCTTGAAAATCATCCCAGTTGACTTCAAGCCTCAGTGAAGAAATAGTTCTATGCGTGTTACGCTGGTCTATATATTTATTTTTAGGCACCATTTATACTCGTAATTTTGTTTTGTTTTGATATGTTTTATTCAGTGTAATTTAAATTAATTTGTTATTTCGATTTTCGTTTTTATATATTGTGTGTTATTTTGTGTCAAGTGGCAACAACTTTGGTTGCAGAGACCAATAAAGGTTTTCATCAATTGCGACTATTTTTTTATTAATAATTGGGACAACGTAATTAAACACACAAGCAGAAGTTTCTTACTTCAGTTTTTCAATTTTTCATTGCGATGCTGTTTTATTTTACTATCATACTAATTGTAGTCTGTACTATATCTTTTATAATTCTAGTTACTGATGGTCACTTTATTGGTCCGATAACCTTTGTACTAAAGTTCTCTCCTAAAACGCGGAAATTTAAAATATTAGGCCTTTGTATACAAAAAATGTTTGCAGTCATAAAAAAAGTAACATCACACAGGAGCAGAAATCACGATCCAATGATTGCTCCCTTACCCAGGTCTACCATATATGTCACCAAGATCACAGCTAAGTAGAAGAATATTTATGTGTAAAAAAAAAGGGGGGGGGACATCTGACATGCACGAATGTTAGGCGAGGCTTGAACGATGAATTACCGAAGCACAGTCAGACTTTGTCTAGTGTTATTTGATCATGAGCAAAATTAGCCTGCGTCTGGCAATTAATGCAATGATAGATTGGTAATTGTTTCTGTAGTTCATCAGCAATGATTTCTAGATAGTTCTTTGCCTGAAGTTACCCTATAATGACTGAAACTGACTGAGAAAGTATGATCCGAATCAACAACACATAAATTAATGGTAATAAACTAATCTATCATACGTTGCATTTCCCCCATTACAGTACAAAGTATAACGGTTGCTCTCTAGTACAATAGAAAATCATCCATATAAAAACATTAATTCCTGTAATCTTAGCGTAGAATCTCGCACAGCACGACTGCCTCACATAATTGTCTGGATCGAATAATTTCTTTTAGCATGTTTGTACTGTAAAATAAGTACCGGTTCTCGCCAATTGCTCTGTACGGAGATTGACTTAGAAGTAGATTATAAATACCAAACAAGTGTTTTTTTATTAGAGAGAGGTAACAGGAAATACATAAAATAATGAATATGTTATTACGAATAATTAATGTTGTTCATTAGGTAATAGTAATCTTCTCCATTGTGAAACTTTATGAAGCTAATGCATTTTGTTTCAGAAAATTAAGGATTGCATGGCCTTGGCTCATTAATGTCACTACGAACTAATGTATTTGCTAATGTTGAGTATTCGGTAAAAACATGGGTGTTTTTGGGTACATGCAATCAATGAATGTTGTTTATTTTTCTATCAGTTGAACATTTTAATTTTGATTGAAAATTGTGTGCATTGGTACAGTTGACTCATTCGTCACGATAATTATAGTAAAGAATATAATAGTCCGTGAAACATGATGACAGTAAGTAGTCGCCTGTTTGGGTGGAACACGGAACAGCGGTTCCATACACTACTCAGTGAATAAATTCGTTGTTGATTTTATTGTGGCAATGGAGTCCAGCTGAAAATAAGAAGCATATGCTGAAATATAACTAATCAAAATTTGTCAACGAAGACCTACATAATATTTAGCATATTCTCCACAAATAAAAGATAGTATACGAGCCAGTGGATTGTATATGCCAGACCTATACATTTTGATAAAATGCCAATCAAGAAAAGTAGACCAATTACTGTGGCATACTTCCGTTTTATTTTATTGCAAAGATAATCAAAGCTCTCTTCTAAAACAAAAGGACTTGAATGTTCGCAGCTGGTCTAACTGGTTCGCTTTGTTGTGCATCAACTGTTGGGTGGTGATTTGGATCGGTGGAGAAACCAATGAAATATGGTCAAACTTGTGCCGTCTTTTGGATGAAAAGAAGGCACCGGTAGTGTGATGAAAACAGTTCTCATTATTGACAAACATTGCAATTCCTCCTAGCACAAATAGGCGTCGTTTAGACCTATGAAACAGAAAAACATGCGGGAGACTGCAGGTTCAATTCTCTCCATCCGCAGTTCTCACTGAATGTTTTCTCTAGATTTTCTCCGTCATACGGTAAATGGTGATATTTACTATTTAGACTACCCTAATTGTCTACCAAAGATTTTAAACACCCACTCTATAATCTTTGAGGCTATATAGGACAATATTATCTCTACGGTAGCTTTCCATATAGGAATATATGTGCCTGATTAGGAGAATAACAACAATAACAATAATAATATTGAAAAGTTATATTGGTTTGACGAGGCACTTAACAACTAGGTCAGATTATAGCGCTACCCGAATCAGATCATCACACATCGCTGTAGCCGTCATAAGGGGAATCCAGTTAGCGGGGTTTTTAGCGGGTCAGGGGGGTTTGTGGGTACTCAGGTCGTAAAGAGGGCCAGCAAGTATGTAAAAATAGTAAGAGGTAATTAGGTAAAGAAGAAAAATTATGAAAGACGTATGAGATGAATAAAGAAATTACGAAATCCCTCTTTACCGGCACCGGTCACCTCGAGGAGGGACCCACTTTGTGCACGTAGAGCATTGGGTGCCAACATTTGGTGGGGGGGGGGGGGGGGGGAGAGAATGGAACAATTTGCACTAGTGGATGTAATTATCTGTTGCAATAAAAAGCTGTCTACACGTTACCTCAATGCCATTTCTCATACTGTGAAAACTGTCCGAACTGAACTGAACATATGTTTGACAGTTTGAGTAGGCCTATATAAAGCACTATACAGGCACATTATATACTCAAAGCATGCACTCTTTGATTCCGAGTCTGAAGAATAAATATGGTTTGAATACCAATAATATTGTACATAGAAAACCATATACACGCAAACGCTGAGGACATAATTTACACTTGAATGCAAAACTACAATGTGGCGTCGTGCTATATTTCCAGCTCATAAGAGTATGACATCAACATTGGTGAGAAACCTTGTATTAGTGGGTCGCTCATACAGACGCGTGAAAATATGGCGTATGTTAAAACAGGGGAGTGGGGTAATCAACCTCTTAATCTGGCCATGTATATCACTGTTGCATAATTAATTCGAGCGCATTCCAAAGCCCGACTGCCTTCGCTCATTCAGACATAACAGTCAGCATGCATGATGTTTCCTTTGTTAAAATGGCTGACAAATTTATTCCCCATGATCGGTGTCAGATTTATTTAGAATAGATTAAAATTTTGATATGTGTACACTTTGAATTTTGATTGGCGGTGAATTGTGAGTTGTAAGACATCTGCATGTGACCACGTGACGAGAATAATCACACAAGACGGTGTGACGTCACCCGGGCACTGTCTTTAGAAATGTACTGTCTTTGTCGAAAACATTCTCTGCTCATTATTTCTGCTTCAGTATCGTTCAAATAAGCATGTAATTAGGGGCTATCGGCAGAAGTTGATAATATAGTAATTTAGATGATAAGAATAGAACGTTTCGAATGATAAGTTCGAAAAATAAGACATTGACATTATTCTGAGTCGTACGAAGACTTCATACAATCAGGAATATTTGCTAGTTGCGTCGTCAAACGATTAGAAAAGGTATTTTTGTGGATTACTTTGCTATGTCGTTGAACTTTGTTGTCATGTCTAAATAACTGTGATGCAATATCTAACAAGCGTGGTATTTGTATATTGTAAAAACATACACACGTGAAACGGGGTTTCACATAAAAAATGAGATATACTTACACTGTCTTGAAAAAAGGCATTCTATCTATACATTCGTAGAGCAATAAGTATATTTTCTTATTTGACTTACTTTTACCCACTTGTTACTTAAATTACAGCTTTGCTGCCACCAGTACAAAGTCATCAATTATTCCAAATTTAGTCTGTGATTTTGTGTTTGTAATTTCAAAATTTTCACTGGTCTCGTAGATATGTTGAAGGAGTATACCTCCTCTGTATACCAATGTTTACGAAGGCCACGAAAAGCAGTGAAGCATATATTAGTGCACAGAAACACATTGTTTACTCACTCGATAAAGCTAAAAATTGTACTTATGATGACGGGAAATTACAACATCCCTAAATAGCCTGGTAGAGCATTTTCGTGGCACTGAATCAAGTGCAACATTTTCATATCAATCGAGTTATCGTAGTTATTTATTTTGTTACTAATATAAAATTACTACGTGCTTTTAAACAAGCACAATTGTTCATAGCAATTCAATATCTCACCAATTTAAAAAAGATGCATGCAAATTCAAAGAAAACTAAACATAATCCAACGTACGTATGTCGCTCTCTCTGGCCAGTCCATATCGTGCATTCTACTACCGGACTTAATACATGTTCTACGAAAATATATTCTTACAGAGGTTATGGATTTACTTGATTGTTATGATTTAATGCGATATTTTTACTCTTTTGTTTGTTTGATTGCCTGGGGTAAGAACTCTGCTACTCATTTATGGCCATGGAAATATTAGATGTATACTTTTATCTTTTGTGTTGTTCATTTTCTATTGTAATTTTGTAAAGTGCTGAAATATTTTCTCAGTAGAAGGCCCTAATATCTTGGTTTAATTTACTAAAGAATAATTTTTACTGTTATTTTATATCATGCTATTCACTAAAATGTATTCTCATTGACCATTGTTTTATACATCTATACTCACACATACGCATTATGCTTTGTAGATTTCTTATCGTGGATTGTCTAGCGTAAAACTTGTGGCTACAATATGAATATTCGCGATGATAAAAATAAAGTTTGATAGAAAAATACATTTCATATTTTTCGCGGCCCAATATTTTAACATTTTCTTGGCGTTACCAGCCAAACTGTGTGGGTTACGCTTGAAAGAATAATACAAAAAAACTGTTAAAAACTAACAATATCACACTATCACACGATGATTGTCAAGAAAAGATTAAACTGCGAAAATATTGAATCTTCGATATTCGGACTCAAAACACGGTTAGCCGCCCTCGCCGTCTTGCACCTCCCTCCCCCCCCCCCCCCCCCACGCCCCTCATAGTTTCTCAGTACCTTACGGTCTCGTTTTCCCTTTTTAACATGATGCACACAGTATAAACGCACAACACAATGACAGCATAATTTAACAACATACACAATTCATCACAGGAGGTTACATTTTTATGGTGAAGAGAGTCCCATATTAAATTTACAAAAGTACAGAAGCGCACTGGGACTGCTTCTTTATACTTTCCGTTTGTCTAACCTAGAGAAAATCCGCGCACAATTCGGACTGAGCGTGTGAGAATGCATAATTTATAATGTAAACAATTATCCCGGATACCATTTATACTGTCTGTAATTAGGAATCCCCATTCCACATTTCCTTTGAGCTAATGAAAAGTAACAATAAACACAAAGTAAACTTCTAAATTTCCGGAATCATAGTTGTTTCACCTTCAATTTAAAATTATCTGGGAAATATAATTAGTTTTCAGCTGACAAAGAAATGTTTCTTGTATTGTTAGTAGCTGGTATGAGTCGGTTTCCCTCCCCTCCTACCCCGCCGCCGCCTCTCCCACACATGCTCTCCCGCCCATGAAAGCAAAGAGTTATGAGTCGCCACCGCCTTCGTCAGTCTTGATTCGGATTGAGAACGATTCACACATGTTCCGATTAATCGCTCTCGAGAGCCGCCGCGTGTTCATAATCGGTTAGCTTTGTCAACACTATCAAGACAAGGTGTCAACAACGCAAAGGACGTGCAGTGATACTTCGATCAGTGAGCAGTTCCAATACACAATTATTTGTGTGATTGTTCAGACAACAATAAGTAGTATGCACGTTTTCTTGTGAACGGGCTGGGCTAACAAGTTAGAATCAGTGATGATGTCATATTCTTTAGACGTTAAAATACAGTGTTTGAAAAGTTTTAACGAATCCGGCTGAGTTGGTGTATGCGAGTGACGCGTAAAACATTCAACAACTATTGAATTAGTTTGAAACAGAGATGGATTTTGTCAACTATTAATTTGACAAAGTTTGGAGTGCTGATTTTTTTGGAATTGATATCACTAATCAGGTAAGTGATCTTTATATGAATTAAATTAATATTTACAATAATTGTTGTTTCAAATCAGTCTGAAAATGTAACTGTTCAAAAATTATTGCTTTGGATAGCAAACAATGAATCAACAATGAAATTTTCGTATTTCGTAATTTAAGAGATCATGTATAAATAAATCACACAATTTTGGGCAAACTAGTCCCCCCCCCCCCCTCCCTCCCCCCCCCCCCTTCTTGTCAAAGTTAGTAAAAGTTGTGACACCACTTACCCCCCCCCCCCTTGAATGATGTCACAACAATTAAAAGCGCCCTCTCCCGTCCCACACACTAAAAAAAAAACAGTAATGAAAAGCACGAAATTCATTTACTAAAATATGTCAAAATGCAATGGAAGTGTGCATATGCACACAAGGTTAGCCGCCCCTCCCCCTTTCACACATTGTTATAATTGTTGACCCCCCTTCGCCCTAAATGACGGACGTCATTCAATGACTTCATTTATGGGTACAAAGTTATTTTATTTATTTGGAAAAATTGAAAAAAATACCAAACCAATGTGTAAAAAAGTGTACATAATTATTTAGTTTAAATAAGAATGGCCGGGGAAAATATGAAAGATTCTAACAATGACAAATTATCTAATAATTTAATACCTCTAATCAGGTAATATATGTAGACGAAAGCTATATATTTTGAAATGTATTGTTGCCTGTTGCCGTTGGTTTGATTTAAAATAAGCGTAGAATAGTAACAGTCTGTATGATTTAATTTTAACTATTCCTTACCATTCAACTTCAACAATGTAATTGGTATTATTAATATTTTTAATCAGGTAAGTATGCACACCTATTAACTATAGGCCTATTGAACTCAAAATGTATTATTTAATTGAATGATATTTCTTTGAATAAAAAAGGTAATGCATTTTTAAAATACCTAATATAATAATAATAATGAACTCTTTGAATAAACTTAATCATATGAGTTAGCTACGTATTTCTAGAATTGATTAGGAGGTCAAAACCTGTCTAGCGGGTACCGGGTACCCGTACAAATAAAGTAGGTTGTAGGTCGTAGGATCACGTTCCACTGCTTACAGCACAGCACAGCACACACCAATATTGTCGCGCGGCCCTAATTAGGCAGAAGATGCCTGGCGAGATATGAACCGCAAGTAGGCCTTGCATGGCCACGACGCCGGCGTCGTCGTTACGGCAAAAACTAACACGTTTTGTTTGATTCTCTCAAATATTACATTTTAACATTCTCACGAAGAACTTTTGGCGTTCTTGGTGGCTCATGTGGTTCGGGCGTAAGTCCCCAACGTAGCCTATGTCCGCAAAAGACATGGGTTGGAGCCCCACATAAGATAAAATGTTTGTTTTTGTAATTGCGATTCATGTTCATGTATACCACCGAAGAATGATACACGTTATTTCTCTTGGCTAAAATGAGAACGCAAATTGTTGTCAATGTACCGCGAAGTGGATTAATGAAAATAGTCCTCTTGGGTAAACAAAAGCTCAAAATAATTTCATAGGATATTGGAAAATAATACGAATATACGAGTCAAATAATGAGATCGTAAAGCTGACGATAAAAAATAAATAATAAAAATATGTCTCATTGTCTTACCTCTGAACTTATCTAATGTGTAAAAAAATATTAACAACAAATATTACACATAGCAGTAATGACTTGAAGAATCAAATTTCGTTTCCCACTGATTGTATCACCCGTTTCACCCGCCAAAATGTCGAATCGAATTCTCGGGCCATGTACCGTAAAGCCACCGAACTGCCTGGGCCATCCTTATTTTCATTGCCATTCGTCGGTCCGCTCGCGTTTGTGGTATAGACTAGAGTAAAGTATGTTTTGTGATTTTAAAAAAGTACTTATACTTGTAGTCGAGTTTGCCAATGACCTGATTTCGATTGATACATTCTGAGGAGATAAGAGAGCGGAAGTGAACTTCGAACTTCTGGCTTTAATTGCAAGAGATAAGAGAGTATGGTTGACATTTCGAATCATTCATTCAGTGAGTCCAACAGCAGGCCTAATTTAAATTAGTAATGTATATTAAATGCTTAATTGCAATAGATTATTCAAGCTTATAAGTCTGCGATGATTTTCGACATCACTTCTTGAAGCGAATGAAGATCTTACAAATTTAGACCCTCACCATAAAATCAAAAAACATACCTAATGTCGCAGTAAAATTCCTCCCCTCCTTGAATAAGCCTGAATGTTATAGTAACAATGATTATGACGAATGGTGAAAGGCGAGTACAGATTGCAGATATGCAATACGATGGATTCGAACCAACGCCTTTTAGAGACCGCAATTGTGCAAACTATACCTCGTTGCAAGGTCTACTCTTACAATTGCATGCTGGTGTTGTAGTAACCTTGTATAGTGTACGTGCAGACTGCAGATGCCAATCAGAATAACGATTCTCTTACTTGCTGAATCGAAAAAATGCGTGCAAGTAGATACGAATATCCTCGAATGAAATTAATAAAACATACATATTGTCTACTTATACTTACCTACATTATATATTTTGCTCTCTTGTCTTATCAATAAATTTTCTGCCACCATTTCCACTTTTACATAACCATTTCAATATGCACTCAATCCAAGCCCGTAGCAAATATAATAATATCTTTGATCCAAGCATTCGCATTGTGACCGAGAATAACCTAAGAAAAACCCTTCTGTCAAGATTACCGCGTGGCCGGTATCGAACCGGCGACCTCCCGAATTAGAATACCGTGTGTTACCGCTAATTAAGCCACCTCTATCGGTGATTTTCACAATGCCATTTTCCACCATCAAAGAGATTTTATAACCTCGCATTGGCTGCGCCGCGAAACAACAAATGCAACACGTTACCGTATCCACAAATAGTGGACCCAAGGAACAAGTCCTAGGAAGCCGAAGAGGTCATGTGTCAAAACCATTACTCATACCACAGACGCTGCAATGTGGGGAGGGGGACGGGGGACGGGGTGGAGTACCGGAATCCCCGAGGGCCTTGTCTAATAAACATAAAAATTAATTTGAATATCCGAGGTACAAATCTGAGTATTAAGTATGTCGTACTCGTATCCCGGGTGGAGGGGGGGGGGGGGGGGGGGATTACCGGTACGCCACCGGCTGAGACGACGCTACCTCGATATCTTAACCTCACGAGGACTATTGTTAGATTGTGACCTTATTTAGTATTCAGTATTGCTGCTAACACGGTACCAATTACAATTACTGTTTTACATGTAAGGGTCATAGAAGCCAGTGGCGTAGAAAAAACGTAAACAACATTTATAAATTATAGGGCATGGCATGGAACAAACTAGTAATAACAATAATTAATAATGTAATGAGAATTGAAGTCGAGAGTGACTTGTAGACACTTATCTCTATTTCAATTTCAGTTTTAATGGTCGGTCTTTGCTCCCAAAAGATTTGGGCCGTGTGATCAGACGGTCTCTAATGCAGACTGATGATCTATCAACTTTTCAAAATGTCAGATATGATTGGGAAATTGCTGCGTCTCAGTGACTGTGGTAAATTGCCTACGTGAGTGACGGGTATGAGTTATCGTAGAGGTAGGATCTATATGCATTTAATCAAAATCAAATTTAAAATACTTGTAAAGATAACATAGATTTAAAAAAAATTAAGTGGCGTAAAACTTTATTTAAAAATGCATGTACACCATTTCGTAGATGAAGATACTATTACAACCCCTATTATTTATCTATATACTACTTTATATTGTGTATTCCCAGTTGTCGAGACCTGATGAAGGCGTCTGGCTCCCCGAAAAATTTCGTTCTTTGTAGTTTTAATTTTTTAAACTTTTCAAATTTAAAAGATTTAAGTCATTTTGAGTATTTTAGATATCTGACGCCTGTAATTAATATAAATTTTGTCTACCGCGTTTGTGCCATAAATGCGATTAATTCAAGTTTACATCATTTACGAATTCGTTTTGTGTAGGTAAACAACAGTACGAAAGAGGTTAATGTTCTACAAATGGAATAAAGATGTTCCTAAAGCTGAAATGTGCTAATTTTTTTGGCAGTTCCTTGTTGACCAATTTCTGGACGTGGTTTCCACCCGCGCATGAATAGAAAGTCAAACTGTCGACCGTGAGCCTAAACCAGCTGTTGTCGGAACCGCTTTTATATACTAGACATGTTGGCACTTTTTAGGTCGATCGTGGGTGAGAAATACAGGCGGACATTGAATTCACCCAAAGTATTAATCAAATAATCATATAATAGTGGGCATCATTCAGGCACGTAGCAGCCACACACCTCTGTCAACAATTTTAAAACCAATAAATAACTTTTTATCACCCATTCATCATCAGGTCATAAATCGTATACAGAAGTATCACAATGTACAAACATTGAATATTATGTATTTATAAAATGAAAACTCAATACGTTGTGGAAATTAAAACAATGAATTCTGAAAAACATATTAGGCAAAACTAAAACTAAGGAAATTTAAAAAAATCATGCTTTCATCCTTTCATAATCAAAGAGTCGTCCGTTTCACTGCAACGTTGTGAACATAAATTGTTTAGGGAGGAAGCTATGATTTGAGGTTCAAACTCCCAATGTTTCTTTTTTACTACTCACATAAGTGTTAATGTGCGTAGTAAAATATATGTGATTGAAGAACTATTAAAAACATCCGTACTTCGATCATGTGGGATTCGAACACACGTCCCTTGATACCACACTCCACACGTCTCGAACGTGCACCAAATCGTAGAGCCACCACAGTTTGCCCTTTGTTAGTGTTATTTACAGTACACAATACACATGCACTCGACTCCCGAATAATTTATGACAGAGTAATATAATAGTAAACAGAAAGTTGTTCAAGAATGGTGAGTTTTTATCCCTATGTCCTTGAGTTGTTGATTCAACTGTTGCACACACCTCCTCAGTCCTGAGTCATTATCTGCGAGAGAGGTGACGAGGAATGTTTTCAAAAATGCATTCTTGCACAAAATTGACAAAACCAATTAGGTACTGAATGACAATTAACAGAATTGGATGGCGCGTACGGATCTGTAGCCGCCTTCCGTGTTTCCCTTATACTCGCCGACGTAAGTAAATCAAATGTCGGACAGAAAAGGTCCTATTCTAACAACTCTCATGCACTCAGCTATTGATTTGGGCTCAATCAAAGATACAAAGTGGCTCAATCTAATATACGAATCAATAGCAACATACGTTAATGGGAAATAACGGTCGCTAACCATATCGATACAAAAAATTAGTGTATATTGAGCAAATACGTATGCTCACCAACCCTTGATTTAAGACTTGTCACACACCGTTTTAACTTTTTCAAAATTGTTTCGGTCCGAGTTGGGCCTGACTTTAGATACACAGTAAGGGAATGGGATCGGTGTTTCATGTTTTTCAGATGCCATTTTGAGACAGGGACTCCAGACGAAACCACACAGGTACTCTAAATCCCCTGGCCCCCGGGGTCTCGTCGAAAAACCACGTCGCCTCCTAACCCATTTCGAGATTGCTAAAAATCCCATGTTATTAAAATGGGAGAATCATCGAGGGAAACAAACGAATTGATTTGTAAAAAAAATCTGTAAAGTTTTTGTCTTTGCATTCTCCCAAAGAAAATATGCTAATTTTGTATAATCGATAAGGTACATTAATTATCTAATTATGTGCTTCTTGTATAGTGAGATCCATAATGGCGATTTTGGATCTCATCCTCACGCGCTGCGCGTACTTCAGCTAATTTAGTGCTGATGTTCTGTGATTCTACATGAGTAAAGTCATTGTAGAGTCGTTCCTCCGCCGTCTCAACAGCAAGGCCACGCGTGTACTTGTTTTGTTTCCCAAAGCCAAACAATTGAACGCACGGCGTAATACTACACGCATAGTTACAAATAATGGCACATAGTTTCACCATAGTTCCACGTTATTGTATATTTCTATCGTCGTAACCTAGTTTTGAAAACAATATTTTTTACAAACTTAAGTCACAAACTATACTTTTTCTATAGTCATTAAATTAATCTAAAGTTGTGCTACCATCTGTGAAGTAAAAGGACGCTCTTTAAACTATTTTCTTATATTCAATTAAATACAAACAACGAATCAACTGCACAGCATGTTAAAATTCTTTATCATGTATTATATATATTTTTTAATTGCGACAGTAATGAACTTGATTATTCCATCCAACAATACTGAGATTTCAGTCTTATTTTCTCACACATTTTCTCACACACGGTTTTCACACGAGGTTCTCTTCCAATGGCGTTCGAGCATTCAGAGTTCATGACACTGGCACCGTTATAACATAGAATGATGTCGTTGAATAACTCAGCGTAGCAATACCGAGAAAACATCTTCGGTCAATATTTCCACGAACGTTCGACCAAAACGGAAACTGGACTCACGTTATCATCAACATGCGTCAATTAATTAGTCCGCATGAGTAATGACGTCATATATTTTCCTCGATTGCATCTGATGTCACTTTTTGTCGTGACCTGCATCCGACGCGCTTGTCTTGGCCAGGACCGAGACGAGGCACCGTTATGTAAATGTGACGCTGCGGCGGCGGCGGCGCGCTGAGAACAGACCATGGTATGCGTGGAATTTATGATTGCACAGACAATTTAGCACGCGATGTGTTGAGATGCTGTCTGGATGGGTGGAGCTTGTCGTATCGTCAGGAGTACACTACCTTCTGACAGATCATGACTTGCACGCACATCATTTATTTCATTTTTTCCGTTTAGTAATACTGAAGACTTCATGTTTCTTTCGACTTTCAATAAAAAGTGTAAATAAATAGAATGTGTTAATTTGATTTTCACATTGATCATGTCACTCTTCAGTCAGTCACTCGTATCCTAGTTTTCCATAAACTCTTGCTTAGTTTGTTTGTTGTGTATCATCCTGTAGAAAAGATAATAAATAAATAAATAATTAATTGAATAAATAAATAAATGAATTAATCAATCAATGAATCTCATGTACTTCGTTGATTTTGCTCCAAAGTCACTGTATACCGTCTGTATCAAGTATAAATAATATTAATGCTAATAACCGGAGGAGGGATGGATGGAAGGAGGGATGAATACACGACCAACGAACCACATAGATATTTTGATAAATAATTGTTCCGTAGTTACGATACCACATTTCTTGTCATAACAGAGTGAATACTCAAATTGATTTGGTATGATATGTGACTTTAATGAGCATCCTCCGTCTACAAAATAGAAAAGTATCCGTAGTGGTGGAACATATAAAGGTTTCTGGCAGCCGAGCAAGCTACTTACCTTATTGGTCATGTTTTCAGTAGGTGGCAAAAGCATTTTGAAATTTTTCGTAATTATGGCAAAGAAAATAAAACGTTGCATGGGAACCTGCGTTTGCTCTCTGACATAATTATTAATTGAGCCTAACAACGTTTCTTATCTCAGTTGTAAAACTGAAGCAGCGTAATTAAAGTGTACCCATGTTGACGCACTAGTTTAGGTATAGCCGTCTTGTGTAAAGAGAGGAGAGGCCATTGGTAACTGGGTCCAAATTTATATTACCTGGCCATAACTATTATATGTTATAAATTGTGAATGAATACACTATTGTTCGTTAGATAATTTTAACTGGGTTAGACGGACGCCTTTAAGGCTCCTTCGTGTACCGCCTTACCTTAGACCACCCTTTATAATCTTTGCTTAGACCATCACAATTATCTCAAATATGTTATAACCAGAATTGACCTACACGAGACGAAATGATGTAATGCAATGAATTTTAATGAAATTACAATTAACATTGAAACTTACATGAAGTTTTAAGTTTATATTTCAACAACTTTCACGGCACGAATGTCTCCTGACACTGTTGTTCTTACAATGCTTCGCTTTGTTCCTCAAAATCAAACCCGTAAATCCCCCCCCCCCCCCCCCCGTGTTATTCATACTCCTGTGCCCCCATTTTTGGATTTTTTTTTAGCATAATTCGGATTCATTCCTATCAGCTCAGTCTTGCTCCTTTAGTCATCGCTTTGTACCTTCAGCCTCAGGAGTAACTCAATTTTTTAGCATTTTCAAATTAAGCTACTTTACAGTGTTTGAAGTATAGGACAGTGATCGCTGGCTTTTATTTACTCAACTTAGTTCAGCTAGTTGTTAGTGAATAAATCCAGACGTAATTAAGTACGTATGGATGGGTGTGTCAGCATTCGTTGCGTATACCGTAGCTAAAGAAAAAATAACAAAATGTTAACTCAATCATTGAAGAACTCTCTCACACAAATCTACCTTAGGCAATTAGCGTCTTGTCTGTTTAGAAATGGCTCTCACATGGTCCAAGTTTTGTTAAACCACGTGAAGGAAGAATAAAACCAACTCCTCTTTGCTCTTGACAAAATCAACATAAAGCCACGTGTGTAGACTGGTATCTCTCATATGCTAACGCTTTTTAAATCACGTCTTTTACCACGATAGGGAACTTAGGATCTTCTTCGAGAATACTATTCGATTCGTGTTCGAATGTCTGTTTTCTCTTTTCCGCATTGAACGAACTATGATAAATAACTATTTCAGTGTAAAAGTAGAAATATATCCATAACGAATGTCTTGTAAGTAATTGGTTTTAGATCGTGCACTATTTATTTTCGGCAAGGCTGTTTGGTGAATCTGAAATGTTTGGTACAAATCTAGAGTGAAAGCAACTTGTCTATTTTGTTTGTAGTGAGTTGAGAAAAGCATGACGACTTGGGATAGAGCGTGTTATCGTCAACATGGACGCGTTGCTACGTTTTAGTCTAGAAACATCTTCATTTTCTCATACCTCTCTTTATTGAAACAAAAACATGAAACTTTTGGAACACGGGATACCAGCTGAAAACGAGCAATAATGGTATGAATCAGAATCAAGTTCGTGTACTTCGGTAATATGTTCATTGTTCCCAGTAGGTTGTCGGTCCGATGACTGTAAGTTACTAAAATACAGAAAATAATGTCATTTAGAATTAGGCACTGTTTTTATTATTCCATGAATACTACAAGTGATAAATTCAAACAATAATATAGCTGTGTTTTAGCTGTATTTAGCTATAGCTGCGTTTATTTATTTTGCATGTGGTAACTGGTAATATACCTACATACGGTACGAGCGAAGACAAACTTCCCAACTCTAGTTCATAAATATTAACTAGTCAGTTTATCATTACTACTCTAACTAATTGCATCTAATTTCAAATAAAATAAATCACGTTATCTAATTATGCATACTTAATTAAAAACCTATAATTACTATTTGAACCGGGATTTGAAAATAAATCAAATTTGTTGTTAGGAAACATCGCACCGTGAGATTGTCCACTCAACCGAACAATATCCAGTCATGCAAGGTGACCATGGCGGTAGGCGACCCCGGATCTTTCATAAGGGTCCGCTGAACATACCCCCCCCCCCCCACACCCCACACCACACTAAAACCTCACGTCTCCCCACAACAACCTTCAGTCTGGATTAGAACGTCTTATTAGTTATTACATAAAAACAAAGTATAGTCATACTTCATTGAACCAATTCTAACTTGTTTTGTTTAAAACTAGTACCAAGAAATGTACTAATACTAAGTACTAGGTAGTAGCTACAATAACAACGCCAGTATCTGTGGTTCTAGGTACTAAAGTGATATATGTATACAGTATATATGAACGTTATGCGAGCTCATCAAATATAATACCTGGTATGACGAGCATTTGACACTTAATATGTTATACTGATTTGTTCATGTACTAAACAAATATACTAGACTATAGACTATATACTATTATATATTAGTAGACAAATCAGATCATTTCTAGACGCAATACAAATAAACAAATCAGTATTGTGGATTAGCGAGTTATCATTATCTGATTATTCCTATAACGATAAAGGCGTTAAAGTGTAGTTGCAGTAGACAAGTAAATAAATAAACAAACAAACAATTAATATTATTATTTTAATTGAAATTATGAGTGTGCATAAGCGATCATGATATTATACTATACAATGGCACTGCAACAAAATGTGTTATGAGAATTTAACTACAGGTATGGTAGGATCCCCCCCCCCCTCTCCACGTTTATAATAATAATAATAATAATAATAATAATAATAATAATAATGTTATTATTATTATCATTATTATTTATTATTATTTTGTATGAACTAGGCCTACTTTTAAAACCATTAGCACTCTTCGGCTGCCAAGCGCATCGTAGCACTGCAATAACAACGCTAGTTGCAGTGAAGTGCGCCTGCAAGTGGTTGCTACTGTAGGTTACGCGAGAGAGAAAACATACTTAATATTTATTATTAATATTCTGCTGTAAATTGAACAATTTTCTCATAAATTACACTTTCTTGCTGTGAGCGCTCATATCTACCCCTGCCCCTTCATTTTCTCGAACGTAGCGTAAATCTGCAGTTTTCACTTAGAAATGTTGTTGTAGCGCGGGGGGGGGGGGGGGGGGGGAATCCTACCATTCCTGTAGTGAAGTTCTCATACCACATTTTGTTGCTGTGTGTCATTTTATAGTTAAATATCTGATCGCTTGGGTCTCAACACGCATAATTTCGATTTAACTTTGCTACGTAAGTGGAAACATTGTAGTCATCAATGCATTCATCACTCGGTAAAAGTACTTTTTTCAAACACTTTGTTTTTTTAAATGTTAACTTGAGTACGTGTTTAGTGTGTATGCAGTGGCGTATCCAAGGGGGGGAAGGGCGGGGGGACAAACCTCCCCACCCCTTTCGCAATGAAAAATGGAAATTGGATTGGATTGAAAAAAATATATATAAATACAGTATTTTTGTATTAAATACCAAAGACATTAGTTTTTGTTAAAAATACACGAATCGCTCTATAATTCTATTTCTATCTACTACACCTCAGTTCTTGTTGTTCTTTGAAGCTTTTTTCCTAAAACATTATTGAAAATTATTACCAGAAATGTAGTAATTTTAGTTCAGTTGGCCGCTTTTGGTTCCACTCTCTATAATATGAGTTAAAAACCCCCCATTTCAAAATCTTGGATACGCCACTGTGTGTATGGACAAGATGTATAATAATATGTACAGTGCGTTGTGAGTTGTATGTAACGTGTTCTTTTTATTATATATTCTGTATACACACTCGACAACTATGTACCTATCTATACAATAACACAGTGTCATTGTGATACTAAATTTATCTCAAATTATTGTCTTACAAATTTGTAAAAGAGAGTTCTCTCGGATGTGTGTAAGCCTATACTTATGCTTGTCCCTTGGTACAAGAAGAAGCTTATTTGCTTTGCGTTTCGATACAGGTTTGTCTGTAAATTTGTTGCGCCGGCTACAGTATATAGGTGGGTCAACGTAAGGTTATGCGTGATGAATTTATAATTTAAATTGTTGGTATTCCAGTGAAAGATTGAGGATAACACGAAAACTGTGAAGGTATATTGGGCTTTTCGTAGATGAGGACGAGTTCCGGAATTCAGTTGTAACAAAACTAGAGATCGTGGATTTTAATCTTGTCTGTATTCGAGCTGGTCATGTTAGAGTCTAGACAATAGTTTCTCATACCAACGATATTTCCTGATCACGTTGATATTTAGAATTGAAAATTAATACATGGGAATATTGTGTTTCATGATTTGAGGGAGTCGAACCCTACGACTCTACTGTGGCCATGCTCATACTCATGAAACTTATCTCTTTGCCAACGGTATGGAACAGCGACTACTCTTGTAGTTTTAGTGTAAGCTCACTTTCTTTAAAAGATAAATGTGTAAACTTCAATACATGAAATGAAAAGTATGTCAGGTAATGTTCTTATGTTAAAATTAATGATGCTCTAAATAATATTATGATAGATTCTTATTTCTTTGCATAGATAAGGATTATAAGGATTTTAATTAATAACAACAAAACAGCTTAGTTTATTTTATTTACCGTCTAGAAAATGTTACGTTACCCACTTTTCGGTGAATTTTCTCAAACTAATATTATTGATTTCTATCCACGTACCCAATTGGCACCATACCATGTGTTGTTCCAGATAATTAGCCCAATTGAATGCATTTTACTAGCAACAGTTCTGAACAGTTCACTTTAATTTGAATAAATATGCTGTAATTTTGCCTTACATATTTATGTAATTGTATACGACAAAAATTGCTTAAGTGTGTGCTACTAATACTACAACAACTACGAAGTCACCGATCGTCAACAAACAAGGACTCGATACAAATTTCTGAGAACCAAATACCAATTAATAACCTTTTACTAAATTCAATTCTGAATTGCAAATTAGCTGTGCACGCACACCAATTCGTTGGCATTGGTTTTCATCGAGGATCGTCTCATAAAAGAACTAAGTTGCTGAAGGTGGTGATAAAAAATAACTAGACTAGATCAACAGACGCCAAGGGCCTTAGTGCGCACACATTCCATGCAAATAAAATAAATACCTCATCCAACTATCGATTGGTGATGATGATGATCGGTGTTGCTTTGCCTTTAGGCTACGTCTCTCTCTCTATTATTATTGCAATAATACTGTTCGAGA
Organism: Isoperla grammatica; assembly: GCA_945910005.1. Taxonomy (NCBI): domain Eukaryota; kingdom Metazoa; phylum Arthropoda; class Insecta; order Plecoptera; family Perlodidae; genus Isoperla; species Isoperla grammatica. The sequence goes on along the minus strand of OX246737.1, from coordinate 41,125,039 downwards.
TGATGAGGGGTGTTACAAGAAGATGAAGGACAGTTTAAAAAAATACCCATGCCGTATGCGGGATTCAAACCCATGTCCCTATATAGAAGCCATACGCTTAGGACCTACGTACGCCCAAACCACCGCGGACGCCGTGCCATCAATTAGTGTGTTTTGAAGTTGGAGAGTCAAGAAATATTGGCAACGCTAATTATATCTTTTTACGCCCTTTACTTTCCCATTTTTCTTCGGTAGACTCCGCACTGATGTTAGTACTAAATCCGCTCACGGAACCACATTTCACTAGCGAAAACCGCACGGATGCAGATGCATGCGGATTGCGGATGTCTTGCTTACTATAAACAATGCTTCGGAAGTAAAGAACAATGGCAAATAATTTGGTAAGCGAAGACTCTTGACACAGACCTGAACTTGGAAGTGAGCAGGAAAATGTCAAGGTAATATTTAACAGTAAGGAATTGGTATATGAAGCAACTTTGTAAATATTTACCTTATGATGAAGCTAGTCAAAATGATGTTGATATTGGCATCCTGTTATCTGCGCCATATTTGCAAGTTTCTACACTATTATCTTCGTCAGGGCGTCTTATTTCGTTTTTATCTGCCACACACCCAACCTCACTCTTTTTCAAATTTCCAGGAAAATATAACTTTTATTATCTCAGATGGTAACGAGCCCATTTTGCTTCCCAGGTTTAGGCGTTACAGAAAAACAAACTCCGAACAACTCTAATACCTACATAAAAAGCACATCAATTTGATTACTACCTATCCATTACATTGATATTTGACGCCCAGTTCACCATGGTTATTAGTATGGGCGTCACATATGGCATGCCCGTCAGATTATATTGACTTAGCTAATCTATGGTCTCGTACATCAGCGAAACCGAAACGAAACGGAAACTATGGACGTGGTGGACTCAACAAGTGTCATGGCGACCGGTAATAGTTTATGTGCCGTACCTTTTCCCGTTACGTCTAATTATTACCATGTTTATCCCGGCAATAAATAACGGGGCACATAATTGACGAAGAAGCTTACTCAATGTGAAACAGAATCATCGTCAATTTAAAATTTGATGACGAAGCATTTTTCAGTTCTACATCTTAGTTAGCTACAGTTATAAGGACGTGATCTCCCCTCCCCCCTGCCTCCTCCCACCCTTTGTAGTCGGTAGTAATCCGTGTAAAGCTGTTCCCGAATGTTATTACAGCTTATTTTGGTTTGTTTGTTTGTAACATTAAATTAAGGTTACCTTCGTCAAGTTGTGTGTAAGTGTGCTACTTGTTCGTGATAATGTAAAACATCCAGGACAGTTGCAGTGAAGTCAGTCTATGTAGAACACGTTTGGTCTCTTAAGGAATTATTGGAGTAAACACGAACCGAAACGAGAATGTGTTGAGTAAATGAAGAAGAAAGTTTGTTGTGTAACATGTGTGTATGTAAGGTGATAGTGATAGCAACAGGTAATGTGGGCTCACTTGAGTTTTGAACAGCTGATAACATTCTTTCACTCCTATCTGGTATGATTCGTGGAAATAGATCTCTTGAGCAGTGAAAAGTTATCTAAATCAAGAGGCAGCATTTCCTAATCTTTCGACGTAACCTTGGTCGCGAAATTGTCTTGTTGATCGTGCTCGACTCAAATGCGTTTCTTCTTGCGGAAATTAACAATTATTATGTTACATAATTTGAGGGAATCAACGGAGGTTTTATTGTTGTTTCGGAAGTTCATTGTTGTTTTCGCATTTTCTTCATATCTTTAATTTTGGACTATTTGTCTCTAGGAAGTACATGAACAATGGGAGTTTTTTTTTTACACTAAACACTCTCACAATAAAGCGTCGTATGATGATTGGACACTTTTACAATTCCTTCCGCCTGTTGCATGTGCTTCACTCATAATACTTGCTTATATTTTAACCTCAGTTCTTTAGTATTGGAAATCCACCAATATATAGTTTGACACTCATATTTTTGCCAATCAATTTGCCTGGGGTTTTCAACATGTTTCAATAAATGCTTCCCGCAACCATATTTTTTTATTTCGTGGCATTTCTATTCTAAAGCTGTAAATGGACGTCCATGTTGAGATACTCCAAAGCTGTTTACTAATAAGGCGTCATCCACTGAACTCCTGCCTTATATGAGTCTATTGGATCTCTTATGTGCGCACGCACGTCTACCAAAAACAAGCTATTCTATTAGCACAGGGGTGCCCAACCAGTCGATCGCGATCGACTGGTCGATCGCGACGACTTCTCAAGTAGACTTCTCAAGTAGATCGTGTGTTATTGCCAATATCCTTATAAATTTACATGTTTAGTATAGGAAATCGTTATTTCAATTTCTTTAAATAAATTGTAATCTAGGAGATATATGCACATATATGGCTTTCTTGAAACATCAACCAACAGCACACCCGTGCCTTCCGAGATGAATAAGAATGTTAGTTAAGAAGAAAAGGGTAGAGCTCGGTCCTTCAATAACAATAGTGAAAAGAACCCCCAGCCTAATGTAGTTTCGACAGCTAAACCACCCGCGTCGCCAGTACAGGACGGTTGGCACCAAGCCTTGACCATTCAATCAGTTGTGTGTCTTTCGACTTACAGTGGAGACGTGTAGGCCTATTTCTAAGTTTCAGTGAACGCGTGTTACTTTGTGTTATTTTTAAAATGAGTGCTTCTTCAAGTAAGAAAAGTAAGACTTATCATTTTCATGTCGAGTGGGAAGAAGACTACTTTGTAACTTTAGTGAAAGATAAGTGCGTTTGCTTGATTTGCAACTGTAATATTGCGTGCATGAAAAAACGTAACGTAGAAAGACATTTTAAAACTGTACACGCAGGTTACGAGCATGATTTTCCCGTTAAAAGTGAACTACGGAAACGGAAAATAAGTGAACTTAAATCACGCATGAAAGTTCAACAATCTCTTTTCACAGCTCCTCTAATCAAGTCCAAAGCGGCCAATGTTGCATCATTCCGTGTGTCTCGTGTAATTGCAAAACATAAGAAGCCTTATGAAGATGGCGAGATGATAAAAGAGGCATTTTTAGAAGCAGGGGATTCACTGTTTGACGCTTTTAAAAACAAAGCGGAGATAATGGCATCAATAAAAGATATGCCATTATCACGTAACACTGTAACCAGACGTGTAGAAGTGATGTCGCAAGACGTGCACGATCAGCTGCAGCAGGACTTGAACGATTTTTCACTTTTTTCCCCCTCATTTATAGACAAAGTAAAAGTTTTCAAAATGTAGATCGTGGGCCAATCCACAAATGAAAAGTAGATCATTGTCACTAAAAGGTTGGGCACCCCTGTATTAGCATTTCTGAAAATCGTCATCAACGAAACAACAACAACGTTCCCATGAACAAACACCGCCGAGTAACCTTCTAGCGAGGATTGTATATATTTCTAGCACGCCCACGTAAATCCCCTCACTCCTTTGTTTCCAAGTTACAAGGAAACGTGGATGAGTCATACGGAGACTTGTCTCGATTACGTTGGTGTTGTTACTTTTATTGGACGTTTGCGACAGTTTTATTATAGACTGTAATGTAATAAATGAGCGGCTTTCAATTCGAGATCGGTTGTGTGTGTGGCTCCTGGGATATAGGACGAACATCGTATCAACGTGAATACACGAAACGCTTTACAATGTTGCGATGCGTTTCCAACTGCGGTTCAAACAGGACGTTATCTACCATTTCTTCCAGGTCGTTTCTTATTTATTTTTATTTTATTTCCTGTTTTTATTCTAAAATCTATTGTGGTTCCATCATTTGTTTTTAGAATGCAAATTATAATATGAATATATACCGTAATAATAGTAAAAACAATTTATCATTGTCTAAGATAGATTAGGTATTGCGGGCACTTTCACAAGAATCCCAACAAACTATAAGAACACAAACACACAAAATACTTTTTTATACACAAAACTATATATCTTTTGTCAAGTATGCCACTATCTTAATTTACGCTAGGTGTACTTCCTAGAAAATTAAGTAGGTCTCCATTGATTTTATTATTTCCAACAATAGGTTCAGTTCAGACTATTTTTTGTAATATTATTTCCCATCGTTGTGACTGAAGATCCATCCAAGCAGCCAATAAAAACCGTGTGAATGTAGTGCTCTTACTAGTGCGCCCCTAGTGACACATTGCCGAGGCTTGACACAGTTTCTCTCGCATGCACAGCACCACCCTTGACAGCTGACGTGGAACCACACACAGACGAAACAAAACAAAACAACGTGTGCACGCTACTTCCTTGCTTGGCTTTCCTTTCCGCTCCACCCACCACACACTCAATGTCCCATTGTTCTCTCGAGAATAAGACTCATTATAGACGACGTAAGCTGAGGATCAAAATCAATCCTTAAGAGTTTGGGCAAGTTTTTATAGTACAGACATTCTTTCAAAATAAAGTTAAGATTTTTTAGAACACCGTAAAAAAATATGGTAGCAGTTGAAGATCTCGGTTGAAAACTGGCACCTTGCACAATTTTAGAAGGAGTTTACAAATGATCAAGACCTTCACATATAGCTAGTTTAGCCAAGTCAATGTCAAATTGTAGATATAGGCTTACCCCAAAATGATGTAAAATATAGGCATACTTCAATTAATTGATAATCCAATTAATCAAGAAAATTGACACTGCGTCGGTGTGTGGTGGGGGTTAGAGAGGGGAGGAAGGGGTGACCTTAATGTGTTAATTCAGTATCAGATATAAGTGAACGGAAGTGCAATAATTGTACATACATACACCTGCATTAATTACAAAGATAAGGATAGGAAGAATATTTACATCGACATAATATTACACAATAACCTGTTATTATAAATAACCATTATACTCGTTTGACCTGCAATAACCTGAACATTGTATGATGTTAATATCTAAAGGATTCTTCTTTAGGTTCCCATGGTTTCATTTCTTATAAATACATATCGTTACTGAGACAACTTTCTTGATAAAACAGAAACAGAAATAAATATGTTTGCTGTAGTCGGTGGCCGTGTTCGCTATATTAGGTATTTCATAGCTTTGCCGTTTGGCGCAGTGGCGCTATAATAATTAATGCAGGATACCAATTTAATAATTTTCCTTGATTGAACTTTCCATTAAAAACAAAACAAAACACAAACAATTATTCTATTAACAACAAAAAGGTTTATTTACAGATTCCGATTCGCAATTGACTTATTTGGAAAACACTTTCCATTATTGTTGCAAGTTATTGCTTGGCTGGTCATCTTCTCGTAAAGTGTAAAGTCATGCTAGAGTGCATCAATCACGGACGAGTAGACGCGGTGTTCTGTGTGCAGTCTAGGTGAAGCCGGTGCAGCCTAGGTGTAGCCGGTGCAGCTCAGGGCCAAGCCAGTGCCTCGAAGGGCCATGTTCATTGTCCACTCATTGGTTAACTATTCAATTCGTTGTTATTGACTAGTAATGCGATATTGTTCGTGTATACCTATAACTACAAGAAATTCGTTTTCCATTGGAATATTATCCTGCATCATCGTGAGTGTTCCACACACACAGGGACGGTTAACTTATTTTCTAGTTCCAGACGAAAATAGCCTGATTTGTTTTTACATCTTTGAAAACATTAAGTACAACAAAATCGGGCTCAACTTTTGTGAACATTTTCATTCCGAGTCCAGGTTCAAAAAATGTTCAGGGTTTCTCACATTTTCACTCTGGTGTCTCGTCGGCTCCAAAGTTACCCAACTTACCGATCAACTGGGCCAGGCTTTGCTGGCTTCCCAGCCATGCCACGTCCCCGACATTACTCCGGTTAAGGAAGCGGTGTCGAAAAATGTCTGAAGGATCGAGAAGATAGTGCATATATTTAGTCACAAGGAAGTGTTAATAAACTGCGGGAAAAGTAAAACGATGTATTGTTCATTTCCGTCTTACTTCTGTGTGCAAGCAGCCACTAAACATACATGTACAACCACCCGCCAGGATATATGTTAGTATCTTTGCATACAACTGTCCTGTCCTCAACGACTCAAACGAACGCAAATGAGAGCAATAATAATGATTAAAATTTGCGAGCAACGGTAAAAGTTGATAGATATTGTAAAAAGTTAGGCCGCCACGTCCTCCTACCTCCATATTATGCCAACGTTCCAGGAACCTTGTTTTCCCTATCCTCAGGGCGTCGAACTCCAACCCGCAAGTATTTTAATTTTATTAACACAAATCCTGGCCACGAAAGTATTAGTGTTTTAATTTATATATCCTTTGTACTGAAAACTTGTCGATTTGTTTTTCAAAGAGTATTCAACCAGATGTACGTAGGATTAGTTTTTCAACTTCAATCTAATCAAAATTTATATTCCTTGGCATCAAAGTTGATTTCAATGTAATTATTTTCTTCGTCTGATTAGTTTGATGTCGCTACCGACACCACTAATAAATCACTACATACAAACGTCTGCTAAGTAAAAGATGGCTCCCTATTTTAGTTTACTAATTGGACTAAATTGATGTCCATTGGCCGAATACAATGAAAATACTAGCATTCCTGCATAGCTGACTCGTATGTTTCGGAATGATCCCAAACGACGACAAGAATACGATCAACAGGCACGAAATTACGTATACTTATGTGATGCATTCATAGCCTAAGCCACAGAACAGAACCAAGTTATTTTAACTCTTCGGCATGTGGTGAACCCACAATAGCCTGTCAACACTTAAAACGAGCTTATTTTCACTAATATATCGACATGTGGTGAATGACAATAGCCACGCATCTAAACAAGTGGCTTTCGAAGGAGAACCTCCTAATTCACCAGTTATGGTACCTCATTAAAAGTCCTTGGTATGTTGTAGTACTACTACAAACCAACACACAGACATACGTTATTGTCAAAAAAGAACATGGCGCCGGATCTCTTCGTATCTGAGATGCGCTACTAATTGGTATGCAGGTCAACTGCTACAGAGCATATGTCAGTGAATGCGGAGTGTAGACTGATTTATTATCCGATATCTAAATAATTGCCTTCACAGTCACATACACATATTGCGTTGCGCAATGTGCTCTCTCTCTCTCTCTCTCTCTCTCTCTCTCTCATTCCCTCCCTCCCTCCCCCCACTCCTTGTCGCCCTCTTTGTCGAACTTTTCATTAGTTATTAAACACAAATAATTTAATGCCTTTAGAAGAAAGGGGGGCTCGTGTGAATTTACTTTTACTATCATTTATAGACATTTTTATTTTACCAGCAGTAGATCTGAATAAAATTAGATATTACGTTTTTGTTTTAAATAACATCATATTAACTTGGTGACATTTTTCTGTGCATGCTGCAAGGATGGATACTACGTATACAATATGTTTCGGTGTTTATTTCTATCCTGCAGTTCGTTATGTAGTTTGTTTTTGTGTAGTGTGAGGTGTCAAAATAAATAATGTAAATTAATGACTCAACTGTACATTTGTAAGATTGTACATACTGTTTACAATTATAATTACTATATTAACATTGATCTTAGGCAAAAAGAGTCAGTTAGGGTAAAATAATTTAATTTGACATAACATAGTTGCTAAGGAAATTGATCATATGCAACACACATTATGTTTTCACTTTATGTCTACGATTATATTTCAGTAGGTATATTCAACCGAGGATTCAACATATATGCATCAATGACCCCCAAGGTCTAATTTCTGCATCCTGTCCTGATTCTACTATATATTTTACCTTGTTCAAGAATCATAAATTATAATAATATTATGTCTAAATTTAATTCATCTGAGCAAGGGCGAAGGATACTTGCATGTTCTAATATTGCTCTTCACATGCAGCTCGCGCATTGAATCACTGGAGAAAACGCTTATGACTCAATGCAATGCAAGTGACGTCAGCATACGCGATATGGAAAGCAGAGAAAACTACGTCAGCTGGATTTTGAAAACAGAGTTATTGTTTCCATGTATGCAAAGAAAGTGTTTAGGGCAATTTATAATATAACATATGTCTTTATAGTTTGGTAAGTTATCAATAATGACATCGAACTACAAAATTGACAACTGTTCAGTCCATTGATAAAAAAAAAGGAAGACAGTAGACTTAGATCCGTATGTATGGTCCAGACTGAAGCCTTCCTCAACTCAGTCTCTCCTCAGCCTCGCCCAACCACCAATCATGGATCGGCATTGCTGTGATTGGTGGCTAGGTGAGGTTGAGACGCTGAGAAGAGGATGAGTAGAGGAGGGCTTGACTGTGTATTATTTGGAGAAACAATGTAAGAATTATTGACTTACAGATTTGGATAGGTGAACCACTTCTTTTTTTTCTTTTACAATTTCTAAAACAGAGATAGTTATTATACATTCATATTCTTTGACCGAATTGACAAGAAAAGGGTGGCACCATCGTTATTACTCATCGCCTTTGTTCCAGATGAGATCAGTGTAGGGTTGGGGTCACAAATCACGGAACTCGCTCCGGTAATTATAGTCTTGGCCCCACTAACAAATCAAACGTAGAGGGAGCCACAACTTCTGTTCGTCGTAATATCGCCCATTAGAACAACAACGCTTTTATTACGACGGGCGTGGTTGTGTTGCTACCCATAATTCGTTACGATCCCGATTTTGAAAGCATTACTGATCAGACCGGATAATAATATGTCGAGGAAATGCAGCCTATTCTTTATTGCTATTGTTCTAGAAATAGGTCTGTGGCTCAATGTATTGAAACGCCCCAGCCCACGTTATACTTGACTACGAGTAGTAACAGCAAAACAACACGTGTTTAAGTAGCCGTATAAATATGATTGTTATGTTGAAATGCGTCCAGGTGAGAGCGTAGTTTCCAGTGCAGTTGCACTAAGGAAATGTTTGATGCGACGTGGAAGCTGGGTGCAAACACGTTCATTCTGGTGGGTTTGTTGGATTATTTTGCACCCAGGAAAGAAGTAACAGCTACGTCAATTTGAACATTGTGTAGGAATGTGCCAGAAAAAGTAGAACTGATTGTTTACGGAGGTATAACGGGTTTTGAATAGTTGGCGTGTTTTCTTCTGCGAAATATTTTCCTAGTACAAAAAGGAGGTTAGCTATATTTGTTTGTTAGAATAATATTTTTTTGTGATGTTTCTTATATGTTGAGAGTGTGTGTATCCTTTTGTGTATTCTAAGTTGTGTTAGTATGTAGTTTTAAAACTTTTACTCGCATTATAATTACAATGTACTTGACTAAATTTTCATACATATTGTGTCAGTACTCAGTAAAACGCATTTTGTAGTAATCGTGATCATTCTTTTTCTGTTGAGGTGTAACCTAGTCCTAGTGTGGATGTTTTTTTTTAAATTTTGTTTTGAAATAGCACGCGACTGGATGGTGGATTTCGTCACAATTCGCAGGCAATACATCCTCTAAATGTTAACTGGTTATTTTAATTTCAGACTTTGAAACTAAATAAACGAAATCCATAGTGATATATTGGACTGGTAATAATATTTCATTCCCCAGCGAAGGAGGTTGAGATTTCACGAACTACTAATTTATTGCTGAATAGTAAGTGAATAGTATTTCTTCTCATAAAATACATTCACATTTTAATTCTGTATAGAGATGGTACAGAAATAATAATTTTATTCAACAGTATATTATCGCTTTGATTCTGGAGGCTATTCAATAATTTTGTTTATGACTCTTTACTAAAAAAAAACAACTGTTGCTGTACTAAAGGATGATATTTTGTGTGGTTTATTTGTTCCACGGGTGTATTCATGCTTCAAGTACTTCAGTTCTCGGTTCGTGCTGTGTGTCTTGTTAACTCTTCGAATTGTCTTTCACTAAACTGTGACTTTCGAGATGTCAATGCCAAATCAAAGATGGCGCATAATAAATGTAATTGACCCCCAATGAAAATCACTTCCTTTTACCAGGGAAGACAAACCATAAATACACCGTAAACGTGCAGCATTGTTTTGTATAACCACTCATTACAAGAATAATTGTCTTCCTCATTTGAAGTATTATTCGACTATTTAGCAGCGGAATTAATACTTCCTTTGTGTCTCGTCCAACAAATTTATGAAGGGACTCTAGGATGTTCACTTGATTAAATTCAACCATGTAACATTATAACTGGTTTTCTTTTTTATACACCACAAAAAGAAAATCTTGACGCCTGAGATTGACATGAGAAACTCGAGTTGATAATTATTTGGCGTTTACAAATTAAAACACATTACTTGCAATGTGATGCAGATCTACAAGTCACCCTTACACGATGCTGATTGTGATTGTGTATTAATTGTGGCCAATGAAAGTAACAGTCTCTAGTTAGTCAGTTCCCTGTTCCGCGCTCATCTAGACACAAGTTAAATAATGAAATTGTGTTTTCACTTTTAATAAAATATAACAGCGCTCTCAACTTGCTTTCTGTTGTGTATTTTTAATTAAAACACTCTTAAATTTCCTGTGAAATACTTATTTTTTACATGTTTGAATTCCGTGTTTTTGTTAATTAACTACTTGGTTATTCACTGCAGCGTTGTTCTTTTTGGCGATGTGCGTGTATGTGGCCTTCAATGCGTCCGCGTGTACGGTATAAAAAATGTAACGGAGATATAAAATATACATGCACTGTTACTGTATAAATTATTATCTACAGTAACGACACATGACCATTTACGATAAAAAATTAACAGTAAGTGCAATTTTGTAGATTGATAACTACAATTTCCTCTGTTCTTTTTTAAATGTAAGGCATTTTACAAAATGTTGAATAGCGGTGGTCACGAGGAAGAATGGAAACGTACAAGAGCAAGAGTGGGACTATATGTGTATCATGAGTTAGATAAAATATGTGCTTCTCCATATGTAAAGTATATTGTGTTCAACGCAGGGACTAAACTAAAATATAGTGAAGGTTAGAAGGTTCTCGCTCCTATTGAATAAACTGAAAATTCTAAAATGTGAAACTTTGACATTTTCGTCACCGAAACACAATACAATTTGTATTATTTTTTAATATTGTCTGTTGCCTTGAAAATATCTGGCGTTGCGTTATTCCAAACTTTGGATTTTAAATTGCATTTTCTTACAAAAACAATGTTGAATTCCTGAAAATGTTCTGCTGTCCCTGATCCATATTCGTAATTATGTAGAAGTAGGGAAGGAAGTTCAAACATTAATTAAATCAAAGGTTCAAGCCTGTTTTAATGTCAATCCCAGCTTACTTGAACATAACTTATATGGGAATGAAACCCGCAAATATCCAGCGTTCACTGCTCTTCCGCTGTTCTGCCTTCACAGCTGTTAACTATGGTTATTGACAATGCACTAACCATTCCATACAGTCCTACATTAACTTACCGTTACGTTCATAGTAATTGATGTACGTCGTGATGTGCATCGTATACATTCAAGCTCGGAACCTTTCTGCATATAACGCATCCCGGCATAGGTTTGTGAACCTTTCTGCATAATAGGTTTGACCAACGTGGTCGATTGAAACAGATTATTGTGAAGAGGTTGCATTACCCATTAATCATGGTTTATCAGACTGTCAGCGCCTAATCAAACGTGGTTTATAGCGCGCAAATAGGTTTGTATGGAATATTGGATGAGGGCTATTCTAACAAAGATTATTAATTTATATGGTTTATATTAAGACTCAAAGAGGTTTTTAAGGAACCATGAGCTAGCGATTCTAGTTTTATTATGTGTTTTGTATCAATATAATGCTTATATTTAAAAACACGTAACTGTACCCTCTTATTCCAATTCATAAAACTCACACCTGGAAGGAAAGTGTTTTACTCATTCCAAAATTGAATTAATTTCATTGTGTTGTTATTAATTAAATTGTTCTTATGTTAGTACCAAACTATGTTGCTGAAATAAACGAATATTGGCCTGCTAAGACCATTTATTTTCCCGGAACTAGTTTCCATTGGAATGCCATTTATTACGTTTAGTAGATCTATGCCGGGGGATACTAAATGTTTACACTCAAAGACACACTATTTTATTGAGAACAGGTCAGGATGTTCTGCAAGTGCATTGACATTGATGTTGTGGTGGTTGTGGGCAGTAATGTGCATCCTTCATCTGGCGTGTCCCAACTCCGTAATAGCTGGTCGAATAAGATGTATACAACACTCATATGCTGAGCTGACATAAGATTTCACTTCGCCGATACAACCTGTATCTGAACTTGTACTCGGTCTCACGTTTGGATGTGGTTGTGGGAGTAAAGTACCTCACACAAGGATGCTGATATTGAACTACACCCTATTTTTTACGAGTTGTTTCAGCACAGTTCAAAATTATCATTCTTTTGAAAACGTCGATTTAGTACGACCGATGTATTTTATTTGCATCACGTGTAATTCAATCGCTGACTAAAACGCTCGATTTATGAACGAGTATTGTAGCTTTCTGCTATAAGATATCAAAATTGATGGGACTAGAAAAAATCTGGTTTTATAGGCTTTGTAACGAAGTAACTACCCAAGGAAATAGGCTGGTTCAAGATTATTGTTTGAGGGTAGTTTTCAAAATGCATACGGACAAACTCTCAACACAATTAAAATAATAATAAAATTTCAATACTTTTAAAACAAGGAAGAACAAATTAAGATAAAGCTGTTACTTTGCATCTTTCTATAAATGGAAAGTTCTCCGTGCAGGCTAATACCAATAGTGTTGTGCAACCATATAATTATAATTATTCTTTGTGCCTATATACTCTTCTAAGCTAGTGTAGTCTCATGCAGTCTTGTACAGACGAATCTAGTTCATATGGTGGCTTATACGAGTGTTTAACCTTCAACATAATATATCACAGTGAACCTTACGAGCCCAAAAAAACATCCGGCCCACTGAAACCAAATCAAATCGCAAACGTACACAAAAAGCACGCCATCCATGTATATTTAGTGCCCTAAACTGAAACCTTCTAAGAATAATTACCAGGGGAATACAAAAACGTCCAGACGTCTGCAGCATTATGATCATTTGTAGATTGTCGCAAAAAAACTGTTTCCGTTCCGGAAATTCTTTTCTTCTGCACATTGCTTGTACACAGGCAAATTGTATGCGTGCTTTGTTTTGAAAGCTAGACATATTCAGCAGGGAATGTACCTTGCTTCCTTGATAACTAGTTTTAGCAGCTCAGAATAACAGATGTGTAAAGCGAAGGTACGTCTGCCAAGCGGTATTTTATACTTTTCAAGAAGTTCAGATAGAAATTAGATTTTGTCTGGTGGAGTCTGACCAATATGTTACTACATCCGGTTTCACTACTCCTTCCGGTTCAGACAATCGTGTTAAACAAAAAGGCTTCTTTCATTGTATCTTCGTATAATTAAATGCATAGGTTTTTCTACGCTCGTTGCATAAATATGAGGCAAACATAAAACATTTTATAATGAATGTAAGGTGTAACCAAATGGTTTGGGTTGTGGTGCAACAATGAAAGGGATGTACGATAATATATCCAGCTCTAATTATTTCTGTGTATTAACACCTTGTGCGTGGAACGATTTTCAAATTGCCATATTTCCAATAGTACAGAAACTACGGCAATTGTATAAATACATTTGTTAGGAAACAATCTATGTATTGTGTTTCATTAAACAAATAACGTGTCCATTCACTTGGACACTAAGTATCGAAAGATTACTCGCACACACTGACGATTTTCTCTCTATATTAAACAATAACGAAGTTTAAAAAGACCCACAATCATCATATTCTTGAACTTGGCTCGATAAATGCCTCCCTCCATGATCGTTCAGTGAACGGAACGTGACTGGTGACCGATGACTGATGAGTGACTGGTGACCGATGACTGATGACTGATGACTGATGACATGATTTAGGAGCCGCCACAGCGCTGAGTCATAATCAGTTGTGTAATTATTCTTCGCTCCACTGATCATCAATTCTTGTAACTGCACCAAGTAGAACAACAACTTACTGTGTGACATCATTGCGACTTTCCAATGGCGCTGCAACGTGGTCTCATGGTAAGGAAGGGTCCTCTCAACTGCAAAGGGAACTTGTTGGTATAATCCAATCCAAAAACACTGTTGAGGTATTGGCAGCACAGTTTCAAAAGTCGTGAATGATGCGAAAGACTCTGCTCGCCAAATTGTCTTTCATTTTCATTTAGATAAACGGGGGGGTCAAATGTGAATTACTGTTTAGAAGCTGGTGGTGCTCAAGGTCATCAATATTCTTTTGTAGAAACTGATATGTCTTCTATCAAATGATGTTACAGTTTTCCCTACATAGTGTGGATTTTTATAGATTGTAAACTAGTTTTTTTAACAATAGGGTGTTCTCAGTTGTCCCGGGAAACAAATGTTCTTTGCGTATGTGTTGTATTCTACTCAAAAGCAAACACAATTCTTTAAGACAGTTCCAATTGCACATTTTAAATTTCTTTATAGATATCAAATCAACACTAATTATGATATGAAAGCGCTTACAAGTAAGTTTGTTCGTGAAACGTCAAGAATTGCACAAATGAAAACTCTGAACGAACGTGACATTTGAATAGTCCACCTTATCGTAGAGTAGAAAGTGCGCCATATACATATTTTAAATTAAAAATAACTTTTATCAGTAAGCTTCACGTGTTCTAAAACAATGACACAAGAGTGGCCTCGTTTTCCTTTACTTCGCCCTCGAAAACGAATGTTAGTTGCGCGCAAGGATACATCACGCTTGATTGAACAGCTACGGCGACGTGACTGACATCAGACAGTGGAGTGACCGTCATCTACTCTGCGGATCCAACGATTATGCATGTTGCATTTGTTTTTAAATTGTTTAAAATTGTCACAAATTGAAACAAAATAGGTATTCTTCTAGAATATTTGGGCGCTCTTTCTTATGAATTTTTCTTTGTTCTATTCCAATTATTATTTTAGGTTTTCATATGTTCGTATATGTGTTGTTGGAACACACCTTTTTAATTAAACAAGAATATTTGAAAACGGTAATATTAAAATGTAACAAAGAAACATGAATTCATACGAGCACCAAATTCTCTAGAAGATGGGATATTTTTTACACAAATATGGAAACAAATAGAGGCTTATTAAAGAAACTACACAGTAAATTAACCTAACATAAATATGCATAAGAATGTAAAGAAGAATATAAATACGACTACAATTACAAAAAATACAAAAAAAGATAGTGAGAGTTATATAAAAAATAATTGAGGTTAAAGATAAAATGAGGAAAGTGAGGAGAAAATTGAATAGAAAAGGAAAGAAAAACTGATTGATTAACCGATCCCAACTCGAACGAACATTATGATTGTAAGAAAACAGAGAATGCAATTACTGAATAATTCCCCCGAATGCATGTCTTGTACACTTGACGAGCTAGCGATGGCTTCCATTTGACTCGTCGTGTTTTTGTTACCTTCCTCTAATTAATTGTTTCCCTTGGCGTTAAACGTACGTAGAAAGAAATACATTCACGGGTACTCTACTAGTGATGAGGCAATAGTTCTAGAATTCTCTTGAAGGCCAATGGCAATATAATAGAAATTCCGAGTTAAATATTGTTCCGTTCCATTAGAGTAAACATATTGTGTGTAGGAAGTTGTTTTTCCCGAGTATTAGTACCGCAACTTTTACAAATTTCTCCTTTGAAAACTGATGGACGAAATTCAAATAGTTACTTTGAACGAATTGCCCAATTATATATAAAAAAAACAAAAAAAAACTGCGACTTGCGTCTACCTACCTAGATTTTCAAAACTATTTACATTCAGTCCAATACCTACCCCCAGTCAGAATATGCAGAAGATGCACTCTGTGTTGAGACTGTACTTATATATGGTAATGTATTCATTGTATTTTAATGTATGCCAGAAACACTGTTCCTACCCCGTACAGGTGTTACTTATAGAAGAAGTAGAATAACCAGTCTATGAGCTGGACTTTAAGTTCCAGGGGCTGAGTAGGTCAAGCCCCCCCCCCCCCCCAACACCCTAACAGATGACAGATTTTTGTTCGAAACTGTCTAAGTTTTTTTTTTTATTTAGATTTCTGGGAGAGAAACTTGTATTCGAGAAACTGTATACAAAAATAAAAATAATGAAAGTTTAATTATATTTTAATTTTAATGTTCTAATTTAATTTTCCATGAATAACGTCAGAATTAACAATTCGGTTATAGAGCTCGATATAGAAAACACATTCATACTGTTTTTGTGTATGAATAACTCACTGTGCACCGTGTGCCTGGTACCGTGTTGTGAAAACATCTCCTGTCGTATCGGTGCACCCGAGAGTAGTTTCATCCAATGACCGCTTGGGTGGGCGTCTGTCTGTCATACATCCACTTGTCGACTTGTGCACCTAAGAGGAAACGAAGGCGTTGAGATAATAATATGAGGACTCGGTTTCAAAAACAAAGAATCTTAGGTATGTTTGGCCTTCGGGAGTGGTTAGGATTTCCAGGTGAGACATCTCAAATGACGACCTGAGAGAACGGGTTTTCTGTTACACGGTTCACAACGAAGTCTATCTTGCTTGTGTCTATGTTTCAACATTACCCGTTTAATAATTTCCTAAACTTATTGACCCGAAGAACATGAGTTTGTATTACTATTGCATTGTTGTACATGTGGATTTTGAATCAACAACAACGAACAACGAAACGATTCCATTTTGTTTTTGAATTCAATAAGTAGACGAAAGTATGTACCGTATGTTGATATATTTCTGCATTTCTGCAACGATGCTAATTGCTAATCGAGACGATGAGGGGGCATATGTATATGAATGTGAAAAAACGCACGCTACAAAGCATACCTTCCCAAGACAGGATTCGAACAACTCCGGCTCATATGTTTATAAAATACAAACGTTTTTATTTTCTACCCTTCCCCTCCCCCCCCCCCCCCCCCCGTCGTAAAATTGAGTATGTGATTCAATTCTACGACTGCTGCAAAATGTCGTGCTTATAATAGTTTAATAACTAAATAGGATGCATAAAATAAATACACAGTCTAGAAGTAAACATCAGTGTGTAGTGTGCTAACCACATGAATTGAACCCGGGACTTCCCACTTTGGTAGCCGGATACACACACATGGGCCGTACAGTTAACGAGCCGCACAGTTTACTGACCTGCCGTACTCGGGTTCGAATCCCACGCAATGCCTACATGTGTGTGAGAGTTTTCTTATATACTCATTATAAATACTGGAAGCTACACTCACTGTTGTTTAGTTGAATCGCTGGTTGATTGACCTTAGCATGAACACCCATAGAAGTAGTGTGAAGAGGTCAGTTTTACTGTCAATTGAACTTCTCGTGTGCGGCTCAAGCAACTACCACATGAATTATATTCCATGAATAACGTGAGCTCAACAAATGTATCAAGGACAACATGACGTATATATGAACTTATTAACACCTTATGTATTTTTGTTTTTTGTATTGTCACTTTGAAAATTGCTTGTTCTGTAAACGTCTGTTTTCATTAATTGCGTACATATTTGTAAAATTAATAAATAATAGTTTGTTTTTATATGAAAATGTAGTATAGTTGCAATTAAAGTTTGGAGGCTGGTACGTCCCCGAATGGGGATCGAACTCGAATCCTGCAGCTATGCGTACGGAGAGAGGGAGGTATACTTATATATGACTATCCAGCTTTATGGATACGGTATGGAGCTATAGCAATAATTTGTAATACAAATGAGCATCGATACAGTTATTTTTGTCGCTTCTTACGACAGGCACTATCCCTGGACCTATTCTTTCCCGGGCCAAACGGGCAAGGCAGTTGGAAAAACAGTGAAAGTTTGAGGAATATATTTATAGACATTTCTACTGTGTTGTGACTTGTGAACAAAACGCTACTATATGATTTTCCAATCTAATGTCTCATTCTGCAAAAAAACACGTATCCTAATGGGGGAGGGGGGGGTTAGGGGGGTTACCCCCCTTGCCCCCCCTGCGCACGCCTATGCACTGGACCCGTAACCGTAATGCAGCACCAACTCATGTTGATTATGCTAAACTACTTCGACTTGGACCACTTTCCTTCACTGCTGCTTCCGAATGAGGATAACTGTTGAGCTAATTGGCGGCTAACTGCTTGCTGGCAGTCTGCATGGTCGGTTATACACGCTTTTAAATCTCGAAACTAGTGGCTGAACATAAGTGTAGCAAAACATGGATACGCCTTTCAAATACATAAACAACACTATGAAGCATTGAGCCAATTACTTCATATGAATGTAGACTACAGGCACATGGATGTATTCTAACAGCTGTAATTATGTTGGTCGTCTGTGTTGGATGGTGATTGACCAGCAGCCTCATCTTATTGATAGTAAACCCGTGCGCTTAAATTAAGAGTACACAGACCCATCATATCTAGCTCATGAAAACATTGCTTATTTATGTCGACTAAGAATTACAAAACCGTGGCACACAATCGGTAAAATATGTTGTGTGTTGTTTGTATAGGTTACAAGAAATGCAAATACATGTAAAGTTGCACAATATTTACGTTTCAACCCATTATTGTGGCCGATACGTTGCTGGTATTGTTTATGGATATTACGCTGAAACGTTTATATTTCACTAACTACAATGGAGCGTGCGCAAGGGATATTTAACAACCTCAATTCTTTAATATACAAACAACAATAATGCAAAATGAAATACTGTAATGTATATTATTTCGTTGAAGTATGTAGGGCTGCTTCTACAAACACGTTTTTTAACAGATATGACGTTGTACCTTCTATATAGATGAGTCTCGGATGAGCTATTGCGTCGTGTTGCTGTGAGCAAAATTAAAGATTCTGCTGCTTAACTAAAAAAAAAGTTCTTTTCCAATAGAATACCATTAAAAATTACTTGAAATATCAACCTTGTGACTGCAAATTTGGTTGTTGCAATTCATTTCTCCGTCCCACCTCTCTTTAGACTCAAAACTTTTCATACTCCAGTTATCAAGGATCAAATGAAAATAAAGAACAAGAAAACGTCACATTAAGTTCAATCTTTAATACCCCACCAAATTTCAAATGTGCACTTAATATCTATGCCAAATTAATTGACAACTATTGGCACCAACTCAAAGCAATAACATACATTCAAAACATTGTTTTTGCATCACCTTTCTCTTCGTTGCTGTAGCCAACATTATCAACCACTGCTGAATAAAATCGCCACCCACCCACATCAACTAACATAACATCTGCGCAGAGTACCCGTGTGTAAAACAATGCAGGCACACTCACTATATGCGCTGATAAGAACACTACCACCATGTACATTGTAAATACTCGTTGCACTGTGTATCGCATAGTTGCATGCAAATAGGACATTGACAGGTGCTGGCGCGTGTGTGGTGTACAGTTACAGCTGTGACGTCAGAGAAATTTGTTGAGCTAGGAGCTGGTCTGGTGGAAATGTCACAGTTATAATTCGCGTGGGTGGCCGGGTTGCGTTCAACTTTCTCTACGGGAACGTTTTACATCCTATTGAATCTAAAACATCTTTAATGTCCACATGGATTGATTAGGAAAACTTTAATTAACTGAACACATTTCAAATAGGGTCATGGTTTACTGACACTTTCTAATAATATGAGGATCTATTTACATTATCGTTATTGGAGTTTCAGTTGGTGACAGAAGAGCTATGCAGGGTTGTTGATGAGTGGAGAGGGGTACTTTTGTGAAGCTGGATGAGCGCTTTGATACGCCATCCCGTAAAATAAATCCAATTATAAAATCCATGTATTAGTTCAACAAATAATGAATTCTCTCCGCCGTATGATAAACAAATAAATAATTCATTGATAGCAAGATTTATAACATATTTTTTGTAGTCCTTGACCAACTCCGTTATTTCATTATTTGATATAATTTTCCATGTGACTTACACACAAAATACTTCAGCCCTCCAAACCTACTTTATACATTTCGACACGAAACTGTACTGTTATGCTGCACTGCTGCTGTACTGGTGTGCACATTGGCATGCATGAATATCGCAAATAAACTACCCTAACAATGTGCCGATTGGCACGAACTAGATTGTAAACTAAAACGTTTAGTACCGAGAACGCATGGTTGAGTTCATAGCTGTGCATCGGCTCAATCACATACCAATTGTAAGCACTAAGCAGTGATCCGAATACAGATACTTGCAAATAATACTATAGGCCTACTGCTTCTGGGACGCTGTTTTATTGGTAAGTGCTTGATTCGCAACACAGTTTGGTAAGTACAAAAATAGAAGTACAAAACTGCAGCTTAAAAGTAAAATAGTTTGAGTTCCAATAAATTACATTTGATGTTTTCAAAGATAGATTCACCGAATATTGTTTGATTTTACAAATATTCGCAGTGTGATTTTATTAAGAAGACAATTAAACTATATTAAGTGAATTATTTATCCATACAGCTAGTAATTACATTAACTCTCATAAAATCCCAAAATGTCGTCCCGGATTGCAGTGCAAATAATACAGTGCAATTCTATGAACATAATTGACGCTTCAGTCAGCTGTTGTGAGAAATCAGCTACGTAACGGAAAATAAGTTGTCGCATAAGCGAAATAAACATCTTTAGTGTGTCAACGTTCATGACTATATAAATCATCACGACTCCTGAGTAGAAGGGGCAGAATGCAGCTGTCAGGTGTACTGTACAGTGTACATGTACAAACCCATAACACATGACGCCATAAGAAATCGCTGATAAGATGGAAGTATTTATGTTTTCAATCGTAAGCTGGATTATTGTATAGTAAAACGTGCCCAGTTTTCATCCACGCCTAATGCAAAGGACGTTCGATTCACATTTTATTAATACACAATCATATGTTATAAAACAAATCGTGAGTATTTATATTTTAAAGCAAGCACAAGTGTTTACTTTAATGCACTAGGTAAGCGCGTACACATAATGCTAACTGCAACAATATTTTACTATGATTTAAAAGTGTACGCTTTTTGTTATTGGTTTACAGCTGATGACTGAGTGATGAATAATGCACTTGCAGTACGGAGAGCGAATTGTATCCATTAGATTTGTTACAGTCAGCGGTTAATTATAATCATAATTTATAATACTTGGATTTAAATTACCTCTCTCCCGATTATTTCGAGTAGTAACTGTGAGAGACTTACAGAAAGGATACGAGCTCTGTCTTACGAGGTATCTTCCCCCTCCAGGATAACAAATACAGTTTCTAAGTACAGGCATATGGACTAGTATATGGTATAATGTGTAGCAAACAAATTGATATCTTGATACACCTAACATTATCGATCAAGTGTAAACAACCAGAATTGTCTTGTATGGACATTCCTGACTTAGGCAAATGAGCAGGTCTGCCAAGTCTTGCTATTCTATAACACTATTTCTTTAGTTGCGTAGTTGGACTTCGATTCAATGAACTTCTCACACTTCGCTTCGTAGCTTGGAGGAACAAGCTACAACTTATAGGTAGAATAGTTTGTTCTTTTTCAAAATATTTGTATCCAATAATTTTAAATAATGTGTCCCATGTGGATGGGCTTAGGTGGGGGGGGGGGGGGGGGGGGGTGTTTGGTTTGTATATAGTGATTTGATGTGTCGAGTTAATTGAAAGATAGAAGTGAAAAAGGTTAACTGACTAAGTCTACACCGTGATGTATGACCGCTAGGTTCCTCGAGACACCTACACGCCTATACCCTTATGAGTTTCAGCTGTTGTAGTCCAGGGGCAAATGTGTCCTTCAGATTAGCTAAGCAATTACGAAGCCGCTCCATTATAACTAAGGAAAGACTCATAACACCCTAGACATGACTTCCGGCGTTGGGCATCGAACCTGCTTCCTTCCTAATGGGAGTCCCACTTACCACAACTAAGCTAGTGTCGTCTGCCTTTACACAAGCTCTAACCTTCATGTAACTTGCCTGATTCAATGAGTGATGGTATCTAGAAACTGCATCTCGCTCTCTCTTTGACCTTATCTTTAGTATACTTTATGACTATAGACTTGCTTTGTAACTGCATCGGTCTTTCTCGCTCTCTCTCTCTCTGACCTTACTAATACTTCAACACTAAATAGCATAGGCAAGACCCGGGTTCCATTACCGGGGAGGTCATCCGTGGCTGTCTGTCTCTCTCTGTCTATAATGCTAGGTTGTGTACTCGAGTATTTCCTTGTTTCCAAGGTGGTGTTCCGTGTTATGCCTGTCAGATCACATCAGCGCTACCAACAACCACAGGAAACATTGACCAGACAGTGGAATAACATAAATTATAACTATTGTTTCCTTTTAAAATGGGAGATATTACACAGTTTTCATAATCTTAAATAAACCTTTTCAAATATTATATTTTCAAACGAATGCTAATTTTCTTTTGAATACATATTTACAATATATTTGTATTTCATTATTTGGTGTTTAACGCCGCCTAACTGTTAAGCCCATGAGCTAGGTCATATGAGGTCGACACAATAATTTGTTTTGACAGTAAGCATAATTCCACTCACCTTTATTGATTCTCTGTTAGCTGTTGTCTTTTGTTTGTGTGCTTCTGTATAATTGTCGTTATACCATTCAAAACATTGAGTGTAACATCTTTTGGACAATTTAAACACTATTTTAGTTTCAAGGGATTTGAACCCCCGTCCTTTGTTTCCATATACTGATTATTGTAATCCCGTATTATGTATAATTTGTTCCAAAACCGTAGATTATTGATTGACCATGACAATAACTGAGCACAAATTTGTGTCATAGTTGTAGATAAATCAGTATTCCAAAAATTGGTAGTGTGTAAATGTGTGATAACTTCCCATAAAGCATCGTTTTGCTTTCCAATATATTTTTAGAACGTCGTCTTGTAACTAAAAGTGTTCTCTATATGCGTCACCAAACAAGTATTGCAGAATCTGTCACATACGTTTCAAAGCAGTGAGCAGTGACGTATGGCACTTGTAGACACGTATTTGTTCCGTGAGTATAACAATATAACAACGTCAACCCTGGAGGAATGTGTCTTTCAGAGCAGTTATGAGGAAATTCTCTAACTGGAATTTTCTTTTCCTGCCATTTAAGTACTTAAACTTGGCCAACGTACAAGGCGAACACATTGAGCTATGAGAGCCACATGTAAATTTTGTAAGTGAATTGAGCTTTACTTAAGTTTGGCAGCACAACAGGCATTTTTTTTATATTGTACAGACATTACCTATATCTGTCTATCAGAAAACAGAAATTGGACTTGAACTAAACCGATCTTGAACTTGAATTGTAACTGGAATGCTAGTAGACGTTATATCTAAACATAGTGGGATGTCCTGCCTGCATCCGGCTTACAATAATTTGTTATCAGATTATGTTTCTGAATTTGTAAGGAAATATAGTTGAAATAGCTCAACACCTTGATGGATATGTTATAAAAACAAACTTACTCTTTTCGCAGAGTAAAAGAAACATGCTTTTATAAAAGAAAGTTGACTTTATGGTAACGCGGATAATATAATGTAGACATTCAGTTTATAATATTTACTTTCGTTCTTGGTCAAGGTGACTCGCATTCTTTTCAACAGTGTTACCTTATTTCTATAGTATTGTCTATGTATAGTAGAAGGCCCATTGCACCTCGCAGAACTAAAGCATTAGGCCCTACTGAACCCGAGGCTTTGAACTACTCAAACTATGTGAGCGTTATTCCGAATTCTCGACAAAACAAATTTCAAAATATTTCGAGAAGTGAAATCCAAAGAGTCATCATAACATATCTATCAACATTTTTATTAAGGCTTAAAAACACTACGCTATATAACATGAATTATTGGAAAACTCCCGATTTTATATAAATCGTTTAGTTTCCAGTCCACTCTACATCCAAATCATAAAATTAAATATCAGCCGAGGGGAAGTGATGACAATTTTCTATTTCGTGATGTGTTACAAACAGTGTATGTAGGCCTACTTGACATTCTTTAAAATTATCGACAAATAAATATAGGCCTACGTTTAACTGATTTACGATACATAATAAAACGGGTTCTTGTCCGTGTTATGACCCTATCAACCTATTACCTATGACAATAGTTATTGCTTTGCCATATCTTAATTAGCAATTGCAACTAAATGTATACTACTCCTACTCCTTCCTACTCGAGTGCTTTTTGTTAGGCTATCACTTATATTATATGCACTTGTCTTAAGTTAATTTAATAAAACCAAATTATTATGCACTATAAAATTTGAAAGCAACTAATTAAAATACAATTAACAAGATAAGCAGAGATGTCTGTCTTAGATTCCACCGCCAGTTTTTGTTAGCTCAATAAACATCCGCTAATCATACATCGAAACAACTGTAGAGTTATTTTCCTATAGTTTGTTTTCGGTTGGCTACTCAGATCTCGTGGCGAATAGAACGGACGTCAGAGCTCTCGACACTGTCGCTTTCTGTGGACTGTGGAACTATTTTTCTAGAGCCGGAGCTTACGTTACGTAGGCGAGACAAATTGGACACAATTGCTTGATTTGCTTCAGTATACGGTGAAACGAACTGAGAAGGACTACTGTTCTTATACGTGTTGTCCATTTTCCGATTGGCCTCAATGTTAATTCACTGCGAAGGGGATATGCTTCTGATAAATAGATGGCCGAAGACAGTTGTTAGATTATTTTATTCCGATTTCTTTTTTGAAAAAATAATCAAATATTATGGAACGTAAAAACGTTTACGCTAACGAGAATGATTCTCAAATGTGAATATCAAATATTGCATTTTGAGATCGATGATCGGAATATGACATTCATACTGTTACGATTACGTACTATTGAATATTGTTGTTAGCCTGCTAAAGACGCTCCAGACTTGGCTAGAAAATACAAAGAAGATCACAAACCTATTTTCTTCCTGAAAGCAAACCAGGCCAATAACAAACCTGATTGTGTCAACGTTATTCTTATAGAAGATAAAATGTTCACAAGAATGTCGTGATCCTAACTAAACTACATTACATTGTGACGTTCTGTCGTAAATGTCGAGTTGTTTATAGCCAGTTTGACACAGAACGCAAACACGTATAAAATCCTTAATATAATCCCCCCCGCACGACTCGCGGTCGCGTTTCCACACTTTTAATTGTTTTATTGCCAGATAAGGCGAGAGTTTTGTCTCTCCGATCCGCTCTTAGTCCAAAAGAAGAAATACCGACCGCATCGGATTTCAACTCCTTGCACAACGATCTATGTTCAAGGTGAGATTCTTGGTGCAGCGAGCGAGAGGCTGATCATTCGAACCTTGAAACACAGAGCTGACCAACATGACGGACAAAACAATTTCAAACGGTTAGAGTAGCTGCACAAACGGTTGAAATTAATTATATTTCAAGTTTCATAATATGTTCTGGCTTTTTTGTCCCAAATTGAAAACAGTTTCAATGTTTCCAATTTGGGACAAAAAAGCCAGAACATATTATTCCACATCATACCCAGACACAATCCTGAATAAGGGAACCAAAAACAAAAATATGAGACGTTAAGCCCCATTAATCAATCATCTCTATAAGGGAACACAATCTATATACTATATTATCGTTTTTTTTTTTGGAGTGTTGTTTTTTTATAATTTCCATGTAAATTGTCTAGTTTTACGTATAATATTCCATGGTAAATCAGTTTTATAACTGAATTGGAGAAACATCTAATAAATACATGCATTTCAATGATATAATTTCGGTTTTTTATTGTCTTTTATTTTTATAGAGTTAAGTTATGCACTCATTCTGTACAGTTTTTGTGTTTTTAATCAATTTTATATAGAGGATTTTGTTTCACAAACTTATTCGGAAGCATCACATCACAGTAACATCCTAACCGCATAGCGTGTTTTGCGCAGGGTTGGCGACCATACAGCCAAACTGTGAGCAACGGTAGGCCTACGAATCTATTCGATATTGAAACTCTTGTAACGCGAATGAAAATCATAATACCACTTGACAGATGTCCGCGATTATAATACGAGCGGCATTGAGACCGCCTGTCTGCGACGTAATTGTAGCAAGGTGACTTTGCAACGTTTTGAGAGAATTAGAGTTGAGGTCGTTCAGGATAACACGACCTTCTCCCGTTAAGGACAGTCACACCCCTACCCTGGCCAACAACCTCAATTATTGTGTTCTCCTGTATTTTGTCCCGACCCTTTTATTTGGTTATTTTGAAAAACTTTTGTCAGTGAAAACCAGAAATTAGAAAATCCAACTCGGACTGGGAAAGAACCGAAGTGTCTCACGTGTCAGGTGGTCCTTGACCAATTGACCACTGGGCGGGCAGCTTGCATCGGATTTATGTCGATTGTGTTATCTAAACGGAGATTGTACTGTAGAATAGGATAAGAAATGTAGAGAAAAACTATACATCTTTCATGTCATAACCTCACGCAGGGGTTTGAAACATCATTACGTCATTCACAACGTATGTTTTAAATGTGTGTATAAAATCTAGTAGCATTATGATTTAAAATTAAACATATACCAGATAAACAAAGTATTTATCAGATTGTGTATAGTGTTCTGAAAGTAAACAAACACATAGTCTATGGATTTTCCTGGACTGTCAACAGATGACACTTCAGGAAAATCCGTATACATTTAATACGTGTTAGTCAACTGTCTCCGACATACCAACGATGACGGTCGATATCTATTTTATTTCATGATCAACAAGATCTAGAATGTAATGGATTATTAAATTGATTGCAATATACCATTTCACAATAATTAATTATCCAGCTCTACATCTCAATCCTTGCATTCGCCTTGTGACTTCATAAAACCTCGGACAAGCCCTTCAGTCGGGAATCGGGATTGCCAGTAGTGCGTATCGAACCGGCAACCTCCCGAATTAGAGCCTCGCGTGCTCTAACAGGGAGCCATCTCTATCGAGAGCACGGAACAACAATGGAAAATTAGATCAACCGATGTAGACTTAGATTAACAGTGATGAAACAGAAGCCAACAACATAACAGCGTTTTCCAATGGGCTCTGTGCGCAATGGTGCGTCTATTGCATTGTTATGTATTGTGTTTTAATTGGTGCACTCAGTGCGGTCCAGTGCAGCCATTGTAAGACGCCATAAGTTAATCCACTGTCATTGACTCAAACATTACTTCGCATTTACATTGAAAATGAACAGTCACAGAATTGGCTAATGAAACCGAAGTTTACAGCTAAGCCAATGGGATTGACTCAAATGTTACTGTTTCCATTAATTATCAATCTCAACCTACTGTTACAGTTAATTTCAACGTGGGTGGGCCCCTTAATTTTTATTTACAATTTTATTGTTGATCATGGTACGTGAAGTGGAGATCTAGACTGTTGTGATGTCACAGATAATTAATGGAGAGCTGGGTTGCATAACTCGAAAGTAAAGAGAGTGCGTGTCTTCGTGGGCCAATGAGCCAACGTTGAGATGGCTCCGAACAGCTCGTGGCTATTGACGCCGTGATTTGAATAAAGCCCGAAACCTTGGAAATATTCCTGCAGTGCTAGTATGCAAACCGCGTCCACGCCACGCACGGCCCGGTGGATCGTTCGTTTATACCTCACGGCCGTGACCGATCCACCGGGCCTTGGCGCAGCTCAAGGAGGTCAATGTATGTGATCACTGATCAGTTCATTGGAAACTAGAAATCGGGAAAAGGCCGAACTAATTTACTGTAATCATTATTATGTTCTTGTGATGCCGTGTCGAAGTATTTTGAAACGTGTCCCAACAATCAGAAACCAGAAACACCTGTCAAATACCTAGATCAATTTTCAATGTTGGTGTTTTTACTTAGAAAATAAGTATGACTCATGAAGTCTATGTAATGCTCAATGCGGAACACGTTTATGAGCTTGTAACTAAGGACTTGGTACCGAGTAATTTAATTTATAATTCCATATGCATAAACTCAAAGGAAATCATTCAATTTTTGAGTAATTAGCTAATGCATGTAGTTTAGTGATTTTATGACTATGTAATGTATGCATATGCAAATTGATATTGTGTTTCGCACGTCGTATACTATACGAAGCAATATTTGGTCACGGTTTGGAGGTCGAACTAATCTGTGCCTAATTATTATAATTGTGTTGGTTTTAAAAGTATTTACCTGTCTTAGTTTTTCGGAACAATTAACAATTACCGTACACATGAAAACCTTCAGCATATCCGGCGTAACTATAATGTGGTTTTGAGTTGATTTTTTTATACTGAAGGTTGCTTAAGCTATGTTGAATCGGTGCATGCGAAATGTAAAGTTCTTGATCACGAAAATTATCAGATAAATCATAGATAAGGCGTACTCAATGGCCTTGCCATGTTTTAAAAGAACTGTACAATAGCGTAATATGTGAGGGCTTTGAGGCGGCAGACACATCTGGGAAATGTTATGACATTGTATATATTATGAGAACATTGCCTGGAAAAAGTATTTTACAGAATTGTACTTGAAATTATGCGTTGGTAATTCCAACGCAATTAAATTAATAAATTCTCATTGTTTAATTCTGAAAACTCATGTCAGAGTATCAGTTATTGGAGGTATCGTGCTAAAACGTGTAGACTGTAGGTAATACTGCTTTTAGCAAACGTGGAACCTGAAATATTTGAAACCATTACATCCATTTTGCAATAGCCTATACTTATATCGTTCATTACTCGTGTCAAAATTCAAGTATTTACATTTCAAAATTATTTTGTAAATTAAATAAACGTTCAAGCAACAAGTACTGTTTGTCTAAACTTATAACTTATTTTTGGTTCATAAATGTGTATATTTACATAACGCGTAACTTCAGTTTTATGAACGCCAGGTGCACGACAAAACTTTCAGATATACCGTATTTGGTTTGCTATCCCCGACTCGGTATATCAGTCTTGTGATGACTAACTAATGGTAACGAGCCGGTCTCCATAATAAATACAGCAATTATATATGGAGTTACGACGAATAGCCTTCAGATTGCCGCCACATTCTTGCCCTATTCGGTGCACGAGTAGGAGCTCGTATTTTGGAACAAAGTTGTAAGTAAGGTATTTCCTCCAAGTAACATTTTACAATAATTCTTGTTACACAATTACGCCATGCACCCGTTCCGACTTCCGAGGAACACGTTATAAGATCGTCACGCGCTGTGCCACTTTTCACTGGATCAACATTACAATAATTCTAAATGGAAATAGATCATCCCATTCTTGGCTGCAGCTTTTATGCAGGCTTTTATGTCAACGTTGGAAAGCTGTCTTTGGAAAAGTTAGCGATATTCGCCTAATTTGGCTGGAAATAAATAGGATTTTAGCACACTTTTTATACTTGTCATGCTACTTGTAGGATTTATAGATAACAGGCGCATGCGCATTCTGAAAGCCTCTACTGCTCACGCGTTACACGTAAGACGAGCAACTTGTCAATTAGCGGACAATATTTGTTCTCCATCACAATCCCACATGTTTTGGTCCATGTAGAAGATAATATTTTAGAGATATTTTACGGAGGAGGGTTTCTTAAAACGAAAGTGGCTAATTATTTTATTGTCACTTTATAGATAATTTATGAAGCCACGTGCGTGTGGTACTTTACTGTGATAATTTTGATAGCAAAATGGTGTTTGCAATTAAATAAATTTAACAACCCTTGGTACCTAGTGGTTTCGTGTACTGATCTCTGGATTTGTAAAATAATGTATTCTATAATCTAACAATTTTGTAATCATTAGCTTTAAATTATTCCCTGCATGGGGAACGTCTTTATCGACTTTGCTATATTCTTGTTATTTAACAGCCGTTATGAATGACATCATGCACCTGCCACTGCCGGATGTATATATCATTTTGTCTTTGCCTGACCTTCACTATGCTACTTTATTTGGTAAGTACCTCTATGGCTTCCAATATGGCTTCCTAATCTATATGCACATTATGGATACAACGACTTTTTGGACAACAATTCTGTCAGTTTACTTTAGAACGTGTTTGACAAGAGAGAATAACTTTAAAGTAGCTGCCAATGAGTTACGTCAACAAATGTTTCGTACATTGTGAGGTTGTGTAGAAACCATTGTATTTTGAATGTTTTTTTTTTTTTTTTTTTTTTACATAATTTCCGATACAATTGTACTTCAGCTGATTTCAGAGATATTCAAATCGAATAGAATAAGCTGTGCTGATTGTCTGTACATCATGAACAGAGTTATATTGAGATACATTAATTGTGTATTATAAATTCAAATGCTCAAAAACTCAATTCAGAAATGAAATGATCTTAAACGCTATCTGAAACGAAAACAATCAACGAAATGGCGAAAAGGCGAAAAGATTTCAACAAATACTATGTAATTGCATTTTTCACCCAGTGAAATATTATACTTCGATTGGTTTTAGCAGTATGTATTATAATTTAAAAATTAATCGCGAAATAAAAATATATCATCCCAATTTTTATCACACACAATAGACCAAGGTGTTTATGTCCGTCTACGGGTTATGATGTTACCATGTGTAAGAGTAACTTAGGGGGCTTGAAAAGACCAAGATTCTTCAAACCTCGACTGAACTGTACTCATTAGCATTCTAGAGCAGTCCTGGGCAAGCTAAACATCATATCTAAAGATACTGTTTTGCAAAAACGAAAACACAAGGTCACATTATTAAGTGTCTGAAGGTTACTTTGCTTACAGACCGTCGTATGATCCTTCCTGTACTCAGTGCATCTCACGAGACTAAAGCTTCCTGTTCGACTCCGCCACAGGCAATGTAATGTTTTTGTTCAGCTTGCGTCTTTTATACAGCCCTTTTCAACTCCTGTAGTTGAGATGTAGAAAATAGAAATGAAATAGTCAGAAAAGAGGAAAGGCCGAGAGGAGTTCATTTTCAAACCAATCAACGAATTAATAAATATGAATAAAATAAAGTTAGCTATTTTTATTATTTGACAAGGGTCACATCAGGTAAAACGGATGTATGCTTTTAAGGTAGACATCCATATAACAAATTATTGTTGTTGTAATGGTCGTCATATTTACACGTCAGAGAATCATATTATTTTAATGTATTTTGTTATTTTATACGTCTTGTCTACCATAAAGACAAAAATACTAACAGAATATCCAAGCTACAGTACAAATAGTGAAAGAGAACAAATTGTATCGAAAAGCAGGTGCGACGACCTTGTGAAATGCGACTGCGAGTGACATGACTGACATCCAGTCTGCAGCAAGACATCTCTTTCCCACGACCAGCGGACGAACCGAAGACGCGTTATTTATTCTAATGCAACTCTGTAGCGCGGTTTGCATAGCCAAGCAGGTAAAGGCGCCAGCGGCCATTCAGCCAGCCTTGACAAGAGAAGCTTTTCTAGTTCAACATGTTGCATAAACTTGGCGCGATAAAAGTAAAACTCGCCTTGCGGTGACTCATGCGGACCTACTTTGTCGCGCATTGTCTGTACCGGCCGTTTTACCATTGTCGTATGTATATTCCGACAATACAAGAGTGCGTCTTATCTATGTGATTGTTATTTCAAGTAGCCACTATCTAGTAAACTTGTTGCTGCCACTGTCTCGGTCACGGTCGTAAGGCAAGACCAAAGCCCCCTTTGACAACTGTCACGAGCTTTAGTGTTAATTACTTATTAAAACTCTAATTACCCTATTATGTGAGCTACTCGTAATGACCCGACAGTGTTAAAACGCGCATAATAATTAATAAGACATTCAAACTTGACAGTGAATCGTTAGAAGTATTGGACAATAATTGTATATAAAGGTGAAATCAACTTGTTATATACATTTGATATATTTTGTTATATCAATGGTAGTACACACCTATAAAAAGTATGTACCATCAGCTAGCTACTACAGGCGAAATGTTTGCGATTTTTAAAACGATTTTTAGAGCCTTTACAATTTTGTATGTATTTGTAGAAATTGAGCATTATATATAAGGGTTTTAGTCGATCAATAGCACTCGGGCCAGACGTATCAGCAACGCTAGTCGCTAATCTGCATCAGTTGTAAAAAACGCTTGAATAAGCGTTTGAATGGCGGTTGTACAGTGTAGTCCTGCCAATATATTAGCATTCGTGTTTCAGTAATGTGTGGCTATGAAATGCACACAACGTGATTGGGCACCTGAATCGCTTAAGTAAAGTGGAGGAAAAGTTGTAGGGGAATTCCCCATATTCCCCTTCGAATGTGCGCGAGTGTGACTGTAATAACAATAGTGTATTATGTTTTCTTTTAAACCGGCTCTCCATTTTGAAATCGCACTGAAGATCGTGCTGGCTCGCCTAGTTACCTTGAATTTTTAAGTTCTAATAAAGTCTAAGAACGCAAATTTATGAGTGAAGTAAAATGAAGTGTGTTTTGTTTTCTATGAAGAAACAAGTATATGAAGCATTTTATTATGACTTGTTATAAAAACAAAAGAAAAACGGTGGTCGTCAAAAAAACAAGTAGATTTACTATCCACGAAATACACAGTTTAGTTCAGCCACAGATAAGGGTTGTTGTGTGGTTCAGCCAAACGATGAACTACAATATGATATTCCTTAGTTTTTTCACGTTCATACAATGCTTACAACGAAACGAAATGGAAATTAAATTAAGATTTTTAGTTTAAAAGTGTCGAGTCTAGTTATTATAAGCGGATTGCGAACTCGTTCTCCCAAGACGAAACTGATCTGATAGGCGAGCTACACTCTGGAGATTTGCTCTTACATTCAATCGCGCTAAACATAGCTCAGTGAGAGGTGTCACGCTATGTTTCAGTTTAAACAGTCATAATAATTGTTTCATGGAACTGGCGCTATATGTTCACCCAATAAATGATGTGTGCTAATAAATGTCACTCTTCGTAACTGATAAAAAGAAAACTTAATAAATTACATACACACCCACTTGTGCATTTTATCACTTCATTCGCCTTTGCACAAAAACAAAGACAATTATTAGTGACGACTACGTTAAACGATTTCCAACTAGATAATTAATTCCTCACTGAATAAAAAGTTATATTATTCATAAATAAATTAATATTGAATAACTTTTCATTTGACATGTTGTTATGGTGATGCCTTTGTCGTGACTTCAGCATTATCGTCGAAGAACGCAGAATAGCTAGGCATGGTGTCCGTGGCTTTGAAAAATGTTTGCTTACATTCTTCCAGACTTTGCACTATCACACAACTACAATAACCATCGGTTACTCATAGTTAGCCAGTGTTTGGTAGCAAACTTCTGCTTATTCATATGAGTATTAACCTTTTATCACAATGTCAGTGGACAAGCAACAATTGACAATTGATAATGTACGAAAGATTACATGAAATTAATATTTTCGCGGGAATTGCTATTGTATGTGTATAGCACACTTCAGCTGACATGAAGTGCCCCTCTTCAGGTGATAATAATATTATAATTGGTTGATTCTATAATTTTTTTTACAGTTGGGAACAATTAATGTTCAATGGAATTTTTTTAAAGATTTAATCCTACCACAACCCCGTCAGATGACTCACAGTTATAACCATCCAAACTATTGTGATATTGTGTGATTGACTCTGCACTCACTCTGACGTGTCCCTTATTAAAATAAACTAGATTGAAATGACTATTACGTGTCACTGTCACCACTCTACCACTACAGTCATGCACATATGCTTTGCGGCGTAACATGTCATTAAGATAAAACGTACATATAGACAGTGTCTTGTAGGGGGGGGGGGGGGGGGGGGGACAGAGACCCCTAATGTGGGATTATAGATCAACTCGGAATAGAATATGTTCAGAGTACCTCTGCCTGTCGTACGGAACGACGAAAAAGCCCTCGCAAAAACTGATAGAAAGAAACACAAACGCTACACAGGACGCGGTCATTTGTAGCATATGGTGTTTTGCATCGTGCTGTGTGTACGTACGTATCTACAATACAGTAGCGACATAATATGTCGCATACGTGTGAGGATGTACTTACAAATAACGTCACCGATGAGTGTACATTAATTATAAATATGGCACACACCAATTACAGAAACTATTCACGGAATTATTACGTTTTACGCGTTTGTAAAATGCCAAATAAGACTATAGATTTTCGTAATTGGAAATAATTATGTTCTAACTATTAAATCAAAATGTGTACACATACAGATTCCTTTGTTTATATTTCAGTTACACGTGCAACATTTTACATGTAAAATTCTTCCCGATAGCAGAAAACTCTTTTCCTGCGCATGTATAATGCGTGAACTAATACTACACGATGAACTTCTAACGCAATATGGCGTATACATGAAGGAATAATACAAACAGAACATATTATCAGAAGGTGCAGTGCAAAGCCTTAAATTAAGATAATAAATCTAATGAAAACCTGCAGTTCTCAATAAATATAGATGTGGCTCATTGTTTGTTACGTTTTTTTTCTAACCTTCTTTGGGAATCTTGGCGATTTGGCCATAAAAACGAATTTATTTTATGTATCGATGCAATACATATAAAAAAAGTATTTACAGCTGATAGTTCACTAGCACGAACACGGTACATATATATGTACGAAACGGATTTATCCACGTTTTACACGGTAATGAAGAAAGAGTCGTGATTTCAAAACCCGAATAATTGGTATGAACTTTTGTATTGTCAATTTGTGATTCCATTTACAGTGTTGCACAACATTCAACTGCGTTAATATCAACAGTAAACATTTCGGCATTTTGCATATTGATTGGCTGTCTCTGCGCACGCCACCATCCTAGTTACTTATTATCCGAATGTGCACTGTTTGCGAACTTGGATGCACTTGGTTCACGATTTAGAAAGCAGATTGACGACCTCGCTGGGAAACGCCTTTAAATTTAACTTGGGAGAATGTCGAGTGACGTCACGACCAAGGAATTGAAATAGAAGAAGAAAATAAGACATTTCCTTTGAACTGTAAGAACCAAAGATATCGCAAAATGAAGGCTGGCTATCATTTTGTTGCAGATCGAGCTATTATTTTTTATTTTTTTTACGTGCATGCACAATATACTAATATTTTTGCGTGCATGTTTGCAAGATCGAGACTAGGCCTACGTGCGTGAGTCATTTAGCGAGCAAACGATACACACGATCCAAAACAACTCAAACTGTAATATTATTATGGGGCAGTTGCATTAAATAAACATCGGCATCAGCACATTACTCAGTTATTTTGTTTTTAAACAAATTGTGTGATTAATATCTGAATTGTATACACATTGACTCATTTTCCACAAACATGTCAGCACTCTGATTGGGTGGACCTAATATGGTAGGACCTTGTTTTCAACACAATCAACGTAAATCGTAGGTTACGCGACTTTTCCAATCGATGCACTGGATTGTTTGTTATGAAATAATTACAGGAGCAGACGTGTTGTGTATGACGTGTTCTCGAACGAAGTAACCGGAGTAGATTGAAGTGGATGTTATCAACATTCTAACATGGTTACCTGAGGGCAGTGAAAACATACGTAATTGATTTCATATCGGCATTAGTAATAGTTACAAAATATAGGCAAATAACATTTGTATCTGTAATAGCTGCGTAACTGATAAAACAAAATCAATTATTCTACTTGTTATTTTTTCTGTCCACGTGAATATGTGTTAATTGGCTTTTCCGTATCAATAAAATCTTGTTTATCTTTGCTATAACCGTTGCAATATCAGCTGTTTACTTTGTTCTGATACCTTATTAATTGCGCATAAAAATAACGCATATAATGTACAATAGTTTGTCGAACCTGTTTTTCAAATTTTCAAATCCTCTTACAAGGTCTTGTATGAGATCACTCACTTATGGCAAAACAACCGCAGGTTTCAGTTGCAGGTGCGTAGGACTAAAGATGATTTCATGCCAGCAATGCTATCTGTATACAAAGGCAGTTGGAAGGTCACCTATGGCAATAATTGCCGATATGTCAGTTCTTGTAATGGGAGACAATGTGAGGTAAGTGGTGGTTTGAGTTGGAGGATGAAATACAGTTACCACAGATAACAAATTCACTACGTTACAATCGTATCATCCTGTCAACCTGCTACCGAGCTTCATTTAACCGTCCTTCATCCGTGCCTCAAATGTTTTGTCTGCATGTTTTATACAGTTACACTTGTTCTAAACTGAGTTATGCCATGACGATGATGCAGACGAAGGTTTTACATTATTATACGTGTCTTTATTTTTTGTTAGGGCTTGAAATGCTACTTTAACAAAAATATATAAAATTATTCAAATATATTATTAATTACCTACAATACGGAGAACAATAATTAACACACTTTACACTAAAAGCTTCATATTTTGATAACGTACAGAAATCACAATACATCTAATATTTATCTAAATTTTTTTTAACTTCTAATCTGGATTCAATTCTATTACTTCTTGGCTTAGATATAAGTAAACGGTGACTTTGGAGCCGTCCTAGCAACGAAGCACTCAATAAATTCAAAGTTGTTCTGAATCGGCCTTGTTGATTCTGGCATTTGTCCGCAGGTGTTCGCACTGTCCAATCACTGATTCATATGTTTCGTATTTGAAATATCGATCTTGGATTGGTTATCGCTCACTCGTCGATGGTGTTCGAAGCCTACAGGGTTGGTTCAGTCACTTTCAATTAAAGTCCCCCACTGCAAATCAGTTTAGTTACTGAGTGGGTAGACTCTAAATGTGAATTTATTTATTTATTTATTTTGTGTACAGTGTTTTACGTCATCTGGAGGCTTACTGGCAAAATGATGAGACACTATTTAGTCAACCCGTTTTCTATTTAGCGACAATGTCACTGAACTTAACGAACGAACCTATTTTAATCGTCGAGCACGACTGAACACGAAGTGCAATGATATTTTGAAGAAGAAAAAACTTGTTGCTTTGTTATGGGGTGTACTTATTTAAATAAGCAACGTCTGTATTATACTGTACTAAGTTTCGTTGTTCACCCAACACCTCAATGGCTCGCTCTTTGTTTCTAAACTTCGCTGTTCTTTTACGAGCATATTATTACAACAAGCAAGTCTAATTGTAATTGACATAACCCCAATACGAACTTTCCTCAAAGTTGCTAGCGGAAATCTACCGTTCAACTAGATTAACTGTGTAAGTACATATTTCCGTACGTACCCCCCAGCGCGAACTTATTGTTACAATCAACAGGCATAAATTGCTCATAGGAATAAATTATTTAGGCTAGTGGGACTAAATTAATTGCTGATAAGTCTCACAACAATAAGACGTCAGAAAAACCGCGAGTCACTTTACGCATGGGCTGTTTATGATTTCGGCTATTGCACGTCGGTCATATGTTACTGTTAGACATGGCGGTTCACGGCACATTACGCTGGATCCAGGTCACTTCGTTTGAAATGCATTCATTGCGTACGTACGTCGCGTCGAGGTGCAATTACAGGATGCAAGGACATGGTTTTTAGCAACGCGACTTCACAGTCCATTTCAGGTCGTTCTCCCGTCGGGTCGCCATGACTGTGTACTGTGTAGTGAGTGCCAAATGCAACCGTGACGTGACAGTCGAGTCCTGTTAGATGGAACAGGAAGAGCTCTAGTGATGTCACGCAGGACAGTTGACAGGTGGCATGTTTTGAAGGTCGGACATTTGGTTGATTTGGGGTTTGTTTGGGTGCAATTGCGAGATAACATGAACAATATCATAGGAAACATTGTCTAGATGCATTTGATTTTTATATGTAGTCGTAGAAGTAGATAGAATACGGCCGCCATACAAACAAACAAAGAATTTACGATTAAAAAATCAACATTTTAATTAATTTATGTTTATCACAGAGGCAGGGCATGATGTAACACACAACACTAGATCCACCCGTTCAAGAATGTTCAACGGTGAACATTGTTGTATAACCTCGATTGTTGTTGTGTAATCTAGGTGTAGATGGCCATCTCGATGACCATAAAGTCAGATCACATTTGGAAGTGGTTATTTGATAGGCGGTAGTCGATCCTCTGTTGTAGAGTGGTTCGATAGTTGACTAATAACACTGATTTAAAAAATACATTTTACATAATTATTATGTAAGTATATAAACGATGAACATGAACTGACCTATGCCCATGAAACAACAAGTAGTAATTTTAGATAAAAACAAAAAACTCATTCTGCTATTCTACTATTCTACTACTAATTCTACTAAAAACTCTCATTCTACTATAGGGGATATTATCGCGATTGACATTTGTCAACTCGTTTCAAACATTTTGATTGCGTTTTTGCTGCTGTACGTGGTACTGATAACGAGTGTAAACTACGAGTTGAAGAACCGCCAGCTTGAAATTGTTACCTTTTGCACATACAAACCCACAAACATACACCACTCCACTTACATAGCGAACACGAATGGTTTTCAAACGAGGACTGGAGCCTGGATATTCGTCTTCACTTGCTCGATATAGTATTGCATGCAACGTTTGCAAAAATACAACAAGCTTGATCAGTTGTTTGTATATTTCGGCTCATCCAACGTGATTCTTGTAAAAGACCACTACATAATATTCCTATGCCATAGGGGGCTATAATGACAGGCGGGAGTGTTGAGTGATTGTGAATATTTAAAAAAATAATTGTTGGCAAACAGACAAAACAAAACAAAGAACATAATATAATCCCTTCATTATATGAATTATGACATAAAGAGATAAATGAATTTTGCAATCGGCAAGAGATTGAAAATCATCGAATGCTTATTGCAAGACCTGTCGAGCCGGTGAATGAGAGTGGGAGTGGGCGTGGCAAACAAGATATCGTGTTTGAAAGGGTTAACGGTCGGATTGGGTGTTTGCCTCCTATTGTCCACGCATCCTTTTATAGTGACGGAGAATAATTAGGCGTGTGAGTGTGGATAATGCGCATCACGTTGTGGTGCCAACAGTACAATATACCGAGGGAAATTACAATGACTGAACAAACTAGCATTTATATTTTCAAACTTCTATCTGGGTCAGCTGCAGGTCAGACACAATAGTGACTCTCCCCTGCCCACTATTCACAAGATTTGATTGTTGCTGTATCTTCATTTATATGCAGTTGGATTTAAGTACTTTCCCTCTTTTAAGAAATGAAATATATTACATTTATTAGTTTATATGCATGCGCCGTTAAGCCCCATTAATCAATCAATCAATAAATAGAATGTTAATGTGATTATAGATTAGATAAAAAATATCCGTGTTAACAATCAACGGTGTATAGAAGGGTGTTTCATTATAAGAAAAAATCAGAAAAAAACATATAATTAACATAATATTATCATTATGAATACACCAATTAGTTACGTAGAAATAAACACAAGAATATTTCGAATTATCATGTATGTTTTTTGTATGTGTGTCGGGACGTTTTCATGCTGGAAAGCTGTCATCAATAGAAGCTGGCAGTACAGCGTATAGTCGTATTTATTCCCTTAGTCGGATAGCATGGATTTCAAGTGATCGATCATTTTCAATGACTCGAGACAGGTTAAAACAACGGGAGATAAACCTGTCATAATAAATAAATAGCTTTGATTCAATACGGACACCAAACCAAACCCATCTCTAACGGAATGCAAGATATATTATTTTAATTGATTATGCGATGCAAACGTTTTCATATTCAATACTTTGTGACTCATCTGTTTTTTTTTAATTTATTTCTCTATTTGTGTCTATAATGCAGGCATCCATCATCAGAGGTCAAACACGTACAAAGCCGGTACGAAATTGGATGCGGTGCTTTAGCTTATGCTAATGTAAACTTATCTACTATTCGTTGCATTGTGTTTTACAATGGCCACCTATCCTCTCAGTCAATTTCAATGTTACTATTAAGAGAGATTGCAATGAAATGAATTATTCTTGATTATTGTAATCACCTATAAAGTGGTTTCGGTTTTTTTATGTTGTGTATTGTTATAATTCTCAAAAAATACTCTTATACTGCCTTTTTGGTACTATTCTTGGACTACTGATTAATTTACAAAAATAAAATGAATTGTAAACGAATTCAGCTGTCAACAGCAGTGAGGTCACGGGCCATTGACTGCTGAAGATTAAAACCTCATAATATGTTTGACGCCATTATGAGTAACAAAACAACAATTTGCGGAAAGCTTACCAGTAAACCCAGAGAATGTAGTGCAGAGATATTTCCAGCGTTAAACATATATACTGAGGCAATAATAATGTTTTCCAAGACTTCCTCAGCCAGAAGGCAATTATGCTGGGATGAAACCTTAAATAGCGCTTATACGTCTCAGTTATACGGATACCGCAGACATCGTGCGCAAGACAGAATCCATTATGGTCGTTACGGATGCACA
Organism: Isoperla grammatica; assembly: GCA_945910005.1. Lineage (NCBI taxonomy): Eukaryota > Metazoa > Arthropoda > Insecta > Plecoptera > Perlodidae > Isoperla > Isoperla grammatica. The sequence continues at coordinate 41,084,623 of OX246737.1, read as the reverse complement.
GATGTGTTCTTTAGATGTCTAGACTGTGTCAGTGTTACGGTTCAACACTCTACCATTATTAACTCTGAATATGCACAGACTATAATCACTGCAATCTAGTATTGTATTCACACACACCACTATTACCATTGTGTCTTCACATTAGCGGCTGACATGACAGTTAGATGTAAATCGGAAATCTAGAAAGTTAAACATCTCTATGAAATGTGGAGAACGTACTTATAAACTTGTAATTAATTAAGTACACACACCTCCACATACTTGTAGATTTTATGACATACTATAGTTATTAGTTTTATTCTGAGAATCATCGCAAATTTGAGCTGGATTTGTATTAAGTCGGAGGAACCTTCGTTTTTTTAGTAAGCTTTGTGCTGGATCATTGTATAGTAATAAAATATGTCTATTTTTAAAACGAGTGAGGGGAATAATAAATACAAATATGTAAATAAACCATCACAATGTATGGTTGTTGCACTTCCCTGATTTTTTTTTGGTTGTTGACGAAGTTGTGCATATTATTAGGATGTGATGTGTACTATTTTGCATAACGCACACATTTAACACACACATACTCGTATAACGCATTGCTAAACTATGGTAGTAGGCCTGCTTCAAAACAAAACAAATTAGTTCATATACAATCATATGGTGTGTGTACTGTGTATGTATATTATATTTGTGCTGTCGCATGGAGGCAATGAAAAACCTTTATTTTATGGTACATAGTCATGGGTCTTTTGTATATAATCAAAACAAGGAGTTATTAAATAGAAAATTCCCACCTTTATGTTTATTTATATATTTTATATTTACGAACAATATACTAAGTTACACTACGACATCACTACATTTAGAAGTAGATAGGCTTGCCGATCGTAGCACATATCACTATGTCCGTGAATGGTAAATGTGTGGAATGAAGGACGTAAACTGATTGAAATCTTTTCTCTTTCAGTCACGATGCTTCAGCAGATCCTACAGGACATGTGGGTGGACCCGGAGCTGCTCGCAAACCTGGATGAGGACGCCAAACAGACCCTTTTCTGTCGGATGCGGGAGGAACAGGTCCGCAAGTGGGCCCTGTGGGATAAGAAGCAGGAAGAAGAGGGGAAGAGACCCAAATCAACCTACGCGAACAAGATAGGTGAGTTTTCTCTGCACAAGTCAAATAAGGAGTGAATCTTTATAAGGTTTGGAAACTGTTGGCTAAACGAATAAGGCTCGGACGTACGTACGTGGCTGAAGTGAGAGAACTAGAAGAACGCATTTCTGTATTCCGGCGAAATGTGACATCATTTTTTCAAAATTTATAAAACTTGTAACAACATTCATGAAGATAGAAAATGTAAATTTCATACTATGCTGTATCATGTCACAATTTCATGACAACGCTTCCATTCAAGCTAATCATATTCATACAGCGAAGCTACTAATAAATGTTTTCTAGTTCCGAAGTTCCTTCACTAGTGAGAAAACTGCTTTTGACTACCTTTTAATTACCAGGTAGTTTTCCTCTCTAAACTAACTACGAGAGTGTAAAATGAGACCAGTGATTTTATGCATACATAATAACGTGGCTTGAATTTCTAGAGTATAAGTTGCATGCAAGCATTCCAAGGTCCGAGCATTCCGTTGAAAGGGCGTGAGTTCGATTTCCACACGCAATTCGCTACGTAATAGAACATCGTGCGCTATCATTATTATAATCTCAATTATTTACGTTGTACCATTGCGCGGAATGAAGTACAGATAACACAAAACATTTGAAATGTCACGCGTGTGTTTTCCATCCTCTTTGACCACTGTGTAACAGAGCTATGCTGTAATATATATCAATGTGGTTTGATAAAGATGCACGGATTAAATAACTATCGTTGGATAGATTAGACAAAAGATAACTACACAAATGCATTCCTTGCTGCTCGGCATCTTCGAGTAGACAAACGAGACCGGAACTGAAAATCCTGCCCCGCTGCATGTGGAGTATATTTCTCGCCAAGCACTTTGAAAACAAAGAGCTGAGGCATCTTTGACTTGAGAACAATGGCGGATACGGTTTTGATGTGAGATCTTTGTTACAAGTTGTAGCCTAGTGCACTTTGGTAACTGATTAAAGATTTAGGTTTTCAGGTAGCCCACCTATAGGAAAGTGTGCAAATTTGCATCATATAAGTAATCTCACCTGGATTAGTGTGAATGGTCGCATTCACGCACAGCAGGACTAACGTAAAGCAATTGTTCTTATAAACACTGTGACTGTGAAAGAAACAAAACCACAGGCGCGTAGGAAGTTCTAACAACGAAGTTTTGTGCTGAGCACTGAGAAACCGGAGAGTAGAATTTCACAGCGTCTTAGTTTCTTCTTTATTTTGAAACGATTTCGTGGGTTTCGTTCCGTTTATGTTTTCGTAAAGAACAACAGATAAACTATGAATTTCCTTGTTCATATTCCCGAAGTGTTTATAAGTCCCGAAATTGTGTACACGACGTTATTTTTATTTCATTTATAGCACACAATAAACAAAAATTTAACAAAACTCCTTTTAAAGTTTTTTTTAAGTTTTTCAAAAAACTTTTTAACAAAAATCAAATTTAAATAGATTTCAAATATCTATCAAAGTGCGTTTAAATCGGTACAAGTCAAACCAATTTTTCGTAGGGTTGACTTGAATACTGTCATCACTGTCATCTATACACTCCACTTGCGGCAAGACGTTCGAATTTCTGCTCATTCAACTTGTGTAGTGGTACAAATTAACGTATTTAAACTATTTTGGTTATTGTGCGTTTCTGTATCTTGAACATTTGTATACATGTTCAGACCTGCGTCATGTATGCAGATCATGGAACTACATGTAAACGTAGAAAAATGTTTTCCTAAGCTCATTCACTTAGCCTGCTTGCATGGACATCTAGAAGCCCATTGGTGAATGTATGCTTCTCTAGAACGATTTATCTTAGGGCACTCAATATTTAATTCGTCATTACGATCAGATAGACATACAGTAAGATGGGTCTCGGATTAGTGAGCTGGTTCGACACGTCTGTACGGTATCCAAAGATCTTCAATCAAGCCCAAGGCAGTCACACACGAAGAAGCAGAGGCTTCAAACGCGGGTGTGGTTAAATCTTACCTCATGTACACTGTATACTGCAGGTGGAAGATGAAGGACAATAACAAACTGAACAACCACATCACCACACGACACGCACATGTTCCTAGGATGACAGATAACTGAATTACCATTCTACGACACACTATAAACTATAATGTTATGTTTTGATTGATACTTGGTCGATGTAGAGACGACTGTAATGTATGTTGCTACATCTAGAAACGAACTGTTGTCTGTGGGGAGAATAGATCAGGGAGGGGTGGTAAGGGGAAGCTTTGTGTATGTGATGTCATGTGACAGAAGTAGACTTTGCTTATTACTTCTTTAAATAAGGCTACACTCGAACATTGTTAATAGACAACCATTTAGTCATGAAGTACACGATTCAGGCAAATAAAACTCATGTGGCATGAGGTAAAATGAGTAATCCAGAGTTCATCTATACTGTTGGCCAATGTTCAACAGCTCCTCTCCCAATTAGGCCTACCCCTTTTCTGTGCTTGTCTCTATCCAACCAGCCAAACTGGTCAAACACAAGGTGTAATGGTGGAAGTAGTGAATTTGTTATCTGTTGTGGAAGGTTTATTGCATAGGTCAAACCAAACGCACTTTCAATGCGTGTGTAGCTACGTCCACAAGCGACACAGCATTGCATGCGAGCATGTTAGCGGGCATACACGACATTGTTTATATTACATAATTGAGTTGTTACGTGTTTGGAAAATAAACAAACCACTCGAAGCCTGGGAGCACTGGACACTGGACAACACGATGTTCACCTTTCTTCAATCCACACTTCTTTAGCACCAAAAATAAGATACACAACGAACAAAACACTCTTCTCCTAAACAGCAACTGTCAAGCCTTAAAAAATTATGTACACTGAATATGATTTCAGCATTAGTGATGTTAAGCCGAGTGAAGCCACTCAACAATAACAAATATTACTGTACCAGATCGGTTATAGAGGCATGACATATGGGTGGTAGGTAGTAGTACTAAGGGGGGGGGGGAGGTTCTCCGTACATTGTTACGCCAAGATGACACAATAGCTATGTGACTGATCCTTACTGACACTGATTTACAAAACACGACTATCGGGCAGAACTCAGAAGAGAACAGTAACTTGTCAATAATTAGAATATAATATAATAGTATCTGTATTCTGTGTATTCTCCTTTTTTAAGTGCCTTTAAAACATATTGCAACATAACATAAGCAAGTTTAGCATCATCATTCATCAGTAACAATGACTCGTCATGTAATTGTAAGACAAATCAGAAGAAGAAGACAAGTATTATTAATATATTACATTGCACGCCCTTTTATTTTGTTTTTGAATCCCAAAAGTAAATCCAACAAGACAGTAGATTTTTCCCTATTTTTTGGTTATTCACTATGTGTTCATTGTACTGTGTATATATATGTTGGTAACTCATAGTAAATACTGCAGTGCTGGATGGTCTGCATTGTATGTGATAGTGAATAGATGATCGTCATGAAACTATCAATGGACGTGTTTTAAATCCTAATTCATAGATGACTGTTTTGTTTGTTAACCGAGTATGATGTGAGACTATTCATCGCTCGTATCTTTACAACGCATCCGTGAGAGTCATTTAGTGTGTTGACTGTCTGTGTGATGACGGGCGCTGGTTATGACACACAGACAGACAGACAGACAGACAGACAGACAGACAGACAGACAGACAGACAGACAGACAGACAGACAGACAGACAGACAGACAGACAGACAGACAGACAGACAGACAGACAGACAGACAGACAGACAGACAGACAGACAGACAGACAGACAGACAGACAGACAGACAGACAGACAGACAGACAGACAGACAGACAGACAGACAGACAGACAGACAGACAGACAGACAGACTTTACTTTCAAATGATGCCCTCAAGGTTATGGATACAGAGTTTTACTTGTGAGCTAGTTGATCATCCTGTAGGTTGAAACGCGTCGTAAATGGGATTCACACCATAGTCACAACAAATTATTCGTATAGTTTCTGCCCATTCCTCGAGGTGATTATGTTTTGTGTTTGTATCACTCTCCCAGTCTTTAGCCTCGTTTCCATGACAATAGAGTCGGCCAATTTACCCTTCTATCTTCTTTCTTTGTAAGCGAACTGGGTTGTAGGATTACTGTGTTTATTGAGACGTTAATTGTATCCTGTACCCAGACAATTTTCGGCGTGAAACGTTATTTTGTACTGCAATATATATGGTTAGTGTTACTATGAATTTACTTTTTTTTAAATGGCTTTTCGTTGGTTGTTTCAATGTATAGTTTTGTTGTTTACAGACAAGCTTTACAATTTCCCGTTTACTTTAACCGTTTGGGAGGTGTTGTGTACAATGCGTGGATGCTTCGGCTTAAATAATGGGTATTAAAAATAAATACAAATCCATCTAAATATGATTTGCTTATTTTCTCTCACTTTATGAATATTTAAAACATTATTCGTTGGGGTTTCAACAAAAATCGTTTTCTAAATTCAAGATAATAAATAATCACGCATTTAAAAAGGCTATAAAAGAATATGTTCTTTCTATAGTACTATTGTCAATGCGTTTTCTAATTTCGGATCTTAGAAGTCCTCTTGTCAGTTTTCAACCTATATTATCGTTATACTCATGTCATGATGTATTTTATTTTGACATATTTCTACATATATTATTTTAGTTTAGATTTCAAGTAGGATCGGTTCTTATTATACTGTATGTTATATTATAAATTGTGTGTTCAACATTTGCTGTAAATGTGTTTTTACCAATATGAATGTAACTAAAGTAAGCTCGAATGAATGAAACTGAATAAATGGTTTCGAAGCTGTATCTAATCCCGACACTGCCCGTGTTTCAGAGCGTCAGGTTGGCTTTCTGTTGGGCGAGGACGGAGAGCCGTGGGTGTGGGTGATGGGCGAGCACTCCGAAGACAAGAAGATCGCGGACATCTTGGAGGCAGAAGCGCGCGAGATCGCCCGTCAACAGGCGGAGAAGGAGGCGCAACAACTGCGCAAGTCCGTCGAGGCAGAACTCACCGAACTCCTCGACTTGAACCAGAAGCAGATCGCAGCCATGGAGGCCGATCAGCTCAAACAGGAAAACTTGAACCACGAATCTCCCATCGATATTTATTGCTCGGCCGACGAGTTGAAAGAAAAGTGCGCGACCGAAAACCCCTTTCCTAACGAGGTTGTTCTCAGGAAAAAAATAAACAATATAAATGTGTTGAACATTGAGCCCAAAGTCACGATAAAGAGGGAAATGCTCAAGAGAGAAACACTCAACGAGATATCGCTCAACCAGGTAATTGATAACCACATGTTTGCTAACTCGGATAGAATTCTGCTGAGTTAGATTTAACTAACACATCTTCCAGTCATGTCCTTTCAACTTTGGATTTTTTCATATTGCCATTATATTACATATTATCTCTAAGGAACAAAACTTACTTCCCTATAACAACATACAATGATTTAAAAAATGTTATTTACAAAATGTTAGTTCCAAGATATTATTTATAACTCTATTCGAAGTAATTATTAATACAATTTAAAATAAATTAACATTGTTTAAAGCACGTTTTAAATTCATTTCCGAACACACCAGCACGCGAGTCTATTTAGATAGTGCATGTATAATGTAGATAAAGGGTTTGTGTCAGCTACCGGTCCTGGGGAAGTATCGTGCAAGGTACCAACCTTCACTATGACTGGTAAGCCTGGGGATATTAGTGGTGAGGTGATAAGGACAGAACCCGCAACATGTTTGATAACAGCGGATGTTTTCAATAACAAGAAGTTGGTACCATCATCAAAGACTGACACAGAGTGTTGTTTGCTGCATACTTTCTAACCGACTGTTATTTGACTTTGTAATTTAAAGAGTTAATGTATTAATGTGTCGTTGTGTAGATTGGCAAACTTATAATTCGAGTCATAACGTAAGAAATCAAATCGCTGCCATAAAATTTAGAAGCATAAAAGTGTAAACAAAACATGTTTAATAAAAGAAACAAAATTAAGAAAATAAATTATTATGAACAATTTGCTTATATTCCCTTCCCCCCTATTCCAAACACTTACACTTGTAATTAGTGGTTGAATTTTTGAATGGTTTGAAATTTAACTGTTAAAATAATAATGGGGGGCTATATAAATGTTTGCACATTGGATTAGAAATTGATATAGCTAATTGTTAGTATGTGTGTGAAATTTTATAGTTGTCACGATTCTTATAAACAATGCCATTCTTTCTAATTCTCAGTGTACCGAACTTCAAGTTACAAATAGTAAAACTAAGCTTACCTGAACTATTAAACTTACTTATTAGGAGTAACGTACGTATTTATGCCATTGTGGTACTTCATAGCCCTAAATTTTGATTCGAATGGTGATAATCTTGGTATAATATCTTATAAAATGCTTACGACAAGTTGATTCATTTTGACCCATACAAATGGTGTAGGCTGACTACCCAAGCACAGTGCGGTCGTAAACTACTACAACTACTGGTGCAACGTATACGAAGGCCACAGAGCTTGTAGGCCTAATTTGTATTCTTTCCAAAAGTCAGTTTCTCTTTGGAACTTGTCTTTACTATCGACTGGATGTTTCAGAAACATAAAATATATTGCTTTTCTGTTCTTAAAGACCCACTAAACCCAAACATACATGTAGAGTCATTAGACGCTGACGCTTTAACGTAAGTCGAATGAAAAAGTTCCACCGCTCAGCGAGGCTTCGTTCGCCCTACAGTGCAGGTTTCGTTTTGTCTGTGACGTAGATCGATAGGGGTTCGATCGTGTGGCTGATATCCTCATTAAAATTGAACGCGAGAAACAACGTCTCACTTTCACGTCTCGTAACTCACTCAATTGTAGCCCGATTTCCAAATGAGTGACATCGACGTAATTTGTAAATCATTGTGATAACTGTGAGTGGTTGTTCTTGTCGATTCTGACATATGCGAGGTTTTTATGATGATGGAAACAAAACCTTGTAATCGCCCGCCCGCTAATAGCATGCGTGCTTCCTCGCTACGCCCGGCTCATTGCGACAACACGGTTTCAAATAACACGTCGTAAGTAAGTAATTTGTTTGTGGGTACAGCTAAAATCTGTTTGCATGGTACGAAAGATGACAGTTTGATACAGAAATTGCTACCAAATTCAATCGTCGTATTACAATTAATTCGGTCGTTTGAAGCCTTATCCGTGGACTCGGTATAGCGTATGCTATTAGCGAGCGGGCGATTACAAGGTTTTGTTTCCATCATCAAAAAAAACTCGCATATGTCAGAATCGACAAGAACAACAACTCACAATAATCACAATGATTTACAGATTACGTCGATGTCACTCATTTGGGAATCGGGCTACAATTGAGTGAGTAACGAGACGTGGAAGTGAGACGTTGTTTCTCGCGTCCAATTTTAATGGGGATATCAGCCACACGATCGAACCCCAATCGGTCTACGTCACAGACAAAACGAAACCTGCACTGTAGGGCGAACGAAGCCTCGCTGAGCGGTGGGAATTTTTCATTCGACTTACTATACGTAAAAGCGTCAGCGTCTAATGACTCGACATGTATGTTTGGGTTTAGTGGGCCTTTAAAGTGACCATACATCTCTTCTGGGTTTATGTGACCACTAGTTACAACCAGTTATAGTGTATATTTTCCATCCGCTCCTGTAAACGACATTACAAGAACAATTTTAAGATAAGTACAAATTACATTTACAAAATGACGGCGCCCACAACTATGTATTTAATCCTTTGTGAAGATGATCAACGTCTGTTTCAATTAAACCTGTCAATAGTTTATAATATAATGTTCAATTGTGCCAACTGACAAACAAGATAGCATAGATATACATTATACATGCATGCAGTAAGATGCCGAATCAGTTAGCCATCAATTTTTACAGCAATACCTTTCTCTTTTTTTGGTTTTATTTGTCAATATCTTTCTAACACATATTGAACGCTTCAAATCTAAATAAGATTCGTGAGTGTTCAGCTTGAAAAAGTGAGAGTTTTAAAATTTTTAGTTCGTGATTACATAGCCTACAATATCACACTGTTGGAATTATGCAGGGATGGAACATTATCAAGGTCCACAGAAACCATTCAAAACATATTGCATTTAGATCAAATTAGACACTTTGATATCATATTGAAATTATTATATAATACATACGCAATCAATTTGGAATAATTCCCTTGGGAATGTTGCTCTGTATAATATCTAGCCATGCATGATCCCATAATGTTGATACTGAATAATGAATGCCCCAAAGAATCGAGCAAAATACCTTAAGTTTTCACAGATTTCGAGCCATTTATGTTGAACTCCACAAACGGAACAGAACAGAACAGAACACACATAAGGAAACCTTGGACAACCTCGTTCTGATCTTGTGTGTGTGTTTTCTTGCAGCCTAGCAAGGTATCACAGCGGGTGGCTCAGTGGGAGAAGAAGGTGATGGAGGAGCGAACCTCGGAGATCTTCAAGCGACTCAAGAGCAAACAGTTGGAGGTGGCGCGGGAGGCGGAGGAGGCTGAACTAACGCAGGACCATCTCTGGAGGGAGCAAGGTAAGCGCAACATGTTGTACAGCTCAGTGGGAGAAGAAGGTGGTGGAGGAGCGAACCTCAGAGATCTTCAAGCGACTCAAGAGCAAACAGTTGGAGGTGGCGCGGGAGGCGGAGGAGGCTGAACTAACGCAGGACCATCTCTGGAGGAAGCAAGGTAAGCGCCACATGTTGTACAGCTCAGTGGGACAAGAAGGTGGTGGAGGAGCGAACCTCGGAGATCTTCAAGCGACTCAAGAGCAAACAGTTGGAGGTGGCGCGGGAGGCGGAGGAGGCTGAACTAAAGCAGGACCATCTCTGGAAGAAGCAGGTAAGCGCAACACGTTGTACAGCTCAGTGGGAGAAGCCTTCCAACTCAACAGGTGACGAAATGTGTTAGGGAAGCCCTAATGTCCTATCGTTTGATTTGTATAGAGAGCTACACCACGTTCAACATGACCGTCTTACCATGTTAACCTACCCTGCCCTGTGGAACCCCCGGTTTCTCTCTGTTAAAATAGCCACAAAGAAACAAAATAATGTCATCTCCTAGAAAATGTAGTGCTCTTTCTTATAAATGTTTTTTGTTCCAATAGACAATTCCGTTTTGTTAATGTCCCTATTTAAACGGAAAGGTGTGTTGCAACACTTTATTTATTGGAACAAAGAAACTATCGTTAGAAAGAGCATTACATTCTCTCGAGATGACATATTTTGTTTTACTTAGTGACGACTTTAAACCACTGGCAATAACAGACATGAACGGGGAGTTCAGCAAGATAAACATGCAGCTTATGTATGTAGGGGTCTAGTATTTATTAACATTCAACGACGTGTTCCGTCCTGTAAAGCAACATTTGACACTTATTTGACAGGCTTAACCATCACACAGTACTTCAGTTGGTCACTATTCGCCATGCACTACGACGAAACTCAAGTCAAGGTTTGAAGAACACTGGTTTTTAGTCGAGATCACCTTGTTTAGTATAGTGAAGAAATTACACGTTAAGATTGTGTGTTATTACCCTTTTGAATAGATATACAAAGTGGTCTAAACATATCTTATTATTATAAAAATTGCGTTTAACTTTCTTTCTTTTCACTCCCCCTTGGGATGTAGAGCTTGAATAGACGAGTTAAAGCGTTACGTCACTTGTCCTACTCAAGTACAGAGCCATTTGTCTCTGCAGCGTAATTGGAGCTGGAAGTGGAGTCACTCATTGCAGCTAGTTACACAGAGTTGCGTTTTAGTGATGAAAGGTGTTGAACTGAAACCGTTTCGGTGTGACATAACTATAACGCTGCGGGAGACTGTTGATGACAGTTTGGAATGTGGTTTTCTACCTCTTTGCACACGATTCTTGCTACCAACGTGCTGGAAGAAATACAATGACCTTCTTTATGCACAATTGTAGTATATGTTCTTTCAAGTTACATGCTTTATTGGTTGGAAGCAGATTATCGATGATTGACTGGTTTTTACCGTCGGGAAATAGTCCGTATTATATGTTTGTTGAGTTAATATTGACGATTTGAACAAAGACCTATACATAAGTACCCACACTAAAAACCGTGATTGCAAACGTTTAAAAAAATCAATTCGTCATTCATTGATTTTGAAATCGCCAGCCAAAAACTGTGAAGTCTATAATTGACTTCTCATTCTTCTTCTTCTTTCAGGAACGATAAGACAAGCGTATTAACATTTACGTCATGTATGGGGATATTCCTGTCACAATCTTTATCTGTAAACATGTTCTTCCCATTAGCTTAGATTTGCAATTAGTTATCCTACTCATAGCATGACGCCACAAGTGTATTTCCCTCTATTATATAGAAAGTGTGCGTGGTTTAAATGTAGCGACGTAATCCACGGTTTATCGAATCGTTTTCCTTAAAGAGTGATCACGTAATAGGAATAAAAAGTGGGTAATTGTATTTTCTAAGATAGTAGGGGAGGTATGATTGAAAGGAAAACGCATTAAAAATGTATACATAAACACTGGCGATTGAGTAGGACATCGAGTACAATATTGTGCGTCGTGGAACTGAGTTACTCTGCTCTAGCTGTTAGTGGGCAAGTTATAGGCTACATAGCGCAAACACCACTTTTGTCGTAGAATAAATTCAAGATAACTATTCCTCAAAATAAAATAATTTTACTTCTTTAGCTTAGTGCAGATGAAATAAAAGCGAGTACAAGTAGCGTTAAAAAAGTACCATGTTTTGCCACCTCAGTTTGAAACACCATTTTTGTTATACTTTGTCAAAGATGTGAAAACATACACGTTCTTCAATGAACGTGTTTGTACTTGTACTAGGCCCAACAATGTTATTCTTTTAAATGATTCGTGGGTGGATACAGTGGTATATGACACGAAACGCTTTGAATCCTAATTGCCACCAACAGTTACGGTATCCAAATTGCAACAAACCCGCTAATGGATTTCCATGTATTTTTAATCATCGTCAGATAAAATTACAAGTAGGCATTCCGTAACTGTAATTTCCTACATTCCAGAACGCAAGGCGAAGGAGGCAGAGCAGCAGATACGTTTGATCGCCCGCCGAGCCAGAGAGGAACATCGCCGGACGTCTGTGTTGGACATGGAGGTCGAGAGATTGAACAACAGCCCCTCACCCACCCTGGAGAGCAGTCTGAGGTAGGCGTGGTCACTGACAGGGGGGCGGGGTCACGTTGTCAGCCCCTCACCCACCCTGGAGAGCAGTCTGAGGTAGGCGTGGTCACTGACAGGTGGGCGGGGTCACATTGTCAGCCCCTCACCCACCCTGGAGAGCAGTCTGAGGTAGGCGTGGTCACTGGCAGGGGGGCGGGGTCACATTGTCAGCCCCTCACCCACCCTGGAGAGCAGTCTGAGGTAGGCGTGGTCACTGGCAGGGGGGCGGGGTCACATTGTCAGCCCATCACCCACCCTGGAGAGCAGTCTGAGGTAGGCGTGGTCACTGGCAGGGGGCGGGGTCACGTTGTCAGCACCTCACCCACCCTGGAGAGCAGTCTGAGGTAGGCGTGGTCACTGGCAGGGGGGCGGGGTCACATTTTCAGCCCCTCACCCACCCTGGAGAGCAGTCTCAGGTAGGCGTGGTCACTGGCAGGGGGGCGGGGTGATGTTGTCAGCCCCTCACCCACCCTGGAGAGCAGTCTGAGGTAGGCGTGGTCACTGGCAGGGGGGCGGGGTCACGTTGTAAGCCGCTCACCCACCCTGGTGAGGAGTCTGAGGTAGGCGTGGTCACTGGCAGGGGGGCGGGGTCACATTGTCAGCCCCTCACCCAACCTGGAGAGCAGTCTGATGTAGGCGTGGTCACTGGCAGGGGCGGGGTCACATTGTCAGCCCCTCACCCACCCTGGAGAGCAGTCTGAGGTAGGCGTGGTCACTGGCAGGGGGGCGGGATCACATTGTCAGCCCCTCACCCACCCTGGAGAGCAGTCTGAGGTAGGCGTGGTCACTGGCAGGGGGGCGGGGTCACATTGTCAGCCCCTCACCCACCCTGGAGAGCAGTCTGAGGTAGGCGTGGTTACTGGCAGGGGGGCGGGGTCACGTTGTCAGCCGCTCACCCACCCTGGAGAGCAGTCTGAGGTAGGCGTGGTCACTGGCAGGGGGCGGGGTCACATTGTCAGCCCCTCACCCACCCTGGAGAGCAGTCTGAGGTAGGCGTGGTCACTGGCAGGGGGCGAGGTCACATTGTCAGCCCCTCACCCACCCTGGAGAGCAGTCTGAGGTAGGCGTGGTCACTAGCAGGCGGCGGGGTCACATTGTCAGCCCCTCACCCACCCTGGAGAGCAGTCTGAGGTAGGCGTGGTCACTGACAGGGGGGCGGGGTCACGTTGTCAGCCCCTCACCCACCCTGGAGAGCAGTCTGAGGTAGGCGTGGTCACTGGCAGGGGGCGGGGTCACATTGTCAGCCCCTCACCCACCCTGCAGAGCAGTCTGAGGTAGGCGTGGTCACTGGCAGGGGGCGGGGTCACATTGTCAGCCCCTCACCCACCCTGGAGAGCAGTCTGAGGTAGGCGTGGTCACTGGCAGGGGAGGCGGGGTCACATTGTCAGCCGCTCACCCACCCTGGGGAGGAGTCTGTACTCTGTACTCCGTAACTTGCATTGGGATGGGGTCAATTTGATATTTCCGTACCCATCGTATAGAGGATGTTTCCCACCACATGTTAAATACAAAAACATATACTAACGAATAAAGAAGTATAATATAAATTGTAACATCTTAAAATCATTATTTTATTCCTTGGCATTTCAAAAATAAATGTTCAGTATCTCCCCGGCCATAAGTTGCACAATTGTGCTGCATACTAAACTGATAGGCCTCACTATTATGGATTCTGATTTTTGCTCGTGGCCTAAACCGTGGTAAAGAAAATTATTGCAATGCATTACTCAACTCACTAAAATGATGCAATATTGATACTTACACTGTACTTGTGTTTCCAGCCCGACCAGTTCATCCAGCCTGAGCCCTTCCCTCGCCGACTGGTCAGCCGCTAAACCACCCAACAGGGAGGCGGTGGTTGAGTGGTTCCGGTCAAGCGAGATAGCTCGCCGCGCGGGCCTGGAGAAGGACTCCAATAGCATTGCACCTTGGTTCCATGGTTGGTACTCTTAGTTCACGCTGTAAACCGTATGAAAAGACGTTGGTGAAATAATTAATATACAGTCAGATTGATTGAGTGGATATCTGAGTTAGAGTATAATATGCCTATAGCTAGCACAGTAAAGATAAAAGATCTATTTTGTGCAATATGACTTTGTATGATATGATTTTTTTCAAACTCTAAGGTAAATTAATGAATAAGTTGAACCCTATGAAACAAGGTTGTTGCAAACGAGGCAAAAAAAAAGAGGGGGGAATGATGGGGAAGCGGACTGGTCAAGACAGGAGGCGGGGAAAGGACCGATTTCACTGTCTTACCTTGGTTAGTTTCCGGTAGCTCAAAGATGTTGGTTGCAGAGGGAACGAAGATGAGTGAAGTTTAGTCGCGGTTGAAGTAAGGTTGAAAATAAACACAACGTATGTACAGTTAATAAGTAGAGTTACGTGAAGAAATACAATAATAAAAAATAAACACTGTGAGAATGGCGAAGTGAACACTTTTGCGCTCGTCTCGTATACGAGGGCAACGAAACACGAAAAGTGTGGAGACACGCAGACTCGTCGATGTGTAATCCGTGAGCGATCAACGACGAGAGAGACCGAGACAAGCCCGGTCGACAGCTCTCTGACAGTGAATCGGGGGTTGAAGGTGGGGAGATAGGGGAAGATACTGAAATAAGGGGAAACGGAAATGTATTTGAATACTTGGCGCGAACAAAGGGTATTGGTTGAAGACAATTTCAATTTAAGCTTTCATTTATGAACGGGATGAATAAAGCAATACATACATAAGACAATGTGGCTTGTTACCTGGTTCTAAATCCTATTGGACTCGAAGACTGGCTCTGTTCCACAAGTATCAAGAAGATCATGTTCGAGCTCAAAACGAGGCGTTCTGCCCCGAAATGTGTTTGTTGGTGTAGGTGCCGGGTGGATTAACATTTTCAAACGTTGCAACATATTAGTATTATTAAGAAATCATGGAGTGAAATCGGATTGCCATTTTGGAGTAAATTATTTGATTGATAGATAATCCCGTACAGAATCACACATCCCTCGAACACACAGAAACACAGGTATGGTTTTTACTATATGAGACTGTATTCAACATAAATCTCGATATAAATGCAAATTTGATTACCTCGCACTATCTCAACGTACATAATCAACATTACAGTGGCATTTGCAGAAGATATTTTGCAGATGTTTTCGGAATACATTATGCTAAGGTCTCTTGGTTGGTTAAATTTTTATGGAATGCAAATAAATACAGACAATAACACGTTGAAAGATATATATTTTACAACTTCTTTTATCTTCACATTAGCATGAGATGGTTTGGCATTGATTGTTTTACGAAACAGCTCTTCATTCTTTACATTTTTCTGCAATTTTTCGTTATTTGACCATACTTTCATCCCATAGCATGGAGTCTCTGATTCTGTTCTGTTGTATTTATTTATACATTATTTTCTCTGATATTTTGTTCTTCTGATTCCCTTAAGTTATTTATATATTTTACTTTTTCCTCGTAATCATGTATCAAAATATGTCCAAATTAACCATCCCTTATCCTCATTTTCATCTTTCATCTACTCTTTCGTTGACACCGTCCAGGGATATTAAGGTGCTCTGTTGTTTCCAGGACTGATAACGCGTACCGAGGCTGAATCTTTGCTGAGCAACCAACCCCGAGGAAGTTTCTTAGTCCGCCTCTCTGAGAGGATATGGGGCTACGCCATCACCTATCGAGACGGCGAGCGGTGCAAACATTATCTCATCGACGCGTCAAGCGGACATTACCAATTCCTCGGCCATAATCAAATAATGCACGACACACTGAGTGAGTTGGCGTAATGTTTTCACTGGCCATTTCTTATATATTTATGTCGCTGTAGTAATCAAAACAATTTGTTCAAAATTTGTTTTATTTTCTTACAAAAAACTAAACATGATAATATGAGAGTTGGCGGGAATGGATTTTTTTTTATTTGGTATTTGACGACGTACTTAACAACTAGGTCACATGATGTCGTCCTATTAATCGGTAAGACCCCGTTTTTATTACTAGCTTCGAACGCGGGTTAAAACGACGGGCTTAACCCACTTGCGTTTTCACTTCCAACAGTGAACCATCGTAATTGCTTAGTTGTCAACCTTCGCACCAGAAGCGCTGCAAGATATACTGTGAAGCAATGTCTCACCATATTACACGATGACCCTTCTTTGTGTTTTTGAACTTTCCTTGAATCTCTGGTTGCCCAAAGATTTTGATTAACAACAAAGATTCGTCGTCAGAAAATGCTGCCATGGTGAGAGGAGACGAAAGTGAGGTTAAGAAAGGCCTACTCGACAGCTGGGCGGGACGATTAACTAGCGTTGACAACCGGAGTGCGCTTTCACTGCACACAAACCCCGAGTTACTAGGGTAACTCCGAGTTCCAACGCGGGTTAAAAATTCCAAACCAGCGTTGCAACTCTGTGCGTTTAAATTACAAAAATTACCCGCGTTATCGACCAACCCGCGTTCGAAGCAAGTAATAAAAACGGGGTTTAAGAGGGGGTTTACAATGTTTGACATACCCACAGAAAAGCCTTTAAAACACAAAAATCCAGGTTAATTTCATTCATATAACTGCCTCAACAATTTCCAATACTAGTGTTATTATTTCTCAATTGTTTCCAAAGCGGCCCGCTTCCATAGCGGGATTATTACAGAATAAGGGTCTTGGACCCTTATTCTGTAATTATCCCGCTATGGAAGCTCCATCGGGTGTTTTATATCAAACGTCTAGGATTTAAATTCCTTTCTTTATTTAGCTTTTAAATAAGGTTTGTAAATGAACAACATTGACATGGTTCTTATTTGATTTCAGGTGACTTCATCCGCTATTATGGTCGTAACCCCATCTCAGCCCTAGGGAAGGAGCTACTGCTGATGGCCTGTCCTCGAAATGGTGTTCCAGAAGTCTTCCAAGGTTCACTTGCCATAAACACAACTTAAAGTTGAACACTTTCTACAATATAGCTTATCTTACTGACAATGACTGTGAATATATTCTACTCAGTTTTTATTATTGACACACGATTATGTAGTCAACAAAACTGAATGAAAGCTTTGTTATTCGAAAATATATTATTTTCAATAAAATTATTATAATAGTTTTTAAAGGTTTAAAATGTATTTTATTTTGGTGACCTTGAAACAATTGATAACAAAATTACAAAACCACCAGTCCCTTAAATTGGAAATAACTTAAAAAAGAGTACTTCAAGAAACCTAATTCGAGTTTGATTGCTGACCATTCTACTGTTAACATCGACTCCAGAAGATGGCAGGATTTAGGAACGTATATACCTACCTAAATGTCGAGAAAATCGGTTCTTTTCAGAACCAAACACTCATCCGAGAGGGCTTGATACCGCAAAGACGACATGCATATACTGTATATATACTATTATGATGGTAGAGTGAAGGAAATTGCATAACGTTACCATTCATTTGAAAAATCATTGCCACCTGCAGAGGATCAGTGGGCAGTTCCGTTTTGTACTCGTCCATAAATTTAAAATGTGGGTTCTTGTTTATTTTTCCATTTTTATTTTATTATCTTGACAATAAATTTTCTTTTGCAGACATGGGGACATAAAATTACCTACAATAAATTATTGAAATGTTAAAGAGGTAAACAAAGAAATTATTTTCTGTAAATAATAACAATGGGTGGTTATGCCTAACTATATTTGTAGGATAGCTTGGAGGGAAGGTTTAGGGAGATCTTCTGGCGGGTTCTCCTCTTAATGTAAGGGGCAGGAGCACATCGAGGTTTTTCCCATATCTGAAAAACAAAAGTAACATGTCATAAGACGAAAAAATAAAAATTCAAGAAGACATCAACAACTTCATTGTTACTGCTTAGCTGAGGTTACCAAACTCAGCTGCGCATCCTTCTGGCTGCAGCTTTGCCTTTGACTGGAGAGAAGAATGATCAACAGAAACGAAATTACTTTCAAACCAGTTTCTTGAAGCAGATTTCTTTCGTTCCTTAACCAATATTAATACCCACAAAAAAAAGCTTGGAAGTGGCGAACATTTTACATAAACAGGCTTCTAAAATGTCACGCTTGTGTTGTTAATGTTCATTGGGTGTCATTCTAGTTACTTACTAGTAAATGTAATAGATTAGTTGTTTGTCTAAAAGGATTACATTTCCACTTTCAATTTAGTGTGTTCTTAAAATAATGCTTGAATGTTTAATATTACAATGTGGATTTATTTTTCTGCTGAGTTGAAATGTTCCATTTAATTTTATTAACATGTTCCCACATCTCTTAGGATGTTAAGTGTTTCATTATCTCACACACAATATATAACAAACAGATTATCGACCAGTTAGTTCTATGAGTGTAGACATAAAAAGCCTACTTACGATGGACTGTAAGTTTAGGATTTGGACAGATTAAGGAAACTAAAACGACACTTTTGTGTGCCCTTAAACAACTCGTTTATTTATATTATTTACACATCTCAGGGATTTTACAGTTATTATTATTATCATAATGTAAGAGCACCCAATGGCATACACAGTTATAAGTGCCCATACATGTATGCTTTTCATGTTAAGCGTTTAGAATTTCATATTAGTATTTTCAAGACATTTGAATGGTTTAAAAAAATAAATAATTTGACCACTTTACACAATTTAACATTAAGAGAAAACTTTAACACTATATGTTTTGATAAAATGTACAGTGCTAAAATATCATCCCAATTACCATGAAAATGAATAAATCAATCGATTCAATTAGAAACCTACCAATTCATGAGCTTAGAGTAACTCAAGTATTTTACCTCAGTTTATTAGTGAATGGCCTTGTTTTCTTATTTTATCGATCTATTACCACATTATTATAAATTATTCAATAATTTATAAAAATAAACATAAATTATTTCGAGATCCAATTAAAATTGCTCATAAAACTTAAATATCATATTTATGGGCATTCAATTACTGCCATACGATTCAACACAGTGCCATTTAAAAAAGGCGGTAACATTTTTGTTGTTGCTTTACTTACTTTTTCTGCGTTCATTTGCCTCACTGAGTAACCTAACAATTTCGTGATGAATACTAAATTGTTCTCAATTTTCGTGCATGCTTATACAGTAACTTGAGATAACTTAGTTAGATTGAGAAGAAAACATTCTCAACAGATACGTTGCAGCATTATTCGGAAACATTGAGACTGATTCCCATGAAAACCTATTTGAATTTGATTGTGTCTGTTGTTGAATTGCATCATTTGTCACCATCTGACGGAATGGATACATTACACTTTTGTTAATTTGGATGCACAGGTTTACAAAATATGGTTTATGTTTGCATACAGTATTTCATCACCTTCTACTAGATTACTAGTGTCTTGTACAGTTGTTTCTTTGTTATGGTTTGCTTACTAAACGATCGTTTTTTCGATTTAGTGGTATTATACTACTCAAGATTATGTAAACTGTAATTTAAAGTGTTGACAGTGACAGAATGTCCCATTTATTCACTATAATATCAATTCCAGCTTGTCAGGAACTGAAGAGACCCAGGGTATGACGAATGCAACTAGAGAAACTTCCTACACCATCTTACAATTCAAACAAATGGAAAGTTTTTGGAATTAAATCTGATCTTTGGACTCTGCGACGGTGGCCGAGAAGCGTTGTCACTCTGAAACGAACAAGAAACATCACCACTAGGCCTGCAACAAGTCGGCATCAAACTTCAGCATTTTGAGCTTCATTCTTGCACTTGTTAGTTCACCACTGATCCAGATATATTTACTGGTTTAAGATACTACGAAAATGTTAAAGATGTTTCATCCCAAACAAAACAAGCATAGTTTTGAAATATATTGAAAAATAGTGTGATGACCAATCAGAAAAATAACTTGTAATGCTACATAAGGCTCCAGTTTTGAATTTAAAACATTTAACACAGAGAGATAAACAGAAGTAAAAAGAGGAGTAGTGCAAAAGTTAAGGACATGGAGGATGTTAATTAGTGTTGTAGTTATATATTTTTTTTTTTATATATATATCTGCTCCCTGTGTCCAACAATGAAGTCGGGTAGGGGATAGGAAATTAATCCCATCATATTCTGGCCCCTAGGTACATCGAAGCCGGCTGGCCATGCCTGACGCTTCCCTCATGTTAACTTCTTCCGGCTCCTCCTCTTCACTTTATATATATGTAGATAAAATAAATATACAGTAAAGTAACTTCCTAGTGTAACCAATTGGTGTTGGTAGTAATGTGAAAGAGGATTAGTGAATTTGTATTAATAGGGTTGTCAGTAATTTTCAAATACATTATATAGATTGTCACTATTTTAGCAACTAAAGAGTTAACTATTTTTCTATACATTGATAAAATAAGTAATATAGTTTAGAGACCCATCAAGGTATGTTATTTTCACCCTAAAATGCACCTGGATTTGATTTATATTTTGTATTTATATTTTCGTAATAATAACTTGGTAAATAACACAAAAATGCAATTGCAAAACACTAATGTCTTGAAGGAAGATCAACATTAAAATAATAATAATAACAATAAACAATAAACAATAATAATAATAATAATAATAATAATAATAATAATAATAATAATAATAATAATAATAATAATAATAATAATAATAATAATAATAATAATAATAATAATAATAATAATAATAATAATAATAATAATAATAATAATAATAATAATAATAATAATAATAATAATAATACTAATAATAATATATAACAGACCAAACCATACATCACAATAGACCGGATATTATATTTATTGACAAGAAGAAACAAGAAACGATTTTAATTGATGTTGCCGTCCCTTTATGCCACAATGTAGAGACAACTTGGCGGGAAAAGATAAACAGATATAAGGAATTATCTATTGAAATAAAAAGGTTGTGGAAGCAGAATAATGTAACTGTTATACCGTTAATTATATCAGCAAATGCCATTGTTCCACGTAAACTCCATGACAGCATTAAACTAATTGGTCTCCAACCGAACATATACATCGAGATGCAAAAAGCAATTATTTTGAACACGTGTAGGATAGTGCGAAAATTTTTGAACTAAGAAGAATGAAGACTTCAAGAAGTTCTCCATCCCGATGGTGGTTTTCGTGGTTTCCACCGTACAAAGAGCGAATGCTGGGATGAGTACAAATCGGCCACGACCGTACATAGCATCCACAGTTCGGATTGGAAAAAATAATGTGGACAATGATATATTAAGTAGTTCTAAGTAGATTTTAATATGGTAAACACATGGAAATACTTGACATTTGTGTCCGTACAACATGTTTATGCCGGTTTTGACCGAGTTTGTATGTATTGCAACAATAAAATAATAATAATAATAATAATAATAATAATAATAATAATAATAATAATAATAATAATAATAATAATAATAATAATAAAAGTAATAATAGTAATAATAATAATAATATAAAAAATTTACTACCCGGCACCTACACCAACAATGAGTTAGAGAACGCGGTCATTGATTTGATAAGCTCTTCATTGTGAACGGGTGTTGGAAAATAGGTACACAAACACATTAAAAAGTAGTAGGCCCACAGGTAGCATCCTGTACTGATATGATAGAAAGTTGCAGAAATAATAACGGGGGGGACATTAAAACTAAAACACACACGATTATTTTCTTTGAATATCATCACAATTAGTTTCGTCACTTTACTTACAGACGTTATGTAAAGGTCCCCGGCATTGCCGCCTGCATATTTTTTCTTCATACCCTTGTTAGGACTCCCCGATGCTGAAAAATATAAATAGTTTTCGAAAGTCAAACACATTCTTCACTTACAATACAAAGGTAAAGGTCTCAAAGTTCAAAATAAGTCTACAGGGTTTGTGAAATGTTGTGTTATGCCTATAGGATAGTAACAATAAGTGTTTACTAATTGGAACTACATGAAGCTCAATTTAAAGTAATCAAAGTGTTATTGCACTGTGCATACAACCCAGCTCTTCCATGTGTGAACATAATTCATTCATATTTAATTCAAATAAGTAAGAATTGTTGATGTAACAATGAATAACAGAAGGAAAAAAAATACTTGTAAACACAATAATGAATCAAATTAAAACATAATACGTTCTTCAAGATACATTTTTTAATTTAGCCATGTCCCCAAACTTTTGTCTATTCGTTCTTTATTTCTTTATTTAATGGCTATCAAATTCAGTTATCTCTGATTTATAAAACCCATCAAATATCATACTACATGTATTATTACCATAATAACCATTTGAACACACATCCGTTACTATGTCAACAATGGATTAAATTTGAAAAAAAGATGAGAACCTAATGGAATGTATACAAAGCTAACAGAGAAATGAAGACATTTAAAAGAAATTCATTGATAGGAGAAGAGCCATTCAAAAGAAAAGAATTCTAGACAATTTCTGTATCTAGTAAATAGAAGCGAGAAGACAGAATGTTAACAATGATGATGTATTTACCACCAGGAACGTTCGGTAGAGAGAATTCGTCCACAGCCTTGTTAGCTCTCCAGGCTGCGTTCTCGTTCGTCTTGATAGCGCCTAGGCGGCGGTTGTTCTGCCACTTTTCATTGGGGACAGAGTCGTGCGGAAACTGGCTTAGTTGAGCCTTGAAACAAAGAACAGGGCAAAATAGAACACTCTAAATTTTAAATTGTCCTGAATAACCCCTAAAAGGACATGTTACCAAATCTATCGAATTTTATACTTAAAGGGTTAGTCAGATGAAAAACTAAAAAACTATCATTTGTATATGTCCACCCTCAAATATGGAGACATGACTAAACGATACCATACTTTTAAGGCAGGCGGTTAAAAAATTAAAGAAAACGCAATTTTTTGGCTTGTTGCTACCAAGTAGCACCTATAGCAACTCTTCTCATGGTAATTCCCATTTACAAAAAATGTTGCCTCCAGAAAGTAAACCCACCGCTAAAATAGGGCACTTATCAAAACTCGATCAGGAGGTTTAATGTGCATCTTTTCCCTACCGATACCATGCTTTTTAGTACGAACGTGTACTTCTACAACATGCCATGCAAATTATTTTCTTGTGACTTGATGTGAAGAAAAGTTGCAATCTGTTTTGAGCGGTACTGTCCGCAGTCGCCGAGTGTTTCGCGGAGCGCTGGCTGGACTCGTATTACACAATGAGTGCTCTGTCTATCAGGCAGGCGTTAGCGACCTCGGAACCGATACAGCTGTACTACGCTTTAGAAGAAAAATGCAGCAGAGCTTACGAAGTGAATCTTATAGAATAGCTAAATGTTCATTATTTTTTTTCTTGCATTGAAGAAACCTATATCAATTTTATTTTACACATAACTGAATTTTATGCACTTATGACTCATTGGTGATTTTTTAGTTTATCATCTGACTAATCCTTTAACGCTCAAAAGAAAGAGATTTTGAACATTGAGATTTGATTTGAGAATTGAATAGCTTTCCTTTTATAAGTATTAGTGGAAATTTCACATCCCAGTGTACAAACGCATAGCAAAAGCATTAAGCCCTGGAAAAAGTATCTACCATAAATTATTTAAATTCTGGGTTAAAGCGAGGCCAAAAGGCTGGTAATATGATGTGCTTGTACCAAAACGTATCGGAAAATTTGTGTTGTCCTTTATATATATATAGATACATGATCTTATCTCTCTACCACAACGGTCTACTGTCCTTATACCAATCATAAATTATTTAAGGATGCCTGGAGTTGATTTACTTGAGTTTTAATAAAATGTCATACACAAAAAATTTCGAACAATTTGTGGCAACTGCTACTTCCATTTTGCTTGCAGATAAAGAGTGTAAAAATGAGGTCTATCAACACAAAAAACAAAGGCAAAAATAAACGCATGAAGTGTTACCTTATCTAGTTGGCTGACGTCCACTAACAGGCCTCGGTCTAGTCGGCGAATGAGATGTGTACGGGGGATGGCGGCTAACTGCATTACGCTGTTGGCATTGCTGTGAAGAAGTTTGTCCTTTGACCGATTGGGTAAAGGTTGTGGCGATCGCTTGAGCGGCTCCATAGCCCTAGAAACATGAGGTGTACACGTATTTTTGTACATTCACAATCTTAATTAAAATTTAAAGTCCAAGGAATAACTATCGGTTGAAAAGTGTTCAAAAATGAAACAAGTATCATGTTGTACAAGTGTAGATACCAAAATCTAATAACATGTTCAGTGAGGGGAAAGGTACAGAAGGACGACAGCTTACCTGAGAAAGTAGATGGCCGCTTAGAGAAACATATTGGAACTCATAGTCGGCCCCTACACCTAGGGGCACCCAGTGTTGCTATAAATTTATTTTGTTTATGGGAAATAACATGCAAACAATTGTTACCTTGATAACAATGGGCGTCCCTAGATATATAATACTAAACCCAAGGAACCACGCCTTGTAGCCTTCACTCTAACCTAATCTTCAATGACAACAATGCACAACAATCACAAATAAACCTTGACATAACATTTTAAAACTAGTTGTCATTGTTGTACATTGTTGTCATTGAAGGAGGACAATGTTGAACTCAGTCTCAGGGTCCCAGATCAATTTTGAAAACGGTATTTTTTTTATGTTTGTTCTTCTACTCACATTCTCGAGTTAAGATTGGAGCCGGTTCCGCTCGGCTGATGGTTGCTCTCGTTGGTGCCGAAACTGAGGTTGTTGATGCTGGGGTGGAGAACTTGAAGGCTATGGGATGACGACTGCGGGAACGGGAACTGGTCCGTATTGCTTGCGAAGGTCGGGGTCTGGGGGGTCTGAGAGTAGTGGTTCGCCTGCAACGACTGAAACGGCGGGGGGGAAGGGGAGGGCGGCGAGACATCCACCACTGGACTAAACTCGCTCTCTTCTAGCACGCGAGTCTGAGAGAGTTTAGTAAATACTACACTTCCACCGTGGTTTTGCGACGAACTTTTGTACACTTCGGTCCGTTGTTGGTTGTTGTTTTCTTCTGTCACATCCATGTTCATATTCATGTTTGTGTTATTGTTACTGTTGCTGTTTTCACTCAATCTTCTACGCGATGGTAACGGTTTTACAGCACTTTTGTCTATTGAACTTTTTCTATTTTCATTGTTCGTAAGATTATCGTTGGCTAAATTGATTTTCCACCTAGGCGGTTCAATGTAACTACCTCTTCGTTGTAAGAAAGTCGATGCTGGAGAAAATGTAAGCAAAATGACAGGTTAGAAGTTTTCCACTGAATTTACATAAATATTACTTGTTCCCGATATTAAGTTCGTAAGCGATTTTATGTTAAGTGTATGCTGAACGAAAATCCATATTCTGTCAGTTTGAAATGATGCATGCAGTATAACAATAAACATCATCCGGCTACTCAAGTAAATACAAATCTAGATTAAAAATTCTACAGTATCACACCTACAAAATCAAGGAATGATTGATCAGTTTGCTGAGAAAATGTGTAGAACATTTATAAACAAGTTAAGTGGTTATATCACAAGTTTATTTCGATTAACTAACAGTACCATGATAGTACCATGGTGTCTAGAGCTTCTGCTAAAGAAAGTAGTTGTTACACACAAAGAGTCTACCTAGAGTGTTTTACCACAAGCCTGTATATTCAAACACTTCGTGTAACTGTGGATCTCAATATATTCGGGTAGGTTGATGAAGTAATATAATGGAGTAAGACGTTATGATTTTAGCTCCAAGCAAAATATGTACTGAGACTGTAAAAACAACATGACCGGCTACACCGACATTTGGGATATACTCACATCTCTCCTCAATGCTGATCCTATCTTTGGACCTCTTCGCCGCCGACCCCACGACAGCCGGCTGCTCCTGCGCCCTCAGAAGGGGGTTGGCGTTGAACTCTCGATGTACCTTGAGCCTCAGCTCGGGCATGAACCGCTCGACGAAGTTGTCGTGTATGAAGTAGGGGTGCTGCAACAGCTCTCTACTCGTCGGCCTCTGAGAGGGGTCCAGCTTCAGACACAAGGTCACGAAGTCCAGGGCGAGGTACGGCCAGTTGGGGAAACGCTACAATCAACGCATACGTTAGTTCATTTTCCTTATCAAAATAAAACTCTCCGCGTTCTCTTCTGTTTCGGGCTGTTTCCAGCTAATTACGAGCTATACCCATTCATGTGCCGGTTTTGACCTGCAAGGTCAATAAAACACTGTGTGTCAGTGTCACTGTAATTGAATAAACGAAACAACTTGACTTTGTGATACTGAAATGAACAAGTAACCCATCGCAAAGGATGGCAAAATATTGAGTGAAATGTTGTAAACCAATCCAGATGAGAGTGGATTGGTCATGATGTAAAAAGTAAAATAAACAAATAAGTAGAGGATGTACATACGGATCAATGAATGATTAGATTGATTTCGGTGAAGACAGTATTAAATACAAAAATTATTCTGTGAAATCTGTAGACTCGTACACAATTAGCATATAATACATACAAAACACAAAAACAAATTACTATATGTGTTAGAGTAGATACAAAACTAAGCACTAGATCGCATAAGGTAACGAAATCAAAATAATTAAAAAGTGAAAACAAACAATTTTATTTTTGTTTCAATGACCGATATTTAAGATCTATATCTCAGTCAGGCTTTGTATTATAATATATATTATATTATAAATACATGATATCGAGATGCAAGATTACATAGGTGGGATAAAATAGATCAACCACAATTAATTATCAATACAATTTTTCAATATAAGATATATGTGCAGGTCAATTAGTAGCAATATGTGTAAACAGGAGTTAACTGAACATGAAGTTTTGAGATGAGCCAGAAAATCATATGTCAAATCTGGGATTGATTGAGGGTTTGAAAAGTCAGTGCACTTGTAGACTGAGTGCTTTGGACTGTCTCACCTTGGACAGCGACCGAGGTATCAGCTCGTCGGACGGCTTCTTCAACCCCTTGAACATGGCGTTGCGCAGAACGAGCTGGCTGTGTCTGTGCGCAAGCTTGCCGAGGAGGCGGGTGATTTGAAACAGTTGGTCGATGTCTGACTCGCCGGGGAAGAGCGGCTCTCCTGTCACCATCTCGGCAAACAGGCAGCCTATTGCCCAGATGTCCACCTCCCTACCACAACCACATGTTAGTGACCAGGCTATACCGTTCAAACGTAACACTTGTTGCATTTGCAGATCATTTCTATACAATTTTTCTATTATTGTTCCATTTTTGTAATTGTATTTTGAATTTTTTATTTTTTTAAGATAAGGAAGATTCAATTACCTGACGTGAGTAATGATTGGGTTTGAAATTATTTTGAAACAAGTTTCATAGTTACAAATTAAATAAAGCATCATTTTGGTGGGGGTGCCGGGTCAAGGTTCATACATTATCACTATGTAATAAATCGTATTTGTTTAAAAAAATTATCTGTTGAATGATGATTGAAATAAATACTGTACAATAGAATGCGTTGTGCTAGAAAGTGTACACATCTATTCTTGTATTAGGACTCCTCCCTGTATCAGAATTAATCATGGCTCCTCTAAAAATATAACCGTATTTCTAGAATTAAAAACATGATGTGTTGTTAAACCACGTCGTAGACACTTAAGTGACATGTCAACGTTTCTCGCCCGCTGTGTCCCCTGTCAACAGCACAAAGTTGTCCAAGTAGTCCGTGTAGGTGTCGCCATGTTGCGACTAAGCGCGTCCTCCAACAGAGATGCACTTACTTGCCGTACTTGGTGTCTCCTACCAGCAGCTCCGGCGCCCGATACCACCGCGTCGCGACGTAGTCCGTGTAGGTGTCGCCATGTTGCGACTAAGCGCGTCCTCCAACAGAGATGCACTTACTTGCCGTACTTGGTGTCTCCTACCAGCAGCTCCGGCGCCCGATACCACCGCGTCGCGACGTAGTCCGTGTAGGTGTCGCCATGTTGCGACTAAGCGCGTCCTCCAACAGAGATGCACTTACTTGCCGTACTTGGTGTCTCCTACCAGCAGCTCCGGCGCCCGATACCACCGCGTCGCGACGTAGTCCGTGTAGGTGTCGCCATGTTGCGACTAAGCGCGGCAACAGAGATGCACTTACTTGCCGTACTTGGTGTCTCCTATACCAGCAGCTCCGGCGCCCGATACCACCGCGTCGCGACGTAGTCCGTGTAGGTGTCGCCATGTTGCGACTAAGCGCGTCCTCCAACAGAGATGCACTTACTTGCCGTACTTGGTGTCTCCTACCAGCAGCTCCGGCGCCCGATACCACCGCGTCGCGACGTAGTCCGTGTAGGTGTCGCCATGTTGCGACTAAGTGCGTCCTCCAACAGAGATGCACTTACTTGCCGTACTTGGTGTCTCCTACCAGCAGCTCCGGCGCCCGATACCACCGCGTAGCGACGTAGTCCGTGTAGGTGTCGCCATGTTGCGACTAAGCGCGGCAACAGAGATGCACTTACTTGCCGTACTTGGTGTCTCCTACCAGCAGCTCCGGCGCCCGATACCACCGCGTAGCGACGTAGTCCGTGTAGGTGTCGCCATGTTGCGACTAAGCGCGGCAACAGAGATGCACTTACTTGCCGTACTTGGTGTCTCCTACCAGCAGCTCCGGCGCCCGATACCACCGCGTCGCGACGTAGTCCGTGTAGGTGTCGCCCTGTTGCGACTAAGCGCGGCAACAGAGATGCACTTACTTGCCGTACTTGGTGTCTCCTATACCAGCAGCTCCGGCGCCCGATACCACCGCGTCGCGACGTAGTCCGTGTAGGTGTCGCCATGTTGCGACTAAGCGCGTCCTCCAACAGAGATGCACTTACTTGCCGTACTTGGTGTCTCCTACCAGCAGCTCCGGCGCCCGATACCACCGCGTCGCGACGTAGTCCGTGTAGGTGTCGCCATGTTGCGACTAAGCGCGTCCTCCAACAGAGATGCACTTACTTGCCGTACTTGGTGTCTCCTACCAGCAGCTCCGGCGCCCGATACCACCGCGTAGCGACGTAGTCCGTGTAGGTGTCGCCATGTTGCGACAAAGCGCGGCAACAGAGATGCACTTACTTGCCGTACTTGGTGTCTCCTACCAGCAGCTCCGGCGCCCGATACCACCGCGTCGCGACGTAGTCCGTGTAGGTGTCGCCATGTTGCGACTAAGCGCGTCCTCCAACAGAGATGCACTTACTTGCCGTACTTGGTGTCTCCTACCAGCAGCTCCGGCGCCCGATACCACCGCGTCGCGACGTAGTCCGTGTAGGTGTCGCCATGTTGCGACTAAGCGCGGCAACAGAGATGCACTTACTTGCCGTACTTGGTGTCTCCTACCAGCAGCTCCGGCGCCCGATACCACCGCGTCGCGACGTAGTCCGTGTAGGTGTCGCCATGTTGCGACTAAGCGCGTCCTCCAACAGAGATGCACTTACTTGCCGTACTTGGTGTCTCCTACCAGCAGCTCCGGCGCCCGATACCACCGCGTCGCGACGTAGTCCGTGTAGGTGTCGCCATGTTGCGACTAAGCGCGGCAACAGAGATGCACTTACTTGCCGTACTTGGTGTCTCCTACCAGCAGCTCCGGCGCCCGATACCACCGCGTCGCGACGTAGTCCGTGTAGGTGTCGCCCTGTTGCGACTAAGCGCGTCCTCCAACAGAGATGCACTTACTTGCCGTACTTGGTGTCTCCTATACCAGCAGCTCCGGCGCCCGATACCACCGCGTCGCGACGTAGTCCGTGTAGGTGTCGCCATGTTGCGACTAAGCGCGTCCTCCAACAGAGATGCACTTACTTGCCGTACTTGGTGTCTCCTACCAGCAGCTCCGGCGCCCGATACCACCGCGTCGCGACGTAGTCCGTGTAGGTGTCGCCATGTTGCGACTAAGCGCGTCCTCCAACAGAGATGCACTTACTTGCCGTACTTGGTGTCTCCTACCAGCAGCTCCGGCGCCCGATACCACCGCGTCGCGACGTAGTCCGTGTAGGTGTCGCCCTGTTGCGACTAAGCGCGTCCTCCAACAGAGATGCACTTACTTGCCGTACTTGGTGTCTCCTACCAGCAGCTCCGGCGCCCGATACCACCGCGTCGCGACGTAGTCCGTGTAGGTGTCGCCATGTTGCGACTAAGCGCGTCCTCCAACAGAGATGCACTTACTTGCCGTACTTGGTGTCTCCTACCAGCAGCTCCGGCGCCCGATACCACCGCGTCGCGACGTAGTCCGTGCAGGTGTCGCCATGTTGCGACAGAGCGCGGCAACAGAGATGCACTTACTTGCCGTACTTGGTGTCTCCTACCAGCAGCTCCGGCGCCCGATACCACCGCGTCGCGACGTAGTCCGTGTAGGTGTCGCCATGTTGCGACTAAGCGCGTCCTCCAACAGAGATGCACTTACTTGCCGTACTTGGTGTCTCCTACCAGCAGCTCCGGCGCCCGATACCACCGCGTCGCGACGTAGTCCGTGTAGGTGTCGCCATGTTGCGACTAAGCGCGGCAACAGAGATGCAATTACTTGCCGTACTTGGTGTCTCCTACCAGCAGCTCCGGCGCCCGATACCACCGCGTAGCGACGTAGTCCGTGTAGGTGTCGCCCTGGGTCGCCATGTTGCGACAGAGCGCGGCAACAGAGATGCACTTACTTGCCGTACTTGGTGTCTCCTACCAGCAGCTCCGGCGCCCGATACCACCGCGTCGCGACGTAGTCCGTGTAGGTGTCGCCATGTTGCGACTAAGCGCGTCCTCCAACAGAGATGCACTTACTTGCCGTACTTGGTGTCTCCTACCAGCAGCTCCGGCGCCCGATACCACCGCGTCGCGACGTAGTCCGTGTAGGTGTCGCCATGTTGCGACTAAGCGCGTCCTCCAACAGAGATGCACTTACTTGCCGTACTTGGTGTCTCCTACCAGCAGCTCCGGCGCCCGATACCACCGCGTCGCGACGTAGTCCGTGTAGGTGTCGCCATGTTGCGACTAAGCGCGGCAACAGAGATGCACTTACTTGCCGTACTTGGTGTCTCCTACCAGCAGCTCCGGCGCCCGATACCACCGCGTCGCGACGTAGTCCGTGTAGGTGTCGCCATGTTGCGACTAAGCGCGGCAACAGAGATGCACTTACTTGCCGTACTTGGTGTCTCCTACCAGCAGCTCCGGCGCCCGATACCACCGCGTCGCGACGTAGTCCGTGTAGGTGTCGCCATGTTGCGACTAAGCGCGTCCTCCAACAGAGATGCACTTACTTGCCGTACTTGGTGTCTCCTACCAGCAGCTCCGGCGCCCGATACCATCGCGTGGCGACGTAGTCCGTGTAGGTGTCGCCATGTTGCGACTAAGCGCGTCCTCCAACAGAGATGCACTTACTTGCCGTACTTGTTGTCTCCTACCAGCAGCTCCGGCGCCCGATACCACCGCGTCGCGACGTAGTCCGTGTAGGTGTCGCCATGTTGCGACTAAGTGCGTCCTCCAACAGAGATGCACTTACTTGCCGTACTTGGTGTCTCCTACCAGCAGCTCCGGCGCCCGATACCACCGCGTCGCGACGTAGTCCGTGTAGGTGTCGCCATGTTGCGACTAAGCGCGTCCTCCAACAGAGATGCACTTACTTGCCGTACTTGGTGTCTCCTACCAGCAGCTCCGGCGCCCGATACCACCGCGTAGCGACGTAGTCCGTGTAGGTGTCGCCATGTTGCGACTAAGCGCGTCCTCCAACAGAGATGCACTTACTTGCCGTACTTGGTGTCTCCTACCAGCAGCTCCGGCGCCCGATACCATCGCGTGGCGACGTAGTCCGTGTAGGTGTCGCCATGTTGCGACTAAGCGCGGCAACAGAGATGCACTTACTTGCCGTACTTGGTGTCTCCTACCAGCAGCTCCGGCGCCCGATACCATCGCGTGGCGACGTAGTCCGTGTAGGTGTCGCCATGTTGCGACTACAGACGGCGTCCTCCAACAGAGATGCACTTACTTGCCGTACTTGGTGTCTCCTACCAGCAGCTCCGGCGCCCGATACCACCGCGTCGCGACGTAGTCCGTGTAGGTGTCGCCATGTTGCGACTACAGAAGGCGTCCTCCAACAGAGATGCACTTACTTGCCGTACTTGGTGTCTCCTACCAGCAGCTCCGGCGCCCGATACCACCGCGTCGCGACGTAGTCCGTGTAGGTGTCGCCATGTTGCGACTAAGCGCGGCAACAGAGATGCACTTACTTGCCGTACTTGGTGTCTCCTACCAGCAGCTCCGGCGCCCGATACCACCGCGTAGCGACGTAGTCCGTGTAGGTGTCGCCATGTTGCGACTAAGCGCGGCAACAGAGATGCACTTACTTGCCGTACTTGGTGTCTCCTACCAGCAGCTCCGGCGCCCGATACCACCGCGTAGCGACGTAGTCCGTGTAGGTGTCGCCATGTTGCGACTACAGAAGGCGTCCTCCAACAGAGATGCACTTACTTGCCGTACTTGGTGTCTCCTACCAGCAGCTCCGGCGCCCGATACCACCGCGTAGCGACGTAGTCCGTGTAGGTGTCGCCATGTTGCGACTAAGCGCGTCCTCCAACAGAGATGCACTTACTTGCCGTACTTGGTGTCTCCTACCAGCAGCTCCGGCGCCCGATACCACCGCGTCGCGACGTAGTCCGTGTAGGTGTCGCCATGTTGCGACTACACACGGCGTCCTCCAACAGAGATGCACTTACTTGCCGTACTTGGTGTCTCCTACCAGCAGCTCCGGCGCCCGATACCACCGCGTCGCGACGTAGTCCGTGTAGGTGTCGCCATGTTGCGACTACAGAAGGCGTCCTCCAACAGAGATGCACTTACTTGCCGTACTTGGTGTCTCCTACCAGCAGCTCCGGCGCCCGATACCACCGCGTAGCGACGTAGTCCGTGTAGGTGTCGCCATGTTGCGACTAAGCGCGTCCTCCAACAGAGATGCACTTACTTGCCGTACTTGGTGTCTCCTACCAGCAGCTCCGGCGCCCGATACCACCGCGTAGCGACGTAGTCCGTGTAGGTGTCGCCATGTTGCGACTAAGCGCGTCCTCCAACAGAGATGCACTTACTTGCCGTACTTGGTGTCTCCTACCAGCAGCTCCGGCGCCCGATACCACCGCGTCGCGACGTAGTCCGTGTAGGTGTCGCCATGTTGCGACTAAGCGCGTCCTCCAACAGAGATGCACTTACTTGCCGTACTTGGTGTCTCCTACCAGCAGCTCCGGCGCCCGATACCACCGCGTCGCGACGTAGTCCGTGTAGGTGTCGCCATGTTGCGACTAAGCGCGTCCTCCAACAGAGATGCACTTACTTGCCGTACTTGGTGTCTCCTACCAGCAGCTCCGGCGCCCGATACCACCGCGTCGCGACGTAGTCCGTGTAGGTGCCGCCATGTTGCGACTAAGCGCGTCCTCCAACAGAGATGCACTTACTTGCCGTACTTGGTGTCTCCTACCAGCAGCTCCGGCGCCCGATACCACCGCGTCGCGACGTAGTCCGTGTAGGTGCCGCCATGTTGCGACTAAGCGCGTCCTCCAACAGAGATGCACTTACTTGCCGTACTTGGTGTCTCCTACCAGCAGCTCCGGCGCCCGATACCACCGCGTCGCGACGTAGTCCGTGTAGGTGTCGCCCTGGGTCGCCATGAGCCGAGCGAAGCCGAAGTCGCACAGTTTGATGACCCCCAGCTTCGAGACAAGGATGTTCTCTGGCTTGACGTCGCGATGCAGGACCTGTGGCAAAGGTGCACCACGTGCTTTAAACTTACTCCGGCTCGTTGCCTGCCTTCTGGTTGAAATAGATAAAACAACTGAATGTTTATTTGTTTAGTTCATGCATGTTCCAATCATTTTATTGTTTTTTTTTTCTATTTTTTTTATCTGCTCCCTGTGTCCAACAATGAAGTCGGGTACAAAAAATGAAAATTGGTAAATTAATATACAACCCAACATTTATATCCTAAGTCATAATTGTTATATTATACAATGTGGATACAATAAAAAGAAACGTAACGATGGTAAAATAGCATGCGCACTGTGGGAAGTTATAAAAACAGACTTTTATAATGCCAGTATATTTTTACAATTTTTTAATATGAATTAAAAATATCCTGACCCTTCCCCCCTAAACCATCAATCTTCTGCAAAGGAGGAGGTAATAAGCGGTATGAGTAAGCAGCCACATGCATGAGTGCGTTATATCTACAGATCTAAAGCCAAGTCTAAAACGCCTGCCTGTGCTTTGGTGGAGGTGCCGGGTAGTAATTGTGCTTCTCTTTACATACAGTATAAAGTATTAAGTTTTACTTTCGTCGTCTCTTACAACTTGGTTCACATAAACTGTAACATAAACGTGTGAAATGATGCCATGAAATAAAATTGTAACAATTGTAAAGTTGAGTCCATTGAAATTGAAACAACACTTGCTATGTACATGTAAAGTTTCGCAAAGCGGACATTTTTAGTAATCACGTACAATGAATAAGTTTTAAAACAAATAATGTAAAAAGTACGGTACATTTTAAATGTATACATATTTTTAAGTCTTCGTAATATAACATGACTTAAATCTTAATCCAGAACCTCAACTAGATTTACTGAAATAACTTAGTTCTAGCCAACAGCTGGCAAGTTGTAGGGAAAAGTTGTATTTTGAAGGCGCGTTTTAAACCACTCCGGCATCATATTTACCGGTCCAAGGGAAGAAGACTAAGGAATTTGAATGTTGTCCTATCACACATTTAAGATAACCTCTCCCCCCCCCCCCCCCCCCCCCAACTGCATGTATTACAATTATTACTATTCAACCCGTTTCGAAATAATCTTTGTATTGTGTATGTATACATGTTGGTATTTGCGTCGTCCCTTATCATTCCCTATTTGTCTATAGTAGTTTCGTTTGCATTCGTGTCTTTCTCTTTTATTTGTAAGATTGTTGCATTGTTTCTCAAATAGTTTGTGAGGTTAGTATAGCAATGCGAATCGTTTGAAGACATACGGACTGGACATACACATAGATGTAAAGGTGAAGGTACTCGAATATATTATCAAAACCAATGATTGTCGCCCCACCTTGCTAGAGTGACAGAAGTCTATCCCCCGCACCACCTGGTAGATGTGTTCCCTGGTAGTCTCGTCCCCAAGGCCGTTAGGATGTTCCTCCAGCTCGTCCAGTATGGTGTGATCCATGTACTCGAACACGAGGTAGTAGCGTCGGCTGCGTCGGAACACTTCGATCATGTTGACAAGGTTCTCGTGACGCAATTTCTGTAACGATAACATCCCTTCACGTTGTAAGACCCTCCACAACTCTTACAGAATCGCCATGTTTCACCGTAATTACAAATTGTCAATGTAAAACAAACCACCGTTATCACAATTACAGTTATTATTACCTTTCGAACTGACGAGAGCACATTGATCTTTAAATACGATCGGAAGAATCTTTAAAGTGAGATGTTACCACATTCTGAAGTTTCTAAACTTCGAATTATACTAATACGTTGGAATAACTGTCATCGGTTAGGGAGTAAAGCAATTTTGTTATTAGAATAAAACTCCACATTCTCATCACGTCACATGATCACTGCTAACCTATTTGAAAACTTTAAAAATGATCTGTGTGTGTACTGAACATCAAAATGTATACGCAACGCTTTTTAAATCTTATCAATGAATTACTATTTACCAGGCTACTTCAATGCACTTTTGTTGTTAAGTTTAGTATGACATGTTTAGCCATGTTAGTAATGAATGAATGTCTACCCCCAGGGATATTGTCTCATACCTTGAGCATCCTGATCTCCCTCAGCGCCATCTTCCTGACTGTCTGGTCCTCCTCCGTCTCCAGGAACTTCTTGATGGCAACAACCTGACCCGTCTCCTTGTGTCTGCATTTCATCACAAGGCCGTAGGATCCTTCTCCCACCACTTCAACCTTGTCATATTTGTCCATGGCTGCTCACGGCTGGACACACCCTGCGGGCATAAGAGAAGAGAGGGTTAGTGGACTCTCCAGCGAGGAGAGAGTTAGTGGACTCTCCAGCGAGGAGAGAGTTAGTGGACTCTCCTTGCCTACTCACTTCATATCTCAGTACGCAAACACTGACTTCGCACTTGACTCAATATCACAATGATGCTGTCATCATGCAAATATTCTCCATCTCACCACTGCTATAACCTATAAGCCTATAATATAACCTGGTAAAAATCAAGTAATTAATATTGGTTGGTGTAAAACAACAAAATAGTTGAAAGACATATGTGTAGGCTAAGCAAAAGTATTTTGTAATGTGAGAAGCAAGTAAGTAAATTCTTCTATATTTATCCTTGGATGGTGGTGGATAGGGAAGTCGACAGTTTGCACTTCGTCGCCACTTCTTATTATTGTAAAATATAGCAATACTATACGTGATGTATTTTATTAGGCTATCGCTGCCCCAGGTCGGTAAAGTAGTACCGACCTTGATTTCTGCCGTTATGTAATACAAAATGTCTACCTTTAGTTCGTGCTCATAGATTAACGAACGGGGTACGCAGTATCTCATATAATCTTTAAAATATTTCTGTTATTAAATATTTCTATATTTCTGTTATTTCTATATAAGACATGAAGGAATGCTGTACAGTGTACACGAAACGATAACGTGCACCGATCAGTACAGGATGTGCCAGAGCCCTATCTGTGGTCACCATAATAGACTGTAAATTGAAACCTGCTGACATGTATGGATTCTATTCAAGAAAGTTTTCGCAGCGTGAATGAAATGAAAGGAAATGCTATTTTGGGAATAAAATCGATCAAGTATAAAGGAAAGGGTCGGGGTGAATTTCAAATTAATTTTCGTAATGTCATGAGTTTGAACTTTAAACAGTGTCCCCACGCAGGTTGTATCTTTAGGTCAAAGGTTAGCACATAAATCAGTCTTCCTTACTGCCCTGTGTTTATTGTCAGCACAAAGTCTCGGTACGCTGTGTTACGAATATGTTTGCATTTTTGTAAATGCTAATTAAATTACAATGCGAATCAAAGGGTAAATCTAAACAGGCCTAAAAGTTAGCGATAAGAAACGGGTTTTAACTCTAAAGGTGGTCAACTTTGTTCTAGTTTTCTTTTTCAGAAATAATTAGCGTTAAATCCTTGCTCCTCTAATCAGGAGGCTACTTGTCGTAACGCCCCTTGACTTCGGAATCATTCTAAAGACGTGATCGTGCCAATTGCTTCCGACGGTCTACAGTCAGATAACACATCATAGACAACAGTTACCATCTTATTGGTTTGTTATGATTTCTAAATATTTTAGAATCATTGTTTTATAATATAAATTTTTCAACGTCATTTTTAATTGAAACTGCAATTTTTAGTATGGCAATTTATCTACGAACACTTGTCACCTACGACACCATTGACTTTGAAACCATTGAATACAAATTTTCTCTGTGCATAACCCACCCACTTTCTTTTTTAACAAAAAAATGTGTGAAACACGTACCTATCACGAGCAGACTAACACATTGAAATGAAACAAATTTAACTATTTTATCAATATTAAGTGGAATCTGATTCTAAACTACTGATCATGCTAATTTTTGTGCACTTTTCACGTCATTTTTAACCGAG
The DNA here is from genome assembly GCA_945910005.1 of Isoperla grammatica. Taxonomy (NCBI): domain Eukaryota; kingdom Metazoa; phylum Arthropoda; class Insecta; order Plecoptera; family Perlodidae; genus Isoperla; species Isoperla grammatica. The sequence continues at coordinate 41,046,651 of OX246737.1, read as the reverse complement.
TTGTTAACGTATGAGTGTAGTAATTAATTTACAGTAATCTATAGCATCTGTTAATATCCCCCCCCCCTCCCGTTTTATAAAACGTGCGAAACACGTTACAATCACTATGAGACGAATATCTAAAAGTCAAATGAAACAATTATTTTATTAATAACATTATATCATCATTCAGGAAATAGCTGCGATTGCTGTGACTGATGTCAAGCTATGACGAGCGACGTTGTTCCTAGTAGAGCCCGAAACAGCGGCGACATCCCGTCCTTCCACAACTATAAACGTACTTAGCGCGCGGCTTGTGCAACGGGCGTCACTCCATCCATATACAACGAGCGGGTGTGGTGTATTTTTAGCGCTCTAATTTTGCCGCCTTGTCGGCTAGACCTGTGACGTCACCATGCATCACAACACGCAGAGCGTTTGACCTCGTGACGAGGGAGTCACCTGTAGAAGCCGCGGAGAACTTCACGCGGTCGCTTCGCCTCGTGGACAATGGCGCGCGCGAATAACGCCCCCCCCCCCCACCCCTTCCTCCTCAACCCTTGCACAGCCGCGAGGGGGCGAAGAACTCTGCCCTTTGAAACAGTTCACGACCATATATTTTCGTATGTACGTTTTCCATTGTGTGGTTGATTGATTGAGAATATTCTCAGTCAGTTTTATCTTTTGTATCAAAGAAATTAATCATGTATGGAGTGGTATACAAAAATTAGCATTTTGAATTTGAAATCCGTCCGCGGTGGCTCATGCAGTTGGGGCCTATGTCGGGGCGGGTGTGTTTGGATCCCACATAAGGCATATTTTTTATATAAATTGTCCTCCATATTCATCTAACACTGATTTGCAATAATAGAGGCGTAAAGCCACAAGACAAGAGAGCCAAGAGGAAGACCACGAAAAAATTGGACATGGATTAGAATCATATTGAAAGAAATGTACCAAAGAAAACTATATTAAACAGTTTTTAGCCCAATAGGCAATAATAAGTAAAATTTTTAACAAAGGTTCTTCATTTTTGTACTGTACGAGTACATGTAATTGTTGTAAGGTATAGAAAAAAAAACGATATAAATAAATAGTGGTATTATTTGGTATGCAAGTGATAAAATATGGATTGGGAGTTGGGCAATGTAAGTAATTGGTGGGCTCACTCGTATTATACGTGCCTTGTGTGACATATCACATAAGTAAAGATATTAGTTTAATTATTATTAACATATCTGATAAAAACAATACAAATTGGCTTATATGAAATCAGAACAAAATTAAAGCTTTAGGTTTGGTATTGCTCGCAAATATTTTGTTGAGGGTATGCGGCGATGCGAATCAACGATCATACCTCTAACTCTATAATATCACACAAAATAGATGACATCATCATAGTAGCATGAAAGAATGTACGAGATTTCAGCAATAAAGCTCAACGCAGGAATGTTTGTTTTGAGTGTAACAGAAGTATAACAACAGTGTAACAGTAGTAGCATGAAAGAATGTACGAGGTTTCAGCAATAAAGCTCAACGCAGGAATGTTTGTTTTGGGTGTAACAGAACAGTAACACAGGAAACGTCTACAAGAAACTCCAGCATTGATTATTTTTGGGGCGGTTCCTTTGATCTCGTTCCTACCAGAAGGATTGCTTAATCAATGGCAGAGCCACATTCAAGGTATTTTAGTATTAACACACGCAACTTGAGTGTTCTCAGTTTCGAGTCTTGTTGATGAAGTGCAGATATTTTTAAGTTTTACGTGTTTTGATGTCCACCCCTAGTTATTATATGTGACCACCGTGGGCACAGCAAATATGAATGATTATAATTAGTGATATAATAAGAAATGAATAAATATGATATGTTTGTCGGGTTGTGACGGGGGTGAGGGGTGGTCACAGCGATGCAGGGGAGAATCAGGTGAGCGTCAAACTTCGAAAATGGTGGTGATACCTCGCCATTGCTTTCACCACAGGCAGGTTTCACCACAAACCAGGCCAGCAATATACCTGAACACTAAACCAGGCGCTGATCCAGACCATTCTTTAGCAAGGTCGTTATACCGTATATTTACGAACGGAACTTTTCTCTCTTTCAAATTTCTCCTGCTTCGGCCCAATCTCGAAAATATGGTCCACTTGCAATTGCTTACTTTCTCGGTCGGTCGGTCGGTTGCTTGCTTGCTTGCTTGCTTGCTTGCTTGCTTGCTTGTTTGTTTGTTTGTTTGTTTGTTTGTTTGTTTGTTTGTTTGTTTGTTTGTTTGTTTGTTTGTTTGTTTGTTTGTTTGTTTGTTTGTTTGTTTGTTTGTTTGTTTGTGTGTTTGTTTGTTTGTTTGTTTGTTTGTGTGTTTGTTTGTTGCATGTTTGTTTGTTTGCGTAATTTTTTTAATTTTAATTTTTTGTATTTACATTTTTTTAATCTCAATATTCGAAATTCACAACTAATGTATGTTAAGCGGAGATACACGCCTGGATGTCGAGCATGCGAAGCCGACAAGTTGCTAATGGTGCGCATGCGTATAAGCATTGCATGCGCACGCGTGCATACGAGTGCGTGCGTGCGTGCAGCATGGATAGAAGTTAGCGAAAAGCAATTATTTATGTTTACCTGGAAATGTCGGGGGGAAAATACCATTTGCATTTACAACGTTGGGTGTAGCTAACACCCGAGAACAGTGTTCAGGGTTTTCATATCAGATACTATTACACGGTTTTGGCGATAATGCTTTTGAACTTGAAATTAGTTTTTGCATGCGAGAACTTATCACGAATCTAAATAATACAATACCATTTGAAAACTGTCGTCAAAAGTGATATTGTTATTTTCGAGTAAAGACGATGGTTACGAAATCCGCGACCTGATCAAAAATGGTTGATACCGTCGAAAAAGTTATCATGGGTTCTCAGACAAATCGAGATACCAAACTATGTCACAGTAACAGTTTATCAAATAGCGATGTAACAATTTAGAACACAAGAGCTTATTGGAAACAGTGTTTAGGTTTAGGTGTGGGGGAACAATTAGAAATGTCTGAAGGCGATTCCTGGGTAATGTCACTCTGTCTCACTGAAAGAGGTTGAGCTGTGGGTTATTGACATAGACATTTAGGTATCATTTCAAATATCATAAATCAAATTTTTCAGTTTTAAACTTAATCGAAAATCAAATTTTTCAGTTTTAAACTTGAAATAATTATTTTTTGTCTTAGGTTAAGTACAACATTAACTTACTAGGAATATAACGGTAGCCTAATTATAAAATAGAGTAGGCAATGGAAAGTTTGTGGAGTAAAGCCATAAGCTATAAAGTAACATACACAATAATTGTTCATCTTCATGTGCATATAAAATGCATGCATGTATAGGCTATAGCTACATTAAAGTAGTGATAAGTTACTGTTTTCACTGACCAGCAAGAGAAACACCTCGTTAGAGAGGCATCAGGTCACGAACCAAGGTCGTGTGTATACCCTGGATAACTCGCTATAGCCGACAATATACAAAGAGTACACTCACGAAAAAAATTTCAGAAAATTCCAACGTACACAACACATGATAGGATATCCATATAGTATAAGACTTTCGTTATTCCTAGAATAAACCGAAATCGAATGGTATATATAAACCCATAATGTAAGCGATTTTAAATTGGACACAAATAACAACCGGTAAAAAATAGCATTCATATCCAGATGATTTGCCAATTCGTCCATAAATCACAAATAATACATTCATGATAAATTGACAATAATTTTCTGGTCTCTCGATCGTACGAAGAGGCAAAGGCAACATCATCAAGTCACAAAAGATTAATAGAAAACCACGCGCAGACCAGAAATAAACTTACACAAGCATTCAATTAACTCTCTGGAACTATTCCGACAGTCAATAAAGTTAATTAGATCGTAAAACTATCACGGCATGTACCACGGAATGCGGGTAAAGCGTGCACCGGTTAGGTACCGGTATCTATTATAAAACAAACTAGGCCCTACATAGCTCTGCACTGCATGCATGGCTGCAGAAACAATCAAGCTGGAAATCAGATTGGAATTGACTTAATTGAATAAATGTTGGCCATTAAATTAAAGTTTATGTCAATCATATCATGCACTGTGGTATTCTACATAGACTGTTGTTTACTTGCAATGTAGACTGAGTGATTCTCAATGTGGTGTCCGGTGTGTGCCATGAGGGCTCTTGTGCCATTCTTTTTCGCTATGTTTGTAGGGTTGTAAAAACGTTTAAACCAGGGGGTGGGAGTATACGAGAGGGTGGGTATCAAATGTATCTACTATCTCTTTCCCTTCTTTCTATTTACCTTCAAATATATCCGAAGTTTTTAAACAAAGTTTATTTTCAGGGACCGACGGGCAACGACTTCCTATCCAGAATTGAAGATATTTTGTTTCCCTTCCCTTCCCCCCCCCCCATGACCCCTCGTAGACATGACTAAAGTGTTATAAAAAATCGCTACTTCCACCTGGTTCTACGTCACAGTGTGATTTTTTGTTTTAATATAATTATAGGCCTAATTATTATTCATAATATTTTACCCTCTTATAAATAATGACGTTTTTCTTTCAGCGTATTTTTTTAAGATATCACTAATACACATGTAAAGCCTACAGGTAATTATAATTATTTACAATTATAATATTTATTTATTTTTATTTGCATTTATAATTATTGTCAATCTTATTTCTTGCCTTTTAATTCCAATGTGCCAAGTCCGTGTTATTACTTCTACTAAGGAGCGCCATGCCAGTGCACCCGCATCCCCCTATGTTATCGCCCCCCCCAGGTTTACAGTCACCCACACACAAAACACCAGACCGCTCTCTCTAACGACGAAGCTACGGTAAACATCTCCCCTATATCGACCGATTGATAAATGAATAAACATAATATTACATAGGCACTACACACATGGTTATCTCTGTGGTGTGCCCGCATCAAGAATGCAACCTAGTTCCATATGTGTGTGTGTGGGGCAAGGGGGGGGGGGGGCTGTCGTCAATAACTGACGCTACTCACTTCCGTATTTTACTGACCTACCGAGCATATTTGATTACATGGGAAAGCGAACAGGTGTTTGGGCCAAACTTACAAACATCCTGGTTCCTGGAACGTACATTGTGTCATTGCTTATAAATAACCTGGTTTGTGTTTTATATTTAACTTTGTGTGGTTCTTTCATTTCAAGTTATACTATTATTGATGTCTATTGTATTACTACTTTTATGTTGATTTTGTAATAATATTACAATTACAAACCAAATAACATTTAAAAAGGAATAAGCAACACAATGTATCCGTGTAGGCTAGCGTAGTTAATGAAACATAAAAATGCAGAGCAATATAACGGCATTTTCAAGAGTAAACAAAAAGTAAATTTATAACGAAGTGGTTGGTATCTTGAATTAGTGTCTTCTACTTCTACTTCTCCACATATAATGTATGAAAATTAATGGACAGACATTGCTAGGCCTATCATCATCATTATTATTGTATGAGCAATGAGCATTAGTTTCAGTGTTCAGATCGAATTATATACATGATTCTTCTAGGGACACGCCATTACATCAATTGCGAACCTTGGCATAAAGACGAGTTCATATACATTACTAGTTAAATAATATTGTCATGTTGCAAGCAAAACTAAGTATTGCATGACCTACGGAATTGTGATCTGTCTTATAAGGTCGTCTCTTCTAAAAGAAAAATTTAATTTTAGAAACTCGAATCCTAAACGAAAACTGTCCCGCGACCACATTCACAAAGTTTCAGATAAAAGTTTTAAAAGAAAACTTTTTATCGACTATGTGAACATAGACCAGGAAATGCTTACACATTTCAAATAACTGGGTTATGCAATACCAACTTCCGTTGTATTCAATCATTTCTAAGCTCAGAGGGAACCAAACAGTTTACATCTTCATATCAACGTGTTCCGTGATGACTTATTTGCACCATCTAGTTATATATTTTTATTTTGCTATAAGGGCTTTTAATTTAACGTATAATATTTACGGCGCATAGTCAATATATATATATATATATATATAGTCAATATATATTACATTTATTGAAATTTATGCGCCCGATAGGAGGAAGGTCAACGAAGGGCACAATAAGCTCTCTGCAGCCATGTACAGAAGCGGACTAAGAGTGTACTGAGACTAAGAACGTTTCCGAAATTTGTATTATTGTTGTAAATTCCAACTCTAAGGGCGTACCTGTGGGCGTACTATCTCAAGTCTCTATTTTGACGCTAGCCTCACCGACTAATACAACATTATTAATAATACCGATAGAGGTGGCTCAGCGGTAAGACGCGAGACTCTAATTCGGGAGGTCGCCGGTTCGATTCCGGCCACCGGCAGTCCTGACTGAAGGTTTTTTCCGAGGTTTTCCTCAGTCGTAAAAGCGAATGCTGGGATTGAGTCATACTAACAGCCCTCGGACAATCCTTCCCAACTATCCAAACACCCCAATAACCTAGTAAGTCACCTGAAGAGGGGCATATCAGGTAAAGCTGGTGTGCACCCTAGAACGGGTATTCCTACAAAAATTATTATTATTATTATTACTAATTGCTGTGATTAATTGTTACTAATAGTTGCGTTAGTCTGCTACGCTATTAGTCTTGAAAAAAAAAACGATTTGAAACACACTAATGGCTTTTTCCAATGGATGCACTGGATCGCACTGAGTGCAGCCCATTGGAAAACGCCATCCTCGATTCAAAATCATCAACAATCTCTCATCGGAGGTCACCAATTGTTGATGACGTCAAATCTACACTTAGAATTAGCAACGATCAACAGAAATGTGAACACGTTCTATTATAGATAGACTAAATAATAAGTATAGGTATTTCACAAGTATTACTATACAAAGCAAGATCAGTCACATGAGAGAGTGAAGAGGGCAGGCAAAAGGCCATGGCCGGAAAACAACAAAGAACAAACATCTGTCCACAAACGCTCACGAGGGCAGGACAACACTCAAGTTCATGTATCACTGCACTAGGGCATCAGCTTTGCATGATAGTGTGACACTGCCCCAGTCGCGTATTATGTAAAATAAATTCGAGCATGGCGTGATCGCATTATTCATTACTACATCTCACAAAGAAAGCGAACATTAGTGGAAATAAGTATACCAAGAATTTATTCTGTGGCCATGACATGACATTATTATTATCATTGTGTAGGTCGCCGAATAAGACATGACAAAGATGGGGTTGGTCTAATCACAACGGGCGTGGGTGGAATTGTTTGGGGCTGCGGTGAAGCTATCTTTGGTACTGTAGCATGTTAGGGGACGTGGAACAGTTGGGAAGGAATGTCTGGGCATTGGGTTTAAAATATATTTTAAACCCAATGGTCTGGGGACTAATTCGCAACATTCGTCACTGCGTCAGAGCGGAGAGCGAAAAACCTCGGAAAACTCGTCCAGCTAGGAAATTGTGGCGAGAATCGAGATCTCAATCGACAGAAGGAGCAGCGATTATGAAGGGCATCTCTTCCTCAGACGTGAGGTCCCTCGTGTCTGAGGAAGAGAGCGGATGTGTTCGAAAATAACGCACCTTGGTAATATTATAAGTTATGACCGCGGTTACTGTTCGTGTTGTTTCTGCTTCTATGTAAAATTCTCCCAGTCTATAAGAGCCTTGGTTTCATCAAAAAAATATTTTGACAGTTCGCTTCATTCGCGAAGTCCTCCTTTTCGTGCAGATCGCAGCCTTCAGATTGATCGATAAAACTATAATATTGTAGCCCACATAAAATAAATAAAATACAAATATATATTGTACCCCCCCCCCCCCCCCGCCCCCCCCCCCCCCCCCCCCCAACGTAAATACACAAACTCCACGGGTACGCGGCCGCCATTGCACTGGAATGGTCTCCAGCTCTATACACCGCGTGACTGTCACAGACCTCCCTCCCGCGATTGATCAGACCGCAGTGAATCACTGACAACATTATCCTTGCAGAGGACAAAAGCCGGCTCCGCGTATTTACGTTATTCCGCACACAATAATTAGTCGCCACTTTATGTAATCAATCGGCGGATTGGTTTGAAACAGCTCGCCATTATTATCTCCTAGTTCTCCGTTAAAATGGGCGTATCCTGCATGGAAGCATTCAATCTTGATCTGTCTCTACTAGTTTTCGCTTCTAATTGACCTTCAATTATATAATTTTTATTTAGTATAATGCCTTCGTGTCACAAAATATACGTTCCCTAAATTTCTTTAGAATGTTCCAACTTATTTCTTCGATTGCTCTTGAGAGAAAAGCAATTTATTGTCTGCTGTCCAACTTACATCGGGTGACCTCAAGGATCCAGGGCCTGGATTCACAAAGATGCCTAACTCTAAGTTGTCCTAAGTTAGGCAAATCCTAGATAGATAAATCAAGATAAATCATCCTTGGGAATAACTGCACATTTACAAATACAATATTATTAGTTAAATTGTTGTTATTTTACTATATTGTATGTTTATGGCATTGCAGAACGACATATGCGTGATTTATATCACTAAGATTTGCGTAAACTAGGACGTCTTAGCACTAGGCACTTTTGTGAATCTGGGCCCAGCATACTAAAGATAATTTAAAAAAGAAAAAACATATTAAATACAAACGGCTTATTTGCCCATTCCTTATTAATTTTGTCACCCTATCTATCCTAGAGATCTTTAACATTTTCCAGTAACATCACACACCTTGAGAATGAGTCTCTTATTTTTTTCCTTTTTTGAAATATTATAGTGTATGCAATCCACATCTGTCCTCCGTATACATTGCAAAACTGCAGTCAGAATTATCTTACAGAAAAGTAACGTACCCATTGGCCGTTTGGGTTCGGTTCGGGATTCGGGTGCTCAGTACTCACATCGCAGTAACTTCTAGTTTCGAGACAGGTATACTCGTATTCTGACACACATTCCTCGGTTACAGAACCGGGACAAGGTGTGCTTTTACAATTACAATCTGGATTAATTGTTATTTGCTCATAGAAATTGATTCATTTAGGAACTATGACAAGATACATTATACACTAACATTATACAATACCAATTCGTGTATATGCCCAGCAACGATATTCTTACATAAAATTTAGATAGTTATGAAGATTACGAGATAATAATAATAATAATAATAATAATAAAGCCTTTATTTACAACAGAGTATTTAAACTCCACAAGTGTAAATGTAATATAACCTGAAAATAACACAAAATTTGTAAGGATTACAATTCACCATAGATGTACATAGTCAACTCATTGTTTACATCAACCCTATCTCATATTATTTAACACATTCATTATTTTATATAAGTTTTTTTTCATTATTTTAATTATAAGTTTTCTTGATAGTAATTTTAATAAATCTATTACTATGAAACTACAATAATTATTTAAAATTGTCTCTGCAAATTAATCTCGCCAACAGTTTAGTAGCCTCGCGGCTGCTATCACGGTATTACCGCGTACCTCGAGCTCGCGCAGTCGTTAGCCATTACTTATCAATCATCCAACATTAGCGCATGCAATATTATCTTATATTAATCTGCGTCACGAATGTGTCTTCGGAGACTATCTAAATAAAACAGCCTCGAATGAAGGTCATTACCGATTATTAACCTCGAAAATAAACTTTGTGCGGAGCTAAACCAGGGAGGACGTTGCGTGTGTAACCTTCAAGGCCGGTGATTGTCACAACTTTGGTTCTTCCCTGTCAGATAAGAGATTGGCGGTGCGCTGTTTAGTGTTTAGTGTCTACCCCGCATGGAATTCACAGCTCTACCAAAGATTGGCTATGACAGCTCAGCTTTATCAGGTTTTCTGTTATTCCGTTTCAAGGCCAACTATAGAATAAATTATAACTATAAATAAACCAATCCGCCAAATGTACAAAATTTTTATTTTTCATAGTTTATGCCTATATATTCATTACTTAATTCCCTTGTATAGCACAGTATTTATTTTTATTTTATTTACATGGACAAATGCACGTCAGATTACAGTGTCTGCAGTGCAGTGCTAAGCTTCGGCCTTACTACCCCCCCCCCCCCCCATCCTACTCACCCCCCATACCGCACCCATACAAACACATAACACGTTCAATTTCCAAAGTACAACACATAAAAAATAATCATTTCTTTGTTTTTGGTGCATTTATATTTGCATCATAGTCGTTAGCAAAATGATAAATTGTGTTTTGAGATTAGTGAACCAAAACGTTTGTGAGTGAGCAATGCCGTCTGTGATGGTTGGGCGCTCTTTGCTACCCCAATAACAGGTGACTTCTCGACCACTGCCACCACACCCGCATTTCTCGCCACAAGACATGTATGATTATGATTAATTAGCATTGTGTTCGCAATAATTTAGAAATGTTCCTGTTTTGATTGGAAGTGTCACGGTTGATGCAATAATTGTAGAGCACTCTCAATGGGGCTTTGCGCTGCCACTTTCTCCCACTCGTAGATCAAGTATAGACCTTGTAAGCTCTAATTGACCCATCTAAAGTCGCTCCACAGCAACTTTGGGGCTGGGGACGTCACAGATGGGCGTGTCGTAGCCAATCAGCGGGTGGCTTTCACCCATACTCACATTTGATTGGCCAAGCCTCACTCATCTCTGACGTCCCCAGCACCAAACTTGCTGTGGAGCGACTTTAGCAGGTGGCGCTGTCTACGTCAAGCTTTGCGTACAAATTCAACTCTGTATTCCGCAGTGTACCAATAGGGTTGACTTTCTGCGAGCGGGTATTTCTTTGATGTTGGGTTTCAGTGCTTTCTGTCGACTTTCCGTCTAGCTGAGTTTCTGCAGGTGGACATTCTGCGTTCCCATTGTTCTTATATTATGTGGCAGGCCCAATAACCTCATTGCCGACAGGGAGTTCAAGAGTAATGAATGGAGTAGTATAAGTCGAGGCGACTAAGGAAGCCGACACCATATCACACAAAATATGTTGACATCGTAAAACTCGAACAATGCTTTATTTAGCCCTATTATAAACTTCGGCGCCGCCCGCGCACTGAGAAGTAAGAGGCAGCAATATTTTTGCACATGCGGTTCATTTATTAGCTGCCATAAATTAACAAAAATATCTTTTGTAATTTGTTCTGCTTCCGAGAAGGGGCTTGCGTGGATTGAGGCGCGACTCGCCGACAATGGAAACACTCTGTTTTATTGTGTCCAACACTTGAGAACCGAAAGATGCCGGCCGGCGTGTTTTGAATGACGTGACAACGTGACTTTAAACTCAGCCGTTTCGGCTTTGCTGCCTTTTGACTGACAACAACATTGCCTCAATGTGCCGAGTCTTGAAGTAATCTATTGTAATCAAATTCTCGTTCTCAAAACTGTTCTTCGGGGCTCGGGCAATTGAGCTTACACAAGATTTTTTTTAAACTGTCGTAAAATATTGTCCGGAGCCTGGATTCACAAAAGATACGAAAGTGAACTGCCAGCCCACCAATATAGAAAGGGAAGAAAAATATAATTTTTGATTATTAGCCTACTAAGTACGAAAACACTTCACAATTAGATAAGGTGTCAAAAGCTGCGACCAAACATGAAGTGTGTTGTTATTATCTGTGCAGCAACCTGCAACCCTTCCCAACTCAAAATGCCTCATGCATCTGGATAATTACAGATGTCTGGGGGAGGGGTGAGTAATCATTCGTTGTTTACTTGTTGAATTTTGTTGAAAATGTTAAATTTCTATGTTTGTTCTTGTTAGTTTTAAGTACATATTCACTCTCTCTTTCTCTCAAGAGGAGTACACCCTTACATTGTAATGGTCAGTGAACTATGAAATAAATATGAAATATGAAATATGAATAACGAAAAGAAATTTGAGTTAATTGAGATCAAGCATAATTCTAGCTTTTGAAATGGACCTATTGCCCAATGTGCGTGTGTAATTTTTTTAATAGGCCTATATGTAGTGTGCTAAATACATTTTGATATTTTATGACAAGAGTGGGTTATGGAAGGGAATAGCGAAAGCAATTATGTTTTCGGGGGGGGGGGGGTGCTATTTCTTTAAGGGGAATGGTTGAAAAGCAATCAATATTTGTGGGGGGAGCATCCCCCTCTCCAATTCGCCCACTGACACTGAGTCGACCTGTACTTCAATAACCCTGATGATGCACCCTGCCTTGGCGTAGGACATGTTAACGGTGTGAACTGCTTTGTTGTGAAGAGAGGTTTTGTGTCAGCCGATTAATTATAAAATCTGCCTATTCGATTGAGTTCGACCTATTGATTTATTTAGTCTAGGACGAGTGGGTATGTCGTACGTAATGGTACTGAAATGGAGTGGCTATAGTCGAAGTATTTAAAGCTTACTTAAGTATACAATCACAAAACTGCATTTTTAATAGTGTACACAGATAATATGAATAGTTTAAATAAAAAACAAATGTTTATATTTTATTATCTATCGACTCAATTACAAGAACTGATATTCCGTGCATAACATGTTATACTATTTATTGTGTGCTTAATTTCTTTGACTGCTCTTAAATCCCCGTTTACATAATACGCCAGTATCATAGTCATAGAGATAGATACATTTTTCAAAGTTAAAAACCCTAAGTCGAACCAACAATCAAACCCAGGACCTTCTATATTAGAATCAGGAACAACAGCAACAAACTCACTCTACCGTAAAATTCTGATGGGGGTGATTTACCATTTAACCTTTCTTCTATTTCATACTCATTACCATGGTGTCCTGTAAAATCTCGTCGATGAAAAAATTAAATATTTATATTAATTTTGCGTTATTGTATTATTGATTGTCCCCCACTGACCACTGTATATATAAGTTGTATAAGACAGGCATTAAATAAATAGATAATACGCCTACATGAGTGAATACATTTCACTCGCATGATTTCATCTACACGTGTTTACCTTCCAGTTTGAAAAGCAGTTCCTACATACGCACTCGGTCAACAGTAACTAGGTCGAAATGACCACCCCCCCGCCCCCCTCATACACTGTGTAGGCCTACTACACGCAATTACCACACGCCCAGGGCCAACAAGGAAGTGTATAACCGACAACACTACATATTCGTGACAACACTGCTCACCCACTCTACTAAACACATCGTCTTCCTAACCGATATTTGGACCGCGGCCGGTCGACCCACTGAATTAGTAATACGTATTTGGCCTCGCATCTTTACCCTCGCTCAGTAATTTCTTCCGGGGAGAGGGGGGCGTAGCAAACAGCAACCCTTCCGAGTTCACTGACCCCGGCTGATTGATAGTAGGGGTGGTCAATTGGTCATCGCATGTGACCGCGCCATGTCGCTCCACTCATAGCGAACGTGCCAAGAACTCATTTACAGGAGGTTTTGTTGTCCAAGAGGAAATTATACATGTCGATTGGCTCGGCAACACGGCCACCTATCAATCATTGTGTAATAATTGTGTCATGTTTTATACATCTATAGTAGATTTGGGAGGGACATTGAAGCATTTGCGATCACGCACACTAGGGTATAGACCGTATAGCTCAAACATTCGGTCAGCTATTATTCTGATACGAAGAAAAAAGTCGATAAAACTATGTTGACATAATATACGGTGTTCCTACTACAAGAGATGACGTACACACACACACAGTTTACTATGCTCGCGAGTGAGGGGTTGGTTGAACATGTAAGGACGATTCATAATTAAAACTCTATTAAATTGCTAGAGTTTGATAATTATTGTGGGCGGCCAGTATAATGACAGTGGTGACGAATGTTCATATCACCCCCCCCCCCCCTTACTAACATTGTAAAGACAGTGAAGTGTAAGTTTTGGTGTTTAACACACATTCTCCAGGATTATTTCATTTTTCGTGGACTTGATGATCTTTTTTTTTTAAGTATAATGTTTTTGACTTGGCGTGACTAACGAAAGCATATTTTTTAATATTATATCAGTTCCTGGTGGGCTACTTGTTCATAAGTTTTAGTACTCACAATCAAGTTCTTAGCTTTTATCACTTAGTTTCTATTTAATTACATTTTGAAATTATCTCTAGTATTTTAAAGCATAGGACCGCTATGATTAAGAAATGTGTAAATAAAACGATTACAATAAAATTGTATTCATTTTTATATTTATCTACTAAAAATAGTTCTTCTAACCGAGTTGGTAAATACAATAACACACACACTTATGCATCTATTTATTACATTCTGCAGTAATATTCATGTAGATTTAAATTTGTATTTGTATATACTATATTTAAAAACTTTAAAAGCTTTAAATGATTTTGTCACTCATTATTCGTATTATACCGGTATCACTATCACTATTTTTTTTTTATTTAAATCCACGTATATGTATAGGTATCTACGTGATTCCCATATTATTATAATCAAATAAAATGTAAAAACGTCCTCAATAACAACGATTGCAATGATTATGGGGGTTATCATTGGGGAAGACTTATCCTTCAGCCATCTCAGGGATGGAAACCAGATGTGGTTTCCCACTCATATAGACGGAGGACCTTATATTATGAAGAGATGGATGGAGACACTTGCGATGCTCTTGCTGACAACCATCATACAGGCATCGGCCGTTCGGACTATACTATCAGTGCCAACATCTGTGGCGCCTGATATATTATTGGATCCTCATCCACCGCCACTATGACATTTTCTAGCTATGGACTAACGGACGTGGCTCAGCGGTAAGGTGCGAGACTAATTCGGGAGATCGCCGGTTCAATTCTGGCCACCGGCAGTTCTGACTGAAGGTTTTTTCGAGATTTCCTCAAAGCTGGGATTAAGTCCTAAGTAGCCCTGGGTCATTCCTTTCCATCTATCCAAACACCCTAATAACCTAGTTAGTCACCTGAAGAAGGGCACTTCAGTTCAGGTAAAGATGGTGTGCACCCTAAAATGGGTATTCATACGAACAATTATTAATTATTAATGCACTATGGTATCACGCGTTCTTAAAATAGGCGTTTTATCATATGAATTTATTATTGTAATCGGCTTTTAGGTAAGTATAACGATTATTCTTGTTGCTTTACGTTCAAGACAATGAGGTGTGATATAAGACGATGAAAGACAATAAAGAAACATTCTATATTCATGTCTGTGAATTTAATCCTTATAGAATTATAGGTTCATATGATTTATTATCCCTATCAGTTGCTAAATGCAAGTTTTTCACGAACCAGATTTACCATCTCGCCCTATCTGTTGATGAGTGGACCTAAGCAGCATTCTATCTGTGGTTTGTGGTTTGTGATGGCGATTTGTGGATGCCTTAATTAATTATAGCAAGTATAAAGACACCCAAAAGTTTGCGATGGAATCCGTGTTTTACTATAATAAATACGACTTCTCCAATTTTTTGTTTACGATTTATCTTCAAATACGTGCATACATCCATTTAACATGCAACATAATATGCAACGAACTATCATACAAGAAGTGCCAATATATGCAACGCAACACGAAACGTCTATGTATATTTTAATTTCGGGGGGTCATGAATCAAATTTTGATAGTAGAAACTAGAAATCGTGTCCCAAATGTCATGATGTAATAAAAAATAACAACATATTTACATAAATTAACTATCCACCCTTATCAAACTTTCCCCTGCACCGTATTCTTATCGATATATTCGATTGTGCCCGCATCTACTACTAACAGCTTAGCATTAGTTGGCACTCTTTATTAGGACGTGTTTGTGACATACTTCAGCTTCGATTTGTACTACCCAAGGCAACCATTACCTTAATTCTGTAATTCCTGTCCTCATCTTCGTAAATAAATCAGTCATAAATAGACATAAAGCGCCCCACCCCCACCAACCCCTCACAGCCCGGCACGGCGCTCAACCCCAAAACCATGTTTGAAAGTATTAGTCACCAAACAGCGCCAGAGATAGGGGGAAACCTATGAATAATTAAGTGTAATTGATACCTAAACGTATTATATCTATAGGATAGTTTGCTCGTCTGCTTGACGACGTATCAATGTCTTCTAATCGATCCCACACATTGCGTGTCCTGTATGCGTATGTGTGCGCGAGGAGCGGGGGAGAAGACGAAACGCACGCATCGCGTCGTTAAATGTAATAACAATTTATTCCTGTAATGTCATACGTCACGGAAGTGATTGTAATTAATTGGTTGCAACGAAAGACTAACTCAAAACTTGAATGTAGCATTCAGTTTTGAGTTAACATTTACATACACACAAGGGACAGCTAGGGTAATAAATAATACCTTAACAATGCTTCGTACCTTACACCTAGAATACGCGGATACAACCAATTATCATTGAAGAAAAGCCACAGTGTGAATAGCACTGGCTCATTATCAATATTGATTAGGTATTGTAGATTTAGGGGAATGACCATAGAACGTTATTTTGTATTCCCACAAACTGAACAAAGCTATAATAGCTATACCTATACCAATACTTCAAAGACACATTCAGTATGATAAACATAATCTCTACTCCTACCCTGTTCAGCTGCGATCTTGTGGTTTGATTCTTGATGACTGATCAAGTCTTTATTTGCAACAGTCAACAGACATTCCTTTCCACAAGTGCAAATTTAACATAAAAAGTAATTCGTTCATGAATACACACTTTGCGGGAGTAAATAATACAAACAACCCACAAAAATGAAAATGAAATAATTTAAAAGACTCGCCCGCTTTCTCTTCCTCTTTCGAAGTTTTGTTTAACTTTGACAACGAAAGTGTGCAGAACGTGTTTCTTGTACGGTGCGTAACACGAATCGAGTTATGTTCGATTTTTTTTTAACAATCTGATTTTCGAAATAGTATCATGAAAACATATTGTATGGCTCATATGTTATTTTGACTTTTTTGCGTTTTAACTACGTATTCGACAGCTATAGGTCATATGATGTCGTTGGCTCATATTATGGTTCCATTATTGTTCCTGTAATTTTTATTATTGAGCATGAATGTGTAGGGCTAGGCCTATTACAAATTTACAATCCATGTATAGCCTTTCCCGTAGCTCAGCCATGTACATGCAGGATTTCATCCTGAGAGCGGCTTTCCTCTGAATTTATATTGGGAACTTTGACCAAATCATAGGCCTACTCATCATTAGTCATCATAAGAGTATGAATATTGACTTTTATATATATTTACATATATTTACATTTAGACAGAGTGCGTTGTTGATTCTATTCTACTAACATTGACAATATAAGGTAATACGGATTTTTGTGTGGGGGGGGGAGGGTGGAGGGCTTTTTTCCCGAAAGTCTCTCTACTTGCGTGCGGTGCGGCACTGCCCCTTCTACAACCCCATGCTGCGAGTGTGTGTGTGCACGTGCACCCATGCACACACCACACTTTGCCCTATACGTCCCCTTCAGGTGACCAACTAGAGATAGGCCATTGGATAGATGGGCAGGAATGTCCGAGAGTATTTGTTGGACTTAGTAATGATTGCCGATAGTGGGAATCGAACCGTCTATACTTCCCAAGTTATGATCTCCTGTCCTATCAGCGCGCGATCTACCTGCGCTGAGCGATAACATTCATACTAGGCCTATACCCATTTGGTATTTGAGCCTCTGTCATATTATAGTTCTGTAAGGTAAGACTCGGAACTACGTCAACTGAAAATGAAATCCTGCTCTGTAGCAATTTCTCTACATGAAGTCTGAAATTCTTTAATAACACGTGTTGTACGTAATTGAAGTTAAACGTTCGTGTTGACAAAGCATATACAGTGTATTGGTTGAAAATGGACCACTATAACTACGGGATCCGACAAATCTAAACGCGACTGTGTATATGACATCGACCAAAGATCCATACACATAACGGTACAAACACACACACAAGACTAAGAGCATTATATCGTATTGAAGTAATTATACCATTCATCACAATAATATATTACACCTTTATAAACATAGAATAATGAAAGCTGGCGAACATACAGTATATGCATGAATAAATATAAAATCTAGCTTTAAAGTAATGGTTTAAAATAAACAAATGATCTGTTACCGTTTTAAATAGAGACTTGGACCAATCCCAATCAAAAGGAGTGCCTTGCCTTGCCTAAAATATGAAGGTTGAAAACAAAACTCGTATTCAAAGAAAGTATTAATCCAAATTAGAAACACGTTCTATTTTAAAATACTCGCAATTAAATTTTAACTCACGAAAGCTAAGCAACAAACAACAATAGAAGAATATCGTCAATTAACAATGGTTGTCAATGATATTGGTACACACAATGTCACTATACATTTTTGAGTGTACAATCAAAATATAAAAGTGACCTGTAAGTACCGAACTTATAGACAAAAAAATATACAACAGATCAGCCTATAAAAAAAAATTATTTCGAGAACGTTTTGGCACAGTTTTCTCTACAGTTGGCATCAACGTCAGTCGCCGTTTTTACGAGTACGTCTTCGTAAATAACACCCATTCTTCTACTTACCAGACGATAATACGTTCATATGGCAGCCGGCCGCAGAAACCGTCTCGTAAAAACAACTCGCGGGTACATGTGAGGTGTGTATGACCTATTCAACAGTCACCTCAACAATACATGCTAGTCGCGCGCTGTCGCTAGACACGACACGACGTCCTCACAACATGGCCGCCACGCATGCGCAGACACGCCTTGTCACGCGCCGCGGCGCACAGGTAGCGTCGGCTACCTGGGTCAATAATAGAGGGGGGTTCAATATCGATCGGAATTATTCATTCGTGTTTGTTGGCGTAATTTCTCGAGGAAGGAAGAACTTTCTTCAAGATTAAGACATCAGTTTTATAGTAGATTTGGAAAATGGAGTATTTTACAATGAGAGCACCTGCTTACTAAAAACTCACTGACAAATGTATCTATCTCTATGATACTATTATCTTGTTTAATTTTTGATTCATTTATGCTAAAATTAACAGAAAACGCCAATCACAATGTATATATATGAGAGTTTGACAAACAGTACACGTGTAACGGTGCAGTACAGCGCGGTTGAGGCAGTGAAGCAGGTATAGCGAAGAGGTAGTTCGAGGATAGGAGAGAGCTTGGGCGTATCAGATGGGAATAAAAAAATTATTTAATGTATGTATGCCAACTATAGTTACAATAATTTACCGAGGAAAAAATAACAAAAACAACTATACAAGAAAAACAATAATAAAAACTCCAAACAAAAATTATTAAAGATGTAGAAATATATAAAGGGAAAACACAAATTAAAAAATAGAAGTATAAGAAAGAAAATGAAATAGAGCAATTAACAAACAGGCACGAAAAGAATGTTGGCCTATGTATGGGTGTTAGAGAGGTCAAACGAGTAATGTGGATTAGTATGGTATGACCGGTGGTATGACTAATCCAGTAATCGTCAGGTAGACTTTAGCCGTTAGGCCTACGTGTTACGTATTACGGGATACGTACCGTCCGTAGGCCTACAGCTTGTGATGTTTTGCTTGTTAGCCCAGATGATGATATTTGAGCTTAACGTGGCATAGTTTCGCAAGTATCGAGACGATGAGTGCATGGATAAAAATAAAAACACAAACGCCAGGATCCACGCCTAGACCAATGAACCAGCAATTAGGAGATAGGGCCGGTATTGTTAAGACCCGCTAAATATTTAGTCCTGGACTGCCTTCTTCCCTCTTCTTCTTCTTTCTTCATGTGATAAAGTCGTCCCGTAACAACCATACGGATGGTTTCGTCATAGATGAGAGGGTCGTGGCCAATCCGCGATCGGTATTTGAATCTCTGTTTGGCTACGAACCAGTCATCCATAATGAACATTGAACACATATAAGACGACACAACAAAACAGTGTCTAATTAAGATACATGTTATGATTTCTAGATGTACAGTACGTTTAAAATGTATACGTACATATTACTTCTAAATAATTATTAAAACTATGAACTAAATAGATGTAGTTGACATACCCAGATGACAGGTCTGGTGCGTGGTACGCTGGCACCACTAAAAGGGACCTCTAGCTTAGTTGGCGTCGACTTCAAGTTTACCCAGTAGGAATACATGCATCAAATACTGATGAAATCGTGTATTATATATTTTTAAATAACAATATTAAAATTTGATCTGAAAATTTGAAATCTGACATTTGGAACCATAATATTTTTATTGGCAGACAAATGACGGAAGTCAACATTAGAAACATATAGGTGGCTGTATGATGAATTCTTTCTTCCGTGGAATGATCTCTCTCAACAGAGGAGTGTTTTGTGATTATGATTTTTGATAGCCCATTCCAGACGATCCCAATTCCCAATACATCATAATAAGATTAAATTTCTAACATTATATAGGGGAAACGTTTTGCAATGATCTTTTGTTGAGGTGATTTTACAGAACCCAGATCGAAAACACAAAAAAACAGCTTGTTTTAGAGTGAATTAGTATATGCCATTTGGAGTTATAATATTTTATTTTACAAGCTTTATATTTCGGAGCACTTTACAATGAGTTTATAATAGATAACCTAAATCAGTATTTCCCATTGGGATGCGACGTGTGAAATCTTCTCGTTCAACAGGTGGCTCGTGGAGGGGGGTATTATATGAATATCACTTCGCGCGCTACACGGAACCTCCCAGTTTGTGTGCATTGTGCACTGAACTCTGAACCTCGTGCCGGTCCGTAATCTCTAACCAAATAAATCCTATGCAGATAACGGACCGTCAGCTAACGGCCCCGTTAATGACGATTGAAAAACCACGGCTGAGCGAATTGAAGACGTTACTTTACTTTACATCTTTTATTGCACTGTTTCATCTAAAGATGTCCTTCAGTTATGGGCCTACGAGCAACAAACGCCATTTTGTACACGTGGTTACTTATAGTATTATTATTATCAATAGAATATTTAAAAATATTATATCACTAATCATTATTGAGAAAGTAATATGAATTATAAAATAAATTATTAATTTATAATGGTCAAATGGAATAGGTATCAAATTAATAATGGTTTATACACAAACATTGACAATGACCATGAAAGACTGTGACCCGATTGGCACTCGAAGTAAGACTAATCCGGCAATACGTATTTATGGAAAACTAATGATCTGCATGCAACCGGTGTAATCAAGCAGTGCACCTTTTAAAACAATAAGCAATCAGTCAAAATCTACCGAGAGCTTCTAGAAGCTCATCGTTATTCTACACGGAGTAGTTACGGACCGGTATTCACAAAACTATTGATCTGCAAAGCAGTGCACCTTTTAAAACCATAAGCAATCAGTCAAACCCTACCGAGAACTTCTAGAAGCTCATCGTTATTCTACAAGGGTTTGTCGCTTTAGTGGCAAGCAATAAGTAGTTACGGACCGGTATTCACAAAACTATTGATCTGCATTGCAACCGGTGTAATCAAGCAGTGCACCTTTTAAAACAATAAGCAATCAATCGTGGTCAAACCCTACCGAGCCCTTCTAGAAGCTCATCGTTATTGTGCACACAGGTCTGTCGCTTCAGTGTCAAGCTATACGTTATTTTATAGCAATATGAGGATGACCCGAGAACGGAAAGGTATACAGTACAGTCATATTGCACCCCCCCCCCCCGCGCATACTTTCGCGTGAAACTAAACATGACAAGATAAGGAATCTTTCAAGATAAAATATGGGGCCATCTGGTATCTTATACAGTCATGGGTGGCACTCGACGCAAACGTTGGACACATGGTCTAACCTTTCTTATGGGCAAAGGGATCCTTATGAAATTAGGTAATGCATCTTCTCGGCTATAGTGTAAAAGCATTATTGCATTCGGTAAATGAGAGGAGCACTTTCATTTCTTTTAAATCCGAATATATAATTATATATCGCTTGATAATAATTGTATGCGTTTGGTGTAATGAGTGAGATGACCGTGTCATTTGGCGGTTTTGCCAAAAGTCGCGAGTCCAGAGCAAGACGACAGAAATATACACACAAAAAACATTCGCAAACAACGATATAAAGCTACTATTACCGACGCTAAATTTTACATGTGATATTTATTATTGTTGATGTGAATGCACATTAGTTTAGAAATACCAGACTATCTTTGCCCCTCTCTACTTCTCACAGTTTTCGGTTTTACGTGTAAATCTGTCATTATTTTTGTATTTTCGTATTCTTGCACAATGTAATGCATCGCCTTTACCTCCCCACGATTCATTTACCATATTCTTATCATAGACACTTTCGTGTTCTTCACATTTAACTTTCTTCCTTTTCATCGTTATGGAATTATTTTTTCTTCAATTATAAAATGGGCGGTTTGCAACAAGTATGTACAGTACAGTACAACCAGCGAGCAGTATGAACGAATGTATGAAAGTCAATTAGTGGTGGATTTGTCTGGACTGTCATGGGCAATTCCTATTGTGCAGAATGCGTTTTCTGTGCAATATGCTTTTATGCGTGCTATTTGTTCTGTACGCACTGCATTTGTTCTGTATGTATGTCTATGTATAATGTGTATATGGTATAGTGTTTATTTTGTTGTGCAGATGGTTTTCGAGTTGGAAACATCTTCAACTCATACAAGACTCTAAAATTGTGCCTTTCGATAAGTACATAAATGTAATCAATAACGCCAAATGTAACGCTAATCACAATATTACGATAAGCAAATAAAACTTGAGCTTGAACTTGTACTTGAATTTAAATTTAAAAAATTCATTAAACATGTATGATATTGGGGAATAAAGTTGTTATAATCAACTATAAAAACATCTTATATCATTCAGTGGCTCAAAAATTATTCAAAATGAAATCTCCCCAGAGCCAACCAATCCGAGTGCATCGGGTTCGAACGGCAGACCAATGAGATTGCGGCGTTTCCCGCATTAGCGCTGGCCAGCAGTAGCGGCAGTGAGTGGAACTAGTCTCAACTGGCGCGCTAAATCCGACCAACACAAATAGCAGTGTAGTGTTGATTCGCGAAGTGTGAGGTTCAGTTTTCACAGCACCTAGATGGACAACAGCGGGCATTTACTGGCGTGGATCCAACTTTTGGATAAGTCGTCTTCTTCAGAGCAGGTAAGACACTACTGACACTGTTTCTATTTGCGAATAAGATGAAACCATTAAACACACTGACTTTTAGAGTTTTAGACGCGTTTTTATAGCCGAAGCGACATGTCACCACATTAAAATTGAAAATTCCGCTAAGAAGCTAAAATTAAGCATGGACAAGCCCCTCGATTAGTGAAAATAGAAATCAATTCTTGTTTTGTGAGCGATGCTGAGACCTGCATTGTTACTCATCAGTCATTAGGCTATTTCGATATCGATAGACCTACCCGTACGCAAAAATTTTAAATGTTAACAATTTAAATTTTTGATTTACTTCGAACTCCTAGGCCTAGGCTAGCCTAGGCCAATATTTATATTCGGCTTCCTAATCAATTTAAAAATCATATAATTTAAAGAATAATTCTTTAAAAAAAGAATAATTCTTTAAATCACTTATCACTTATTAGCCCCCCCCCATCCCCCCCCAATTATTACCCCTATTGTTATGGTCCTCAGCGTGGCATACCTAACCATAATTTTGATTGTGACAAGACTCAATACGCTCTACGCTGAACTGTAGGCCCACATCAGCTCGTGCGCTACACTCGTACGTGAACTGGCTATCAGTATCACATGATCACAGGCAATCTAAAATGTAAAAATGGTGATAATTAAACGTTTTTAGTTCCGATTTATAAAATTGCATTAAGACAAAAAATTAATTGGGATTAAATTATTATTACAATATTATTATGTACGTAAATGTTAAAGAAAGATGCAGTAGGATGAATTTTACACAATTATTTTTGTTCTCTCTTATAATATGTTCATGTTTGCTAAAACATAGGGTTTTGTTAACTTTCTTTCACACATCCATTAGGGCCTATTTCAAAATTTGAATTGTTTTCGAAATAAAAACTGCAGCGATTTCTATGATAATATTTTAAACTTTCTAAATTCAGGTTTTAGTTTATATTGTAGACACACTTTCAGTGAAAAACTTTAAATATAAATATAATTTAGATTTTAGACGCATGCAATGGGGAATATGCGTCACTTTTTTTTAGCATTTTACTAGATTAGGAATAACTTCCTGAAGACAAAAATATTTTATTTCGATGACATAGAATAAAGTTTCATTTATAAAAACGAGCTGAAAGTTTCACACATATTTATGGCGGGAAAAACGGGGCATACGTCACTTTCCATGTATCAGCAATCAACCAATCATAAAATGATAGATAAAATAACGCTTATTTGGAAATCATCATATCCAAAATCATATAAAATCGAATTAATGTCTAGTACGCCTAATAATTAATTTTGAAGCCCAATTAATATAAAAACAATAATACCAAACCTATTGTCATAGAATATAAAGCAGACTTGACAACGGCTTGAGTAAAATTTTTGACAAGGTTAGCTTGATGACCTTGAAAATTTGATTGTTTCGTCTAGGAGGCGGTGGCAAATTCCAAGGAGGTTATATGCAAAGTCATTCATATAAGCAGTGGTTTTCATGGATTGTGACGTCACATACCGTTTAAAAATAATAGTGCGGGAAACAGATAATAAAAATCTTTGAACATTTATAGAAGTATAATGAGTAAATTTTAAAACTTTTAAATTAGCTTTCTGATGTCTTTAGATGAATAATAATATATTCCATGTACTTTCAGAGCTGTAGAAAATTCATGCACATTCCCTATTGGAATTTCATCGTGTTTTAAACAGTTTTGACTTTTGAGGAACATAAATATTTAATAATGTGATATGATGGCAAATCTAATAAAAGTTTGCTCCAAACGGAACTCAAACCCAGATTATCCGGTTGTATAAAGTAGGGTGCTCTCGTCGTAAACTGGACCGTACAATAAAATACGTACTGTGCTATTATTTATATTATTTGTGTTAGTGTACGTGATTGCAACGAGACATGTGACTTATCTGGGCCTGAATCAGTTCCACTCAAATCAACGTACCACTGAAATAGCCCTAGAAGATGGTGGTGGGCAGCCATTGTTCACATTGTTGTTATGACTGTTGTTGTGTAATTGTTTAGCGATAGGGGCTAAAATGCCCGTCAATATCATAAACCGGAAATTAGGGCATATTCCAACTTGTCTATTTTGGTCTACTTCGCCTACTTCGCCGACTAACACAACAATCAACAATTGTTGTAATTCATTGTTACTAATTGTTGCGTTAGTCTGCTACTAAAAACGTCAAGTTGGAAGTTGGAACACGCCCATATCGCAGACGCGTATGCCTATTCCAACCATGTTGCACATAACAATAGCCCACCGCCCACCTGCCCTACACCCTACAGTGTATTAGCAGGCGGTGATATTAGGCTGTAGGCATGACGTGTCAAAGCGTCATAATGCGCGGTAGGCGATCATACGATGTACGACCAAGATCTACGAGACCGGCCGGCGCTATAAATACCGTGACACAATGTCTAGCCGGCCGGTCCCACTACAATCGAGGAAATTATTATTTATAAAGTAGCTTGCGGTAGATTTGCACATATCAAAGTGACAGAAACTAAACACTTCACTTTCGGCATTTGAAAACAAAATGTTTTTATTTTACGATTCATACACCGACTATCAAAAAAGAGAGATGTGGTTTCAAACAGAGCCGACCACGTGCACACACGTGCACTATTTGACAGAAACGCCGACTCGCGCGCAGGTAATGAATGCATGAAGTTGTGTTCACTGTGAGTGCAGCATGGATAACCTAAGGCCAGGCGCGTAAGGGGGGGGGGGGCACGAATATAAAGACACATTTTTCACGCTGTAGGTGATTAGTTCGCAATTTTTCCCGCAGGATTCCATCTAACGCTAGCAGGTTCAACAGTCACCAGGGCTCGACAAATGGTTGATTGATATAAAATATGTTCAGTCACAAAATTGAATCAGAAAGTTATTAGTATTTTCGGTTTTGCAACAGTGGGAGCCCAGAATTTCATCCCACTAGTGGTTTTTCCGGGTAGTTGGATACTTGTTGTGGTAATCGTTTAAAGAACGGGGGCTGGGGCGGAGCCCCATCAGTTCGACGCAAACAAATCATACGAAATTCTCTTCTCAAGTGCCCGGAAAATAACTTTAAATTGATTCATTATTATCATCCAGAAGGATTTTTGTGAGTTGATGGTATTATTACTAAACTGACACAATTTTAAAGTTGAAGGAAGGGGTGGGGGGGGGGGGGGGGGGCAGAGAGTTCAAGCCTTATTCCTATGTATCAGTACCGTGCACGATAAAATGATTTTGGACCTTTGGTCGGACAATCATCGTGAGCG
The DNA here is from genome assembly GCA_945910005.1 of Isoperla grammatica. Lineage (NCBI taxonomy): Eukaryota > Metazoa > Arthropoda > Insecta > Plecoptera > Perlodidae > Isoperla > Isoperla grammatica. The sequence continues at coordinate 41,020,280 of OX246737.1, read as the reverse complement.
ATGGGGCGATCGCCCCCCCCCCCTGTAACCGCTACTGCTAATGTACCTTCATTACTACCAATTTATTTTAAAATGCAAATAAATTGTGTTATGCAATTATTGTGTATTTAAATTGAAAATAAAAAACAATATTCAAACGTTTTTGTAAATGTAGATATCCCAAAACGTTGTGTGTTGGATGTAGATCTTGATCTTGAACACCCACATACTCGGCGCCCCTGGTTGGGGGGGGGGGGGAGTCAATTGCCTCCTCCCCCTCCCCCCTTGTTACACGTCTGAACCAAACCACGCCCGGATACGCATAGCAAGATTAGTTATGTTCAGTTTGAGGTGATCAATGAACTCTGTTCAATTAGTTTGACGGTCTGTCGGTGGATTAAGTGCCGTGAACCCATAGCTGGATAAGGATTAAAGCGTCTGGCGCCCCTAGGTGACAATTTCGAAAGCACCCCCCTCCCATAACCCCCCGAAATTTTTTTGTTTTGGAAATTGTATTCGGGTGGTGCAATTGACTGTCCGTTGTGTTGCATGGGGTGGTGGGTGAAAGTGTTTGCTCTCATAAACCATCATGGTCATGGCACTCACTCATTTCAAAGAAGCCAAAAATGCCAGTTTTGCTATATAGACTGCTAGATTTACAGACATAATTAATTAGTTACGAGCAATTTTAGAAATTCTATTACCGCCCCGCCATCCCCCCCCCTGCAAGCTTGCGCCCTAGTAGAGCTGTTTCGATTCGGTGTCGACATCGCGGATCAATTTCGACATCGATTTGATAAATTTAAATCGAAATAGTCGAACCTTGAAACATGCGCAACTTTTCACGGGCGGCAAGCTGTGAGTGATACACGGTTACTGTTACCACGACACGCTTTACCTTTGATGTGATTGCAGTACCGGCGCTTGAAACCGTGGCCAGTGGCGTAGACCGCATTTGGGTGTAGGGGAAGTGACATTAATAGGGGCGTTGTCTGTTAGTAAACAACTGTTTATAAAAACATTAAACATGTAAGAGTTAGTGGGCAATAAGGTAGTAAGAGCAATGGGGTTGCAGTTTGCCGAGTCTGGATCAAACTAGAATGTTGAGCTGCTGACATTGCGCCGGGTCAGTGCAGTTCAAACTGGTAACAAACAAGTGCATGATTTTGTAGGTACTAGGTACGTTTTATTCACAAAATGTTAGTCTACGATCAGTCGTCTTTTGATGAAGATTATAATATTTACTTCGTGGATGTGGTATCGGGACTTTTGCGTAGGAGGAATTCAGATAATACATAATAATTGTAATTATTATTATCATTATTGTGTGTATCTTTAATAAATAACATACATTTACCATACAGCAGGGTACGCGTCTATACATTGAACACGCATGTTTTATTTGTTATTTTTAATACATTTTAACGAAATTTGAATTGGAACATTTTTCTTTCCTCCCTATCGCATAACTGGTCCAATTTCGCAGTACATCTGAATTCTTCCCGCCAAAATGTGTGATACTTGTGGTGGGTAATAGTAATAGGCAACACGCGGACGATTTTGTTTGTTAAACCAAGCACTTAGTTTAACAGTATCAGATACAAAAAGTATACTTATGCAAGTCCTAATTAAAAAATAAATTTTTAAATAGGTTTAATGTGGTCGCATTTATTGAGGTTTCACCTACCTCGGGGATCTGAAACGGGCGTACAGGTGGCTGTGACGTCATGATTCAGTAGAAGTGGCGTAACAGACCAATCGCTGCTCAAGGCGGTCAAATCCCATCAACATGGCAGCGACTCGTTTTTCGCGCCCTTTTATCTATTTACTTAACCAATTCTTTTTAGGCATAGACTGCTCCGTTTTTCGAAATTCAAAGACACAAAATTACTGAGAGACAAGGTATTTAAAAACCGATTAACATTTTCATACGCGTGTTCCCTATTGTTGCAGGTTAAGAACACATCATGGCGACCGTTCCCAACTGCGCCCGCGGCTCAGTACGGCTACAACGGGTTCCCGAACACCTTCAACAACTACTACTTCACTAACGGGTACCCGCCGACCCTGGGCAACTACAGTAACAGCAGTGGATATGGAACGTCCGTCAACAACGGGAGCTACACCACTTCCATTAACAGCGGGTCCTACGGCACTATTGGATCCCTGAACAGCAGAGTCTCGGGTTCGAACACCATCAGCAGCGGACCTGGGGTCTACGACAGCATAAGTAAGTACGAGTTTCTGACTTTCTGGTAGTATTTGATGAGTAAACGGTGAATCAACGCAGAAAGATAAAAAAGTGCTCTTTTTAGCAGTTTTGGACTGGAATTAATAAGCGTGAAGTGGGCTTTCTATCAAAAATACAAATTTCGAAATGTCAAGACATCTTTGGTTGTAATAAAACATAGGCCTACCTTTATAATTATGTTTTGTTCACTTTTATAAAACTGTTTACGCTTATTGCGCATATAGTTTCAACTTTCAAATAAAATATCGATACCACACAATTTAGCGATCAAATGTGTTATTTGAATAAGTGTTATTTGGTCTGTGCCGCCGCCTGAGAAGGGCGTAATATGAGAGCTTCTCGCCAACTGTGTGTTCGCCAACTTTGCGCGCCGCCTCTATACTCAAATCAGTCAAATTATTGCATTTATTTACGAACTTTTACATTTTAAATCTATGCTAGGGCCAAAACGTAGGTACGCGTTCAATAATGAAATAAAAATACTACGTACTAATCCCTACTACTCGTATGAGCACTCGTACCCGCCGCCTTTTTGTATAGGAATTAGGAATAACAACATTTTATAGCATATGTCCTCCCCCCCCCCCCCCCCATAAAAAGTTGTGAGCATTCTTCACAACTGGGGAAGTGGCCTCATGATGTCATTATAAACCCACTAACATTGAAGATACCATTGAAGATACTACCGGGAATTATACAGGGTATATTTGATTTCTTTACGTAATTTACATAATTTCGAAATAAAAAGAAATGGGAAAAACGCAGTCGCATTTGATGCAAAACCATCAAATAATTTGATTTGTATGTACTGTATTACAGTGGAAAATTTTGGTTACCTAGTACCTTTATGCCCTCAAAAAATTAAACTTGTGAAAGGCTCGATTGTGAAATAGGCCCCCCCCCCCCCCCCCACCACGTGCGCCAGACGTGTCACATCATTTGAACAAAGATCCCATTCCTTACCGCCTAAGTGGGAGGTCTTGTTTATTTCAAATCGATGAATCAACTGTTTATATGCAGTCATAATTGGAATGATATCATAATATATTACCTCGTCTGCTTCTTGCTTCTTCACTAGTTCAGACAAATGTTTATATATCTGTCATACAGACGTTTTAGTGCGTGAGTGTGTTAAGTTTAAACCTATTGCATGAAGCTAAAACTAAAAGACAGTTTCGTATGTTACACCATACACGATAGTATTACAAAGTGTCGATATTGTTACGAACGTCGGCTGAGCTCGACTGAGAATGAATTTTACAAGTTGCATGCATGCTTGTTCATTTCAATGTATCTAATGTGTATTATGTGTATGTAATGTGCATCCTTTGCGGGGCCGCTGAACAACTCCAACACAGAATAACACCCATCATGGAACGACCCCCACACGGAACAACTCGCACATTTTTTTGCAGTCCCAAAAGAAGCCGAGCAGTGCTGCGTTGCCAAATGTTAAATATTGGTTTTGAGTCCTTATACACTATACACTTATACACACCTAATTTGCATACCACGCGGGTTAAGTTAGGTAGGTTTATATAACGGTGTAGATAAAGAACGAACAACCCAGACTGCAAAATGTGTGCCTGTTCCGTGTGGGGACAACTCCGTGTACACTCCTGTCCTGTGGCTGAGCTGCGCTTATTATCCAATGTGAAATTGTGAATCACAATTGCAGACGATCTCTCAGAGCACTTCGAAACGCTGCTGATAGACAGGAAGCCGACCAAGCGGCCGCCGCCAAACTATCTGTGTCATCTGTGCTTCCAGAAGGGACACTACATCAAAGACTGCCCTCAGGTAAATAACTGCTCACGCATTGTATTGCATGATGGATGGTGACGTCATAGACCAGAAGGCATTGGCCAACCGAATGTCAGTATTTGAAAAAGCTACCCGGTGATTGGCTCAGACTCACTCAGCTATGACGTCATCATTCACAAGGTTGCTATGGAACAGGGGCATCATTTTGAATAACATGTGGACTCGTTGTAAATTTCGTGAAGCGGTTTCTGCGCCATCGTGGTCAAAGAACTATACACCTAGCTAAATTCGTTGAAAGGGACAGTTACTGGACCTACAGTCACTGCGCCATAGCCAGTATATTGACCACCTGAGCACAAAACAGATCCTTCTATAGACATGGATGGGTGGATATTGTAGGTAGTAGAGAAACACTGCTTTGTCAATGGCATTCTTTCCTACGGGTTATTGGCACACTTCCAAGAAGGGTAGAAAGAAAAAGCCAGCGCTCCACGAAATTGGTGACAAAGTATAATTTGTGGTTATACCACTCTATAAGTGATTTGAGTGTGGGTAGGACAATAAGGGTAGGACCCGTTACTTCAAAGTAGGGCACTCGGAAACAGGGACACAAGACGCCCCCCCCCCCCGTCCTAGGCCTACTACTTTACTTTATTAATACGCTATAATACTATATTTAATAATACTATACTTATTAATATGCACAGGAAACTACACGCAACGCGATCATTGAAGAATTCATGCTTACAAAACAAGCAACACTCAAACAGTAAACAACGTTCGTTGTTTACTGTGTTAGATAATATATAGAAAAGTAGGGTCCTATTTGATTTTCCATCCCAGAGCTGAAATAAAGGATTTCTTTTACCGTCCGCTGTTCGAATGTTACCGCGCAAGGAACTACGGTAGCGCGAAGGCTTGTGAGTTGGGGTGTTTGATGTAGCGGGCCTGCCTCTGGTGCCGTCTAACATTAGCTGTATGTACTACGATTTTACCTTTGCAGGTTTGGTGTTTCATGTTTCTATTTGTTTATGAACTGTCTGAAGCTAAAGTCTTCCCAGTGAATAACGAGACGAGAGATTGATATTGTCAAGAGTATAAAGAGGAAAGACTGACTCATTATAGCACAGGAATTATAGATTAAATTTGGGTCAAACCTTGAAAAAAATAATGTAGTGCTGAAAATTTGCACATAGGTCCTGACATTGCTGCTTCTTAACATAATCAAAGATCAACGTTCCCTAAAATCCCACGTGCGCGTCACCATTTTTTAGGGGTGTAAAGGGTGTATAAGTGACAATATTGAGAATTCTACCTTGAAAAAAATAAAGTAGAGCTGAAAATTTTCACACAGGTTCTAGCGAGGCTCCATTATCAATATACTCAAGTCCCCTAAAATCCTATGTGCGCGTAAACTTTTTTAGGGTGGGGGCGTAAGTGTCATAATGGTGTTACAGACTTAAAAATGATTGCACTCGTCTCAAATTTGGCAAAAAGTTTGATTTTCGGATGTTATAGTCATGTTAGTCATTATCTACATTGAAGCGTGGCAATATTCGCCCCACTCACACAAGTACATGTATGTAGTCATTTTCCGTCTGCTGCACATACAATAACAAAATGTCGATACCACTACTCCCGCGTTTGTTTTCCGCAGTGCGCATGCGCTGACGACTGACCTGATCTTGAAGTGCAAGGCTGGAAGCGAACCCTGGTTCCAGCTACTCTCAGTGCATAAATCATTTCAATTTGAATTTTTTCATCCACGCAAATGTATAACGCAAATACGATGATTATTGTCTTCACCAATGCATTACACAACTAAATGATTTGGTGTATATGCGTGTTATTATATTTAGTGTTTACTGTACGTTCATGGTCGACAATCATTAAAGCTGGGATTTTGGGGAGGGGGGGTACCCCCCCCCCCTAGCCCGAGCCTCTTGTATACGCGATTGACGAGTCACAGTTCGACTTTGTGTGACAAGAGTCCTGAAGCTACATTACACTCAGTTCAAGTTGACGAGAACCACATGCCAACGTGTCACAAATGTATGCGTATGACCAGTGGCGTAACGCAAATCGCCCGGGCCCCCCCGCAAGAATCGTTTCGGGCCCCCTATATGGGGTTAATAAAGAGCCAAATCTATTACATAACGAAATCAACTTTTACTTGAGCTCTAATCCCCATACAATCATATCATCTTAATTGTTAATATCACAAGAAGCGGCCTCGGCGACGAGCATTCTTGTAACTGGCGAGCCAAGCTGTCAATTATGGCGTCCATGTTCAACTGCTTGATCTGCTCACAGTTCACACTCTATGCTGAGCATACTGAGAGAGCTTTAAGACTGTCTTCAGGTCTCCTCGAATATGTATATATTTTAAATTATCTTAAAATCTGAACATTACTTTTCGGTATGTTGCTAGTGTGAACAGAACAGTACGAAATAACATGAGGGCCAGTGGCGTATCGAGGAATTCACAGTGGGGAGGGGTTGAACATCCTAAGCATGTATAGGGGGTCTGGGGCGAAAGTCCTAGCTGGGGGAGGTCAATTCGCCGAAGGCGAATTTTTTCTTCATTGATGACGTTTTACACGCCTGTAAACACGTTTCAGAAGCGGACAATGAATGATACAAGATATAATATGATAGCTGTCCCCCGTCCGGACCCGTGGAAGATTCGATATATTCAGGATTCAATATAGTTGCTTACAGGCAGTGCCGATTGTAAGACGACCGAAAGAGGAACCCTCTAACCTCATCCACCCATAAGTCCTTCAAAATTGTCCCATTCCTCCAATTTCCTTCCCCGTATTGCCCCGGAGAAGAATAGGTCCAAATTGACAACTTTTAAAATATGATGACGAAAAAACAAGATCTGTACTTCTGGCAAGCCGGGCCCCCCTAGACAGCGGGCCCCCCCGCTATAAATCCCAAAATTCCCAAAATTCTGTACGACTGCTGTTGAAACTATTCACGAAGGCTGATGCAACAAGTGATTTGTGTTTGTGTCGGTGAAGGTTTGACAACATAGCACAAGTTTCGGTTTCGCTATGAAACGCAAATGGAGTGGAATGTAAGTGAGAAAGAATCCAGTTTCTTTGCATTTACCATTTACGTGTACTCTTTCGTCGGGTAAATGGAGAGCGCTAAAGATAAGTCTAAAACTGCCTGATTGGTTATTCAGTGTTGACTGGAGTCAACCAAACAATTCATACTTACATACATCGATCAGCAATTAAAAGTGTTTAGCACGGAAACAAAAAACTATTATCTTGCCGGGCGGTAGATAGGAAGAAGGGGGTAATGTGGGGAAAGCCGCACTAACCTGTTAACACTCCATGGAGACGTTCCACGACGACCGGCTATGGTTCCACCACACTGGAATGACAGATGTGCACTTCTCCATGGTCCGCAAGCAACTGTAGTGAGCAGTTATTCAACAACATGTTTGCTGATAACGCTCGTGACGTGTATTGTAATGACGTATAAGAAGTGCGGCTAAGGGATGGGATGGAGGGAAAATTCAAACGACACTAATACTAAACAAAAAGTAAGAACACCAACATCACAAGGTCATCTTCCTGCTTCTAAAAAGTGAGATTTTCTTCTCATGCCAATTCGGCTTCATGCCAGTTACAATCCAATAATTCGCCCGCGATATTTGCACTTGAATATTTGAACTTGATCCACTGAGTTCAGATGCATAATAATGCCACAATGACGTTTCAGTGTGTACACACTTCGTGCCACTTATTACGACATTACACTGAACTCTTCAGCGGGAAAGAATGTTATGCAAACGCGTACACCGACACCGCTCAGTCAGTTCCTCACGATAGTTCCAATACTCACTCCAATACTCCAGCGGGAGAGAATGTTAAGCAAACGCGTACACCGACACCGCTCAGTCAGTTCCTCACGATAGTTCCAATACTCACTCCAATACTTCAGCGGGGAAGAATGTTATGCAAACGCGTACAACGACACCGCTCAGTCAGTTCCTCACGATAGTTCCAATACTCACTCCAATACTTCAGCGGGGAAGAATGTTATGCAAACGCGTACACCGACACCGCTCAGTCAGTTCCTCACGATAGTTCCAATACTCACTCCAATACTTCAGCGGGGAAGAATGTTATGCAAACGCGTACACCGACACCGCTCAGTCAGTTCCTCACGATAGTTCCAATACTCGCTTCAATACTTCAGCGGGAGAGAATGTTATGCAAACGCGTACACCGAACACGCTCAGTCAGTTCCAATACTCGCGGATGATAACTAGAGCTTAATCATGTGACGGGGGGGGGGGGGGGGGGGAATCTTTCATAATAACAGATGGAATCGTTCTCCATGCAATGGTTTGTATTGTAATAATTGAATAATTGTAATTTGCAATAATAAGTAACGAAAAATATGAACATTTACGAATTAGAAACTTTACTATTACTACATACTACACACACACATCGATTGCTTGTGGATGCTATACCAATTCCTATCAATGTATAATGTGCTATTACATTCTTTCAAAGTGTAAGTCTGAAGTAGATCTTGGTCAATAAATCTCTAAACAAAAAAAGCGTTCATTTTTGTTACTCTATCAAGCCAACGGTTTGGCCGCGGTCGCTTAGCCGGTTCTCATACGAACACCGAAGTTAAGTAACCTCGGGCTAGGTCGGAAGGTGGATGGGTGACCACTCTCCTCTGAAACACTAGTTACCGTTGGTAAGAGCAGTTTGGAGGGTTCGAAAGCTTGTGTAACAGCTTCGTTCTTCTCGTCAACTGCTCGGCAGTCCAGGTTAGTGGAGGAACCCGACTGGTCAAAGTTACGCCGTCCTTTCGGATGGGACGTAAAGCCGATGGTCCCCTTGGTACTTTTCGACAGGAGTAGGCTACGTGCCGGTACCGGGCTTCCCCTTCTCTCTTCCCCATTTTCATGCACCAATCATCACTCGTCAGGCCAAAGAGGCAGTGTGTTCTTAATTACAGTAAAGTACTCTATAACTAGGCAGTGCGGTGCGCGAGTAGTAGGATCGGGTATCGAAGCCACGTCACTCTGTTTACACGGCTCGGCTCTATATGCACGAGCACCACTCGGACGGTTATAAATACGAACAACACAGCCTGGTGCTCGATGGGAGAATAAACTAACGAAGCAACAACTGAAAGAGTAAAAGTCCATCAATCTTGACACATTGGAACATGTGCCAAGTTGCCAATATAAGTTTTACCAGGAGTGCCGCAAATAAGTAAGTTCCAGAGCGTACAATTTACAAATATAATATGATCCTCTTTAAAAGTTTTAGAGTGTTTTCTTTATTAGCTAACCCAATGGTGGCGAATTCTATGCCGATTGATTGGGGGGGCTTCAATTTTTAAACATAAAAGATCGGAGTTTTTTTAATATCGCTAAATTGTGAATATTGACGAGCTACGTCTCACTCCACCGACACACGAGACGAGTTTGTCATCGAATGTTAGGGGATTTCGGGTAGATTAGGTTCAACAGTCACCACTCGATTGTGCCATAGATAAATTGAAATTATGGAATTGTGATTTTCCGGAACTTGTAATAAGAAAGTGAAGTGGCAGTTCGCAGGCTCGTGTCCTGCGACTTCTAGGTTCGCAGGCACGTTTCCTGTGACTTCTAGGTTCGCAGGCACGTGTTTCTCTGACCCCTAAGTTCGTAGGCACGTGTCATTGTAACCTTTAGGTTCGCAGGCACGTGTCGCTGTGACTGCTAGGTTCTTAGGCACGTGAATTGTTCTGACCTCTAGGTTCGGAGGCACGTGTCTTGTAACTTCTAGGTTCGCAGGCATATGCCCTGTAACCTCTAGGTTCGCAGGCACGTGTCGCTCTGACCTTTAAGTTCGCAGGCACGTGTTGCTCTGATCTCTAGGCTCGCAAGCACGTGTTGCTCTGGCTTCTAGGTTCGCAGGCACGTGTCGCTGTGACCTCTAGGCTTGCAGGCACGTGACCACGTGTTGCTCTGACCTCTATGTTCGCAGACATGTGTCGCTCTGACCTCTAGGTTCGAAGGCACGTGTCGCTCTGACATCTAGGTTCGCAGGCACGTGTCGCTCAGACATCTAGGTTCGCAGGCACGTGTTGCTCTGACCTCTAGGTTCGCAGGCACGTGTCGCTCTGACCTCTAGGTTCGAAGGCACGTGTCGCTCTGACCTCTAGGTTCGAAGGCACGTGTCGCTCTGACATCTAGGTTCGCAGGCACGTGTTGCTCTGACCTCTAGGTTCGAAGGCACGTGTCGCTCTGACATCTAGGTTCGCAGGCACGTGTTGCTCTGACCTCTAGGTTCGCAGGCACGTGTTGCTCTGACCTCTAGGTTCGCAGGCACGTGTTGCTCTGACCTCTAGGTTCGAAGGCACGTGTCGCTCTGACATCTAGGTTCGCAGGCACGTGTTGCTCTGACCTCTAGGTTCGCAGGCACGTGTTGCTCTGACCTCTAGGTTCGCAGGCACGTGTTGCTCTGACCTCTAGGTTCGCAGGCACGTGTTGCTCTGACCTCTAGGTTCGCAGGCACGTGTTGCTCTGACCTCTAGGTTCGAAGGCACGTGTCGCTCTGACCTCTAGGTTCGCAGGCACGTGTTGCTCTGACCTCTAGGTTCGAAGGCACGTGTCGCTCTGACATCTAGGTTCGAAGGCACGTGTCGCTCTGACCTCTAGGTTCGAAGGCACGTGTCGCTCTGACATCTAGGTTCGCAGGCACGTGTTGCTCTGACCTCTAGGTTCGCAGGCACGTGTTGCTCTGACCTCTATGTTCGCAGACATGTGTCGCTCTGACCTCTAGGTTCGAAGGCACGTGTTGCTCTGACCTCTAGGTTCGCAGGCACGTGTTGCTCTGACCTCTAGGTTCGCAGGCACGTGTCGCTCTGACATCTAGGTTCGCAGGCACGTGTTGCTCTGACCTCTAGGTTCGCAGACAAGTGTCGCTCAGACCTCTAGGTTCGCAGGCACGTGTTGCTGTGACCTCTAGGTTCGCAGGCACGTGTTGCTGTGACCTCTAGGTTCGCAGGCACGTGTTGCTGTGACCTCTAGGTTCGCAGACAAGTGTCGCTCAGACCTCTAGGTTCGCAGGCACGTGTTGCTGTGACCTCTAGGCTCGCAGGCACGTGTTGCTGTGACCTCTAGGTTCGCAGGCAAGTGTCGTTGTCCTGTGACGTATTCTGCGCAGATGTCATCGTCTCACGCGTCACTTGATTCACCTGTCGTGCAGCGCGTGGTCTTGTGATCACGTCACGTGCACCGAGCCACGTTCACGTCACGCGCCCTGAACCACGTGTTAGTCACGCGCACAGAGCTACGCGTCGTGTCACGAGAGTGGAAGATTCTGCGGACGCGTAACACGCGTAGTTGTTTTAAATTAGATTTGTTGTGCATTATACTGCAGATGCTCATCAAAATCTACAAAAACGAAGATGTTTTAGTTTGTGTTTATGTTCCAACTGCAATCAACCGATTGATTTGATTGCTATATATCTAATATTATACATGTACCGGTATATATTTTATATTTATGGGCGTAACTTTGACGGGTGCACTATGGTTGTTGACTGTACTCAAACGCAGGTGACTGAAGGTCAGCTTGTTTTACGATGTACTCGACAGTCGGCAGGGTTCATCATTCATCCATCACACATCGCCGGGGTCGCTATAAGGGAAGTCAAGTTGGGGGGGGGGGGGGGGGGGGGGGCGATTCAGGTCTTATAGGATCAGTATCAATTATAATATTATAATCAGAAGAGAGACGGACGAAAAAGTTGACAAAGTGAGCAAGACCATGATGAATGCGCCAAGGGAGGATTAAAGCTTTATGGTATTAGATTAGGACGTAGTTATTATTATATATTATTGATAAATATAGTACTAGATATTGCTGAGTTTTGATGAAATCACAACATAATGATCATCGATCCATAAACTAGATACGAAATAAATTCCATCTTTCGTAGATGTAATTTGCATGTGTCGAGCATACAATGGTCGCTTGTTCGTTTCTGACTTTGCTGGCAGCACACTCAATCTACTCATCTGGAGAGTATTTTGGCGGAGAATTTACAAATTGTGTAGTTACATTTCGTCGATTAAAACGGGGTCACAGTCGGAGCTAAAAATAACCTGGCGGAAGTCAAGGCGCTGAATTACCGACTGCGAGGAAGACTTTTAACATTGGCGCGGTTTTGGGAGGACAGGCATTCTGCTCTATTGTCCCCCCCCCCCCCCCCCTCCTCCTCCTCCTCCTCCACGTACATTCCTATATACAACAACCCTCTTGAACATCAAAAGCAGTTTGTTAGGTGCATATCTAGTCATAGATAATTTTGCTATAGAGGCGTATGTTATAAAGTTTTACTTTGAAATTGATATTAATAGTGCCATAAAGTGAATAAAGAAACACCTTCTAAAGTAAATGCTACTACTACTATTTATTAGTACTGTACATGGTAAATAAAATCTAAAGCTTATTTAACATCCAGTATATTATAAAATTATTATTTTACAATGACTTGGTCCAATTATTGTAAAATTAAATGACTGTTCTTTTTGTGAAAGCACGCACCATGATCATTGGGTGTCGAGTCATGGTAAACCTGTCCCTCATTGCGACGAGGAGCAGTCATATAACTCACGATAGCTGTAGTGAATAACATGCAAACGTAACGTGTAGTGTGAACTGTTTCAGGCGCGCCCTAAAGGAGAGGGACTGACGCCCTACCAGGGCAAGAAGCGTTGTTTCGGAGAGTACAAGTGCCCAAAATGCAAGAGGAAGTGGATGAGTGGAAACTCCTGGGCCAACATGGGCCAGAGCTGTATCAAGTGCAACATCAACGTCTACCCACACAAGCAGGTAGATTATCTTTCATGATGCATGTATATTGGTTTAAAGCGTATTTCTATCAATACTGTAATTATTTCTACATGTATATCCTTCATGCAATGCCAGAACGTGTTTGTGCAAAGTGTTTTGTACTAAAGTGACTAATTAAACTTAAAACTAGTAATTGTTATTTATAAATCGTAGATAGGTATGGTAGGAAGTAGGGATGACATTGAGTACTCGGGGAACCCGACTCCTACCCGACTCCTCTTGTACCCGACTCCATTTTCTAGGAGTCGACTCCTTCAAACATCGGTTGCTGTGTGTAAGTGTATCATGTATTGGCGGTCTGTTTCCCTTTCTGTTTCCCTTTCCTTCCAATATTCACCTAATATTACAAATCAGTAATAGAAAAACAATAAAGAATTGTACTTTACTGCCAAATCACTTTTTTTTGCTCCCGCCTGGAACACACGCAGCCTGCCGAGGGTGTTGCATTGCAACATTGGTTAAAATTGATCGCTTTTACTTCATTTTTTTGTCGTTCGAGGAGTCGACTCCTACCCGACTTCTAAGGCTCAAGAGCCGACTCTAATATTTACTACCCGATGTCATCACTAGTAGGAAGGTACCAAGTTTGATTAATCTATGCCACATGGTACTTCTCATGTTTGAATTAGACTTATTGGATTGGACTGGAGTCAAACTGTTTTGTCGATTTCACAAGACGTCATTTTGACAAGCTGAGTTCTCTGAGATACCCTGATGCATGTTTTGGGTTGATGCATGTTTTAAACAAAAGCAAAATCACATAGGGAGTGAGTGAATGAGTGAATGAGTGAGTGAGTGAGTGAGTGAGTGAGTGAGTGAGTGGGTGAGTGAGTGAGTGAGTGAGTGAGTTGAGTAAGAGAGTGAGTGAGTGAGTGAGTGAGTGAGTTAGTGAATGAATGAGTGAGTGAGTGTGTGAGTGAGTGAGTGAGTGAGTGTAAGAGAGATTGATTGATTGATGTTTTATTTCAACTGGCAAGATTAAGACCATGAGGTCTTTTCTTACATCTAACCAGCAGTTTTGAGAGTGAGAGTGAGAGAGAGAAAGAGAGAGAGAGAGGGGATCTTGTTGACGCCATACCATGAAACCGATGTGTTCCATTCCATGTCCAAGATTATAGACTACACAATTTATAGCATGTTATAATATAATATTTACCCCCCAATGACAATAACAGGTGATAAGAGCTACAGAATACATTTCATAAGCCAGCTCGAACTCAGTTACAGCTATAAGATTAATGCTTGAACAAAATTCAACATTTTCTTTTAGGATAAGCAAATCTACCTGGACAATAAATCCCGTAATTATTACCTAATAAAATGGTAGATGCACAAGTTTTATTTATATTTACTGTTAAAATCAGATCAACCTTTACTAGATGTTGTCTATGATATTTGATGTTTTGTACAAGCTGTTTGATGTCGACAGTCATATCCTTCCTATAGTACTGTGAATGTAAGCACCAGTAAGGTACGATGTTATGGTTTACCCCCACTTCAGAATCAAAGTGTCCAACACCAATCCTTGCACACCAATAACAATCCAACAGAATTACAGTATATTAACTCTTTCAGAGACCTCTGGAGAAGCCAGATGGACTGGACGTGTCAGATCAGTCGAAAGTCCATCCTCAACACCTGTGTCAGAAGTGCCAGTCATTGGGACGCTACTGCCGCGTTATGAACGCTTTCAAAAACGACATGTACACATTCGACATGGGTCAATATCCAGTCTAGATATTCATGTCACTACGCGGGCGAGGCCTACCTCAAATAACAAACTAAGACTTTTTTGTGTAAATTATATCTTACTTTAACTATACGTATTAGATCACTCGTCGAGTTAGGTAGAGAATGCACTGCAGTCGTATTGAATTGGTCAATCATGTTTGTGCAAAGAAGTTAAGGGTTAGTTCCATTTTTTTTGAAAGAACATTAATTAAGTAAGTTTGGAACAAATGTATGCACTTTTAATTGTTGATGCACAATATAAACTATTCTCTGTAGCTCATATGCACCGATATGGATGATTTTGTAGTGATGAACTAACCTACTCCACATGAGGCAACACGATCAGCAACTTGTGCCCTCAGCTCTAGGCATACCGAGGCTAACATTTCAAACTCTAATAACGGCCATCTAACTTCTTAATGTAACAAAGTGAAAGATCAGGGATTGGAACCTTTATTCAAAAAGGTTCCGGTTCCAGTCTAACGATTTTATAACGGTTCCGGTTCCTTATGTATAAAGGTTCCGTAAAAACCGGTTTGAAACGGTTCTTAAGGGTTCTGGTTCCCAATAATTGTATAAATCATAGAATGATATTGAAAATATTTAAAATTTAATATTTCATTATGGAATTTTGAAAGCTAAAATTAAGCAAACTAGTAAAATAATCAATATGGCTTAATTTATGTAATACTATTATACTAATATGTATTACGTACATACTTTGTTGTTAAATAAGATATTATGCATTGATATGATTTATACATAGGATTTCAATATGTACACAAATTGCTTTTTTGTTTTTCCTTGAAACATAATAAGCCATATGTTATCAATGCTTTACTTAATAAGTTAATATATTATCTATAAAATATATCTTAATCATTTATATTTAATAGCAGTAAAGAAAATATGTATATATCTATCTCTCAGATCTCGATATCAAAAATAGAAATAATACCAATTACTCATGATGTATTTTGGAACCTTTAAGAATCGTTAAGAACCTTATAGGATAAAATGGTTCAGTTCCGGTTCCATAAATCGTTGATTTTAACGGTTCCTGTTCTGATTCTATGAAGTGAAATGGTTCCAAACGGTTTCGAGTTCCGGATCCAATCCCTGTGAAAGATTGTGTATTATTGCAATACCTCTCTTTCCAGAGACCACTGGAAGCACCAGATGGTCTTGATGTGTCTGACCAATCGAAGGTTCACCCACATCTTCTCTGCGAGAAATGCAAGGCCCTGGGGTATTATTGCCGGCGAGTAAGTCTCCAATCGTCGCCGTTACAACCTTAATTGTAGATAGACTCTTTGCCATGTTATTGGAAATTAAAACTTAATTCAGGAAGATTTTTATGCCAGTAACAGGCTGGATGTGAACATTTCAACTTGCCAGGAAACCACGCTATGGAATTCTGATAGGAAGTACTTTCGACGATTTTTCATTTCCGGCCAAGGCTTTTATGTTTGCACTCCTTTAACAGTTGTTTTTCTTCCCTTCAGTAAATCTGTATACAAGCATTAAGCAGTGATTAAAACATTTTTACCATACCTAAGAAATTTTCGAAGTACTGTAGATTTTTTCTTAGGATTTGTATATTTTGTGAAGTTCATATGTTCTTGGAAGTTAGTTAAAAAATATTGTGTACCACATGTTGTGTGGAGTTGTATATCAGCAGGCATTCCCTATGTTCTTGACATTAGCTCACATTTACTTCAGAAACAAGTTGCAATTGAGTAGTCTTATATTGTGCCGTCTTCAATCTACAAACATGCTATACCTATTGAGAAACGTGTAGGCTACTCGATAAGAAAATACATTTCATTTCATGCTACACTAGTTCCATTTTCAAAATAGATTTTTCACCCTCAGACATGGTATGCCTCTGAATTCTAATTCTAAACCTTTCGTATATATTTTTTATATATTGTTGATAAGTTTTTTCTAATATGTTTGTACTTTGTAGTTTTAATTTGTCATATTTAAGTACTATTAATACACTTAAAACATTTATTTGTTTTATTTAATGTTGTTTGATGTGATAAGATTTCTCATTTTTAGCTAGTTTTTTAAAGTCGTACATATGGTAATTTTTGTCACAAAATTATGTGACAGTAGACTGAGCAGTTGAGAAGAAATGCTTGTTGTATTACTTGGCAAAGGATCGTTATTTTGCCGAGGCTTATATCATACTCTTGATTTTAAAGTTGACTTTATTACTTGAAGGTATGCTCTCTTCGTGAAATGTTATTGTAAAGCTAAACCACAAAACGGAGTATGTCCACATATTATTTGCTAAGTTACTAGGCAATACAACATGTAATATTCTTGTTTTTATAATGGTAGACACTAATTTTATTTCAATACAAGTCCATCCAATTAATTTTGGTGTTTACTGTTAAGTGAGTACCAAAACATGTTTGATTGCTTCAATTCTACAGTGGGTAAAATCAGGGCATCTCATCGTGTATCCTTTATTTTGTGCAAGATGAGCAAAGGAACTGAAATACACAGTAAACGATTTTATGATAGAAGTGTTATATGGTACAACTCTGACAAATGTATTATGTTTTTAGGCACCACTACTAATTGCAAAACATGCCAAAGCTTTTTGTGTTTGTTGATATGATCGCCAGTAGGCCTAATAACACTGCACTTATTTAATGTTTAGTATGGTATGACTTCACTATACCGAATGTATCAAAAGTCGGCTGTGTACTAGTTCTTGTATTTGAACTTAATTCACCTCCCTTAAGGGGTTTTCAGAAAATGATCAAACACGTGTTTCTTTTCTTTATGTAAAGGAGAATTTAAATATCAATTTTCATAGCTATACCTATAACATTTGTTTTTTAGATCTACTTAGTGTGATTTGTTTTATGAAGATACCTATAGTCTATAGGTATCTTCATAAAACAAATCACACTTTTCCCCTGAGGGATGGAATTTCCAAACTCCTTCCTTAGCGGGTGCAACCATCATAAAAACAATGCAGATACCTTCCAAATTCCACGTTTCTAAAAGGTTTGAGTTGGGCACTGATATCAGTCAGTCAGGACTACAGATTAATAGATAAAACTACCGTATACATTGTTATAAAGTGTAAACAAGTTATATGTACACATTTTTACAATGCAAGTATTTTGCATTGTTTCAACTTGACTGCTCCCAATTCAGCTGCACCTTCTTAGGGTCACTGTCACCCAGGCTAATTTTAGCCACAGTTATATATAGTGTTCAGCTCCAAGCAGGCAGCTACACAGGCCTGAGTTCATGATTTCAATATTATATCTTCATGCAAACTCATGTTGGTGTAGGTCTACTACTGTTTGAGATGTTTGCAGGCACAAGGATAGGCAATGTGTTGCTGGTTGATGTAACAGCTGACTTATATTTAGCTCCTCCAAAACATCACGAGCTTACAGTGAAGCCTGTTTAAAGCAATGCAAGTTGATTGTTAAGTTCAACTACATGTAGCTCATTGTCACATAATACTGTTCAAAGATTGTTTGGTGTAGACAAAATAGGAAACAATAAGAAGACCAACTGTCCATTTCTAAGTACAGTAGTTCCCTGCATTCGAGAATTACACATTTCCCTCAAGTCAATTGAGACAAGATTTTTCAATCTACATTTTGTTTGGACCACTTCTGCAAGTGACAGCTTTCTGTTTAAAAGAGTATTTCTTGTATCATTTCAGTCTGAGTTTCAGTTTTGTCAGTGATGTGTATTCATTTATTCATGTTTATGTTCATAAACATTTATTATTTACACATCAACTGTCACAGACTCTTTGTAAACTGAGGAAACTACTGGCAATTAGAAGAGGAAAGTGATGGTTCTGTGCAAAACCATGAAAGTCTAGAGACAATTTCATAGTTAACAGTTTTGAAATAAAAGTTTGCTCTGACGGAATTAGCTGTTGGCATGATGCCACAAAGCTCCCTGTGCCAAATTTGATAATTTTTACTTGAATTCCTTTGTACAACAGTGTTTTGACTGGGAATAACAAAAGCTATATAAATATCTAACTTATATCAAGGGTGCATACCTGAATAATGTAGCAAATAGCGATGCAAGTCATAATGCATAAATGTCTATACTACATAACTAAAAATAACATTGTAACTTGTAAATAACTCTAAAGACTTGTTTTCTTGGTACTTTGATCAGGAAAACATTTAATTTTAAGCTCATTGTGAATATTCTTGTGCCATTATAGATGCTTGACATGGCTGGGGCAGCTCATCCACACACCACTCATTTTTGTATCCCTGGGGTAAAGTACCATAGTAGGTCTACAGACAGTATCTTAATTCTTTCTCCCACTCAGCACTAAAACAAGTTGCCTTTCAATCATTAATTTTTTTAACTTTAAAATGCTGGCAAAACGAGATACAAATATAACTTTAAAATTGCTATAAAACTCTAAACCATTAAGTTATTTTGTAATATCAAATTACGTTTTTTTGTAGTTTAAAATTTTAGTTGAGACAAAGAGATATGGGATATGGTTAAAGCAGTTGGTAGTAGGTACCTACTGTGGAACTGGAAGCAGTGTGAATTCAGCTTTTTCAAACTGTGCTCCATTGATCAGGTGAAGTTAGGTCAGTGTACATAAACACATTTCAAGAACAGAAACGCATTTTTCCATGGACTTTTTTGAAGTGTATGATATTTACTTGATTAACATTTCTAGGAATGTGCAGAAGCAATACATCAAATTTCTGTTTTAAGGCCATCCATAATAATAATCTAGATCATTTCTTTTTGTGTTAAATGTATCCCATAAGGAAAGGATCATTGTGATGTTTTTATAATATTATGTGGATGAGCTGTCCTGTGTTTGAAGTGTACCTACCATGCATATATTTTTGTTTGTTATTTGTATGTATAGTTCGTACTACATTACTTCTATGTTAATTACTGTTAATACTAATTTTGGGGGATGATATTTTATGGCAGACCTTGCATATTATATAAACAATTATGTAATAATAGGCCTACAGCTATTTGCCAAAATAAAATTAGATTTTTATATAAAAACAAGTAGGTAATGCAAGTATGTGAGTTTGATTGAGTTCAAATCTAATTGTACTGAATTGCTGGTACATATATTATGTACCTCTATTTTATACTAGAAGCGTTCTAGCTCTATGCAAAGATGGCAAGTTTTTATACCGGTAGTCATGAAAAACTGACAGGGGATAATAAATAAGATTGCAGAAACTGGTAACGTAAAGATTTAAATGAATATTGAATGGTATACAGTATCTTTAAATATTAATATGTATGTTTTTGACTACAGTATTTTTACTAGTGGATGTTTTTACTTTTAAACTGAGTGCTAATGGTATAATCAGAAAAAAATCTTATATTACCAAAGTGAAGAACATATTATGTACTGTATAAAGTAGGAAACATAGAATTTTACATTGTGATCAGCCAAAATGCAAGTGGAAATTGGTATTTGAATACATCCGAAAGCTACAAATTTACGACGAGGCTACCTATTTGTGAATGGATTGCTTCTCTGTGGCTTTCTCAGTAATATTGACATGAGTTGTTGGCAAACTTTCTGAATCTACACAAATTAATACATAATCTTTTTCTGGGCGCCACATGAAGAAAATCTTAAATTCATTTACGAAATATGTACATTTTGGGTTTAACATTGTCATAAAATGTGTCTTTCTGATATGAAAGTTTTAACACCACTGGAATTTTGAAACATGATAAACTCTAGAATTTGGCCAGAAAATAATTCAAAACAATAATTAATAAAGTTTTGTTCAATTCTTCCTTCTATCCTTGTTAGTTATGAATTTGTTCAATCTCTTTCATTTTGTGCAAGCGGCATACGAGGTTATGTTCCTTACACACTGGAAATATAAAAGCCAGTGTAATTATATGAAGATATGCTAATAATTTTTAGCACCAAGCAGGCCTATAATGGCAAACCGTGTTGAACAATTATTCAAGTTAAGCTCAAATGTTCTTGTACGTATCTAAATAGGTGAATATGAAATCGATCTCAGGGAATAAGATGCTTGTGATATGTATTACTTAATGCTTGTGAAATATTTTGTAAGAAAAGCTATTTGAAACCGTATTATGCCCTTGCCAGATGGAAAGTAGATGTGAAACCTTTCGAACAACCACTTTCTGAATATCCTTGCTTTGGGGATGAACACAAAATTTGTTCAGTTCAAAAGTCACTGGGTTTTCTTTCTGTCCTACTCGAGAGATGTATAGTTACCAAAGGTTTCATGTATATATTATATCGGCTTTATGATTGGTAGAAGGACAGACCCCAACAGCTTACCTGAATTGTTGACTGTTGAGGTAGAGAGATTAAATAACAATACATATATGAAGGACATCACAAGTCTGCTTTAGATATGAATACTGTAGATTAATTTTTCAAGAAATATCATTAGAGACAACTAAACCAAGTCGATTTTAGTAAGCTTCAAATTAAAATGGTGTTCGAAATTTGAATGAATGACTGAAGGCTAGAATAGTAAGGTGAATGAATTTGTAATCAAATCTTGTTTGTTGTGAATACGTTCCTTGACAATGTTGCACATTACATATCTGTTTTGAAAAAGAAATCCTGAGACAATACAATTCTGTATACAACAACCATAATATCTGTTACCTTGCATCTATCATGTATTTTAATACAACAATATATCCCATATAGCATTTGCTTTATTACAATCATATGTAACTTCTGCAATGAATGTTTGATTTTTACCTTTTCAATGCAATCAATCTTGGTGTTGTGACAAGGTAACTAAACAAATTGTATTGGCCCCTAATTATTGTACTAATCTAGATCAGTTGCAATAAACTCTACACTTCCAGTTTTCAAATACATTTAACAAAAATGTTTTCTTACTTTAAACAGTATATAGGTAATGTAAATGTTAAATGTATATATGTATTTGTATTTTTAAAGTACAACATTGTAATACTGTAATGATAATGAATAGCATATTCAAATAAAACAGAATTACACAAAAGCTGAATCAAAGGTGCTGAATAACTTGGTTTTGAAGTAGGCTAGTTACATTTGTGTGAGTGTAGTCGTAGTGATAACTTGATGAATAAACAAATTTCATTTTCCATCGTTGCTGTCACTTTTCTATTTGTGGAAGAAGCTCACGGTGATAACATATGAATATGATCTATAACATCCCTTCCATTTACCTGTGTGTGTACGTACCTCTATAATATAACAATTTTTAATTAGGTTGATCGAGTGTTTTGAAAATACTAAATAGGTTTAGGTCTATCAGCAAGTGGTGCAAAGGTGTATACTGTAGTAAGTAGTCTGGTTATTTTAATGTAATGCCAGTAACTATAGACAACAAATGTTTGGTAAAATGGATAGGCAGATAAACACTAGCTTATGTACAATATAGTTTTATTTAGTGTGAATTTTCAAACATATAACCATGATGTACGTTTAAATGGATGCTACAGGTTACAAACGAACCATTTAAGGGCACCTCTATGAAAACATTTTGTGTATACATTATAAAATATAGTTCATAATAAACAAATTGCACATCAATATTATAAAAAGATTTTCTTGGAAGTAGACCCTTGTTGATGGGTTTTGTTTGGGATTAATATAGCTTTTTACCTGAAGCGTGATAGAAAATGTTCTTCGTCCAAACGAGTCTATAGGTATTCGACTGGTTCAGAAATAAGAAATAATTCACATCTAATCAATGATATCTAGAAAAGATTTGTTGGAATCTATACACAGTGTAAATTAAACACAAACAATGACAACAAAAACAAAATGTAGAACATTTTAGCATTCTTTTTGTAGCAATTAACAAAATAAAATTCAAGCATTTGTCCACAAATAGAAAAATTAGGTAGATGAATTGTCTTTTTGAGTTAACTAGTCTGATTCAAAATGGCTCACTCAATCCTTTCAGCATAACACACATACATGTCAACATCAAACACGTTTCTATTCCTACTCTCTTTGGTCTAGCTTCAAGAAATTTCTTTTTAGTGCAGGGTTATAGTTTTTGTTTCCACTATGTGTTCTATGAGACAATGGACATCTCAGGTCAAAGCTGAAGTAGGTAGCAGCACCTGTCCTGAAAGGTCCAACTTTGTAATTCACTCTATGTTATACACTGTTGTGAGTCAACTGTCTCCTGTCAACGGAAAATATGTTTGTTTTGTATCTAATGCCAAACGTATTCTTGATCACAAACCTTGCAAAACATTACTACAATCGATGATTTAAATTTAGAAAATTTAAGTATAAACGACTTGAAAGTTGAATTGAGACAACGAGGTGCAAAGATGGATTTGGACCTTTCAGTACTGCTAGCGCTGCGAGCGGCAGAAAGTTGCACCTGAGACGAATAATGCACTGATTAGTTAGTCAGCCGATTCTCAAAACATTAACTTGGCTGGCTTTCTCATAATTATGTTACATCGATACAATTATGGAACAAACTACATTCCTGGACGAGACAACTTTCTGTGTGAAAGACGAAATGTCAAAAACATCTGCAGCATGGTTTTTGGCACAACTTCCAAAAAATAACCATTTCTAAAACCTTACCAAGTACATAACAGTATTGGTTCTACGCCAACAAGATGAAAAATGCTAACTGAAAATAAAAAAGTAAAATAAAGGCATTACAAATAAGCAAGCCTTTGTCATTCATTAGTACGAAGTGTTGTTAACAAATAAAAACACACAACTAAACATACTAAAAATAACCAACTTAAACACTCAAACAAATAATAATTTGCTTACATGTATGCTAATACAAAATCTTATTAGCAATACAGTATAGCAAATGACGGCACTTTGTACGGACCAATCGTTTCTCTTCGTAGTTAAGATGTGAAATAAGAAATTAATACTATGACCATAAAATGCTAAGTTTAAGTTTAGACGGTATTACTACTGCAAACGTACTTTCAATGACAGTATCACATAAGCATCAGGTAAAGTTGGGACAGAAAAGAGAAGAAACAAATATTTACTATGCTATTTGAACTTACTGGATTACTTAGGTAGGAGGTTTACTTAGTTAGGTTCACAGATACAAAACATGCTCATTCTTGAATTAATAGAGCACTTGGAATTATGGTACAAAATATTGTTTTAGTAGTCTAGACGGCACAATTCTGTCAAACAGTTTCATGCATAGTAAAGAAAGTACAAGTCTAGCAGTAAGTAGGTACCACACTAATCAATCACAAGAATTTAACAAAGTTTACCACAATACTATGAAGTTAGATTTAAAGAGAACAAAAATCCAGTGCATTCATTAGCTGCAAGAAAGACATCTCAACCTGGAACTCACATAAACTCTTGGATAGTTGTATAATATTAATATTATATTTTACAATAACAATACATCTCATATTTAGTAATTATTTACACAACCTCATCTGGCCTAGATAAATATTATGAACTATCAATATGCACACCACAATACCAACAATCAATATTCAATATGCACACTACAATTTACCAACTGGAATAAAATCTGCTATGAAAGTGTACACATTAAAAAGTGTAGTGTTTTTAGAAAGAAATGAGAAAGTACTGATTTGATTTCCTATGCTATTGTCAATATGAACAAGATCATTCAAACCTATTACAATATTAGGCCGATCATAAAATAGAAGTGTAGCACGCCTGAGACATTGCACCCATACGACGTGTATTTATAACAATCGTTTTGCATAATAAAGTGGCATTTTACTTTTCTACGTTTCTCCATTCTCCACTGGCAGCTCTGAACCCTGACAGACTTGACAGTCCACACTAAACCCTGATAAAAATACATATCATCATTCATCACACACATAAATTATATTGATGTCTTATCTCACCAACGCCACAACTTGCTCTAATTGGAGGCAAGTACTAGGGCCTACTACTTTATGATGATGTGATAAACAAACTTATGGTATTGACATTTCAAGGTACTTGACTAAACTATCTCTTAACATTGAAGAAGATGATGTAAGATAACACTAACCTTTTATTTTGAATGGCCTTTGTAAGTCGATTTACATTTCAAATTATCATTTATGTAACTGTTTTTGTTTTTTACATTGAAATAAAACAATCATGTTAATACTTAATATATATTTTTCTTTCTTAATATAATGATATTAAAGTTTCTGGACTTTGCAGAATGTAACTCAATTACTGTAAATGTTCTCTTGATAGGATTCTATTGAAAATGCTTTTCTCAATACATACTTGTCATGCACTTTGTAAAAGAAAGAAGGAAACCCATAGTGTCATAATGTAGCCCAAGATGAAAAAGCATGTAGAGCCAAGTAGCTTGTATTGACTGTGACTGCTGATTACAATTCAGGCCATCCATATAAGCTGATTCAACAATTTGTTTGTTTTGTCTACATACATATTTCACTTTACCTCTCATAACATTCCAGTGAAGTTGTCAACTGTTCTGCTTTCTCAAGGATAGGTCCAGGGCCAGGGTAGCTATGAAGGTCACAAAGGGGCCAACGTCATTACATGTATGACTATGCAGTTCAGTATGTCGTTAAACAACACACAATACAGTTACAAGAAAAAAACAATTAGAAATATGGTTATAGTCAATAAACCTTCATTGCTAACCAGTACATTCCTATCAGTACATACCTATCAAAGTTTATCGAAATCAAATTTAGTAAATTTAGCTAACAAATTACATTACAATGAAATTAATTGAATTGGGCTTTGCTGATAGCAATACTAGCTCTCAAATATGTGGGTAATGGCGTTTTCCACTGGTACGCACCGGGTGAAATCGCGGAGCAATCCGTAACGTCACAGTGACTTCATAACTCAGGTGCAGTGCAATTGTCAGTGGAACACGATGTTAAAATGGGAGCACCTAAAACCGTGCGAAGCCACGGTAGACGTCCAAATGTGAATTCCAATTGTTGGTATTTTTCCCTTCAGTGGAAATTGACACAACTGAGGGTGAATTATGTAATATGATATGTAATTATTATAAGTGTGTAATAATAATTATTGCTGCTAATATAGGTAGAGCTAGCTGTCTATAGGGCCTGCCGGTACAAGTTAGGTAAGGTCTCACCCCTAGAGTCTAGACCTGTAAATTTCATCAGGAATTTATTCGAAGTAAGGTTAAACCCCTGAAAGTTACATGTACTTGACCTTTACGTATAGGATAGGCATGTTACTAGGTGGAGATATTCACAATATTAATTTCAGATATTCATTTCACCCACGTTTAACGCTGCTATATTTGCTCTGGAAATGTTGCTTTGCCTCGAAAGTGGGAGCAGCTTGGTGCGGCCTCCGGAGCGAGCAATAGCCCAGCGGAACACATATTTTTAGCACTGGTGCGCACCGGAGCGACCAGTGGAAAACGCCATAAGTAGGCCTATGCAGTAAAAATGATAATTTTCAGAACAAAACATATGAGTTCATAAGTCAGATTTAGAAGAACATGATCCACAAGACCATAACATATAGGCTAGGCGATTTGATACAAAGAGGATATATGTGCAAGCAATCATAAAAATGTGAATGCCAGGTCACCAAGTCAAGTGCCAAGTGCCAAGTGTACAATGCCTCAAAATTCAAATTGAAACTTGACAAAAGCTAAAACAAAAGCACATACCGGTAAGCTATGTCTTCAATGAGCACACGTTTGTCTCAGAAATGTTAAACAGTAGTAAAGTAAAGTGAATAATTTACTTTTATGTTATCATTATAGTCATGTATACAGTATATATGGTACAAACATTATAGATATCAGAGCACAGTGCAGCATATGTACACACAAGTTCTCAAGCACAGACACTGTACTCTCGTCCAAAACAAAACGAGTAAGTATAAAATAAATATAAAATATACAGCATTGAAACTACTATGACTTATCCTCTTGCTGGGATGATAAATTGGGAATGCTACTTTGAAGTCCTGCATTTGTCGCAAAGAAATTATCCGGGGCAGTCAAGTTTGGATACTCCGTCTGACTATAGAGCTGCGGAACGCTCGGCTGGAACAACTGTGCCGTTTGCGACGTCTGCCGTTCTTGACTGAAGAAATAGTGTGCCGGAATATTGGAGCCGGTGTTGCCTGCCGGACTGGAGACCGGCTCCGAATGGATGTCGAAACTACTTGCGAAGCTTGCGAAGAGAGGAACGGGTTGTACGGCGCTTGGCGGGGGCTGGCTGTAAAGAGGAGGGTGACTCAAGGCAGGAAGGGGTTGGGTTATAGGCACGGCCCGAGGCAAGTACGGTATCGGCTGTGAAGTGTAGGGGTTTTCAACGTGCTGACTGAATAGAGACACGGGCTGAGTCGAGTGCGTGATGGGGGGGTCCGCAGATATGAGGGAATGCACAGGGGTGGATACGGGAGACTGACAGGTCAGTGTATATGTTTGTGAAGAGAGAGTATAGTTCATGTGGGGTGTGGGGCCGATTGGTGTGGACACCATCTGAAATAAATTGCACCATTCAGTTTTATAGCACCTGTCTCGAACTTTTTGAGAGTTTTTACTTTTTAGAGATTAATGCAGAATAAGAATTGAAGTAAGGAAAGAAGGTTTGGTCAGGCCTGGGTAACTACTAGGAAGAGATACACTTCCTATGCTCTCCCAATATAGTGATTACAAGTGGGCCTATGCATTTCATTAAAGGCCCACTAAACCCTCACATTTCGTTTAAAACGTGTAATTGTAAGCCTAATCTGTAACAGTTAGTGCATGTGTCCAGTTGCCTAGTGTATCCAAGCTCTTGAAATCCAAGAAAAAGTGTTTCGCCCCAGGCGTTGTGACGTCTACAAAACCCCACGCTGCTCGCTGCATATGGAGCATCTTCTGTGTTTTGAGGCCCGCGCAAATATATCTCGTCGTCCAGATCCATCTAATTCACTTGAGCACAAATCAAACATACCACTGAATTCGTCTTATCTCGGTCTACACCATGAATGCTTGAACAACCTTCTACCATTTATGCAAATTATTCTATATAATGTTAAACATGAAGCAATTACCACATAATTTAGATGGAAACACAACCAATTTCAAGCTTGTGTAATGAGGAGCTAGCTTTAAAAATCAGAATTCCAACCAGCCTATCATGTTAACTAATATGTTAAGATATAACAAACAGAAAACCAGCAAGAAATTGATGGAAATTTAGCCGATTATCGTGTGTATATAACAACGCGCGTTGCGGCCTATTGCCTGATACGTCCGCGAATATATCCAGTGAGCGGCGTAGATCAAGATCAGTCAAACTACTAGTCTTTACTATCGACTATAAAAACATTGTATTGATTTCTCTTGCGTTGTATTATGTATAGAGGAGTCGGCAGTGTGTCGTATCTCAATGAGTGCTCTCAAACTCAACCAATTTCCCGAGGAATCAGGAAACTACGTGGGATTTCTACCAGTCAGGCCTGGAAATAATAATAATAATTGATACAAATATATTACATAGGCCTAAAAACACGTCAAAACTACAATTAAGTCGTGTGTGTCATGGGTTGGTTGTGTGCGTGTGCGTGATTTACATATCATTTGTGTTTGCATCATCATTATTATTATTATTATTGTTATTATTGGTGGTATTATTACTTTTATTATTATTATGTTACATTATTATTAATATATCGACTTTATTTTATTATTGGCATCAATGGAAATTCTGTAACTAAAAATTGCCGGAAACTAAAATTACAAATCGTGATAACCGCAATACTAATATTAATAATATCAGGTTCAAGCTGTTTTGTGCCTTCTTAATAACTGTAGTATTATTTTGTATTTCAAATTCAAAATATAGTTTGTTCAGTTATTCTAAGTTATTATTAGTGATAACATCGATTAACCGAAAACCGGTTTTGAACCGGTTATGATAAAAACCGGTTTCGATTTTTAGATTCGGTTCTGCTTTTTTGCGCGGCGTGTGCTTCACCCTCGCTAAGAGCCACGCCTCTGATGGGCGGTCGGGCGGGTTGTAGATTGCCTAACGACGAGTGTCCCTTAGCAACAAGGAACCACCTGTCGACTAATCAGATTTCGTCTTCTTTCCTGGGATTTCCTTGTTTGTGAGGACTAATTAGCAGCTGTATTATACAGTAAAATCGCCTTTGTACGTTTCACTTTTCTACGTTTCTTAGGTTAATGCGTTCCAAAAATCAGTCCGTCAGGGAAATTTGATCCAATAGTACGTTTTCTGTGTTCTCATGATCGGTTTTTCCGGCCAGCCAGTGAGCCGAATTCCAAGTTGTTATTGTTTAAGCGCGACCACGTTAGTCATTCATCCCAGTTCTGCGAAGTGCCCCCCACCCCCTTCCATCGCTCAACACAATGCAACCCAGCCGCCAGTGAGTGACTTGACCTTGGCCAGCTGCATCTCGTTCCGCGTGGGGGGGGGGGGGGGGTCTCTGAAAAGGTCGTTTTATCTACGATCTCGGCTGCCGGCACTGAGGTTCTTTACCTCCCTCGCTGATACAACCTTACGTAAATGTTTATTTTTGGAGCTTTTTTTTTTTGAAAACCGGTTTTTAACCGGTTTCGAATTCGGTTACCCGGTTAGTAATTTTACTAACCGATGTCATCACTAGTTATTATATATGTGCTTTTTTTATTAAAGTATCGATAGAAATAGATTGAGACATACAACTAATAAGTTTATAATTGAAACATTTTATTTTGTACAATGTACAAATGCGTCGATGTTTTCAGCCAAGCTATTAAAAGCTTGACAGGCCATGCGGCTGTGCCCGCGCTCACCGAGTTGTACTCCGCGGCAGTGAACGGACAACACGCATTATTATATACATACGATGATACGATAATCAGCTATATTTTCATCAATTTCTTGCTGGTTTTCTGCTTATAATATCTTAACATATCAGTTAACATTATAGGCTGGTTCGAATTCTGATTTTTAAAGCTACCTCCTCATTACAAGCTGGAAATTGGTTGTGTTTCCATCTAAATTATGTGGTAATTACTTCATGTTTAACATTTTATAGAATAAGTTGCATAAATGGTAGAAGGTTGTTTAAACATTCATCGTGTAGACCGAAGTAAGACGAACTCAGTGGTATGTTTAATTTGTGCTCAAGTGAATTAGATGGATCTAGACGACGAGATATATTTGCGCGGGCGTCGACACACAGAAGATGCTCCATATGCAGCGAGCAGCGTAGGGTTTTGTAGACGTCACAACGCCTGGGGCGAAACACTTTTTCTTGGATTTCAAGTGCTGGGTTACACTAGGCAACTTGACACATGCACTAACCGTAACAGATTAGGCTTACAATTACACGTTTTAAACAAAATGTGAGTGTTTAGTGGGCCTTTAAGAACAAATTACAATAAACAATTTGTAAAAAAAAAAAAAATTATAGCTTCAACAGTGAATGCCATGTTCTTTTTACGAATTCTTTTGGAATCCAAGAATTTAGAAAAACTTGTCCTATTTAACATCTCCCTCACAGTAATGACAGAGTTGACGGAAGGATAGCTAGTTGAGCAGGGAGCTTACCTGTGTCCCCATATGGCCAATGTGGGTAAAGATGGCGTTATTGCCCGGCTGTGTCGGAGCTGTAGAAGGGGGTTGAAGGATGATGCTTGCTGCTCTAGGAGAGGCAGTCGGTTCAGCAACCGGAACAACTGGGTGACTGGTCGTAGGAGAGTCCGGTGACTGGGGCTCGCCAGGAGGCAGTGAACTCTGAGGGGACAGGCTTTCCTGACCATTCAGCCGTGCTTGGCCTTCCACTGTTATAGACACACAAAACGTTTGAGTTACTGTTAGTTCATGTAACCATGCTTGAAGACTAGTTTGTAGAATAGTAATACACAATGCAGAAGATAAATCCCTGAAGATACAATGGGTACATCACAATACTTTCTAACCTTCATCGTACTTACAATCTGATTTAAGTATGTGGTACCGGTACCGTACATAACCAGATGGTCATAACCCTTACTCATATGTTCAAAAGCAATCAGTTCTGCTGACTGATATTGCAGAGTTAGTAGTTTATAGACCTGTCCACAGTTGATTGAGCAAACGAAGGAACTAAGTAGGCTAATTCTTTCATACATTGTGTTTTATTTTGTTGTGTTTTCAATACATAGGATTACTTTCATCTAGGTAGCCTATCAAATTCATCAGCTTGCTTCCATCATACTTCCAAGGTGAGCTTTTGAACTTTCAACTCTTAGCTACATAAGCAACTCACTCTTGATTAAAGGGTATTGGTGGAGAAGTAAGATGCCCAAGTACGAAGCAGATGAGCAGCCACCAGATTGAGTGATAGGCCTAAATATGGTTTTTGCTTTTATTTTAGGCCTAGGTTATATATATGTCAACTTCAAACTAAAATCACGTTTATTCCTAATTTTTATATTGACCTTGCATAAATTTACACGTTCTGTACTTTTAACGGATTTTTGTGGATATCATATTTTATCTTCTCCAACAGGATTTGAATCCACTTTTGGCAGCAATCCTGGTAAAATTCCCTGGTCTTCTCTAGATGTGGTACTACAGTGAATATGACAGTTGACTGACTGAATACCTAATATTTGCACACATCAACACAACATTCGTGAATTCTAGTTTGTGGACATAATGTTAAGTACCAAGTACATGTTGTTTTTTGCCAATTTGACTCGTTCAGTCTATAATGACCCACCATGTGGTTGCACTTGCACGTACCTGACGGATGCGACTTGAAGAGTTCCTCTCTGAGAGTGGGGAGGAATGTGCCTATTCGGTCCCAGGTGATGGTCCACAGTTGTGAGTGACCGTCCGCAGAAGAGAATACGTTAGCAGAGTCCATCACTAGCAGCATGTTCTTCAGTGACTCGGGTATAGCCTCAAACTTGACACACAAATAGTACACCATTTTGAATTTTGAAATACTGTACAAACAATTAAAAGTTAACATATACACAATATAGTATTGTCATCAAAATATATTCAATTAGGCTTAACCTTAAACCTTTGAACTCATAAAAGTTTAATGTAAATTACCTGACTTTTTAGTACTATCACTTGCTTTAATGAATCTGATTCTCATCTATTGGTAATGTATGCATTAGGAAAAGAAACAACATAGAGGAAGGTCACAACAAGCTAGAATGGATAGCAACTTAGCAAGCTTTAGTGCAATGGGGACCTCATTGATTGGACTTCACTAGTGGGTTTATTCCTGCTTCAAAGGCATAAGGTCCAGGGTTCGATTCCCGGTTTGGTCTGACGCTTTTCAACTTTAGGTATTGACTTTTATCTACCTACATGATACTGTGTGTAATACCTAAATGTTTACTTTGGAACCGTCATAACAACAAAGAAGCACATGATAAATTGTATAAATGTCCCTCACTAAAAATCAGTTAGCTTGTAACTGCGTGGGTAGACAATATGTGCCAGGATATATGGAAAATGAATGCTATAAAACACATATGCTACTCCATAAGATAATATGATTGCAGAAGTGAATGGTAAATACGACCGCCGCTTAACGTACCAGAAGGTCGCTGTTGTCCGCATGCATGTACTTGTCCATGAAGTCGAGAATGGTGAGCCAGAGGGCGGTGAACGTGGGCAGTGACTGCAGGGGTGTCAGATGATGAAGGAACACCTTGGAGAGTACAGTGGCTGCTCTCATACGTGTCTCTTCCAGCCCCGGCAGATCCTGTGGGCAACAGTCACGCTCATCATTGAACCCACCAGACTACACAACTATGCTAAAACCTTGATTATCAGAGAATTTGGGTTATTCGAACTCCTACCGATTCCTGCCCAGGGACTGCTAGCTACCTTATTGTGGTGGGCAGGTTTGTGTGGTGCTTTGATGACCCCAAGAGCTATGACGGCATATGGTTCTGGTAGGGCCACCCTAGACGGACAGGTCTATGGGGAGAAGCTAGACGAAAATAGTCCACGTCCTCCTTGTCTTGTCCCTTTCCTCCAAACACCCCCCCCCCCCATGTCATATGATCATAGTTGTCGAGTATTGTTAAACAACAAATAATCTAATTGAACGCGATTTAGCCATTCCTCCCCCTGCCTCAAAATATGTATTCCCTTCTATATTACATATTTTGAAGTTTTTTCTTTTTTCTGCTAGGCGGCCGGCAAGTGCCAGAACTGTCACGAAGTTAGTGACGCATTCCAAGCCGGCTGGTACTAAACAGTGTCAGACTGTCTGGGAGGTGGGTGGGGGTTGAACAGTGGCAATTGAGTGAGAGAGAGATAGTGCAGACATATGGCATGTTTTATTATTACTCTTTTTGTCTTCTTAATGCTCTCGAACACATACTACTGTACTCTCATAAAACATTCTCATGTCCCATTGTTTAGTAAGTAATAAAATATGCTATGTTATTGTATACTGAAATTTAAAAAATCTCATTAACTGAGTTTTTTGTAATTTGAGCTGGTGTCCGTCCTAATTACCTTCCATAACCAGGGTTCTACTGAAGATACGTACATTCTTCGAATTAATATCCTTGAACAATACTAAAGGTAAGTCTAATTGTGTTGTTAGGAAACAAAGAAAGAAGTGAAAACAGATTGCCTATATATTTATTTAACATATTGTGGATACCAGTATTTATTGTATAATATATATTATTTATTATATACTTACTGTTGTAGGCTAATGCTATGGTAGGCTATTGTTATAGGCTATTAGCCTAAATTGGCTCTGCTGTATCCGAGAATGTAATTTAAACATACCTGATCTGTGATTGGTTCCAACAGCTTGGCAAGAAGTGGAAAGAGAACTTGGTTGAAGCAAGATTCCCACTCAGGTGCCGACAGAGTTTGAAGGTCGTGCACCAATAGGGCACGCTGTAGGTACGTTATGGCACTCATGCGGACCTAAAACAAGTTGGACCGACATTTAGAATAATTCTCAATCGATTATACATATTTCTAATCTAATTTTAAAGGAAAACTTGAGTATAATATTTAACATGATTGATAATTGTTTAATTGACTAGGCCTATTGTAAGAGCTTGCTCTACGCATGAAGTCGATCTTTGGACATAATAAAATGAAAGGTATGTGATGTCAATGTCATAAGTTTTTTTGGCAACCATATTGATGTACATTACATTTTTGCATTCTTGATACCCAACCCAGCAGCCATCATCAATATTATATATCAATATTATATATTCAACATCATATACTGTCATTGTTGTAGACAAACAAACACATTAGCATATTGTACAAAGAAAAGTTCTCCTTTAAGGCCCGAGGAGTCTGGATACAATGCTGCAATAATATTGTGTGCGGCACCCTTCACGGTCTCACAGTACCTCACAAAAACACATTTTATAACTGCCATAATAATAATTAGGTCTATGAAGAACTAGGGGTGTGCAAATCTAACTTTTTGATTTTGAAACCGAATCTCGAATCATAAGCAAGAATATTTTCGAATCCGAATCCAAATATGTGTTAAGTGCTAACCCATCAAGCCAAACTCATTATAATTAGGGATGCACACGATAATCGATATTATCGATCGATATTCGATAATCAATATAATTTCGATAATTGATAAAGAAAATATTATCGAATTATTTATTCGATAATCGATAATAGAAATATTATCGATATTTTTCATTTATCATGCGCTGGCACGGCTCGACGGCACCTCAGCCGCCTCGATCCTGCATAGACTTGTTGTCGCAGACAGCCGGGGTTGCTGGCCAGTGAGTCAAGCAGTGAGAGAGCGCGCAAATGTCTATGAGCTAAAGAGGGACTGAGACAGCGCTATGTTTTGTAGCCACGGCAAGCCACCCGCTGTGTTTCCCTTTAGTCCTTTCAATTCATTCATCGTGGTAAGTGGCAGAAAAAAAGATCGCGTAGACAAGTAAAAAGTTGTTTCGTGTTCCGTTTTGGTATTGGTGCTTGGTGCTATTAATCAATAATTAGTGAATATTAAACGCCAAATGGCCGTACTGTTACATTTCCTGCCCGTGGCATCCCATTTCATCGAATGTTTGTTGTACTTGTATCAGCAATCAACAAACTGCCGAGACTCTTGTCGTCGGCTTACGGTTGGGATTTACGTGAGTGAGAGAGCGCGCGGATGGGTATGAGCTAAAGAGCGAGTGAGATAGCGCGCCTCAGCCTCGGGGCTAGCAGCCGTGCAGTTTGCACTCGCCACTCGGGATCAACTCTCCGTCAAGAATTGCGTCTGTTCTGCCGACATTATCGTTCGATAATGCAGTCACCTTTTCGATTATCGATAATTTTAATTTTATCGATGTGCATCCCTAATTATAATATATGTATATCAACGAAACGAAGTACAAGATGTAGTTTTTGTGATGTAGACGGTGGCCATGTTAGTCACGTGATAGAGCTCAGTAATCAACCAATCAATGCAATTGTTCTGTTCCGAGTTCCGATTGCGCGATGATTGATATAATTGCGAGTTCTCATTTGCTGTCTTGTTTGGCGCAGGATTTGAATTCATTCGAATATGAAATGTTAAATTTTGGATTCAAGTAATGAATCGAATTCGAATATTAAATAAAAGATGTTATCCGGCGGACTCGATAGCCTCGAAGCTTTGCACACCGCCATTAAGAACTAATAAGGTGTCCATCAGAAGTTATCAAATACCTGTCTTCTCGAGTCACAGCAGAGTCTGGCAATGCCCTGTAACAGCGGACACCACCCTTGGGACCACAGAGAAGTGAAGTCAGCACTGTCGCCGTTTTCTTCTGCCCACCATCGAAAGATCTGTGCTGTCCGCGTATGTAGAGTGTGCATCAAGTCAAGTAGCTGTATTGAGATCTGTACACAACAAACATGGTTTAGGCTCTTAGAGTGCAATGAATCTTTTACATGATTAGATTAGGTATTAGTATTACTGTACACTCGGATTTATATCCAAAGATAAAATACATATTACAAAGTGTTATGTACCGGTACAGTGAAACTTCTTTATAGCAAACATCTTTAACCCTTTATAACAAAATGATCTATATAACAAACTCTTTTTGAGGCCCCAAAAGATTCTTATGTATGTACAGGTACCCTCTTTATAAAGAAATGTTTATAACACAATAATAATCTGGCCCCCAAGAGTTTGTTATAAAGAAGTTTCACTGTATAACCATTTCACAGATGTACAACTGTCAACTACCAATGTAAATAGAGTCACACTCACACCCCATACATATACCCCTACAGACCATGTCATTTAGTTGAAGCAGAGTATCTGCATAAGCATACTGAATTAAAACGAGATGAATCTCATTTCAAACTACTATACTGGGAAAGTATAGCCAACACTAACGAAATCACAAAAACCCCATGCACAAAAGCTTTAAAACTGAAACTTAGCTGTTTCCCCGGCCCTAGCAACCAGACAACTCCCAACCTGAGCAGATATTTTCTATTTAGTATTTAAGCAACAAATGAGCACTCTGTCGAGTACTTCATAATCAGCACTTAGTAGGCCTCCTAGATAAATAATTTAAATCGACCTCAGCTGTGCCGCACTTAAATCTGACATTGACGCCCTGCCAAATAACCTGAGCGGGCCAGAGAAGGAAGCACATATTTACTGGATAGCTAGGAAGAAAAATGATTGGATAATCAAACTTTCAGCACAGGATAAAAAAAAAAACTCACTAAACTTGCTTTTGGCTATTTACAGTAGAACCATTGTTTGTCTAGGGAGACACAGATAAAATGTGGGTTAAATGAAAAGTTGAGTTAGGTGGAAACATAATAATAAAATATGTAAAAGAAGTGTTTGGGATTCAAATAACAAAACAATAAGTTCACGGGTAAACTGGCTACCAAGGAAATAAGTTCGAGAGGCACTACGAGTAATTTGGTAATTTTTAGTGGTGTTCAACGATATCGATAATTCGATACGATATCGATATCGTGGGAAAACGAGGGAAAATTCCGATATCGATATGCTTGCAACATATCGGAAATATCGCGATATTGATTGTGAGGATGAGGATGATGATTGATGATTGACGATTGTTGATGATGATGTTGTTGATGATGATGATTGATGATGATTGACGAGGACTGTTAGTAAGACTCAATCCCAGCATGCGTCTTTTGAATGAGGGCAACCCTCGAAAAATCTTCAAGCAGGATTGCCGGTACAAAGGATATGCTTGTCATTATAATTCTCTGTTTCCAGGCAAGCCATTTTACGATATGCATCTAATTTACATGATGTACCTTATTTACATGATGTACCTTACGGTCTGCAGTATGCGCGTTGCTGCAGTTCGCCACTGCGCTTCTGGAATGTGGCGCAGGTCTTCCCCCTCCCCCCCCCCCCACCCTTACGGCTAGCGCGACAGATAGAACCATCTTTCTTCTTGGAGAGGCTCGGCTTATCCGATGCGCGTGATTGGCTACAGCTGCCCGCTAGATTACTTCGCCAACTCCGGACTCCCTCCCCCGCCCCTAAACCCGACACTCATCGCTGACAACAATGCTTGTATATCGCTTCAGGCAAATACTTTTGGTTTGATGTTTAGTTAGTACTAGTTGGAGTTCGGTTGGAGACAGTCGCAGTCAGTTGCCTTTCGTTGCCGTGTGAATTTCGGGTAAGGTTTTTTCGTCAAAAGTGCGTGTGTTTTACGAGTGCGATGAGTGACAGCAAGCTAGTGCCCTTGCAAGGAGCGAGAAGTGAAGTGTGGAAACATTTTGGCTTCAAGATCAATGCCAGTGGAGTTATTGTGAACAATAAACAGGTGACATGTCGTTTGTGCAATACATCTCTTCCTTACTGTGGCAACACGACCAATCTAAATTCACATTTGCGAGTGGGAGAGAGATAGTCGCGGCGATGTGTTCGGTTCGGCCGACCAAGTGAGGACTGTATGGGGGGGGGGGGGGGGAGTACCGGCAGCCGGGAGATCGCTAGCTGCAGGCTCGCTCGAGTGCGTAAACGAGACTTGACTACGTTGCCTGTAGGCGGTATCATAATTTGTCCTTCCTTCCTAATCCCACATAATATAAAATATTTCGATATCGCGATATCGATATCAATACCGACGAAACGATATCGCCAAAATGGCGCCGATATCGATGTTGGAAAAAATATCGTTGAACACCACTAGTAATTTTATAATCATTGAAAGTTTGACACACATTTACTGTAGTTACACCAATATAGTAAATTAAATAGTACCATTTAGAAGGACATTTTTATTTGGTTGGCTCCAATGTATCAAACCTACCAACATGTTCTACATGTCCAGCTTGAAGAAAGAGAAAATACGGCAACTTCCGCCAGCATCTATTACCTGTTGATATCCACTTGGCATCTCTTCAGAGTCGCTCTCATCTGCATCATAAGGATTGGATGGCTGTGGACTACGAGACCTTGAAGCTTCATCTTTGCGTCGGTTTGAAGTGGACTTCTTGCGAGTTTTGTCTTTTGCGGGTGCAACAACTCGTTTGGGGCTTTTCTTCTCGGCTGCACAAAACATATTACATCCAGATGTTAATCGAAGTAGACCTGGGAGTATATTTTAATTAGTCCTTAAGCGATTTGAATTAATATGTACCTACGGTACTCTTTTCAGAGCTTAGCTTAGTATTTTACTTTCACATTTCCTTATGAACATGATAGGCTACATGCCACTTACTGAGGAAGACGATTCTGAGGTAAACTGAGGTACTGAGGTGTTGACGAAAACATTTATATATTTTGTCTTATGTAAGTAGAATGTCAACCACAACTTTTTGTCACTGTTTTTAAGGTAAGCTGTTGGAATCCTATCTCTTTTTCAAATCAATCATTAGATCATGTTACTTAGCTATTCTTGATATTCACGGATATTGTTGTTATACTCCCGCACACTAGGTATCGCAGTTCCTACACATAGCGACCATCATCTCGTATATACTTACAGCGTTTTCCAACAGCTCAACTGGAGCGCACCGGTTTCACTTTTGACAATTACCAGTACATTCAATGTACACTGTGTGCAGCCCATTGGAAAATGCCATAGGCATAAGTCATTGTTGTAGACAACAAATACTGTATTTAACTGAATGTTGACTAAAATTTTTCCATTTTTTATCTACTAAAAATATGGGGGGTTGTCTTTAATTTGCATATTATGATTTTGAATATGAATTTTATTTTTTCCAGCTTTAAATTCTTGAAAATAGACCGGGTCATCTTAAATTCGAGGTAATCTTCTATTCGGGTAAGTACGGTAAGCATATTTCACACCAAGAATAGATTCCAAGACACAGGCACTCACTTCCGTCCAGACTGGCTTCAACGAACGTCCTAATGCAGTGCACGCAGTTCTCGAAGTTGTACGGCGTTATGTGCGCGACGTCTCTCACGAGGAACGCAACACTCTCGCAACACTTGACGAGGCCGTAAGGATCGTGGGTCAACAGCTCACGGTCGTGAACGATGCTGAACTGATTCATGGGTAACGGCCGGTTCAGCGGCTGGATCTCGCCTTCGGGACCCACCTGGAAGTAACACCACATTCTATAGGCCTGTATTGATTTTAACTAGGAAAACGCTGTTTGACGCGTTGATAAGCGAGCGCGTCCATATCTACGAACGTTCTGACGAAAAGATCTCAAAGCTAATAAAAACAACAATTATAGGTAACAACAATTCAAGAATGTGTATTTCAAAATTTTTTCTAATTTCCATAGCTATTAGTACCTACTTCCCGATATTGTTGAATGCAGTGCAATTTGCGTTGCTAAGAATTTTCGTTGTCATTCTGTCTAGTGTTTTCGGGGCGGTCCGCCACCGTTACTAACAGTTATTGAGTGTAACTTTGTAACTTTTCGAACGATTTTGCCTGAAAACTATACACCTTCAATCCACATCGAGGCTTGTGGATGGTCCAAATTTCAAGTTGATCGGACTTTCCGTTCGACCGCTATCGACAGACATAAAAACAAAACAAAAAACAAACATAATGAAGTGCCATAAGAGTCTAGTACAAAAAAAACAAAAAAAACAAAACAAAGTGCCATAAGAGTCTCGTGGAGACGCTCGCTTAAAGATGGACTGATATCAGAATTTGTTACCAATACCGATTCCATCTTTAATGAATGAATGTTGAGACCATGGACTTTTAATAGTAACTTCGTTATCAGCTAGTAAATTAACGTACCACTGAAAAAGCCACGGAAGTCGATGGTGGTGGGCGGCCATGCTAGCATTTAAGTTTCGGATTTTGACATTGTTCATATTGTTGATGTGTCATTGCATAGCGATAGGGGCTAAAATGGCCAACAATATAAAAAACCGGATATGTGAACCGCAGACGCATTTTACAACCATGTTGCATGTCCAGATAGTTGTAAGTCCATGATGAGACCAGTAATGACACACACTGACACCTATTTAGTATTTTTTCTCCAAATAAAACTTCTTCGAAACTTTCTTTTTTCCTTCTTATGCCAAGATGGCTTCTTCAGCCATTCTTTTGTGTAACTACCCAATATTAGAGATGGGACGATTACGATTCCGATTCTACGATTCTACCGATTATTCGGAGAATCGGCGATTAATCGGATCGGCGATTATTCAAAGAAAATTGGCTGATTCTAATAATCGCGTGATTTTGAATTTTCGCGCGCTCGCTAGTGCGCTATCTGTCGTTTAGCGGTAAGCGCTAGCATGTGTAGAAGGCGGTGTACACAACATTCGACCTATCGATCGATGTATTTGAATTGAATTTTCTTACGTCATCGGCATGGCGTCTTACTAGCCTAATCCCGCCCATAGAGAAAGAAGTTGCTCGCCTGTTGAATGCTGTTGTCTCGTAATTAATTGTGTCAGTTTTTCACATTTTGAATGCATTCGTAGCAATGTCTGAGTTGTCTGCCAATAAAAAACTTAAAAGTGACGTGTGGCGTTTTTTCACGGTAGATGTGGTCAACAAAAGCAAAGCAAAATGCAAGTTTTGCAACGAACTCATTTTGCGTGGTGGTTCTGATACTAGTTTAGTATAGCTTAGACCCGTTTGAATCGAGTTGCACTTTTTTTAATAATCGGTTGAATAATCGTTTATCGGATCGGTTTTTTAATAATCGTAATCGGTAATCGGATCGGCCAATTTGAACAATCGTCCCATCTCTACCCAATATAAAAATAAAATGGCTTCCTTCTCTGAAAAGATATGAACCTTATGTTTGTCTTTGAACAACAAATATATAACGATACAATAATCAACAATAATATCACTATAAAACTGTCCTCGACCGTAAACTTTATATTTGGTAGGTTAAAAAAATAATTTAATACATTCTCCGGGCCAATATAAGCTTTTTCTTCCCCAAAATAGGTGGATACTACTTACCAGTATCCAGCCTCCTCCATTGTTGGGCGACAGTTCTGGGCTGGTGGGTCGCGACGATCCCAGCGATCCTACGCCCAGTGAGCCCAGGCTACCCTGGTGCCGTGAGGATGAAGTAAGGCGGCTCAACTCAGAGTCTGACGTGTAGCCTCGTTCGTTGCCTGAACAAACCAATAACGTAGAATTTACAATTGCATGGTTGTGGGTGTTAGCTTATTTATTAGGCCTAAGCCAATGTATTTGCCATATTTATTTATACACACATCAGCTGCCTCATTGCACTTTTTTAGATTTGAATATTAGGGTTCAGCCATTACATTTTCCCAGAAAATGCTAAGAATTAAAAAAAAAATGATTTTCTAAAATCATGGTGCTGGCCATTATGCAATGGTGGCCACCCATTTCTGTGAGAAAATACTGAACATACAAAACTACAAAGTTTATAGCTGGAACTTCTAACTCCCCAGCACTTCTATGCATGTGTCAAAATGTCAATATGAGTCATATCCACTTACCAGTAGTCAGGTAAAGAGGTTTTAAATACCGAATCACTCATATCAATGACATTATAAAATAGAGAATTCTCAATTTAAAATGGGTAGGCCTATATTTTTTTTTAACACTTGTGAACACCATATTCTAGATTCTTTTAAATATTGCAATGGTACATTATACTGTGGGAAGACCAAGAACGATGGCAGGATTGTATACAACAGAAAGTGGAGACAAGAGGTGAAAAGTTGACTGTGGTTCAATTGGATGGAGAGATGGTGGGAGGACAGGAATGATGGGGAGAGAAAGACATTTAAAAACTGCATAAGTCTTGGTGGCAACACCCCTTTACCCGACACGGGTGTTGGAAACGAAGCTATTGATTTATACGTATTGCAAAGCTGGCATTTACCGAGTCCACTGTCCCCATCCTCGTGGGCTTGAATCTCAGAGTCGGACTTGGCCGTTTGGTCCGACTGAGGTTTGGCAGCGTCGGCTATGACTCGCGGCGGAGGGGCCCCCCCTCCCACGCACTCGAGCAGGGTGAAGATGATGGACCAGTCCGTGGCAGAGTGGATGTTGGCAGCGCTTGTCTTGAGCAGCTCGTAAAGGCCGTACGCAATCTGGCGCGATATGCGGTACAGAGTCGCAGACTTGAGAAGGAGCAACATGCGAAGTGACTGCAGCACCTGGGAGAATTACACAATGTTACACACGAGCATACAAGGTTACTAAATGCCGAAAATTGTAGCCCGTCTTTTATAATATTCAAAGTTCAGCCTGTTTTTGAGAGCTTCGTTTTGTGTGTGCGGCAACTGATTTATAATGTTGTAATTTATTTTGCTACCTAATTGAATTGTTTATTTGGTTTTGCTTATTCGTGATTGAAAGTGCAATGCAAGATTTAGCACTAGTAGCATTTCCTTGGTTCATCAATCATCATCACCATCATCTTCATATAAGCCTTCCATATGTTGTAGTCATGTTAGTGTACAATATTTTGACAGAAGTAGGACCTACTGGAAAAATTTAAGTTGTTTACTGCTCATCTAAAGTTTGAAAGTCTTATGACTTCCAACTAAATATTTTCGGTGTAAGCTGACTTAATTTCAAAGCTTCTTATTGGTGGTTGCCATGGTGAAAACAAGTTAGTGGAGACAAACTAGAACATGTGCATATGTTATGTGATGTTTCTGTCGATCCATTTCTAGAAAACTCGTAGTTACAAGTTTAAGGTAGGCTATATTTGCCATGCTAAGCTTCTGCTTTTAATGTAGACAATTCATCATGTCGTTCGTTTGTCACATTGCCTTTTTATTTAGTGGTAGATATTGAATTTGATTTGTATATGGCCATGAAATGATAATAGATCGAAATGTAATTTAATTTAGGGATGTCATAGGGTAGGAAAATTCGGATCCGGTTCCACACCTTCCAAGAACTGGGTTACCCGAATCCTGAAAGCCTAAATTATGTTATCTTCTCTTGGTTACCCCCCCCCCTCCCCAAACCACGCGGTTGAAGGCGTTCTCTGCCCGTGTCAGCTGGCAAGCCGCTGTGTGGGTTGGGCTCAGTGCGGCCGCTGCGCGCGGGAAGGGAGAGGGGGGCGCGGGGAGGGGAGTGTATGGCATCACAGAACTCGCCCGCAGTAATGACAGCGCGTACTAACCAGCGACCAGCTGGCCACGCCCACAAGCAGGAATTCACTGTAGCTTCAAGAAAAGTAGTCGCAGAAATATCGTCGCGTTTTTTTTATTTATTTTTTTTATAATAATTAAGAGATGAATTTGAAGAGAACATGACAGGCCTGGCAAGCCGGTGTTAGAAGCTCTTGAAGTGCCCTAGAATCCTGGTGGCTATAGCCACCCCCTGACCTAACTTAAGTTGGAAACAGGAGCCAGAGATATATATATAATAATACAACCCGATAAGGATCCGAATCTTAAAAATGGATTCCGGTAATTTCTGGATCCGGGTAGCCTGGGTACCCTATCAAATAATGTAATAGGCGCTATCGCTTAATACAGGAAACTGGGCCAGTTTAACATTGAGCCGCATGGCGACACAAGTTCACGTATAAAGTTGAACACCAAGCCGCTAGACAGCCGCTGGATCGCAAGCCAGTCGATAACAAAATTTGGCAGCTTTAGATGCAGCGAGTGAACTTCTTCGCGTCGATCATTCACCTAGATTAACTCCAAGCCGCTAGGACAGCTGTCGCCAGAAATCGACGAGAGTTTCCTGTATTAAGCGATAGCGCCTATTACAGTATTTGACCCTATGACATCCCTAATTTAAATTGCCCTACGCAATGCACTGAAGTATTACCACGGGACTCATGTCCTCGCGCCTCATCAGCCGTATCGCCAGCCTCAGCAGCCCCACCACCGAGCGCTCCAGCAGGAAGTGATGGTCGCACGCAGACGCCCCCATCACTAGGCTGTAGATGTGGTCTCGCACGCACTGCCAGATGG
The DNA here is from genome assembly GCA_945910005.1 of Isoperla grammatica. Lineage (NCBI taxonomy): Eukaryota > Metazoa > Arthropoda > Insecta > Plecoptera > Perlodidae > Isoperla > Isoperla grammatica. The sequence continues at coordinate 40,976,317 of OX246737.1, read as the reverse complement.
TGTTGACGCGGTCGCGGTTCTGTACCGTCACCTTGAGAAGCAGCTCCAGGAAGAACACGGCAGAGTCCTCGTCGAACGTGGCTCCCAGGGCGCCGACCGGACCTTCCCACCACAAACAATGACATTGTGAAGGTGTAAGTTTGCCTAACAGCTGGTTTGAGCTTGGGGGGGAAAGGATAGGAAGGAACCAACAGCTTACCTTGTAATAGTTGCGGCCTTCGGAGTCGATAGAAACACAAAAAAGATATAAACAAAACGTCGAGACAGTTTCGGCCTGACGTGGCCTTGATCACCCGGCTCCACCTTCGTCGGGTGATCAAGGCCACGTCAGGCCGAGACTGTCTCGACGTATTGTTTATATCTTTTTTGTGTTTCTATCGACTCCGAAGGCCGCAACTACTACAAGGTAAGCTGTTGGTTCCTTCCTATCCTTCCCCCCCAAACAATGACATTGATGAGAGATAAGGTCCGAATTAACAATTTAAACAAAGAAAACAAACCATTACAATTAATCGAGGTGGAATTAAATTATTACAACTGGGCTTTTTATGAAAAACCGCACTAAACTTGCGTGTTTCCTTCCAAAATTGAGCTTACATTTCTATATGTATGTGATCAGTTGTATATAACATATTATGAAAACAGTTAATAGTGAGTAAGGTCAGGAGGGAGTTTTGGCCTTGTGCAAATCAGAGAATGGGTTGGGGCATAACCGCGGAAGTGAACCGACGATTTGAACGATCGACAGAAAAATCACGAATTTGGGGACGAGTTAAAATCGTACGGATATCGCGCGATATGGTTGTTCGTTACTGGTCGTTATCTCTCATAAACGTACATGTTGCCCATTGATTGGTTAATTTGATCAAATGAATCAGGTGTCAAGAATTAAGACGTGTTTTACTGGAACCTTGATTTACTTACGGTACCTATGTAGCCGAGTGTACATATGGGAGACCGTATGACAGGTAGAGTGCGCTGTGAGCGATGACGTTCAGTTTACCTATTATATCTAGCCCAGCTTCAGCTAAGTGCCCCAAACCTTATATGCCTATTATAATATTTACAGTAATTTTTATTATTGACATACTTAAGCACTTAAAACTGAATTATTAATGAGTGTTTGTAATTAAAATAACACTCAGCCAAAGAATCCAGAAAACAAGTGAAACCTAGTACAATGGTTGACGGAATAACACAGTCTACAACACTTTTAGAGTGAGGGTAAGGTTAAGCCGTCCCACAGCCATTTGTATTTCCACGACATCATTATTGTATGCGTCAAGTGAGGGGCGTACTGACATTTGTGTGGGTGTGAACGCTCGCAGCGCTGCTGTCATACGGTCTCCCATAAGACAAAATGGGTGGCATAAGATGAACAGTTTACCACAAAATGCTGCTAGGAATTATTATTACATGCGGATAAGAAACTATTGATGAGACATGTACCTGTGGGTCCTTGGGATGCTAATATCAACGCCTTTACGAGCTCGTGAAGGGAATCGAGTCGCAGGAACTTGGACTCGGTGATGAGCTGCTCAACGTGGCAGTCTTTGATGCAGAGCTGTGCTTGTTGCATATACTCTTGGTCTTCAGGGGACGGCACCTTCTGACTAGCGGGCTCTGCAATACAACATGGCTCAAGTTAGGATGAGACGGCTGCTGATACTGATTCCAACCATTCCAACTAATAAATAATCACTAATGTCAGTAGCAATAACGATTGGGCCCAATAACGATTGGGCCCGGAGAGCTTACCCCGGGACACCGTGCCAAACGATCAAACGACGTTCATTATTGTTCTCTTGCAAGAGTTTGGTACGTTGTGGGTGAAGAAGTCGCACGTCCGGTCTACTACAACGACCTACAAGTCAGGACCACGTACCCCCCGGACTGGTGGCAGGAGGCCCCAGAGCGAAGACGACTATCACAAACGCCACTGGCTATCATCATGCTGCTTCAACATGTTCAGAATGACGCCCATAGAGGCAAACGAGATGCTTCCGCTGTAGGCCAGGCAGGCAAACCTCATTCTTTGAGATGCAACCCTGTGCCCAGCAGCCGCCCTAAAATTCTTTACTGGAATGCTGGAGGCATATCCAAGACAAAATTTGCTGAGTTCCTTTTATCAATTGACAAAGAAAAGACTGACATCTACTGCATTTCAGAAGCAGGACAACATGCCCAGACAGGACATCAAGGCCTAAAAGACCTAAAGGCACCTGGCTATACGCTCCACGTGCTAGAAGCAAAACGCCCCAAGAAGAAAATTGCTTGCGGCCTGATTATTGGCGTTAAAAGCAGCCTTGTGTCCAATTTTAAGGTGGTCCACACGATGGGGGAGCAGACCGATTTGATCGAGATTGCCTGCATCGAGGTTTGGATGGGAGGCAAGAAGACTACAATCTACATGATTTATAACCCGCCCAATAATATACCTGAGACGCTCGAGACCCTGCTCATCACCCACAACACAATCATCCTCGGAGACTTCAATGCGCCAAACAAAGATTGGAACTACACCAGCACAACCAAAGTTGGACAACTGGTTGAGGAGTTCACGGCCGCCAACTCGCTACTATTGCTCGACCCTGAGGATGACCCGTGGACCAACCTGACTACCAATGGTATCAAGTCGCGTCCGGACTTGGCCTTCCTGCATCAGAATCTTGTACACCAGTACGCACAGGAAAACCTTGACTGCCCCTCCGGACTTGGCCATAAGATTCTTAAGCTATCTCCAACCAACCAGACACACCAGAGGCCTCTGCCTCTCCTCAAATGGAACTTTAAGAAGGCTAAATGGGACATTTTCACAAACGACCTGGAAATGCTCTCAGAGCAAACCAAAATGACTGGCAACACAAATAAGGATTTGAAACTGCTGGTCAATAATCTTCTAGAGGCAGCTAAGAAAAACATCCCAAGAGGCACGGTGAAAGACTTCAAAGTCTTCTGGAATGATGACCTGGAGGCATTGCGACAAACAAGAAACAGATGCCGAAAAGACTCTGAAACACAACAATCACACGAAACAAGAGAAAAGCTTAACGAGGCACAAAAGCAGCTCACAACAGCAATTGAAGAGGCCAAGCATAAAGAATACACAGAATACCTACAGAGCATTGACTACAGAGAGGATGCGATCAAAGCTCACCATTTCTTCTCTCGACTCTGTGGAAAGTGGTCTCAGACGGACGACCGGAATGCTCCACTTCTGCTGAATAACAAAGAAGCAACCTCGATTAAGCAAAAGGCTGAGTTTTTCTGCCGACATTTTCACTCTGTCAGCACCCGTGTTGGAAAAAAGAAGTTCCTGGTAGAGAAGCCCAGATACGAAGAGTTAGATGATCCCTACAACAGACTTTTCAGCGACGAAGAGCTACATCTAGCAATCTATATGCTGGACAAGAGAAAGGCTCCTGGAGAGGATGGAATACATGCTGAGTTTCTGCAGCACTCAGGCCCACTCTTCAGGAAACAGTTCCTTTCCCTCATAAACAAATCATGGATAGGCCAAGTGCCTCAGAACTGGAAGATGGGAGTCATCACACCCATCCTGAAAAAGGACAAGGACGCAAATCAAACGAGCAGTTATCGTCCAATCGCCCTCACGAGCGCACTTGCCAAAACAGCAGAACGTATGGTAAACCAACGACTGGAAACTTACCTGGAAGAAAACAACATCGTCAGTGCAGATCAGGCTGGCTACAGGAAGAATAGATCGACAGTGGATCAGGTGGCATACATCGCGCAACATGCAAAGGAAGGCTTTACCAGACAAGAGACCACAGTGGCCGTGTCCATCGATTTGTCTGCAGCTTTCGACGTCACTGATCGAACCCACGCCATAAAAGAGATGCAGAAAAATAAAATACCGAACAACCTCATCAAGTGGCTGCACGACTTCATCAATCATAGAAGAATAAAAGTAGCCTACAAGGGTGTGAAAAGCGGCACAAGATACATTTCTGCCGGCGTGGCACAAGGCACTATCACCGCCCCTACCATATTTAAAATTGCAGTTAATGGAGGAATTAAGCTGGTCAAAATCCTGCCAGGAATCTACGTTAAGGCCTACGCTGACGATTTCTTCATCTATGTCACAGGCAGGAACATCGGCGGCCTGCAGATAATGCTCTCCTCCGCATTAAGTATGTTGGCTGGATGGCTTGAGTCCCGTGGCTTCAAGGTGAACCCCAACAAGTCATGTTACATGGTCTTTACTTTTAAACACGAAGACCCCACTCTCGAGCTGTACATAAGTGGACAGCAGCTGAAAAAAGAGGAACACGTTACCTACCTCGGAGCCATCCTTGACAAGAAGCTCACCGGCAAGGCCCATTTCGAGAAAGCTGCTGAGAAGGCCAAAAAGAGGCTGCGCTTGATGCAACGTGCAGCCGGAGTGTCTTGGGGAGCCAGGATTGACACACTGGTTCTTACCTACAAGACCTATGTGCGCCCGGTCCTTGAGTATGGAGCAGAAGTTTTTATCACCTCGGCGCAGAACCATCTTGATATACTTAGTAAAATCCAGAATCAGGCCCTTCGACTCGCCAGCGGTGCAGTAAAGACAACACCAGTGGCGGCAATGGAAGCATACTGCAAAGTAGAGCCCCTACTACAGAGATTAGAGCAGAAAGCCATCATACTGCATGAGAAACTGGCCAGGATTGATCCAACATGGCTTGCCTTCCCAATGGCAAGTGCAGCAGGACACATAAATTTTGCTCAAAAAACAACACTCCTGAAAATGGAGCACTGTCCGGACCTGCTACGCCATCCTCGACAAAAGCTTACCACCCTAGATGTCAACTGCCTGCCAAATTCTACCATCAAAATCGAATTCAATCTTCAAGTGGAAGGTGTGGGCAAAAGGGAAGAAAAAAGCCAGACTGAGCTGAAAGTGCTTACTGAGGCACACCTGAAGAAGCACTACCCTAAATCCGAATGGATTCATGTCTTTACAGACGGCTCCCAAGACAGCACGGGAAGGAATACTGGCTTCGGCTTCCACTGCATCTTCTTTGAAGAGGCCCACTCTATGGCACCAGGCTCGAGCATTTTTGATGCCGAAATAAGAGCCATTTCAAGAGCAGCAGAAAAAATCGCAGAAACGCCAACATTTCCACTCAGGAAAACAAAATTTGTTATTATCTCAGACAGCAAGGCCGCCATCAAGAACATCTGTCACATTGAAAAATGTGAAGAAGCCTCCCTGTCACTTCAAAAAAGTCTAATCAGAAATGTGATGCATGGCAAAGTGCTAAAAATCCAGTGGGTGCCAAGCCACTGTAACATCCTGGGCAACGAAAAAGCCGACGCACTAGCCAAACTGGGCTCGAAGAAGTCGGCACCCGACACGGCGAGTATTTCCTTCAACTCTGCCAAAAACCTTGCTAAGGAGGGCCTCAAGACATCATATGATAGACTTCAAAAGTCCAAGACGAACCACAAACTGTGGCGAGACGAGGTGCTCAAAGGGCCGGACAAATCATGGTCAAGAAAAGTGGCAACAGCGCAGTTTCGGCTGGCCACAGGACACGATGTCCTGCAGCACCACTTGAGTCGATTTCAAATAACAAAGGAACCAGCAACTTGCAAATTATGTACATTAGGTTTTCAGGACAGAGCACATCTCCTCAGCTGTGCTGCACTTAAATCTGACATTGACGCCCTGCCAAATAACCTGAGCGGGCCAGAGAAGGAAGCACATATTTACTGGATAGCTAGGAAGAAAAATGATTGAAAAATCAAACTTTCGGCATAAGATAAAAAAAAAAAAAAAAAAAGTAGCAATAAGTGCGGTCGATTCCAGAAAAGCACATTTTGTACTTGGTGCCAATGAAAGAACAAGTTTTTCAAGGATTGGCAGTATGTGTGTGAAATTCAACTCCACGAACCAGGCCTAGGCCACTCAAATATGTACAGTTTTGTTAATACCTTTCTTTAAATCAAGAATCCTAAGGCATACTACTGGTAGGCCTACTTATTTCTAAGGAATGTGACGGAATCGGTTTAAGAATTGGTCTCTGAACAGTCACTACGATACGAGGTAAGCTGTTAGGTTCACTAAGTGATTTTGTACCTGAAGCTAGAGCGATATAAGAATAGAGAGAACTGAAGAGTCCCGTCTCAGTCTTTTGCAAAGGCGTTTCCTCCCGGATTAAATATATCTTGCCACATGGATCTATGAAGTCTTCAGCCTGAAAAATAAAAAGTGCATTTTATTACATTTTAAAGAAATTAATAACTAATAAGAAGAGAGCTGCAGAGACATTTACGAGATAGTAGGCCTACTTTTTAGTTTTTACATAGTTTTGTCAGCGCTTCCTGTTTTTTTTTGTTTTTTTTTAATAACCCGAGTTATTGTTAGTTAATACTCTTGGTATTGCAAAGCAAAATACAGAACACTATAAACTATCAAGGACAGACTATTAAGATTCCCAAAAATGTAACTGTCAAATTTTTGAATGGTGCAGATATATTTGCTAGATACAAGGCTAGCATGTTTAATGTCAAATGAAATTTGTAGGTATGTCTTGCAAGAATGGTTGAAGAGGCCAACTCTGCACAGGACAAAAAAAAAATATATAAATACTGTTGCAAGTTTACTAGTTGGGTCTCATAACTCTATGTTGTACTATTTCTTACATTGTTTAAAGTCAAATTAAAGTAATTTGTAATTGAGAATGACAACATTTATTAGGAATGAATGAACGTAAAAATAAATTACATACCTCTACCAAAGCCTTTGGTAGCAACTTGCACCGGTAAAGCTGCAATATACAATCCAGTATGTTCTTCCACCCTTCTCGCAGGATGTCTCCGTGGCGGTGAACTAGTTGGAAGAGTGTTTTAGCAGCAAGCTGGGCCTTCGGGTTCGATCCGAAACATATGGTCAGATTGTCCGGAGTTTCGGTCGAGTTTACCAAAGTCGTGAACTTGCACAGTGATACCACAAGGTTATCAAAGTCGTTGCTCATGCCGTAATGGGCAGATATCATAGCGCACTTTCTGTAACAAGACAAACATGTGAAATGTTGTATTAATATCATTTTGGTTATGTATTAAGTTGTAAGGTACCACTAGTCAAAATTATGATTGAATTAAATATGTAGGAGAGGTACGTATGTTTCTGAGGTAAATTAAGTGCCACAAAGGATGCACTGTATCCTTGGCTTATAATGAAATGGAGGGAACTAATGTTAGGAGATAGAAGAAGAGGATATGCCAGGTTTGACTTCCACTGGGCACTAAACCTCTACACATCATGTTCATTCCCCCAAAATAACTTAGGCCTATGTTTGAACTATTATATGTGCCAGTTCTATTATTACATTATTATTACATCTATTACACCAACAACTCACCTGAATCCAGAAATAGCCTTGTGGTAGATGTTCACTTCATTACTCTTATCAAATACATAGCTGAGAGCTGCAACTGTCGGACCCCAGATGAGAGAGAAAAGGTCGTGATCGAAGAGCCCATTTGGAGCGTGAACAAATACTCCGTCTTTACTCATCCCTCGTCTAAGTAAAACCTGAAATGTGTCAAATAGAAAAAATAGTCAGAAAAGGGCAATAGCAGTGTAATATTACACTCATATGACTACTAAACTCGCCCCAAGGCTACCTTACAGATGCTCTCGTCACAGGCGAGGAGCTCGTTGCAACCAGCAAACCACCCGAGAAAAGCCCCCACAAATACCGGTCCCCGATTGTTTAAGAGTGCCTGTGACGAAAGCATGAGAAAGGTTGCTGTACGGCCACTTTAGATCACTCAAGTTATGCAACATAAGGCTGGTAAATGACTGCAATAATGTGCAGGCTGCATCATGGGCATCACTGATTAGTTACACGTATGGTAGTTAGAATACGTTATATGTTGGCCTAGACAAAGTTTCTTATATATCTTGACCCCGTTTCCAACATCAAATCGGTCCATAAAAAATGGAACTTACCAAAGTACTCAATTTTTTCAGCTAATACCTTTGTTGCCAGCTTTATAAGTTTCTTATAAACAATACTAATATTAATAATGTATAGCCAACCAACTTATTTTCTAGCAAGTAAAATACTGAAAGTTTAGGCCAAGACAATGGCGTAACTAGGATATCGTGGGGTCAACAATCCATTCCAACATAAGACAGATACTGATAACTCTAGGTTTTGTTTGCCTAAGTGCCCAAAAGAATTACGTGAACTTGGAACAAACAACATTGCCTAGAATGTGCACAATCTAGTGCTCAGAAAAGAAATTGAAGAAGATATTTGAATATACTATGATGAGCTTTTCTACAAGAATTTACATATTTTGGTTTCCTTGTAAAATATCAGATGAGATTTATATTTTCAGGTTACTTTTATTTTTTGAAGTGCCCAGAACAACAATTAGGGAAAATAAATGTATACTTTTGCTGTGCAGAGGGGGTTATGAGTAACACCGCCTTAGTTACACCACTGATCTGAGGCAGATTACAAACAAATCCTTTCTAGTGACTTACTGTTTCACTTTCATCCCAATTTTCACATGCGGATTTTCGGCAGTTACAAGGACAATGGGAGCGAGAGAGGGAAAGAGGACTCAGGCTGCAGAAATGACATCCCTAAAAAGTACCACAAAGTAACGAAACACAGTGCAAGGACTGTAAAACTCATAAGAGGAGAAGTAGAGATGACACAGACATTCCATTGCTGGTCTAATGTCATGCATATGAGGGACAAATGAGATTGTTGGAAGTGGAAGCATTTGTTGTTGGTTATTTTGTTACATGGAAGTCCACTCTGTTTTGTTGAGGCTGTGTGTCGACCAACATGCAAAGCATGACTTCTAATGCCTAAAATCGGACATTGCTCTAAGTATAGCCTTAAAATTGTCTCAAGAAACCAAAAATGATATAATTCCCTATATCCCCTCTATTCTATTTATAGATGTTGCTAAGTTTTAATAATCATGTTCGTTTAATTAAATAGACTCCATTGTTTGTAATGTGTTTGTGAAATCTACTTTCAAAATGAAAAGACATCATTAGTGATACGTGAAAATAGCGTTTTGTGTATAGATGCTACAAAGCGCTATTTTTCAGTAGAAACTAAGGTTTTTTTGTTCCTATTTTATTATATTTAACATAGTAATTATACTTTGTTTATGATAAATGCAATTTGGTTGATTTTAATTTTATAAGTATGACATGATTAAAAAATAAAAATTTGAGAAAACTTCATTCTCAAGTTTTTTAATCTTGGCAAAAAATAGATGCTACAAAACGCTATAGCCTATAATGAGTAAATGACAATTGAAAATGCTATTTTCACCTAGACATCATAAAAAATCATATTGAAACTTAGAAACATCCATAAAATAGAGATTTGTATTTCTTTGAAACAATTTTAAAGCAATGTAAATCGTAGAGCAATTTGAAATGTTGGACACCATGCTTTGCACATGGACACAACACTGTCTTGAGAAAGTGCTAACTAACATCAACAACACATATGCCCATCACGGCTCCCTCATCGAGTTCATAGAAATCATCAACATGTTGAAGATGGGAAGATGTAGGCCTAATGCTCTCAAAATATTCAATATCACTTTCAATTTTCAAGGAAACCATTTTATTGTTATAGCTGGCAGCAGATTTTGATTCAGTAGGCCTACTGTAGCCTCTGTTCTTTTGTTGGAATGTAACTTCACAGTTTAAAGTCGATCCACTGTATACCCAACTATTTGTCATTGTGCTACAAATCATGTTGAATATACACTTAAATATCATGTTAAATATAAGCGAAAAATAAAGTAGTTTCATCGACTACTTTTTTTAATATAAATATTTGAAATCCGTCGATTTCCCTATCCCCTACCATTGAAACTGTCAAAAATCATACACTTTCGAATATAAAGCATCGACTGAGTAGATACTAAACATTTGTCATTTTCTTTATTTTATACTCAATTTGAAGATAATTGAACGACAATTCTAAATGTATGTATGAATACAATCTCTCGACTCGTTTTCGGTCAATATTGGCTTCACTACAAGAACATTTGATGGGAAATCGGGCGAGCCGTGAAACTATGGCAACACTGCGTGCGATGACGTCATTTCTCTTTGAGCCCGCCTCCGCCTCACGTCAAAACATGAGCTGGCTGTCACCTTTCCACGATGCGACGTGACTGGACTTTTTCTTATTTACATTTATTGTCGCTTATTTCCAATTAACATTTTGCGTCATACAAATAATGCACTCAATTCAAATTGAAGGCACAGTTAGGAACGGGAATATATCTGAATACGGTACGTGAGGCCTAGCCTAGGCCACCTTTATTTAGACTTAGGCCTAGGCCTATATTGCCTGATCCGAAATGAAATTCATTTATTGTACGTCCGTAAACGCAAACATTTTCCCCAATGTAGATATGCTAAGTATAGTATGCCAGGAGGCATCTGTATAATATGAAAGAAAATATGCCAAGCCCTAAGGCCACTCAAGGACGTTTTGTGATCATTTGACATGTGCAAGGCCTAGGCCTACCATTTATGTAGCCCCCCTACACGCATTTGAAATAATTTACATCCATTGCATGCCTTCACATGTCCCAGATGGACTTAAGTTACTTGAGATCACTTCGTCAGGTAAACAATTGCACAAACAACATGATACGATACAAAATATACAATCCTATCATTTTCTTTTCTCGTAATAAAACGTCCTCCGCTTCGTATTCCGTATTTTTTCGACGCCATTTTCACCATCTGACAATAACAATGTCTTTGCAGCGTTGCCAAGTATATTGGAGGTTGGCAATACTTTGTCGATGAATATTAAAAACAAGTTTTTTGTTTCCTTGGCTTTGTAAATCAATTTAGATTTGTATCCATTATAAAGTCTATAATTTGTGAATGTGTTGTGGTGTAATTAAAGCCAAAAGCGAGATAAGAAGTTGACTACTGAACTAATTTCGTTTTTAGGGATTGGCTATTCTGCAGTCAAACTAGTGTCTAGAATCATGCCATTATAAATAACTGCATTTTCGTGTAAATACTGGATTTTAAAATAGTATTCTTACTTGATTACTGAATACATTTTACATTTTATAGTAATTTAACATAATAATTGTCAAAGTAATAATTATTTGTGATTTTAAACAAATATTAAAATCATTGCTTGAAACTGGTAGTTTGATCAATGGAACGACTTTAAGTGCGTGAAGACTAATCATATCCATATACGAAAAGTAGGTCTACATGAAAGTGCTGAAATCTTGTTTTATGGTAAATTTCTTTGTATGGTAATTTTCTTTGTTTTTTATTAATTCTGTAAGACACAATGCAAAGATGCTATATGTGATGCAAAATCATGTGACAAATATAAAAAAGCCGAAACGATACACGTTAATTCAGTTTTTCCACTCCCACATCACATTAAATTAAACATTAATCCCAGAAGAACATACTATTGTAAAACTGTATGGTTATTAAATTTCTAAACTGATTTTCTGGGCTTGGGTTTGATCCATTACGACACACATTTTTTTCCCCTTTGGCCAATTGTCCTTCGGCGACTCGGGCATCACACACGTTCTGTTTCCCTTTGCCTTTACGTACCATCAAGTTCTAAATTCTTGTATTTTCACATTCAATAGTTGGCAACCCTACTCGACGTTGGCCTAGCCCTAGGCTTACCAAAGTGTGGGTTCATTTACCAGGGTGAATGAATGCTAGAATCATCAGTTAATCAGTTATAATTAGGGATGACATCGGGTACTCGGGTAGCCCGAGTAGCCTACCTGGCTCCAAATATTACCCGGAGCCGTTTTGGAGGTCTGGGTAATTTTTTAGTCCGTTTCTAGGCTAATTTTACGCGCCAGTATTGCTGCGGTTGATTCCAGTGAAGCCAGCAGGTACGGCGCACGCCGATCCTTCCCCCACCCTTGCACAACACATGTCTTGGCGGGGAACAGAACAGACGCGAGCCGACTTGCATTCGTTCCTGTTTGTTCTTTGTTTAACATTCTGGTGAACTTCAGGCTAACATTTCTCTATTACTATTTATTTCACTTGAAATATCATGTTTTATGAATGTGCTTCAGTTGTGTATTGCGAAATGTTTTTTTTACTCGACGTGATTACTGCAGGCGTATTACGAGAGGCTAACCGAGCAGGCGGCGTGCATATCATTCATACCTCGTCTTCACGCCCTGCACACTTCACGCCTTGTGAAGTGTGAGCGACGCCTTGTGAAGTGTGAGCGACGACTTTCAAATCAAGCCTACACATCGAAAAATACGTTTTCAGGATCCGGGTACCTGGGTAATATGAGAGCTCAACCGGTTCCTAATTTTATTACCCGATGTCATCCTTAGTTATAATAATATGCAAAAATAATTTTTTTATGAAAAAAAAAAATGGTGCTTCAATGGATTTTGATTTTGACTACTAAACAAGAATAATTGATAACTGATATACCTTCCACAGGTAGTTCTCTCGGACAAGACCAGTCTGCTCAGCTGGCATGACAATTTCCTCTGTCTTGATGGCGACGTAAACCTCGTCAAGCATTTCCTGATCGAAGTCTTCGCCTCCGTTGACTTTTTTGACATTCCTCTTGAATTCATCAACGGTCATGGGGTTGTTCTGGCGCTTGACGTTGTAGTTGTGCTGGTCTACGTTAAGCATTATCACGGCATACGCCAGAGTGAAAGCTGCATCAGCATTGGCAAACGGCTCTCCGTTACATTTCTGCAAGTGAACAGAATATTTGAAATTACAACAGTCAAGATAAAAATATAAAACTTTTTTAATCCAGTGTTTAGTTCATCCAAACTAGGCTAAATGTTAGTTAGTAGGCCTACTCAGTAACAACTTATTCAATATTGTGTTGTGTTCTCATGATATTACAAAATGATAATTTTGAGCAATTTGAATAGCAAGCAAGACTCTGCATTTCCATTAAACATAATTGTAAATTACAAGCTTTAAAAAGGCCTAAGATAAGCTTTGACCTAGAATATATCACATAGTAATTAAAGTACCTACCACACAAACTAACAAAGAAATATTGCCAATTTAGAGCAAGGGGTACCTGTAGCCTACGTCAAAAACCCCAGAAAATTTAAATTTTTTAATTATATCTCAAGAATGCTGCTCGAAATTGAAAATCTGACTCAACAGCGCACTATGTTTTGGTAAGCCCTACAGACTGAATCTAATATTATAACCATTAGCATAGTTATTTTGATTACTAAATCGATTATTAGTAATAAAATTAAAACCAAATAAAAACATACAAGTTACAAAAAAAAATCCCTTACTCCCTGAAACAGGAACTCCTTTGTTACAAGCATGATCTCTTCAAAAATAAATAGGCCTACTCTAAATTTTAGGCCTACTTATTTAATAATTACAAGTGTGAATTTGCTAGTTCAGGAGAAGACAAAAAATAATAGGCCTATATAGACAATACATAACTGGTTCCAATTTTGAACCAAACTCGAACCTTCATGAAGGTTCGTGCCTAAAAAGTATTTCAAACCGAACTCAAACACCTCCCGCCATATACGGTTCAAATTCAAACATTGGTAACACTATAGTTAAAAAGTTTGACTTTCGATATATTTTTAAAAATCTCAAATGCAAACGTCAAAAAAGTGACTCGCATAAACATTGGAGACACAGAAGTTACGATGTTTGGAGCCGGCGCAGTTGGCCGAGGTCGATTAGGCGTTGGTCTAGTAAAACGCAGTCTCTGCGTTCCAGGTTCGAATCCTGGCTTGGGCATGGATGTCATCCTCATAACCACCCAGACATCGTCTCGATTAGCCTCGTTGCAAACATATGGGCCGTATAACCCCAAATATCATCACCACGAAGTTTGGATGGATCTAAGGGGTGCTATAGTTCACAGAAATATCAAAATTCTGCTTGAAAGAAACGTTTAAACTTCTCCATCGATTTTTGAAGTTGCAAATTGTTTCATTAACTGGCTATGTGATTGATTACTTTTTCCTGAAATCCTTTCGAAAACTGGAAGTAGTTTGATCCCAAACTTGAATACTTATAGATTTTGTCAGGTAACCATGAGCGTCACTGCCATCGTCAAGTCGATGTGGTATTTTCCTTTTTCTGAAAAGAGTGTGACTGTGGTTTTTCCCAAGCCGCTAAATATCCGTCACGACGTAATACTACTACCTCGATTACCGTTGTAATTATGAGGATCTTACCACGATTTTGGTAAGATTTTGGTGTCGATTGTGCCATCTAAAAGTAGAGGTAAGTGCTTTGCTAAATTTTGACTTTCACTGATCATCGACGACGTGAAATAGATCGTTTCAAACTGGAGAAGTTTTGACAGAAATCCATTGGCTTTTCCAGCCCCATCTCCCTAGCCTGCAGGCGCGGACTGGCTAGGGATGCCGGGATGCGATCGCATCCCGGGCCCCTAGGCAAATCCGGGCCCTTTGGCAGGACCCGTAAGGTCCTATCCTATGATGTTAATACTTCTCTGTATAAATAAATGCTAAAAAATCTCGCCCAAACTTAACTCACAGAATCTTGAGACTCGCCACTGACCCCCATCGCCCGAGAACCCTTGTCAAATCCGCTCGCAAGTTAGCATTTTGCGACTTGCGAGTGACAATATTTAGTACTTATCAGTCAGTAACACTAATGGCCGTTGGCCTACCTCGAATATCCTTTATTTATTTATTTAATGTCTATCCTATTCAGTTATAAAAACTGATTTACAAAGGAGGACCTTAAATAAAAATAAATGCTTCAACACAGACATAATATTATATAGGTGGCTCAGCGGTAACGCGCGAGACTCAATCACTCACTCGAAGGTCGCCGGAAGTGTTACTGGTAGGCTGGCCTCCGTTAATCGCATCTTAAAATCGTGTTTTAGGCCATAAAATTCAATGCAACCCCAAAAAAATGTTCACGCCTTCGGCGTAATTGCCTCCCGGGCGGCTGGAGCTTCGCCCCAGACCCCAGCTATGCCACGCCACCTCGTGCGGGCCCCCCAAAACCCAGCATGCCGAGTCTTTTTATCCCAGTCCACCCCTGCTGGCCTGTAAAGGTAACCGTCTTGCAAACACGCTATAATCGTTTGATAATAAGACTCGATTTGATACGAAACACCATCACTGTGTTGGGCACAATGGCCGCAATGGCTTGTGAATCGTCATCTTGAAATAACTTGAAGATTGCTAATCTTTTTGGCGAGCTTCGAACGGAAGTTATAAGTTCGCGCATCAACATGAGAAGGTCTCGTATTTTGTCGATGCGTTTCATATAATCTCAGGGGGGGCTCCGCCCCCCCTGACATTTTTCAGGGGGGGCGCTAGACCCCAAGCCCCCCCGTAGTCGGCGCCTATGTTGGCAACACTAGTTTAAAGTTCGGCTTGACGACTTGCGATGTATATTTTCGTTCGATATATCGATTATCGCACAGTCGACACATGCCGACAGCAGTGTGGGCCTATTTCGCAACTCGAGCAACTTCGCCATCCACCGTGTTTTCACGTTTAATTGTTTCATGTTCGGTGTTTCATTGTTTAATAGTTGCGTAGTTCTGATTTTTGTAAAATTAAAAAAAAAATGCAACTGTAGCTTAGCTGCAAAGTAGGTACGGTTCTAGGTTTTTCTAAAGGTTCGGTTCAAGGTTCGGTTGGAAAAGAAAATAAAGGTTCGCACAACCCTAGATATATAATATATAAAACTATTGTACTCCTGATAGGGGTCCAACTTCTTTACCCTGCAAGAAATGGTAACATTTATTTGAAAATGTATCTTAGTTTTCGAATTTTTTAAAGAAAGTAAAAATATTGGCCTACTGTTGTAAATAATTGTAATGCATTCTATAAAATTTATGGATGTCTTCCCACTTTTCCTTTATTAAATTACAATTTGTCACATACACAATTACTATTTTCATATAAGAAATAAATGTGAATGTTGATTCCTTATTTCAAAAGGGCTTGATAGTAAGCTAACAAGAAAATGTTCTTCTCAAATGCCCACATTTGGCTATTATTCCATCATCAGTAGGCTTAGATTGCCGTACCTTGTGTATCAGGGTTCATCTCAAAGTTTATAAGTATTTATATGTCCCGATTTAAAGAGAGCTAAGTATTTTTGTTAGTTAATGTAGAATAAATCTGGTCAACCAGTAGAGACACTCTAACATGAAAATAAAAACATACATACATGCCAGTGCTCAGCAAAGTGTTCCATGATGAGGGAAATCAGTGGGGACTCTCCCGGGAGCCGGAATGTCTCCAAGTAGAGTCGTAAAGCTTCGTCGATGCGAGTGTCGGTGAAGTCAAAAGATTTCACAAATGTGTCCAGTACTTGGAGATTGTTGCGGCTACTAATGTACTCGCCTATAAGGTGAATAAAGAAGTTTTTGTTAGGTGCAATTCTAATTTATAAAAGGGATAATATTTAGACTCTACTGGAGGAATATTTACTCACACATAACGTACAGACACATTGCAAAATTGTGTTTTGAAAAGGAGGATGCGGCCAGAACGCAGTGCGATTTTATCGGAAAATACCTGCTTTTTGTGAGTGATTTTCTAAAATCATGGCGTGACTAACAAGAGGCATATTACCGCCTACCGGTATAAGCACTTTGTTAATAGCTACCGTGAGCATTCATAATATGACGTTCCCAACAATTTAAGGTGAAGACGAAGATGTGTGAGGCTTGCAAATTACAATGCTCTTTGAGAGAGAACTCAAGAAACTCATTAAGAGCCAGTAGGTATTACATAGTACAGTCAACAAATAAGAACTTTAGGTATTTGTAGCAAATAACTAAATAAGCGATTTGGTAGATTTCAAAGGTTGTAATTGATAATTGACTAATTGGCGTGGTGGTAACAAGCTATTTGACAAATAAATAGTCACTTGGACATTGTAATAATGAGCCTCACTTAGGCCTATGAGAATATTGTCAACATTAAAAAACATTTGGCTAAGGGTATGTTTAAATTGAGCATAAAAGTATACTGTGTGCCAAGTTAATACTTAGGTTGGAATTCATAGTCATGGGATAACAAATGTGGGTCCTACCTTGTTAGTATTATGGGGTAGGGTGGGAGTGTGTTCACGAGACAAAGAGAAGAATGAAGTGAGGATTCAAATGGAAAGTACTTTACAATTTACATAGTTTTTTTTTTCATAGTTTTTGAGTAAATTGCCTGGTGAAGACCGCAGTGGCTTCCACATATCAATAATCAAAATCACCAAGGGTACTGAAAAGGTGGTACGTATATGTTAGTATGGCAAACGAACAAATCTGAAAATATGTTTGCATCTTTCAGAACAAGAAAATAAATAGTTGTATATTTCCTAATAATTAGTATTAGTATTTAGTATAGTCTAAATAATAATTTCTTGAAATAAAACACTTTTGATTTCCTATAAGGCTTGTTCTTATTTACGTCATCGATGTTAATTCCGTTTTAACTCACGAGATCGCAGCACGGGGGACGGTACAAACATTGCAGTCTGACAAGTGACAGCTGCTAAATATCTTCTAATGTTTCAAGATTTCTATGCTACCCAACCACTTCCAATTCATTCCTGTGACAAAGTAGCTAGACCTATAAGCTTAGGTCAATATTATTTAAACATACGCTTCAGTCAGAATTTGGGTAGGGAGATTATTTAAAATATGCTGTCACCTCGATCAAACGTAAACATTCCTACGCCATCTTTCAATGTTTGTACCGTCACCTAGACGCCAGCGCTGCGCGTATGTGATTGTTGAACTAGCTTGGAACAAGCCCTATTACAGTAATTTCTCTTTAATTCAAATTTCAAGGGACCCTACAAAGTTCTATTTGAATTACAAAATTTTGGATTAAAAGAACTTGAACACTTTTAGCACCATACCCAAATCTTCTGCTGGGACTCCATCAATAGTTTGAATTATACATAAATTTGAATTAACCCTTATCGGTCATGAGTCGGATCTCGTCCGACATCAGCATTTTCCGTTTGCAGTCATATGTCGGATCTCGTCCGACACGGTCAGTATTCAAAATTTCCGCTAGATATCGTCGTAAAAAAACGCTTGCTGCTATCTGTCGGGGAATTGTGAACTACTTCCACATGTTGTCGACTGAGCCACCGACTCATCGCCTTCCAGAATGAATGTTAGGCCTTCTATATGATCTAACTATTAGGCAGCAAGACACGGTCTACTTGATCTCCGCCTAGCGGTGGCTCGACGAACTCGCCCGCAACAATGACAGTGCGTACTAACGAGCGACCAGCTGGCCACGCCCACAAGCAGGAATTCACTGTAGCTTCAAGTCAAAAAGTCGCAAAAATATCGTCGCGTATATTTTTTTTTTTTTTTTTTTTTTTTTTTACAAATAATAGGCTACTTTAATTATTATTATATTATTATTATTATTAAATATTATTAATTGATATTATTATTAATAAATAACAATAATTATTATTATTATTATTTTAATTATAATTATAGGGTATAGCTATTTAAAAAAGATTTGTAATTTTTCCACAAAATCTCATGAATTAAGTATGACCAGAGGGAGACCATCATAAAAAAAAACATGACCTGAAAGGGTTAACCTAGTTTGAATTAACAAGGGACTACTGTACTTTGACATTCTGGTACTAATAGGCACCTACTTAACTATCATACTAAACCAACACAATGAAAGTTTACAATCCTACCTATCATCTTCTTGTCCAGACGTGGATTCTCTCGTAGGAAGTGAACTACCTCAGTGGCATCAAGTGGCGTTGAGAGAAGGTGGTGATCTTGTAAGAACTCTATGCCCTTCTTTGGTTTGGAATTGAAGTGCTCAGTGCCCGATGCCAGAAGCTGCAAGTCAAGCAAATGAGGACATTAAAATAAGTGAAGACAAAAGCCACACATTTACTCACATTGTGACTGTTTGTATGATTACTAGAAAACACTTACAAAACACTTTAACATCCATAATGCATTGATGCTCTCCATCTGTCTTATCAGTTGTTGTGTATATAAGACACCCTCCCACCCAACTCTTGCCATAGCTTTTGGCAGCTACACTAGGCCTATTAAGCAGAGCAGACTAACATCCTACTTATACGACATGTTTTTTTTATGTAAATCTCACAACATGTATTCTTTTTTTAGCAATCCACCAAATGCTACAATAATATTAGTTAGTATTTAGGTCTAGTACTAGTAGTAAAAATAAAGAATGTTTAAGTACAGTATTAATGTTTATTGTTTAGCTCATAAAATGATAACTTCTCATAATTGCAAATTCTCAAGTACCACGATCTGAATGTATTAAACATAAAAGACATAAATAATTAAACAAAGAAAAGGAAAAAAGAAAGAAGCGTAAAGGTTGAGCGATTCGTTGATTCCGCCTCCCTCAAACTTCCCCTACAACACGAATGTTTGACAAAGTTTTCCCTCATTTGTAAGCATTAGTCTTGTATTGCATTTGCAAACAAAAACAATAATTGGCTAAGTACCTTTTTCTTCCTTTTAATAGCCATCAGCTGCTCGTGGCTTGGAATGTTATCGGAGACCTTCTGCCTGCCAGCCCTCGTTACATAGTTGGTTGGCTCAGCCGTCCCCTCAGCACAGATGATATCTGTTTGTAAGCAAGTAAATAACTAATAGAATGGGTTTTGATAGAAAGAAGTGCAAATGCCCTGGAAAAGAATCACTTGACAAGATGGTGAGGCACAGAAAGTGCATATGAAACTAGCAGGACATCTAATACACTAGAACTAATAAATGTAGATAGAAAAGAGAAAATATGTGGCAATAGCTTTACTGGGCAGCTAGGCAGAGAAAACAATAACTTTAAGTTCCAATCTGGGTGTTTGAAAAAGAAGAAAAAACGTAACAAATGAATTCAATTGTTTTGGACGGGAAAACGTCTTGTCTACAGTAACAATTTAAATTAGTGTATTTATGGATAGGGAGGCCAAGGTGGCTGAGATAATTTGAACTAAGAACACGAATAAACATATTCTTAGTTCAAACATCTTAATTAGGTATGTACTTAATACTTATACAATATAGGCTACATACTGTTTTGTTTTGGTATAAGATATAACTACCCTATCAACGATTATTACACAAATAACAATCTCTCTTATTTATCAAATTATTATGGTACGAAGATGTATCTAGTAGTATGGCTATCTACAAAAGTATATGCATTGCCAGCATTATCAATTATCAAAACTTAATAATTTAGAAATTCAAGTAAAACATAACAAATACCCTTTGTTCCGTGGGTGGTGGATTCTGCCGTGGTATTATCCACTGATGTGACAACAGAACTTCCGTCGTCTGTTCGCTCATTGAGAATACGGCTGTGGCAGTGACTTTCGATGGCGTCTATGATGGTGAGAAGTGCGTCCAGGGACAGCAAGTGGGTATTGTAGATGCCAGAGACGGGGAACGCATTCTGGAAGGGTAGTTTGTTGAAGAGATATTAATTCTTGCTAATGTATGAAAGCTAGCTGCGCAGATACTCAGAGTGCTGAGCTGCAGAGAAGGTGTTATACTATCTGTTATATTGTTGGGGCTTTTTTTATGCAATTTTTATGAGGCAGGTAGAAGACTTTGACTTTGAAGATAGGTAAGTCTGACAAAAGTAAAGTAGTTATAAGAGTTAAGAGAAATCGACACATATATAATAGAACTTACCTTGGACAATAATTTGGTCAAATCTTCAAACAGATTTGGACAGTATAGGTCACAATCATAATTCAGGTAAAGTTCAGTGACCAAGCCTGGTATCCTCCACAGCTGCACAACGGAATCTGAAATCAAAAAGTTCGAATTCAATTCAATTTATGATTCGACTGTCAGAAATTAGTATTGGGTTTTTGAGTATATCAGTATTGAAGCCTACCTAAAGCAATCTCCCTTTGTTCGTAAGTAATCTTTTGAGAGTCGGAGACGATGATGTCAATGAGTTTGGTCAAGAACATTTCGAGCTGGAACTTAAGGTGAGTCCTCAGCGACTCAAACAGAAGGAATGATACTTGAAGGTCGGCAGCAAATATCGAGAGTCGCTCCAAGTTCAACAACTGCAAACATTAAATTTGAGTTATTTGGTAAATCAGTTGAGCCGAGCTTTCAAAAAACAATTTAAAATATGAAAATAAAATAAGTCTAGGTACCATAACTAATTAATAGCTATGTAGTAGTATTAGTATTATTATACGACCAGTACAATGCATAACAAATTAACAACACATGTATGCAAGAAGGAATAAGAGGGAAGCTGGGCACCAAGCAAGTTATTGTTCAACAATCACCACTGGCAGTGTACAAATTAAATTAACACTTGAAACATTTAAATACAATAAAACACTTTCACTGGTAATTGTGGGCCTAGGGCTACAAGCCTGTTAATGATGAGTGATGACAAATGCATTATTAGAGCTGTGTGAGCAGGGATTTTTTAAAGCAAGCAAGATTCAAGATTGAGCCAACTAATAATCATCATATTGTATTTCTGAATTTGGAAATCGACTATACAACTTTATCAACAACAACAATGCACATAAAATCGATTTGAAGTTTAAACTAACAGCCAAGTGGACTCAGATTAAATACAGATTTAGCAACCCACAAATAAATTATTTCATTGAATGCACTTGCACAACTGTTACAAGTAGGCCTATCTTATCACTTAATTTTTAAAACATTTTAAAAATGCCGATATTTCATAAAAGCTCTCCCTTCAGTAGGCTACAGTATGTACAACTTTGATATCTAATGCCGCTAAAGGGAGTACCAATTTTCTATGTGTGGCCAAGCTGGAATGTATGTATAGGGCAATTTATCAACAATGAACTTATGATGGGACTGAAAGTAACACATTTTGGTGCGTTTCCATGCCCTTACGTCGGATGTTGCCCAACCGTAGCCCGTAGAATTATCGACGAACGTCGAGGGGGTGATGCCAGAGATTGTTGTCAATGGCTACAATTGGCCAACATCCGACGTTAACGTCCAACGCAAGAGCATGGGAACGCTCCATTAGACTTGGGGGCAAAGTAGGACTTACAGCAGTTCCTAGTCACATTGAACTTAAAGATAAAACACAAAACAAAAGGGTTGGTTTAATTAAACAGACTAAAAGATTATATTTTGTACAATAAAAAGCAACTAGTCTTGAGCTTGACCCATGACAGTTATTGAGAAATCGATGATACTGGAAATCTTATTATGACTGAAGAAAGAATCAGTAGGCATGGTATTAAAACTTAATTATTTTATGTATTAATTACTCAGTTTAGAGGGTTGATAAAGACATGTTTATGGCCCACTATCTTCCACAGATGGGTCAGCTATCACTGGCAGCTGGCAACAAGGAAGAGATAACTATCAACTGAGAAGAGATAACTCAACTCAAACAGGTATGTTCAGTTCCACATGTATCAAAAAAAGATTACAAATTACCCCAACTTTAACATCTCTAATACCAAATTAAAGGGGTTCTCACCCGCTACACCAAAAAAATATGTTTAACTAAGGCTGATTAGCTATGAAATTAGCGACTAAATGAAAAGAAATCGGGTTCACCATAACCCGGGGAAAAAATATCAAAGTTAGTGATTTTCGAGCTAGGTCCCATCGGCGAAAATCCCCCATAAGAAATAGCATTGGGACGACCTGTATGCCTTGGGACCTTGGAGGATTCTGCTCCAAAAAAAAAATGATGTAATACTTTTCGCTGCGTCTTTCTTTTCTGCGTATTTCGTTTATTTTGGTTTTGTAATCGGAGCTTCCGTTCAGGTACAAAATAAAGATGTGTAATCGGGTGCTCCATTTCATTTTGAGCGTTGCTGTGCGTTGCTGTGCACGTCGAGTCGGCGGGTGTCGACTGTCGAGTTGGTGTCAAGTAAGCCAAGCGAGAGAGAGAGAGAGAGAGTGAGAGAGAGAGAGTAGTAGTATTGGGAGGGGAAATAGTCAACGCATGCACAATGAACGCGGTCTGTATGCGGTGTCGAATGGAGTACACCAAGGCCGTCTAGATATATCGCTTCGAGTACACTCGCACCAAAAGCCGGCTGACACCAACAGTCGCCGCGGCAGTTAACCAGAAATTTCATTAATTAATAACAATTCACAGGTTTCAACTTACGATGTTTAATGGTTCATTATCGATTGGTGTGGTGCAGTAGATCATATGGTAAAAAATAAATCTAGCGGGTGAGAACCCCTTTAAGTAGGATTGACGTAACAAAATGTCTAGGTGTTGAAATAGATGAACACCTTAGTTGGTCCCAACACGTAGAGGCACTAAGCCCTAAACTAAGTTCAGCATGCTATGCGTTACGTGTAATAAGAGAAACATCGGGCTTTAATGCCGCAAAATTAGCCTATCATGCCTATTTTGAGGCCCATGTCCGATATGGACTACCGCTGTGGGGAAACTCGCCACAATCCAAATCAATATTTACAATTCAAAAAAGAACAATACGAATTTTGGCTAATATAGGATACACTGAATCATGCAAACCTGCATTTAAAAAACTTAACATATTAACATTCCCTAGCCTAATCATTTATGAAATACTCGCACTGACTTTAAAAAATAAAGATAACATTTTTACAAACTCCTCTATCCATAAACACAACACCCGACAAAAAGACAATTTCCATATCCCTACTAACCGTACCGATAAATGCCAGAGGGGCACTTACTTGACTGGTATCAAATTGTATAATAATCTCCCAGATAAAATCAAAAGTATCCGAGAACAAGTGAAACAGCTAAATGAAATCAAATTATACTTGTTAAATAGTGCTTTCTATGCAATTAATGAATTCATGATTAAAGACTAGTAAATACAAAAGCTATTAATATGTATAGAACTTTTACAGGATACTCGCATATAATTATAATCATATTATTATTTTCATTTATTACTACACCCTTTTCTCGTTTTTATGTCTGTCACTTGATAATATTTAAGTTTTAACATATTACATTTGTACCTTTGTTAATTAAGTTGTATACATACAATCTTGTATTGTGGTTATACAGCTAAGAAATTATATGAAATGGAAAGTAGGACATTACGACATGGCTAACACGGTGAAAACTGTTTCAAATAATTATTTCATACATTATAAGTAAATTTGTAATTGTATAAATATTATGTGTCCTAATAAATAAATAAATAAATAAATAAATAAATAAATAAATAAATAAATAAATAAATAAATAAATAAATAAATAAATAGTCTAGACATAGTTCATAGCTCATTTCTTACTTGTATAATTTAGACCTACTTGACAATTCTTATACTTTTGTATCATAAAAGTCTACTAGATGCTAATAAAAGCAAACAAACAAACAAACTGTGGAGGGCTGATAAGATGTTTTTAATTTGTATGGCCCATTATCTCCCCCTGGGTTCCCAGCAGGGTATTGTCTGGTAGGTATCAAGCAGGAAGAGATAACATTTCTGAAGAGAGTGATAAACAGGTTTATTTTAGTTTAGGATGTTTTTCGGGAGACAATAGTTGTAGACCTAAAGGGGATAAAAGGAAACAACAAAAGGGTCTTGCATTAGATAAGTAAGATAAACAGATACAAAACAAGAAATACACATCCCACTGTTCGGATCACAGAAACAGCTGCAGGCAGCTTGCTGTTGAGTCACCTGATCCAACCATTTAACCATTTTAGGGCTCTACCTGACTGGATCTCTTGTGAGGTCGGGTATCGTTTTGCAGGCAGCATGAAGTGTCGGGTTAAACAATTCCATTCAACTGGATTAAGTTGGGAATTCGGATATATCTGCCAGTTGAACTCTATTGTAAAAGAACAAATGTTCATTTGAAACGGCATTATATGATGTGTTGTTTTATGACTGTAGGCCTACATGTATTAATTTAGTAACTTACTATTGCATTAGACGTTATCTGGCATTGTATTATCAAGAGAGAAATAAGGCTGCATCTTATGGGGAGTCTCTGAGACTTTGCCACGGAACGTTCCCGTTACTCGATATTACGCCTGCTTTTTTGAGTGCCCTCGAGGCCTAAATTTTCAAGCAGGTCTATGAGCAAGTCGAGCAAGACATGAGTAGGACTTTGATCTCGATCTTGTCTAGAAATGTCAAGACTTGCACAGCCCTATATTAAAAATATCCACATCATGGTAATTAATTATTTCCAAAGAGAAAATGCACTGTACTATAGAGTAGGCTATAATTCAGGGTTGCCACCAAGTCAATTTTTTTATCCTTGAAAGAAACTAAAAAAATCTTGAGAAATCCTTGAAAACAGTTATATTCAGCATTAGCATATTATAACTGCGAAGGAATGTTACAAATTTTCAGGTTTCATGCCAAAATATGTTATGCCAGCCTGATTTTCGAGAATCTAGTCAACATTACGTGCAGAAACGCATGAGAATCGGCAGTGCTTTTTTTCTAAAATAAAGTTAACCGGTACGTTCGGTATAATGTTTCATGTGACTGGCGTGGTGTAACTGGGGTCTGGGGCAAAGCCCCAGCCGCCGGAGGCAAATTCGCCGTAGGCGAAAAGATTTTGGGGTACTGCATTAAGTTTGATGGCCATAAACGCATTTTTAAGGCGGATTTGTATCGTAGATATCGACGAAATATGAAGCTTATGTTGCACAGCTCATGACTGGGACTAGATCCTGTGTCCACACGATCGAGCAGCGCGTGCGCGTGAACTGGCGTCCGCAGAAAACATAAAATATATTTTTTTAAAACGTGCCAATAGTGATGGTTTCATTGTAATAAGACGGAAAATAAAATTATTTTTTCAGACCCCCCCCCCCCCCCCGGGCCCCACTGCCTGATGTTGAATCCGCCCCTGTTTATCGTGACCCAAACACGAGACGTGCATTTACTCACTACAAACTTAATAGTTAATATTTGTTTTAAAATAATTTATAGCTCACCAAAATCGATGATATCGAATTCAAAGCAATTTCCAAACATGTCGTGTTCTCGTCAACAACACGTCGGTCTCTTGCTCTGTTTCGGGTATAGGTGGCGAGGTGACGACCCAAGAAGCTATTTTTCGGTTCATTTTTATTTTTTACACTCTCACTAAACACACACACAATCGCTAATCACGACATCTGCACTCGTCACCAGAGAGGAAACTAACCCTGCCACACACAACTTACAATCCCTTGACCACCGATTCCCCCCCCCCCCCCCTCCCCCTTCCTCCCACAACACAACCCAATCGTCTGTAAATTGAAAAGGCGCTTTGAAGGAAAACAGAAAAGTAAGAATAGGTAAATTCTCTTTTGCGGTTCCCAGAAGCTACTCTTGACAGTTGACATTTTAGTCAAAACAACCCTATAATAATCTTTCCTTAGAACTGATGACCCAAATAATAAAAAAGATTACTGTAGAGTGGCCGCCAAGAGTCTAAAAAGAAGTGATTTACTACATGTCACACCCATGTCACCAGCAGGTGGCAACATCCTTATATTACAAAATGAAACATATTTTGCAGTCACAAGCCTGTCTCACTGCACACTTCAAAGTTATTCACGCGCTTCAAGGCTAATCGTAGCGTACCGGCTTTAGTGTGATTTTATTGCCTTTTACCGGTACGCCTCTTGTGTTAGCCGGTACGCGTACCGGCTCGTACCGGCCGAAAAAAAGCCCTGAGAATCGGAATTTTCTTCGAATATATTTTAACGTTTTACTTTTACTCACTATAACTACCACTTGCGGGAAATGTTATGCAGTCACTTATGTTTATTTTTACTAGTACCTGATGTTCTTTTGCTGTCTACATTGCTTTTTTAGCTGAATTTTTTAAAATGTATTAATTTAATGTACCTATTTTAAATTTTTTAAAGACAGTAGAAAATCCTAAGATTTTGCCCAAAATCCTGTTATCCTTGAACACTCTAAAAATCCTGAGAAAAGGATAAAATCCTTGAAAGTGGCAACCCTGGCATAGACATTGATATAGTCTATTAGTAAGTAGCCTACATAGTATGAAATGATTCCGCCATCGATCAAACTGTTCGTCAAGCAGCGCACATGTCCTCCTAAAGATTTCTATGCCTAAGGACCAAATTCACCACTTTTGTTAAGCTCCGATTTAGTAGTCTCGGTTTGGTAACCATGGTGATACACGAAATCACGATTTTTCTGTCGATCGTTTAAGTCATCATAATTTTAAATTGGACGTCAAATCAGCTAGTACAGGCACATACTGTAAAGCATCTGGTCCGCTAAAATTTCCGACCTAGGAGTCACGACCATCTCACGCCCAATCAAATTACGACCCACTTAATTAATATTGAAACCCAGTCAAATTAGAGAACAAAACTTGCATTTCAGCAGTCATAAAAAAACTGCAATTTCGTCCATGATTTTTCATAAAAAATCTAGTTGTTAGTTTAGGTGGCTCGTTGGTCCAGTGGTTAGCACCCCTGCTTCCAATGCAGAAGGTCCCGGGTTCAAATCCCGCTTCAGGCAGAAGTTTTTTAACTTCTAATGTGGATTCAATTCCATTACTTCTTGGCTTAGGAATAAGTAAATGGTGACTTTGGAGCCGTCCTAGCAACGAAGCACTCAATAAATTCAAAGTTGTTCTGAATCGGCCTTGTTGATTCTGGCATTTGTCCGCAGGTGTTCGCACTGTCCAATCACTGATTCATATGTTTCGTATTTGAAATATCGATCTTTGATTGGTTATCGCTCACTCGTCGATGACGAAGCCTACAGGGTTGGTTTAGTCACTTTAAATTAAAGTCCCCCACTGCAAATCAGTTTAGTTACTGAGTGGGTAAACTCTAAATGTGAATTTATTTATTTATTTATTTACTACTATGGTACCATGATTAAATCACTACAATATTTTTTAGGGTTGCCGTTCGATATGAATTTCAGCATCGATAATCGGGACAGTAAAATCGATTATCGGTTGCGATAATCGACTTAAAAAAATATCGATCGATAATCGATAATCGGATCAAAATTACGTTTTTTCTCGCATAGGAGGCGGATTATCAAAGGATACCGCACACCCTCACCACCGCGCTTCATTCATTTCAAAAGCCCCCCCCCCCCCCCCAACCCCTCAAATACGCGAGCCATTCAGGCCCGCACTCGCGGCTAGGGAGAACAGATGCAGCCGGCCCAGCGAGAGAGAGAGAGAACAAGGGAGTGCTATTGTGTCTGAGCGAGACGCGACGAGTTACGGCGACCTTGAGCGACCGATGTTGGCTAACTGCCTGCCGTGAGAGAGAGAAAGCGCTAGTCACAAGACGCTTGAGTGGAAGAGAGACCGCGATAGCCGCAGGCGAGTGCTTGCAAAGCGGCAACCTGTTCACTACGCGGCAAGTGATAAAAAACGGATTCATTGTAAACGACGCGAATAAGCCTATTTATTCAGATATTGCATTAAAATAAATTGAAATCAATATCCACAATTATCACAGTGGTGTTATAGGCCTATGGCAACAAAAATAAGCCAACGGGCCCGCACGGTCGTCACGTAGGTTCAATTATCGATCGATTATCGATATAGTGATAATCGATTCGGGACGACTGAATCGATTATTGATCGTTTCGGCGAATAATCGTATCGATCGATCTATCGATTATCAAACGGCAACCCTAAATTTTTTAAAATATCTTACGATTAGGTATCGACGATTTTAATTTCTAAATCGTGCCGCATCCCTTTCAACAAGCAGGAAGTGTTCTACTACATCAAAGTGTTTAACTCACAGCAAACAAGTTCCGACAGAACTCGTCCTTCACCAGGCTCAGGAACGAACTGTACTTCCCGATGCTGTCAGCGCCGATCTCCAAGGAAACCGTCAGCAGAGTTAGACCCATGTGAATCATTGTCTCGGTGTTCTGTTTGTCCATTGGGTTGCAAAGCGATATCAGGAAGCGGAACAATTCTCGCACGCACACTACCCCGTAAGGCATTAGGGGCTGGTTCCCTAGAATCAATCACATACTAATTAATTACATATCAAATACGGTAGGCCTACCGACTGTATAATGTGTAAGTTTGTAGAGGAAGTGTATAAACCCACCAATCCACCATGTGACAGATAGACTGCACATATCCTAAATTTTCATGAATACAGAGGAGAAAATGGTTGTGAACTTATTCTACTAGGAAAGGAACATAAATAAACAATCTAGTGGGGGAAAAAGTAAAAACTTGCTGATATATCTAACCCAAGGTCTCTGCTGTACCAAAATGTAAACAACCGGATATTAAAATGGGAGAAGCGACTTCTAAAAACATAATCGTAATCATTGCCAACAAAAGCATGTAATTTGGATTAAGGAGCAGACTGTTACTACTTACTAGTATTACAGTTAATTGCACTGTTCGCATCACTGGCATCATACAATTGACAATAAATCTTAGTTTATAGCCTAGGCATTTCTCACTGCTATATTGGGGCCTATAGTGGACATTGGGTATTCTAAGACAATTTTGGTGGGACTAGCATAATGAAATGTTTCATATGCCTATACGACATACGTGTATACTGCAGTATAGGTATATGCCCAAAAATGAACAGTACAGTAATCTAGGCCCTAGGGGATTTGATAGTAGGCCTATCTCTGTGTTTCAAACATGTACAATACTAAATTCTATTTGAATTCTACGTTTGGAGGAGCCTATATGACTAAACAGTCACACCGTCCTTTTGGATGGGACGTAAAACAAAGGGATTGTTTAGGCCAATGTCACCTAATATCACATCAAACTCTTTAGTCCGTAATTCTGATGTGCCACAAGTACTTTTAGCTTTTAAGGCATCATCATAGCTAATGATGTCTTTATGTACTACACTACGTACAATGCCACTCAACAAGTTTCCGACTCACCATCCTGCCCGACGTCTTGAGTCATGAATCTGACTCCTCGAGGATTGACGTACTCTTGGCTCGATGTCATACTCAGACAAGCAGTGTCCTGGTCGTCGCCTCCCCCCTGAACCAACTTTTCACCGGCGATATTTTTACCATCTTCGATAGCTTTATCATCTCTCTCGACGTTCTCATCCACACTTTTGTCATTGTTTGAAATAAGTGGCTGGTTTTCTTCTGGAGTTTCTTCCATTGTCGGGGACAATTCACAAGCGGGCATGTCTGAACCCGAACCCTCCATGCTGGCAACGCTCGAAGCTGGAGCCTGGGATTCTCCACTATCCAGGAGGGGAGTATTTTCTGAAGTGGTACCGTCATTGTTTGGTGGGGTATCTTGGCCTGTATTCATATCTGATTGGCTCATTTCACCAGGAGAGACTTCTGCCATAGTGTGTCTGTGCTCATCACTTGCTACAGGTGTGCATTGGGAGATGGCCCCCTGAAACCATTCAAAATCAGTTTTGTAGTTTTGTTTTATTGTCGTCCTTTGTTAATCAGTTTTACAGCTGAATATGATAAGACTGGAGCTGGGAGAAAAGAAAACATTTATTTTTGTAAACGTTTATTTTTTTGAACTTTTGGGGTTTAAATGTTAACACCCCTACAATAGGCAACACGCGTACGATTTTTTTTGTTTAACCAAACACTTAGTTTAATAGTATTAGGTACAAAAAGTATATAAATGCAAGTCGCACGTAAAAAAGAAATTTTTAAATAGCTTTAATGTGGTCGCATTTATTGAAGTTTAAACTGGGGATCTGAAACGCGTACAGGTGGCTGTGACGCAATGGTTATGTAAACGTGGCGTAACAGACCAATCGCTGAGGCGGTGAGCGTACAAAGTACAAAACCATGACGTCAAATCCACTCTACATGGCGGCGGCTTGTTTTTCGCGCCCTTTTATTTATCGTAACTAAACCTATTATTTTGAGGCATAGACTGATCCGTTTTTCAAAATTCAAAGACACAAAATTATTAAATGAGAGACGAGGTATTTAAAAATCGATTAAAATTTTCATACGCGTGTTCCCTATTCACAAAATGATTAAAAAATAAAGTTTGAATTTTCACAAAACAAAATTGTTCCATGAAATAACACGGGCAAACAAATAAACGCATCATTCATGGGCGTCCGTAGGAGGGTGCAAGAGAGTGCACTTGCACCCTTCTGAAAAATGAAAGTATCAGTATATTAGAGCCTACATCTTTCATCATTCTGCTTTATTTATGAATGAAAAAATTATAAAATATGTACCTTTATGTTCAGTCAAATGTCTTCATGTGGGCCAGTGTGCCCATAACTATAATATTATGTTGTAGATCTACACATTATGACAGATACATTGCTAAGAAATGTTCATAGACATTCGCATAGGGGGCAGAAAAGAGGGGAATTGCCCCCACCCTCAGCTGAAACCACTGATATAGCAGTTGTAGGGCACAGGAAACCCCCTGCCCCATGGTGTACTGTAGAACCACATATTCTAAATATTGCTCTGCACCCACCCTGGCAAAATTACTGACTGAGATTGATTATACCCACCCCCTTTTGTGTCCAACTGTCCATTGTCATTTGTCACAGACCACAGTTAACCTGGTGCAAAAATGGTTTTGTCTGCTGGTACAAAATCATCCACCAGATAATGTCTCACATTCTAGTTTCATGAGATAACTATTATTTATTAATTTGTAATACATAGTGTGTGAGCACTTTAGGAAAATGAACAATTTAGTAGCATAGGCCCACTATTTGTATGGGAAATAAAATTTAGTCTGTTGAACTGCATGGAACACAAAACGGTACCGTAGCCCAAGAGTGTTCAAGGCAGCGTTAATTTTTAGCTCTGCATAATGTCAATGACCAATAATATTTTGACCAAATCTAAGAGAACAGTAACAAAGTGAACAGTTTTCCCCCACTTTGTCTACCTGCATATCCACAATGTTGCCAGCTGGAGCGATTGGAGTAGTGGCAAGGTGCGCAGCATGAAGAGAAGATGAGATGCTCAGCTTTTCCACAGGACTTGTTATTTCTTCACTGGGTGATGCTACATCTTGATCTAAAAAAATAGCATAACAATCGATGCAGTGGAATTTAGTTAAAGTAACATAAAAAACCTTTGAGAGATACAAAACTGTTAGAGATACCATAACTCAATTCAATTATAGTGGAAGCCTAGGGCCTATGGGATTGGGAATAGGCTACAGATGACATTAGGCCTACAATATTATAGGGAGTATTCACGTGACGTCACAACCGCCATTTTAATGGCCTCTTGGTAGTATTATTTCAAGTTTCAACGACTTTGGGAATGTATGTCGACATTTATTTACAGTATTTATTTCACCATGCGACTTGTACAGAGTACAAATATTTATTTATTTATTTATTTAAATAGTGCTTCGGTAGATACATAGTGGTGTACAAGACACCTGTATATTTAATACCTGTATATTTAAAGGTACCCACAAATATAATTTAGGCACTACTATACATACATTTAATAATATATACAAAACTACAAAATATACATATTTTAATGTCAATAGAAGAAAAATAATATGTTTAAGGTGAAATATGAGTTTTGACTTTTGAGTTTTAAGTTTTAGCACGTATATCCCCCGTTAACGTTTACGAGAATAATTGAGACAAGTTTATTTATGTTGCTTTCAAGTTTCAACTAATATTAGCAAACGAAAGTTAGAAAACAAAACAGTTGGATTTGCACCAAATGCCAGCTGAAACATACTATAGTAACAATGAACTACCAATCGCATGCCATTGTGCATCCAGTATGGTCGCAATGCGCATTACGTCATTGGGTTTGAAATATTTCAAACCCAATGATTACGGGAAAATACACTATTCTTTATAGACTACACAAGTTTGAAAGGAGAAGCAACAGTATCCTCAACAAACTCAATTGTATGCCTATGTAAATTGGAAATATAGCATTCATTCATTCCTTTGATTGAATTGAGGCAAGGTAACAGGTTGTGGAAAAAAACAGAAGTATACGAGCAGGTAGGCTTACACACAATGGCCAGGAAGGTTAGCACAATATTCAGCACACGATAATGACAGAGACCAATTTAGGGTGTGAGTACAGTTTCCTTCAGCTGCAGCAAAGTTGTAACACCACATGTACTACCCTATATGGGTATTTATAATATTAATATTTTTTCAAGGGGATTTTTAAAAAGAAATGTATGATTTAATAAACAAAAATAACAAAAGTGAAGGATGTATGGAAATAATTATGTACTACATGGAATACAAAATGGAATAATGTGAACGTGACAAATGAATTTAACTGTTAAAACATAATATAATACAACTAACAGCCCCCGGAGCTGTTCCTGAAAGGAAGGGGAGAATCTCACTTAAGCAACTTACTGGGTTGCAATGCTTTAGCATCCACTGCAGAAACACC
The DNA here is from genome assembly GCA_945910005.1 of Isoperla grammatica. Taxonomy (NCBI): domain Eukaryota; kingdom Metazoa; phylum Arthropoda; class Insecta; order Plecoptera; family Perlodidae; genus Isoperla; species Isoperla grammatica. The sequence continues at coordinate 40,942,940 of OX246737.1, read as the reverse complement.
CTTCCCTTGCAAACCGACTGGAGTGTCATTCTTTAAAGCAGGTCTGACTGGCTTTCCACGATTTACTGTTTTAAGTTTCCGTTTCCCTCGTGATGGGTCCATAGCACTTGTTCGCATCTTCAATTTCTAGAAAACAAGATAAAATAGAATTTAAGTAGGTTTTGAATAAATGACACAACAGTGGGAATATTGAATTAGGCTATTTTAACAGACTCATTGAGATCCTATGATAACTCACACTACTGTAGGTAAAATGTCTCAATATCTAGATTGAACTATATTTTCTAAATGTAAGTTTTTGCTATCTAACAAAGGAGTTAGCCTACATGAGAAATATCTTCTTATTTCTTTTTATTTTTATTCTTATTTAATTATGAATTATTATCACTGAATGTTCTAAGTGAATTTGGCGGAAGTGCCAAGTAGGCTTACAGATACAAACTTACTCGGAAAGTGTGTCTAATTATTTACATTAGAAGCCCTACTGTAATTTGAGGAAAGTACACACATACATATTCAAATTTTGTGCCCATAAATTTAGTCATACTGTTCTAATACATATACTCTATATCCATATTACTTTACTTGCATTACATTAAGAAAAATATTTCTACTGAACGTTATGTAAACTGAGTGTGTCAAAAGTATGTACAATATTATGGTAAAAATAAATATTTTAACATTTGCATACTATTTTTAGTGCAAAATTGCACACATGTTGAAACACATGTAAACAAAAAATAAATATTGTTACTGTCACTGTTACTCTCACGAATCTGGCCAATCAAACTCAGAAATTAGTGTGCCTATGAAGCTAACTGACATACTTTGATGTTCATGGGAACTCGGAGGTCTTCAGCAAATTGAGGAAGGCGAGAAAATAGAAGCTGGACCATATCTTTCAAGCAATGTTCGGCTGATCTTCGAAGAAGTTCTGAAACCATTAAAACGTTTATAACAAAATGTATTTTCTATTTTCATGAAGTCACACTCCCATTAATACAAATAGACCTAAGGTAATAGCTAACTTATTTAGAAAATAACATCATATTATAGAGAACTGTGTCCTTACCACTTAGTCTTGATTCGAAGCATATTCTAAAACAACTCAACATTATCTCACAAACACTTTCATTTGTCAGCATAACACCCTCGGGGGAGAGCACTAACGTCCGTAGCACTTGTAAAATTTTCATGAGGACTACGCCATCACTTGCTTGATCAGTCCCGACAAATCGGGCATGGGTTACAGCATCGGCAATATTCTCAACAGTTGCAGGAACTGATTTACCAGCTGGGTCTATAGGAAGAGTAAATAAGTTGCATTTGTTAAATGATGAAGTTTATTGAGCAGTTACTATAGGCCTACATTTAATTAAGCCAATTAAGTATTTAAGGTATACCTATGCTAATAGGCATATAATAGGATAATGTATGATTACAAAAAAATCAATCATAACCTATAAGCCTACGCCTATCTACAAGCAGTTTAGGAAGGAATGTGTTTCCAGTGATACATTCATTTCTAGGGAACTTTTATCGGAATTTGTTTCGTTTTAACTGCAGAAACTGGAAACTTTTTTGGGAAATTTGGAAAAACATTTATGATACATACGGTACTTATATTTAAAAGGTCTTTTATCATTGTTGAATTCAGACATACTTGTGGGAGGTTGATGTTGATGAAAAACATTTGACACCTGAGAAATAATAGAGAGATAGCCTAATAATAAAAAAAGATATTAGTTCATTTTTCCTCGAGAGTCAAGTGTCAAATTACAATATTAACATAATATTATGTCCCTCCCTAAGCTATTTGAATTGTTTTTTGTATCTTGTTAGAGGGCTATCCAACATTCCACTAAGAAAAAGATGCTAGGGCCTAGGCCTAGTCTTTCTTCTTTTGACATATTATGCTACATCCACCAGACATGTAGGTCTGCACGATACGTCTCCATTTGAACTTGACATATTTCTACCGAACTCAAGCCATCACTGAGAAAGAGTTAGCCTATGCAAATGTTGTTAATCTATATTAATATGGGCGAAATGGAAACAGAAGCGCTCTCCAAAGTAGAACTTCTTTATTGACTCTGTTCTAAACCTATTCTAAAGCAGTTGCATATATTTTTTGGGGCGAGAGTAGGTAGGCCTAGTTCTATGATTCAAGACTGAGGACTTCTACTGTATACGTGGGACATGAGAACGTAACAACTCAGGTCAAGCCCTAGGCCCAGCTCTGAACTTCAATGTGAGAGCATGGGAGGCTTATCCCTGTACAAGTACTGCAGGGCTTAGACCTACTTACCAATTAATCGGTATGAAAGAAATTTATTGACAGCAGAGAGGGCCAAGCTGGTTACAGGACCAGTTGTTTCTTCTGACCGAATAACTTCCAGAAAAGGACCAAGGTAATGGTTAGGGTCTAGTTCTCGAAGGTCTCCAATTTGATTGAGAACGTCTTTTAAATCAGTGAAACTGCGGATCAGAACGTCCTGATCCTCATCCTGCACAAAATTTTCAAGGTTAGGTTTACAGAAGAACAATTTTTTTTGAAATTTTACAAATAAATTTGACTAGATACATTCAATACTAGATAGGCCCTTGGGCATAAAATTAATTCATCAAACCTGATGTGAATGTGATGACCATCGGGCTCCTCTTTTCATAGCAGTGACAAGTATGGCCATCTCACCCTGCACCACGTAGATGCCATTGCCTGGGCACGTCATCTTTCCTTGAATATTCACTTCAGATGTCAATTAAAAGAGCAGGTACAAGTATCACACGGCAACCAAATTATTTACTGGCACTTTGCAGTACAGCGTATTTTTTAACGTGTGACATTTTGACATTTAACATTCAAAATAAAATAATATTTTGGGAGACGTTACCGATCAGCTGTCGATCACTACGGACACCGCCTGTTGAGCGCAAGTTGAGATCCAAAAAATGTGACATAACATTTGTAAGGCTGTGAGAAAAACGTCATAAATCAGCCTCACATGGGCGGAGCCCGAGAGGGAACTCCCACACGACCTTGAGCGTTCCAATCAAACTGCCCAACAGGTTTGTGTTTTGCTCGTTGTTGGGTTGGATTGGGTCATTTCTTTTTCCGTCGTACCATAACCTGTGTGGCCGTTCTGTCAAAATTAGTCTTACCACTTCGCACTTCCTTGTAGAATTGTGGAAAACTGGATGTCATTGCGGTCAAATCTATTCAGATTTCTGAAGAAATTATTACCTGTCAGTAGGCCTAGGTATGTATTTATTGAATGTATTTGTATTTCGACTGGCATGCTCATTACACTTTTGGTAATGTAGACTTTAATTTTACTTTGGTCGTAGGCCTAGGCCTGACCTAGGCACGGATGTCAAACGTTTCCATGGGCCAGAACTTACTCTACTTGATAACAAAAGGAGTCTAGGGCGTAGCCCTAAGATAAAATCAGATAATTCATTTTCCATTACTAGGGCCTAGCCTAGGCCTAGGCCCACATTAGCATCATTGGTCCCTAAGCCTATCCCTACCGTGGTGGCCTAGACCTGTCTAGCTTAGCCTTAATTTGCCAGAAGAAGCTTCAATTTTTATCTTGCAAGCAACATATTAGACAGTCGGGCCTAGAGTAGGCTATTGACTGCCTAGTAGAGTATAAAGTTAAATTGTAGGCTACATTTATCTGACGTTGAAAATTCCTAAATCTCTTAAAGTCGTTCCATTGATCAAACTACCAGTTTCAAGCAATGATTTTAATATTTGTTTAAAATCACAAATAATTATTTCTTTGACAATTATTATGTTAAATTACTATAAAATGTAAAATATATTCAGTAATCAAGTAAGAATACTATTTTAAAATCCAGTATTTACACAAAAATGCAGTTATTTATAATGGCATGATTCTAGACACTAGTTTGACTGCAGAATAGCCAATCCCTAAAAACGAAATTAGTTCATCAAAACTCCAAATAGTAGTCAACTTCTTATCTCGCTTTTGGCTTTAATTACACCACAACACATTCACAAATTATAGACTTTATAATGGGTACAAATCTTAATTGATTTACAAAGCCAAGGAAACAAAAAACTCGTTTTTAATATTCATCGACAAAGTATTGCCAACCTTCAATATATTTGGCAACGCTGCAAAGACATTGTTATTGTCAGATCGTGGAAATTGTGTCGAAAAAATACGGAATACGAAGCGGAGGACGTTTTATTACGATAAAAGAAAATGATAGGATTGTATATTTTGTATCGTATCATGTTGTTTGTGCAATTGTTTACCTGACGAAGTGATCTCAAGTAACTTAAGTCCATCTAGGACATGTGAAGGCATGCAATGGATGTAAATTATTTCAAATGCGTGTAGGGGGGCTACATAAATGGTAGGCCTAGGCCTTGCACATGTCAAATGATCACAAAACGTCCTTGAGTGGCCTTAGGGCTTGGCATATTTTCTTTCATATTATACAGATGCCTCCTGGCATACTATACTTAGCATATCTACATTGGGGAAAATGTTTGCGTTTACGGACGTACAATACATGAATTTCATTTCGGATCAGGCAATATAGGCCTAGGCCTAAGTCTAAATAAAGGTGGCCTAGGCTAGGCCTCACGTACCGTATTCAGATATATTCCCGTTTCTAACTGTGCCTTCAATTTGAATTGAGTGCATTATTTGTATGACGCAAAATGTTAATTGGAAATAAGTGACAATAAATGTAAATAAGAAAGCGTCCAGTCACGTCGCATCGTGGAAATGTGACAGCCAGCTCATGTTTTGACGTGAGGCGGACGCGGGCTCAAAGAGAAATGACGTCATCGCACGCAGTGCTGCCATAGTTTCACGGCTCGCCCGATTTCCCATCAAATGTTCTTGTAGTGAAGCCAATATTGACCGAAAACGAGTCGAGAGATTGTATTCATACATACATATTTAGAATTGTCGTTCAATTATCTTCAAATTGAGTATAAAATAAAGAAAATGACAAATGTTAAGTATCTACTTAGTCGATGCTTTATATTCGAAAGTGTATGATTTTTGACCGTTTCAATGGTAGGGGATAGGGAAATCGACGGATTTCAAATATTTATATTAAAAAAAGTAGTCGATGAAACTACTTTATTTTTCGCTAATATTAAACATGATATTTAAGTGTATATTCAACATGATTTGTAGCACAATGACAAATAGTTGGATAAACAGTGGATCGACTTTAATGTGGAGCTAAACTGAATTTAAAAACCCTACAGTATTGTATTGACCTAAGGAATTGATTGATAAACATTAGAATTACAAATTAAGAAAATTATGATTCTCTAATGTGTTTTTCAATAAAATGGTTAACAACTCATGTGGAACGGCGGCAGAAGACAGCCTGTTGTAAATAAATTCTTTTGAATGCGTTCGCCATCCCTTCAAAATCCACCCTTAACTTGGCCCACTAGAGCGTTTTAACACCGGTCAAGTTTTCACCATTTGTCAAGCATGGCGTAGGCCTAGTCTAAGGTGCTGACAAGCCGATGCGAAAGACTTTTTAAGTAAAATGCCCATTACCATGCTTATTTTGATCATCTTTATGGTTCTAATTTGGTCCACTATACAAATAGGCTAGTTTGAGCATCTCTGGCTTTGGGTTTGAAACCCAAAGTCTGTTACCTAGAAGCTAGAGTCAAGACAAGAACTTGTTGAGGTGGTTGGGCCTAGCCAAAAGGGAAAGTTTGGGACACTTGACCAAACTACTGAATTAAACCATTCCCGCCCAGCAACAAGGCAGCAATACTTATGGCCGCTTCGAGCAAAACGACACCTAACGGGGTTAAGGGGAAGCGGTCGACTGTCGGCAAGACTAACCAACAATCCTGCTCGCTCGACGAGGCTCGAATAGCGAAGTAGGTACTGAAGTCTCCCAAGATATCTCGCCACTCTTGAACAGATCAGGGCGCAATTGAGGTTGAAATTTCAGTTTTTTTCCCCCATTGTATGACCCATAATGTTTGTCGTTTGCTCATAGGCCTACATTGTTTTGTCCTCTTAGACCCAGTATTATGAACTTCGGATGAATATTTAGTAGGCTCCTGTTTTCACCATGCTTACAACCAATGAGACTCATGGTTGCCACATAGTGAAAACAAGTTAATAGCATACTAAATATTTAGATAGCTACTAAAGTTGTTCCACAGCAACTTTGGTGCTGGGGACGTCACGTCACAGATGAGTGAGGCTTGGCAAACCAAATGTGAGTATTGGTGAAAGCCGCCCGCTGATTGGCTCCGACACACGCATCTGTGACGTCCACAGACCCATAGTTGCTGTGGAGAGACTTTAGCTTGTTTTCATCATGGCAACAACAACAATTAATGGAAAGCCTGGTTGCCACAGTGAAAACAAGTTAGTAGCATACTAATTGAGTTGTTAAGTTTTTGTCTGGATAGGTACCCCTTTGATTTTATTTCGCAAAAATTCTACATCAAAACACACACAAAAACATAAAACATACAAAAAGTGAGAACACTAGAGCCCTGGGCCCTTATTCTGTAAAATGTTCTCGTGTGAAACGAAACGAGAACTAAACGAAATCTCGATTTGGTATTGTTTGGAGGCTAGGATGGTAGCAGCCAATGGTATTTCTCGGTTGCAGTCCAAAGACATTGGAATAGCACTGTTCGAAGTCATGTGTATGTGGTGTCAACGGTCACTGCCCACTATATCTGTTAAAACATGCAGTAGGCTGCGGTATCAAGTCCATAACAACTGCCACTTGTTATTTTTGACACAATAAAGACTCGAAATGCCAAATCAAACGACATAACATGTAAATTCAACAATCTAAGTAAATAAATGGATATATGCCATGGTTAAATTACAATAATTAGTTCAATAGTATAGTACAAGGTGGTAAGTAAAGATATATGTCAAAGTGTTGTCAAATAGAGATAAAACTACACCTTAGCATTAAGTTGATGGCGGAACTCGGTCGGCCATGATTTAGAAGATAGGAGGTCTCGGTAGCTCCACGGGGACTACTATTGTCGCAAGCAGTTGGCCATGTGACTAAAATCTGTGCCAGAATTTCATATTCATAATTGGCGGCTGATTTCGTTCTGCATTCTGATAATTATAGTCAGCTGTGACCGTAAACGTGACTACAATGGAGAAATACTATTTGCTGGTACCTTCTAGCCTCGGAACGGGTGCAGATTTCGTTTTCGTTTCACACGAGAACGAGAACATTTTACAGAATAAGGGTCCTGTTGTTTTGTAACCATTGCAGACTTGATTATGAATACAATATTACACATAGCCTGTAGTGATTACAAAACCACACGGCACCCAGAGTTCTCACTTTTTTGATTTGATGTAGCATTCTGGAGATATACCTAGTACCTACTACCTAGGGTATAGGTATAATTAAAAAATTAAATAGTATTGTCACATGTTTTAATGGCAATGGTCAATGGCAAATGGTATTTTATGGTATCTTGACTCTTGAGAATGCTTCAAGATATATAAAAAGTAATCCCTATGCAGAATTTGGTTCTGTATCAACTAAACAATAAATTTAAAAACTTCCAACAAATATTGTACTTGTTGGCATTTTATTATTTCAGTCGTTAATTCAATAATTTTGAATTAGCCTAATTAATAATCAAAATGACAATTGTTACAACAATATTTGACAGTTTTTAAATTCATTGTTTACTTGATTACCATTTGAACCAAACTCTGCAAAGGAATCACATCCTCAATATTTTGAATTTTTGTCAAGATGTTAATAAAACTACGTTAATTTAGCGAGTTCGCTCCCCTTTTACTCTCAATTCGGAGACTTTCCTACCTGAAAAATCTTGAAAATGTCAAATTTACTAACGTATGTTTAAAACAACAAATTCGGAATATTTGGGATAACAAATCAAATTGCCTTTTTTTTACCATATGGACACAGTGCAACATTTTATGAAAACACAAATTCAACAATGGAGGGAGCCATTTAGAATTAATTAACAATACAAAATAAGTTACAACAAAACTGTGTGATCAATAAAACACAATTGCCCATTTAAAAAAGCTAAGCACCATGCCAGCAATGTCATCACGCCAGATTACAATTACTTCTGTACTGTTGTAGGATATGATACTTTTTGTGAATTCAGACTGAGCCTTAGTAGGCCTATTAAACTAGCATAGGTAGAGGAACTGATTTTTATTTTCTTGCAGAAAAGTCATTTTTAAGGTAGGCCCCTACTTCTAGATAGCAGCAGCTTTATAACCACTGAAAATTAACAGTTTGCATTAGCCTTGCCCCATATGCCTACAGATATGCATACTTGGGGAAGTTCATTTTGAAAATGAACTTTTAGAAAGTTCAGTTCACCCTAAAAAAAATGAACTTTATAAAAGTTCAAGTTCACTTTTAAAAATTGTGCAGTTCAAGTTCAAGTTCACTCCAAAAAATGAACTTGCTTTTTAAAAGTTCATTTTCGTTTTTTTTTTTATATTTCGTAAAATATTAAATTCTCCATGCATGTTAACACCAACGTTTAATTTAAAACGTAATATATACTAATGTATTCAATGTTTCAGTTTGTGAAATGGTTATACAATAGACTGTAATGATAATAGTTAATAGTTTACTGTTCTGTTAGGATAACCTGTTGGTATCTATCTATCCTAACACTCAACTGTTTAAAAATATATAGTGGGAGTTTTAACGACCTTCACATGCATATTATTGTGCAAACGACAATTACTGCAATTGGATCTTTTGGATGCAGTACGCCTAAGTAAAGTACTTTTAAACATCTTATCAAAGCTAACAGTAGGGTTAACGCCGTTAACCCTACTGTTAGCTTTGATACGATGTTTAAAAGTCTAAAAATCTAATAGTATTCGCGTTTTGGTATTGTGTATTTTTGTACTGCCGAATTCCGAGTTTCGCTGGTAATATGTACTGCGCAATAGAAATATGTGAACTTTTCAACCGTTCAAAAGTTTGCAAAAATAATGAACGTTTTCAAGTAAAAGTTCATACTTACCAAAAATGAACGCGTTCGTTCATAAGTTCGTCATAATTCGAACGCGTTCACGTGAACGCGTTCATTTTAAAAGTTCATTCCCCAAGTTTGCAGATATGTATACAAAAAAATAAGCCATGGTGATGGAACTCATGATATTACATGGGAATATCGCAGTGCCACATATTTAAATAGGTAACAAACGCATTTGTGTTAATTGGTAACGATGCTCTGCCAAATCCACAAATTAAGAAAAATGGGACTCGACTAATTACCTATGTACTTGCATTGTCTTGTGCTGTAGTATTTGCTTGCTTAGGCTATAAGATGAATTATTTCTTTTCAGTTAGATAACGTAGCCTAATGGGTTTGTTTTCAAGTAAAAGCATAGAAGTCGACATGGATGGACCCGTCGCTCAAATGGTGAAAGATTTGATCTCCAGTGACAATGTGGTCATCTTTTCCAAGACGTACTGCCCATATTGCAACATGGCAAAAAAGGTAGGTTGAAGTTACAACATAGATCTAGTACTGATGATAGACGTAATATAAAATGTATTGCATTGCAACAAATAGATAGATTTTAATATCATGTCTACCCATGTGTCCTAGGTCTACTACTTAGTATTAGTAGTGGTAGAAGAACATATATTTATTTAGCTCATAAATCATAATGGCTACTAGCCCCCCCCCGTAGGGTAAAAAAAGTACTAGAGTACTCTAGTACTTTTTGTGCACATTTACGTTTTCAGTATCTTACATTGAGCTTATCATAGGCCTAGCCTATTAATATTCTCTGAAACCCGGTACTTATTTTTTGTACCAAAGTAAACTTTTCCCTTTTCCTCGTTTTAATTATGAATTTGATACATATTTTACTTTTAGGGCCGGTCTTACAATCTCCTAATAGGAAAGTTATTTGTTGCAATTAAGCTATTTGGAGTATTTCAAGAGTTTTGATTGGTCGTTGCCATGGAGACAACAAGCTATTCGACGAATAAGTAGTTATAGGGAGTATGCAATAACGTCATTTCCGGTATCGCATGGTGGCCATACTGAGGTACTCTGTAAACATTTGTTTACGTTCTTCCGACACTGCATTGTTGCAATATTGCAGATGTCCTTGGACTGACACATCAATTGTTTTCAAACAAAGGTTCCGTATTATGACTAAAAACAAAAAAGCACGCGTAAACTCTGTTTGAAGACAATCATTTGCATGTTTTATCATTTGTTTTCATTGTTGTTATCATTTTCTTGAACTTTTACCTGCAGACATCAATCTAAACGGCTTAAAACTGTGATTTTTCCTGGATAACCTATGTGTCTTCTATTGACAGAACGAAGGTAAACAAGCAATGTGTACCTCATAATGGCCGCCACGTGACGTCTATTGAATACTCCCTATTGGGACATTGTAAGACTGGACCCTAATGTAATATCCTTGTAGTTGTAGGTACTGACATTATAGTAAAAGTCCTATCTAACAAATTGTGTTGGCTTATGAATAGTATGTATCACTTGTATGTTGTAATTTCATATTCTCTAGTAGTAATAGGATAGACGTGTTCTGAATTTCTGAGGCATGAAGCAAATACAAGAGAGATGCCAAATGCCAACTGATTTTTTTAAGCTGATTTTATGCAGAATTTACACCATAGGCATTAAGAAAATAATTATTATTAAGGCTGAGAGCAGAATTGTTTGCCGGGCTGCTCACTCGTATTACTGGTTCTTGGGGGGGGGGGGGGGGGGGGGATTTCTCTTTTCTAGTCCCTTACTAGGCCTACATATATGAAACTATACCAAGATAAGACTACACTTGGCCATTCTTTTTTGGTACTGTAATATAATTTGTTGTAGGTTTTCGATGATATACCGCACAAATATACGACTGTGGAGCTGGACTCCAGAGAAGATGCAGACTCCATCCAGGCTTATCTGGGGCACCTGACGGGAGCAAAGACGGTACGAACCCATTCCAACATCTTCCCTCCTCATTTTGTTAGGTTCAGTTATCAGTATAAAGTAGCCTACGAATTATTACCAAAAAGTTCGAGCCTATACTAACGTTTTTCAATTATGTGAATTCAATTATCAAGAGTTACAGAATTTTAGAATCTTTAGTCAATAGTCAATGAGTAGCCCTTTGTTCAACAATTCTAGGATCTGTTGCTATGTTAAGTAGCAGCCTAGTGTAGGGTATGTCCAGGCATATCTTATTTTTATTGTAGTTTGTAAGTCGTAAAATTGATAAGGCTCAATTTTTGTTTCCTAGGTTCCCCGCGTGTTCTTGAAAGGAGAATGCATTGGTGGTGGCACCGATGTCAAGAAGCTTTACGAAACTGGGAAGTTGACCACAATGCTGGAAGCATAACTGACTTATATTGCCATATTGCTATGTTCCATCATTATTTAGCTTCAGGATACATTTTAACATGACTTAAAAGAGACTGTAACGTTAAAATTAAAAACCTTTACTTGCTTGCTTTGCCGTACCCTATATAAATATATATTTCCTAACCACTCATGGCTTCCAATCCATTATAAATGTACTAGTCGAGTCTTGTAAGAGTTCAAGTGTAATAGATACATCTGGTGACTGAATTGCTTAAATGAGCAATAATATTTTGTATGTAAATTGTTGATATCCTATCTTGTCTTAAATAAGATCTGATAGATTAGATCATTGTGTAATGGATCTAATGTTATCCTGCATTGTTTATGTAGTTATGTGGTATTGTGTATGTCTTTGAATAAATTACTAATATAATCACTTTATGCTTACCATACAAGTTATATTATTTTAAAACTTTTAAACTAGTTATTTAAGGTTGGTTTACGGCGTATTTAGATTTTAGATGATTGCAAGTTGCAACATAATATAAAATTAAACAACAATAAATACATTTTATTTTATATGTACAGTACAATGTTATTGTAAAGTAATGTCACACATATATATATGCATATATATTCAATAATGTATTCTCATAATTTACTATTAACTAGATACAGCAAAACCACATAGTTTGGTTACAATTACAACAAGAATTACTTTTTACTTTTAGTGCCAATCGAGATGTTTTGTTAAATGAATTTTACTGGTGGATCGGCCTAAAGAATAAATATACAAATAAATTTGTTTCATACCAGTCTGAGGTGACACTATAAATCAATGTACCCCAGTGGCGTATCCAGGAATTGGGAAAGGGGGGGGTTTTCAACCCATATTATAGAGAGTGGAGCCGAAACATAATTGGGGTTCCGGGGGGGGGGGAGCTTGCCCGAAAAAATTCTCGTCAAGGTAATTTTAGTGCAAATCTGTGCGTTTTACAGCGGCCAACTGAAACATGATAACTTAGTTTCTGGCAACACATTTTTTCCTTAGCACCACTAATAACAGGAACCTCAATCAATAATTTGCATATTTTTCGTATTGCTTTTGCTTTTAATAATTACAACAATATAATTATAAAGTAAAACATCTAACTGTCTATTGAAATACTGTCTTTTGATACTGTCTATTGAAATGTAAACGGTCATTTTCCATGTTTCCTTTGCAAAAGGGGGGGGTTTTCTCCCCCCCCGTGTATACGCCACTGATGTACCCCTTGGCACTATACCACATGTAAAGTACCTACAAATAATAAGGAAAACTTGCCTTACCAAAAAGTAAACCAAACATGCTATAATTGACAGCAATGCTCTGAAATCAATATTTGAGTGGCCTGATAAAAAAATTAATATTGATTTGAAAGTTTATAACAATTTTACATTAGATGGTTGAGAATTTACATCCAACATAAGTTAACTAATAGGCTTACAGCAAAACTTCTTTATAACGAACTCTTGGGGGCCAGTTTATTATTTTGTTATAAAGACCATTTATTTATAAAGATGGTACCTTTACATATATATTATATATTAGGGATGACATCGGGTAATAAAATTTGGAACCGGTTCCAGCTCTCATATTACCCGGATCCTGAAAACGTATTTTTCGATGTGTAGGCTTGATTTGAAGGTCGTCGCTAATGGTCGGTGCACAATAGCCCGGGAAGGAGCTCCGGTAACGGTAACGGGAAAGTTCGCTATAATTTAACATTGCCCGGTAACGTTAACGCTAACGGGAAGCTCCTTCCCGGGCTATTGTGCACCGACCATAACTCTTGTGAAGTGCACAGGGCGCGGAGACGAGGGACGAATGACGTGCATGCCGCCTGCTAGAATAGCCCCTTGGAATACGCCTGCAGTAATCACGTCGAGTAAAAAAAACATTTCGCAATACACAACTGAAGCACGTACATAAAACATGCTTTTTCAAGTAAAATAAATTGTAATAGAACAAGTGTTAGCCAGAATGTTCACCAGAATGTTAAGCAATGAACAAACAGTAACGAATGCAAGTCGGTTCACGTCTGTTCTGTTCCCCGCCGGGTCACGTGTTGTGGAAGGGTAGGCTCGCGTTGTACCTGCTGGCTCCATCGAAATCAACCGCAACAATACTGGCGCGTAAATATAGCCCAGAACGGACTAATAAATTACCCGGACCCGAAAAACGGCTCCGGGTAATACTTTGGAGCCGGGTACCCGGGTTACCCGGGTACCCGATGTCATCCCTATTATATAATATACAAACCTTTTGGGACCTCAAAAACAGTTTTGTTATATATAGATTATTTTGTTTGACGACGTTTGTTATAAAGAAGTTTCACCGTAGTTTATATACAGTACACTTACGGCTACATTAACAAAGTAATGACTGGATTCTCAAAATAGGTATTTAGTATTATATGATGAAGGATGATTAAAGGAATTAAAAAACTGAAAATAGCATTTTGGAAAGTGTTGAGCCATGACTGATTTTGAGCCCCTATTATCTGGGGTTGAGAATCAAGCCAGACACTGTTCAAAGCAAATCAAAGCAATTTCCCTCCATGCTACTATTATTTATTAATAAACTGACGTCATGGAATGTTCAATATTAGTCTACAGTAATGTACTTGAAAATTTAGATTGCAAATTATTTACTGACTAAATTGGTTGGACTAAACGAACGCTTGATGCGATGAAGATATGAAAACTATCTATAGACTCGAGAGACAGTGTAAGTATTTCTTGTTGTAACCATACAATAATACAGCATGTTTGCATAACTATAATAAGCTAATAAAAAGTACTAGGGTTACTTATATTAGGAAATAAGTTGTCACTTATTGTAGCTGCCATGGATTCTATAGGAACAAATACACTCAGGAGACATTTTAGCAGAAAGAAAAGTACTTGAATCTCAATAAATGCAAACATCACCACATAAAATATTAAAATCATATTATTTATTTTACTATAATGTGTACACACAAGTGTACTGTAGTTTGATTAGTTGTTTAAGTACTGTAAAGGTGGTGAGTATATTTTTTGTTTTAATCAAGGTTGTCCATCGATGTTGATTTTTTTTATTTAAAAATCCAATTTTTGTAAATCATTATATTAAATTATCAATAAAACAATATTTCATGTACAAAATGTAGGCTAGTTTAAATGTATTCAGTATTTGGCATTTGCACCTCAAAGAAAAGAGCTACTGTAATATTTTTGGCAAGGCTAATTTTCTTATTGCCAGTGAGGCCTCACTACTTTTGAATGACCAGCACCTACTTGTGCCTCATCACTCTTGCTTGAGGCAGTCTGCCTTCGTGTGGCTCCACCCGTCGGCAACAATACAAGACCATTACATACCTTGCCAACTGCTACATAAAAGTTTAGGCCTACTTTTTTTTATTAATTTAAATAAGTTTGGTTCTTTGACATCAATTATTCGGTGTGAGTGTTGCAATTTTACATCGATGGGTAACCTTAGTAATTCTAATTACTTTGTGTGACCTAGTACTTTTTCCTATGAACAAAGTTGAAAATAAGTTACTATTTATATTTATCACAGTAAACTCGATTCATAAATGAGATTCACACATTTATTTGAATTTTTTCCATAATGCATTTTGTTTCTGAAGCATACACAGTTTACATGAAAGATAGTAAGATACACCCTGGTTTACACCTAGGTACATATACTCAATTAATTACTGGAAATGCATTATCAGAAATCACTGCAAGAACAAAGTTCACCAAGTAATTGCAGTTTCAGAACAGTACATAGTAGGGCTGCCCAACGATATCGATAATTCGATACGATATCGATAATAGAAAAATAATTCGATATCGATATAGAATTAATTTATCGTATGTTTCGGGATATCGATCAAGTGCTTCTGCATCTTTGTGATACATATACTGCAACATTCGCATTGGTACCTACTCGCCTTCATCGCCCGCCGGCCGGAAGTCTGTTGCGCCCGCGCTCGTTCTGCCAGTCTGTCACACTCACGTCACGCCAATCACAACATCGCTGTTTTGGGGATACATTTTAAATAATACAACACACAAATTGACGCACATAGTAAAACATTTCGACGTTAAATTATTCATATTAAATTGTTCATAATGAATGGAATCTGGCTGGTTTGAAAAAAGAAATTACGATATCGGCGATATCGATACAGAGTTTAAAAAATTCGATATCGCGATACGATATCGATAATTATTAATTACATCCGGGATATCGATATGAATTTTTTTATCGTTGGGCAGCCCTAGTACATAGTACAGTATAAGCAATGAGTTTTCTAAACTTAATAGTTTTAGTAAATAAATAACGTAACAACTAACAAATAATAGTAATACAGGACTTAAGGCTCATTCACGATAAAAACTTAGTAGTACACTTTAACTTAAAAGTAGACGCTAGGTCTTCATAAACTCGTTTAATAACGGTTCGTCAAATAAATTCTGAGCATGTTTCGGCTCCATTTTCGATTTAGCTAGCCTAGGCCTTGCGGCTGGCGCTGATTGGTTCTTTCTTACTGTTAAGTTTATTTTATTTTAAAGTTTGATCGTTCCAAACTTCACCGTAGCCCAAAACCAAGTTTAAGTTTTGGTCATGAACAATCGTGAGATCTTCCATAAGCCAAACCTTACTTTAAGTTGTAAGTTTACGGTTAAGTTTAATCGTGAATGGGCCTTAATACCTAACACAAAAAACAGAATGATATCTTCATGCAAAACAAAAACAAAGCTAGAATACAGCTATATTCCAGCAGGAACTAAACCTTATTTATTTTGGAGGAACTAGCTGAAATTAATACATATTACCACCAATAAAGTCTACAAATGTTTGGGTTTTACTATTAAGTAATTGAACCTAACTACCACTAAAACAACAACAACAACAAACAATAGAACATAATGTTCACCTGCTGGTGATGACCATGTAGCTAATTTAAAGGTATGTTACCTACCAACCTAAAAAAAGGTAGATAGTGGTAGAAGAGTGAAAACACTAAAAAGTAAAAAGTACAAATTAAGCAGCACAAAAAGTAATAGGAGCAACTCGACATGTCAATGGTAAATAATACAAATTAGTCTTGTCGTTATTACCATCAGCAGGTTATGATCCCGGCCATTTACATAAAAATTGGACCAAAACTCAGACAAATTGCAACATTAGTGTTTTTGGTATTATTTTCTTCAGAAAAACATCTTATTTAACATACTCAAAATCCGCAAAAATCCGACAACTAGGATTTTTTTTATGGAGCTTTAATTAAAATTAAAATTATAATTACACTTCAAAATTTTAAATGTACCCAAACTAGTCGAGTTTGGATTCAAATGAATGCTTATTGCTGCAGGTTGACATTTATGATGATTATCGACTTCGTTTCATCACACAGGGGTCACAAGAGGTCAACAATGAGTCACAAGTTATTAATAAGATGTTACAAAAAATATATTTTAAATAATTAAATTGATATAATGGCATATCAATTTTCAAATATGTATTTATCTGAATATCATCGATGATTCTCTCCTTTCACGATAAGTACCCCTCTTATGACCTCAATATGTATAGACCACATCAATACCAATATTTTAGAGTATGTTTTCATAAAGATTTTTTCCAGAGTAGTTAGATGAATTATAATTTGAAACTACAACAATCTCTTATCAAGTTACGTGTTCATATCGCTGTCACTGTGGTTAACAGAGTAAATGTGAATTGGTATAGCTCATTCCATTGCATTCCTTGCAGGCAGACGAGCAATTTATTCCTTACTGACAGCTCTTTTTTGAGTCTGGCAATCAGTTTTACAACACCAAATAACTTTCATAAAATCATCTGTGGTTGGTGCTAAATCAGTCAAAATTGCAATGGTGTTCTATTTGCAAAGATATTCAATATAACAGCCCACCATACAATAAACCCACAGTGTAGATACATTGTAGATCTCAACGAGCTGGGTGTAATATTCGAAGGATTTTTGGAACGAGCTGCGTCTGTTGTAGATACAAAAGATTATTGCAAAATTTTAAGAACCTTTACAAAATCAACGGACTTGTAACTTGTTATTCTATTTTTGCAAACAAATGGACGTGAAGCCCAAACATCAATGAATGGTTCCAATTCATGGACATGGTAAACAATAAAAAAATTTATTAAATCTGAACAGACGGAAAACAGGATGCTGTTTCTGCAAACTGTTTCAGAAATGTTACCTTATCTTGAAGTAGCAAGTAGGCACGCTTACACGAGAAGGGCGCAATTATATCTTAAAGCGATTAACAAACCCGAAAAGGATCATCCTGATAGATGCCAAGTCTTTCAGGATGACTCGCATGTGATCCAAATATCTGATCGATTTTTAATTTAGAGAAGGTCGAGGTATGACTTCAACATCAACAATCAAACTTCATCAATCAGTTTGAGTCCCTATCACCAGTGCCTAAATGATGATGGTATTTGGGTTTTACGTCCCATATTTTTGCAACTTGGCTAACGGAGACGATAAGTGGGTGAAATATGAAGAGGAAGATGTAGAGGAAAGGGGCAGTAGGAGGGCGATGAGAAAAAGGGACGGTGTGGACTACATTTCGTCTGGCTTCTCCTCCTCGATCTGTTCGGCTAGGGTGGTCCTACCAGAAGCATATGCTTCCGCCGGTATAGGTCTCGGGATTAACAAAGCAAACACATCTGCCTGCCACGATAAGGTAACAGTCCCTGTGTAGGTAATGCCTAAATGCACCGATGTAAACAGAGATATGCAAAAAAACACTCGGATATCATATAAGACAAGTGAGCAACACATTGACTCATCGAATGAGATACAAGAAAGAGACGAAAAGATAACATAACAATCCTTTGTTTCTTTAATCAAATGGATCCATTTAAAGATACCGGTACTTATCCCTATGAAACTTAAAAACGGGCCAAGTAGAAGATGTTAGTGTCAACGTGGACGAAAGTAACAGTGTTCGTACATGGTTGCCCATACTTGATTAATTCATGACAGGAGTAAATGTGTCAAAGGTCACTTTTAAAAGGAAATACTTTTTTGGATATGGTTAGCATGAAGATCGGTGACGACGTAATCTAAATTGATCCTCGGGTTTTGTTTCAAAGGTTTATTAGCAACCAAAGCTGAAGAAGATGGTATTTAATCTGTTTTATGTATGAGCTATGTAGCCAATCCTTAGGGGGGAAGAAGGCAGTGGTAAGCATGCATGGCGGAAAGAAAACTGAAAACCTTGAAAATCTCCGCTACCGATGATTTACGGGAAAGACTGCGTCAGGAACACGTTTGTTAGGGCTGAACCGCGTCCACCAACTTCAGGTGCTGTTAAATAGGTACCACAGCGTAAGCGTGCACAATCAAATAAATGCGTGGAAAGGAGTAGACCTGAATCCTATTCAATATATATGGGTTATAAAGAAGGGAAAATTATACTTGTGTGATTAGCATCAGCTCCAGATAATGCCCGGTGGTACACAAACTTGTCAAATATTGTAACTTTATTAATTAATATTTTAATGTTGTCATGCACAGTTTATTGTGGGGAATAAAAATATCTATCTATCTACCTACCTATCGTTTAAGGAGGGAATCATTAATAATACGGACAAAAAAAATTTTATAATTGATACGCCGCTACCTTAATTTAACAATTTAAAATGTATTCCTAGTAGGATCTTATTAATAATTATTAATTTGTAACTTATTAATGACCTCTTATGACCCCTGTGTGATATATTGAAGTCGATAATCATCATAAATGTTAACCTGCAGCAATAAGCATTCATTTGAATCCAAACTCGACTAGTTTGGGTACATTTAAAATTTTGAAGTGAAATTATAATTTTAATTTTAATTAAAGCTCCATAAAAAAAATCCTAGTCGTCGGATTTTTGCGGATTTTGACTATGTTAAAGAGGATGTTTTTCTGAAGAAAGTGATACCAAAAACACTAATGTTGCAATTTGTCTGAGGTCAAATCCAAAATGGCCTGGATCATTACTTCAAAGAACATGTTCAAGGACATGTATTCCCTGCTCTCAGCAGGACTGGGTTAGAAGTTAAAAGCACTGGAACTCACAGTGAATTGCTAGCAGACACTGAAGGAAATCTGGCAAGACTTACGGTACCTTTATTTTAACAACCACTTACAACCGGTGGTGTCAGAAGGAGGGTAATGTATGGGGTACACAGCAACAGTATACACAACTTATCTACAAAAGGACTAACATAAAATGATGCCAAATCAAGGAACAAAAATCTGAGGGCTGTGTGTGCTGGATCTCCCCAGAGCCTCCCTCCCCCCCCCCCCCCATTTCACAAAAGCATGTGCTTTCCCTGGAAAGAGACTATCCATATATAGGGTGTATTTACATACATACCCATAAATTATTTCAGGATGACATCACTGCATATAGGTAACTAATAACTATCAATTACTACACAGCGAAGCATAAGTTAATAAGTTGACATGACAACTCAAGAGTATTTCCTTGGTAAATAAATAATAATACACAAGTGTACATTTGCCGACATAAGTACATCAAGGGTGAGACAGAACGGGTCTTTATACTCTAACCACTCCGTCCTAAAGTAAATGTGTTCTCACCTATTTTGATTTACTTATGTCACATACTGTGCATCATTGTAGTACCATCTGATCAATATTGGAGAATGACAATATGTCATACATTCAAACTCTAGACTGGGGACTACCTGGACAAGCATAGAAGAAACAGGCACAATATAAAAATTATGAGAAATTCCCTATGCCATGAAAGTCAATTGCACCTGTTAGATTGCGCTATGTTATACATATTTTCTTCAGAGTAAAAACCATTTCTCTTCACATTTAAACTTTTTCAGTCCTAGTGTGTCATCTGGTTTAGCAATTCTGCTACTAATAAATGATATACAGTAATACTACACTGACTACAATAATAAAATTCATTGTATAGATGTGTCAAATGTCATGAGCAGAGTAAGGCACTGTAAATACTGTAATGTCAGATCTTGGCCCATAATTTGATCAAAACCCGTGGATCTTTATACATGGAAACATCTCAGTTTGATTCCTGGAAAATCATTACCTAAGGCTACCTTTGTGTCACTGTATTGAATTGATGTTGGCTGGGTATGCTAGGTACTACCACTTTGATCAATGACATGACAGCACAATGATACAAACAAATACAGATTTAAAGACCCAGCATCTACATCTTGGGCTCTTACAATACGAATTTACGAATCAAGAAGCTAATTTGTATTGGATAGCGAGAAAAATGAATGGCTGAAAGGTCATCATTGCATAAGAGGAAAAAAAAAACTATTACATCTGATGTGTATTACAAAATAAAAATCTTAGCATTTTGTCACTTGCAATCAATTTGGTCTTTCTGTTGCAAAAAATCAGACTAATCACTCAATAAGCATGTACTTAGGGCCACGAATTCACCGACTACGTATATTATGCATATGTAATGTATTATCTAATGCACATTGGATAAAGGCAATTTGCTTCTAACCAGTTACCAAGTTTGATAGGCCTATACATCCAATTTCAAATTTGTATATAAACTATAAGACTTGACATTTTAGGGTAAAGTGTATACAACAAAAAACACATTTTAAATGTAGGCTTTGTGGTTTGTGGGTACCGGTAGCTGTTTGCCGTATTATAAAAAAAAAACATTCAAGTTGTCGCATATGTGTAAATGCCTCAACCAAATTTGAGTCTAAAAATAGTTAGCCTTCTCAAAAGTGAAAAGAGCATATTTTATAAAAGTACAGTACCTATGCCTACTCCATACCATAAATACTCAATGAGTCAATTGTGTGTTAATTAATCATGTTTTAGAAAATGTGTTAATTAGGGGGAAGTCACTTAAAATTGTGTTTGCATGACACATACGTAGTCCATGTCTTACGTTTTATGGGGTTGGTTGGTGGGGCCTATAGCATGTTTTACAACTCTCCGCCCGTGTGATACCGGGATTTCTTCTTGTTCCGGTTATTATTGCCGACTGGACAATAGCATGCACTTTTTTGGGCTTCCATAAAAGACTTGCAGCCCAATGTCAGTGTGCCAGTGAAAAGCATTTTTGCACCTGTCTTGCAAGCTAGAAAAGAAAAGATTTCCCAATTAATATTTTATCTTCTTACCATTTTCTCTGTTCCTACTAACATTATGTGTTGGTATGTAAGAAAGCAATAAACAATATGATTCTGATATTGATATTGAAATAAATAAAAGTAACCAATTAGGCTAGGCCTATGTTGTGCTATGGTTTCAAAAGCAGGGTGAATGATTTGTTTTGATTATTTTTTAATTTTTTAATTTTAATATAGCCTAAATACCATATTCAATTTAAATTGTACAGTATTCATTCGATTGATAACCATTTTAATTTTCAGATACTATTTTAAATTGATTTAAATTAGGAAAAGAACTGTATCAAATGATTGTTAATCAATTAACTGGGAAAGAAGGGTTCAACATTAATTGTTAAGTAGGCCTATCGGTTCAGATCGACATCTTGCAATTCGCTTGCTGACAACAGCCGATGAAGGAAATATCCAAGCTGCATTTGATCTAATGAAATCGATGTTGAGTCCACACGGTCACATGACAACAATAAGAGGCAATGCTCAGAAAGCGACTTTGATCACATGAATGAGCGTGTTTTTTAGGTGGCAGCTGGCAGTGTTCAAAAGTGATCTGTCAAAATCTGTTGGGAACAGTTGAAAAATGAATTTTAAATGTACCAGCTGTGGTACCGGTAATTACAGTTGCAATGGTTTTGTGTTAAATAATTTGCGAGTCGTGTGTAGTATTTCATCTAATAAAAGGATGTAAAACTGTGAAGTAAAACTGTGAAAACTAGCTCTACAGTTGCCTACAAATCTGGAAACTCTGGGAAAGTTGTGATTTTGATCCAAATCTCAGGGAAAGTCACGGACCAATATCACATTATGTATTTGCATAACAAAATTAACCGAGATAAAACAACAAACTCCAAAGGGTAGGCCTACATCTAGTTAAAATTAATCAAAGTGTGTGTGTAGGAATGCGGCCGATTATCATTAATTGTTTTAAATACGATTTCACAACTCAAATCGCGATGATCGTACATTTCAATTTTCAACCACGAAATCCCGATTTTTCTATCGATCATGTTTAAATCATCATAATTTTAACTTCAGCGCCAAATCGGCTAGTACAGGCGGATACTGTCCAGTCAGCCCAACTTACAACCTAGTGGTCAACACCAACCCACGCTCAATCAAATTACGACCTGTTTAATATCAACACCCAGTCAAATTGTAGAACAAAACATGCACTACAGCAGTTTGCACGTAAAAATGCGATTTATC
Organism: Isoperla grammatica; assembly: GCA_945910005.1. Classification (NCBI taxonomy): domain Eukaryota; kingdom Metazoa; phylum Arthropoda; class Insecta; order Plecoptera; family Perlodidae; genus Isoperla; species Isoperla grammatica. Next base: position 40,920,134 of record OX246737.1, on the reverse strand, counting down.
TTAATCTAAACTCAAAAACTTCTTATGACCTAAATACGTACCCATAACAACTGTCTCCCCAGCTGATGTTTCTATCTGGTCACAAAGTTTGTACAAGCATCGTTTGAAGTCAAAATCACATTTTTCTTTGTCAGAGTTGCACGTGTCATAGCAAATGTCATGTTCATCACAGCATGATGTCATGGCTGCAACTGGTAAATGTTGTTTGCTGATCTGAACACAAAAACATTAAGTACAGTCATAAACCAACAGTAGACCTACAATGAATACTACCTGGCTTCTTCTTGAATGATTTTTCATGTAAACCGTCCAAAAAGCTTTTTCTTCCATCACTACATGTGGGCATATGATAAAAAAAAAAAAAAAAAAAACATCTAGGCCTAAATCAACTAAATGACATCTTAGCTGAGCCTATTTGTCAACAAATCAATTCAGAACAGAGATGAGAAGAGCACATTTTGCAATGACACCTTGTCCAAATTTTGTTTACAGATATTTTCTTCAAAATAGTGTCCAACAAAAAAGATTGGTATGAAAATTGAAAACCAACTTTATCCTTGCCATTGCATTTATGGTGGGTTTGGGTTGGGTAACAATTGAGTAGCCTGATTTTACCCGATAAATTAATGTTGGAAACGGGGTCAAGATATATATATAATATCAAATATCAAAAATATCAAAAATTAAAAATATCAGGAACAATGGTGGTAAGATAGAAAATTATGGACAGAATTTGTAGAAAGAGCAGAGGAAGAAGAAAGTGAAGCGGAGGAGCCGGAGGAAGTTAACATGAGGGAAGCGTCAGGCATGGCCAGCCGGCTTCGATGTACCTAGGGGCCAGAATATGATGGGATTTAGTTCCTATTCCCTACCCGACTTCATTGTTGGACACAGGGAGCAGATATAAAAAAAAAAATATATAGGCCTAGTTATTATGTTTTATTACATATTATTGAACTAACATTTTTCTTACATTAAGGTGAATCTACCCCCCCTGAAAAAATACTTTTGCTAGGAATTACTTGTAAATGTGTGACGTATGAAGTGTACCCCCTCCCCTCCCCCCCCCTGCCACAACTCCGACCGACCTCCGCACGCTTCGTTCTGATTTCAGTCGAGCGCAGGCTCTTGTTAGAGCAAGGTTACGGCCGACGAGGCGGTCATGTTTCCCTCCAATACTTGGATTGCATCTGTACATTTGCGTTCTCAACTACTGTTGAGCGGTGCTAGGACACAAGGAGACAATTTCTTTGCGCAAATTACCTG